>CAMRHE010000233.1:0-600000 GCA_947044405.1 Leptodactylus fallax
GTAGTCCCAGGTGGAACATCCCCAGGAGCAGGGATCGGCCAACAATCATCCTCCTCGTCGGAGGCCCATTCCGCACCTCCATTCTCTGACTGTGGGAGCTCATCCACATTGGCAGGCCCATCGTGATTTGTCCCTTCAGAATGACACAGGCGCAACATATTTCGGTGAAGTACTCGAACACAATCAGTTCCTTCTTTCTGGACCTGGTACACTGGCCCATTCGCATACTTGCGGCCAACAACACGATACGGCAAAGCCTCCCATCTGCTTTCCAATTTCCCTTGGGGTTTCTTGACACGAACTAGCACCAGGTCGCCTGGTTGCAATGGTGCTTCTTGCACTGGGGTCTTATCAGGATGGGGATGTTCTTGCAGGCGCTGCCGCACCAATCGATGGATCGTCTCAAGTCTCTGCCGATGCGCCCGCACCCAAAAGGTTGGATCCCTCGGAGGGAACCCATCCACATCATTCAACTGTAATTCTCCTATACTTCGCCCAGACCGCCCAAAGAGAAGTGTATAAGGAGAGTACCCCGTTGTAGAATGGACCTGATTGTTATAGGCCCACACCATTTCAGACAAGAACTGAGGCCACTGTAACTTCTTGTCTTCCTCCAGAGTCCGCAGCATCTGTAGCAGAGTTCTGTTGAATCTTTCACAGGCCCCATTTCCCTGAGGGTGGTATGGAGTCGTGTGCGACTTCTTTATCCCGTAGATACGTTGAACTTCTTTCATTACGTGTCCCTCAAAGCAGGCGCCCTGGTCGGAGTGGATGCGTTGGGGGCACCCATATACTCGAATGAAATCTTGGCACAGAGCACGAGCTGCTGACTCAGCTGTCTGGTCCTTGGTGGCGGTTACCACCGCAAATTTGGTGAAGTGATCCACCATTACGAGGCAATACTGGTGTCCGCTATTGGATGGGCCCACCATTAGATAGTCTATCATGACGATTTCTAAAGGTTCCTGGGTCACGATGGTTTGCAGGGGAGCTCTCTGTTCTATTGCCTTATGGATCTCACAAGTTCGACAGCTGCGGCATACTTCTTCGACCATTTGACGAAGACCAGGGCAGTAAATCAGTCGCTGTAACCAACGAAAGGTCTTCTCATGACCAAAATGTCCATTCTTATTATGAGCCTCAACTGCCAAGGAGCGAGCCAGTTCACTAGGCACCACAATTTGGTATCGAATGTCGATCTCAGAAGGTAAATAGACCTTTCGGCATAGCACTCCATTTTTCATCTCCAACTTTTCCCACTGACTCAAAACAGATAATATCTCACGTGTCAGTCGTTCTCTTTCCTCTCTACAGGGCTTCTGGCCTTTCTCAACACACTTGATCATCTGCGCCAGCCCCTCATGGGTCTGTTGTATCTGTGCCCATTCCTGTCGTGAGGGACCAAAGAAAGGAGCCATTTCAGTCCCCTCCATCTCAAACTGATTAGTGGCGGTCAAGGCCTGTGAAAATCTGCTGAAATCGGGCACCTCCACATGCTCCAACTCATGATCCACGTCTTCTGTGGGGGTCTGGGCAGTTACCCTAGAAAGTCCGTCAGCATTCTGGTTCTCTGTCTTGGACCGATACTTAATGCGGTAATTGAATGTAGACATTCGGGCTATCCACCTCTGCTCTAACGCCCCGAGCTTGGCATTTTCCAGGTGAGCTAGTGGGTTGTTGTCAGTCAGTACTAAAACTTCAGCACCGGTCAAATATTCAGAGAATTTCTCGGTCATGGCCCATACCAGTGCCAACAGCTCCAATTTAAATGAACTATAATTCTCGGGGTTTCTTTCAGAATCTCTCAAAGACCGGCTGCCGTACGCTATGACCCTCTCCTGGCCATCCTGAAGCTGGGAAAGCACTGCTCCAAGACCATACAGGCTTGCATCTGTATATAGCTGGAACGGCAAGTGGTAATCAGCATATGCCAAGATTGGGGCTGTTGTCAGTGCATCCTTCAATGCCTGGAAGGCTTGTTCCTGTTCAGGTCCCCACTTCACGGACCGGTTCTTTGGACCACCGGATGTGCCTCGTAGGAGAGCATTAAGTGGTGCTGCTACCTTGGCGAAATCCTTAATAAACCGTCGATAGTAACCGGCTACTCCAAGGAACGCCCTCACTTCTCGCAGGGTAGTCGGTATCGGCCAATCTTGAACAGCCGCTATCTTGTCTCTTGATGGTCTCACCCCTTCTCCTGATACGCGGTGACCCAAGTAATCAATTTCAGATTGGAACAACCGACATTTACTGGGTTTCAATTTGAGCCCATGTTCCCGCAATCTTCGAAATACTTGCCCCAACTGGTGGAGATGGTCTTCAAAGGTCGCAGAATACACTATAATGTTATCCAAGTAGATGAGAGTGAACTCAAAGTTGAAGTCACCGAGACATTTCTCCATCAACCGCTGAAACGTTCCGGGTGCATTTGTCAACCCGAAGGGCATCCGGTTAAATTCGTATAGTCCCATGGGCAAGATGAATGCCGTCTTCTCCTTGTCTTTTGTGGCCATCGGCACCTGCCAATACCCACTAGCCAGATCTAGTGAGGAGAAGTACCGGGCTCTCCCTAGCGCTGAGAGGGACTCCTCAATCCGTGGCAAGGGGTAGGAATCTCGTACGGTGCAAGCGTTTAACTTCCGATAGTCTACGCAAAATCGGATGGACCCATCTTTTTTTCTTACTAACACCACAGGAGCCGCCCAGGGACTCTGGCTTTCTTGGATGATCCCACCCTGTAGCATCTTAGCTAACAGTTCTTTCACTTCCTGATACAACTGTGGAGGAATTTGTCGGTAGCGCTCTCTAATTGGAGGGGTGTCTCCTGTGGGAATCTCATGGTAGATCCCTGTGGTACATCCAAAATCTTCAGCATACCGTGCAAAGGTGGCTTGGTTCTCCCACAACAGCTCATCTACCTTCTGCACCCATTCCAGAGAACATGAACTTACATCCATCTTCATCTGTTCTCGAATTGCACAGCCATTCCATTCAGAGGTGGGTTCCTCATCTTCTCCCATGGACACAGTTACGGTCCACTCATCCCTTTCAGTCGGCTTCAGCTGCATTGGAGTTACTTTCCTTACTTCCTCCGGAGTCACATAGATGTTAGCCAGCAGCCTCCCTGGGGTCAGGTCCACACTCTGGTCCTGAGTGTTTACACATCGAAGTGGTACTCTTCCATTGCGAACTATTGCCAAGGAACGGGCCACTAGCGGATCAACACCTCCTTCGGCTGCCTGCAGTGGTTCTACCAACACAGCTATGCCCTCTAGTTTCCGACAGGTGCCTACGGGCATGGACACTATTGTCTCCCGACTGGGTGGCAGTGTAACTTTTGTATGCAAAGGAACTGAAATTCGAGCCAGAGGACGCTGTGCATCTGAACTTTTCTGTAAGCCACATGTCCGGATCAGCCGCTGGAAAGCTGTTTGAGTAGGCCGATGGGTGGTGGTTTCTTTCCAATAACCGTGACCTTTCTTTTCAAAGAGGATCTGATCTAATTCTTTTAACACATTCATCCCCAAAATGACAGGGACCTTTACTTCATGTGACTCCTGTACCACCACAATGCCTTTCCTACCTAGATCTTGGCCACATACCCGGACATTCATCCAGGCCACTCCCACGACCGGAACTGGTAACTGGTTAGCTGCGACCACTCGTACGAATGTATGGGGATCATATTTCACATGTTGCCGGAAGTACCGTTCATAACAGTCTCTACTCAAGGTCGTTACTTGGGAACCCGTGTCAATCATCCCGGTAACCGGAATACCCTCCATTTCCACCTGTATGACAGGACTTGCAGCGATCAGGTCATCATCAGGGCATTCTCCCCACATAGTCTCCTTGTCAGTCTCCCCTACTACACGCCCTTCAGCAGCAGGGGACTTCAGTTTAACGGCGGTCTCTCATAAGTTTGTCGCTGCTCTGGACATCTAGCAGCAACGTGGCCCATCCGTCCACACTCCCAGCAGCGTATCCCCCCGTCGTTCTGGCCATCTGTTTGGGCCCCTTCGGTAAGCCCCTTCGATTTCTCCTGAGCACTGCACTAAATGATTTGGACCCCTTCGGTAGGTCCTATCCTCACCCCTCCAGCGGGGTGGTGGGTGATTCTGACTTGCTGGGTGTGGATGGCTCACCCTTTCATCTCCAGTCTTCTGGAAGTCTGCAATTTTCATAGACTGCTCATCACAACGAGTGTGCAAGTGTTCCATTTGTTCTTGCAGTTTCTGCATTACTGTGAGAATTTCTTTAACCGTCCCTTTTTCTACTGTCTCTGAGCCAGAACTAGCCCCCTGTGACAAAGTAACTCCAACTGCGGTCTGCGGCCTCGGGACCATACTATTGGCACGGGAGATGGCCTCTACCTGTACATCATGGAATTTAGCATCAGTCTCTCGTCGTATAAAATCCTGCATAGTCACAGTTAAACTGCCGTCACGTATCCCCAGGACAAACTGGTCACGGAGAGTCCGATCAGGGTTACAGAAGGCTGGCGAGCCCCCTCTTTCCTTCCTTTGAATATCTCGGAGCAGTTCTTGTAGGGCATTTGCATATTGGGGAAGGCTTTCATTCTCCCGTTGTACCCTCTGGAAGAACCGAGCCTGCAGAGACCCCAGCAATGCAGTTTCTCCATAGATGGTTTCTAGAATCTGGACTACTTGCTCAAATGTCTGCCTTTGTTCAAATGGCCTCAGTATCACCGTGGTCTTAGCATCCCCTTGTAATGTCAATATTGCTAGCTCTACTAGTACTTCTGGTGCGGTCTGGTACATTCGCTGTATCATTCGTATCTGTTCCACCCACATACTCACTGACATATTATTGCCATCAAATTTAGCTAACTGACTCATTATAGCCCCTGCTGGCATTCTTCCTCCAGTACCATTCTCCCGAACGGGTGCGTCACCGTCCATTCTGGTAAGCGGATCCTGCCGACTACGCCAATTTGTGAACCGAGAGCAAGGCAGGTGGTTTGGACTCCGCAACCAGAAATGAACGCACACGCGGTAGTTCAAGAAAAAAATATATATTTACTATAAGTTAATAAAGGCTAGTTAAAGGTAAAATGACAGGGCTAAAGACAAGCAAAATATACAATATAGCATGAACAATTTCAAGGCAAATTCTGCAATGGTTTCTACTTTTACTCTGTCCACTTCTGCAGTATGGACACTGAATGAACAATATACTCAAAACTATCCCTAACTGACCCTGACTTCACATTTGGGTGCACCCCCTTTTCCCCAGTGGTCCAGGTGGA
Organism: Leptodactylus fallax; assembly: GCA_947044405.1. NCBI lineage: Eukaryota > Metazoa > Chordata > Amphibia > Anura > Leptodactylidae > Leptodactylus > Leptodactylus fallax. The sequence goes on from CAMRHE010000233.1 coordinate 5,270, forward strand.
CCGCTTACAGTCCGTAGAAGCGCGCGGTGGGGCCCAAAGTCGGTCCTTTCTTTTATAGTGAAGCGTCCTCTCCTCACGGTTATCAGGATCTTGGGAGAAATGAAGTCCTCTTTAACAGACAGGGAAACCAACTGAATGCAATGTAATCCAACAGCAGATTCCACTCAGCACACTGACAGTCCTGCCGAATCCATACACTGAGCTGGGATGTAAGCCGGGATTTAGCAGGTGCCGTCCAGTACATCAACAGCACTGCGAGTCTCTATCTGTGGTATCCATATACACAGTCACAATGTCAGTCTCACTGATCAGCCACTGAGCACAGTTCCTTTCACGTGGACTCACTAGTCCTGTTGTCTCTTTACACTCTGTTTGTCTCTGGACCAAGATACAGCTTAGCTGTACAGAAAAATCTCCACACCAGTTCAATACAACACTTGCCAAGATGGCTGCTGCTCTCTGTCTCGTCACTTCCTGCTTCTCTGCTCACACTCTGTCTGCAGAACAGGCAGGCTGACATAAAAGGGGGGGGGGTCTCACTCCAGCATCATGTCACAATTACAATGGCTGCTGTCTTAAAGGAACAGAATCACAGAAATACATTCAACATTAACAGTTTATACAGACAAATGAAGCTTAAGACAACATTGGCTGTCTCTTACACACGTGAGCCCAGCCCACGAGGGGTTAACTCCAGCCTCAGATGGAGCTGCATCATTCAAAATACAGTTCCGCAGAGGTTAACCGCCAGCCCGCCAAAACCAGCGCTTAGGTGGGAAAGACTGACATCAGAAGTGCATCAGCCAAGCTCCACCCTCCTATTTAAAAGGACGAATCAGCGGACACGGACGTCAGCAGGACAGCCCCTCCTATAGGACAGCGTCATCGGAGCCTCTTCGGCGCCGCCATCTTGGGTGAGTCTAACACCAGACCTGTCCTATGCGTAGTAGCACCGCCCACCAGCATCCATCACCAGTTACAAGCCTGGAAAGTTCCAGAGAGTCCGTGTTAGTCAGAGACCGTATACCTCGTGCACGCAAAGCCATCTTATCCTGCTGCACCATGTCACGTCCCCCAACTGTCCGAGGTATTAACCCCGATCCTGATGCCAGGACCTGGGGAGAGGAGATGGACTCTGAGGACCTCATGGAAGAGATTCCCGTAGCTGCGGTGCTAGCTACCTCCGGGACTCCGGCTGGAGCCCCTGTTTCACCTGCTGCTGTCCTACCAACTGCTGTTCGCACCGAAGGCCTACTACCATCGCCGGGCGCCAGCAACTTAAAACCACCTGTGGAGGGCGAGGTGCCTGACCGGAAAAGAGGTACCGTGATGGACTTTGACCGGAGAAATGGCTGTGGGTATATCACCGAGGACTCCGAGCGGGCCAACGTGTTTGTCAACCGGAGTTCGGTGAAGAGGCCTGGGATGCCGAAACATCTACACAATCTGCACGCAAGTGGAGCCACCTGTCTACAAGAGCAGCATGAACCCAGCTACCGTCACCGCCTTCTACAAAGCCATGGAGAAGAAGGCCCTGGAGTTACGACGCCTGTCCAGGTTGCCTGAGGTTGCACCACTGACACACGCTCCAGCTTCACGTCCCAAGACATCGGGATCTTCTTCCACGGAAGCTGAGGAGTAAAGGTCGCCACCCGTAAGTTTTGTGCCCCCCAGTCTACACCTGACTGGGGAGATCAAGTTTTCTTTGCCCTCCAGGGCGCCCCCTGGAGTGACTCCCTTGGACTCCTACGGATGTAAACATCTCCAAGTTGCTGCCCCTTTTGTGTTTTTGTGCCGAACTTTTGGACACTTCCCCAGTTTCTCAGTGCGGACTTGTGGACACTGCCCCAGTTTTCCTTATGTTTTCCTATCCCTATGCACCAGGATGGACACTAACGCACCTGTGCCCTGGAGTCCCTTTTTTGTCCTGTTGAGGCCCTGAGAATAGACACTAACGCACCTGTGCCTCAGGGACTTTTGTATGTTTTCCCCAATTCCTTAAAAGTTTTGCTGGTGCCTGAGTAGGAACACTCGTAATTTTGTGCCTCAGGTACCAGGTCCAAACGGTGAACTTAAATTTGGTAAAGATACGTTGTAAATAGCTTGCATGTTTTATTTGTTATGCTGTTTGTCTTGTCTTGTCCGCTGTATTGCCTTCCCTAGCCTCGGCAAAGATTCGCCGAGGGCGGCTCAGGTAAAAGTAGGGGGGGGTGCAGCATCCCAGAGTGCTACTGCTTTTGTGTGTTTGTCATTGTGCCTCTGGGTTTCATGTTTGTATGTTTTGTTCCATGTTAAGTGTCATTGTTGTGCAGCTTTCCCCTCGGCATTTTCCCCCTGCAGTGTTCAAACCCAAACTTGGTTCAGCCCTGGCCTATCACAGGCCACTGGGCGGGGTTGTAGGGAGATATTATCTCCCCCGGCGACGGTTGGTAAGTCAGTTCAGTGCATGCTGTGAACCAGTGGCGTAACTAGGAATGGCTGGGCCCCAATGCGAACATTTGACATGGGGGCCCCCCCCCGAACCGCTGCCCCCAATTGCTCCCCCTGGACTGCCCCCTCCAACCTCCCCTAAAAAAAAACGCATTCCTGCGCACACTTATGTGCCATAGTGGCTCCTGCACACAGTATCATGACCCATAGTGGCCCCTGCATACAGTATCATGTCCCATAGTGGCCCCTGCACACAGTATCATGTCCCATAGTGGCCCCTGCACACAGTATCATGCCCCATAGTGGCCCCTGCACACAGTATCATTCCCCATAGTGGCCCCTGCACACAGTATCATTCCCCATAGTGGCCCCTGCACACAGTATTATATCCCAGAGTGGCCCCTGCACACAGTATTATGCCCCATAGTGGCCCCTGTACACAGTATTATATCCCATAGTGGCCCCTGCACACAGTATTATGCCCCATAGTGGCCCCTGTACACAGTATTATATCCCATAGTGGCTCCTGCACACAGTATTATATCCCATAGTGGCCCCTGCACACAGTATTATTCCCCATAGTGGCCCCATGCACTGAGTATTTTGCCCCATAGTGGCCCCTGCACTGAGTATTTTGCCCCATAGTGGCCCCTGCACTGAGTATTTTGCCCCATAGTGGCCCCTGCACACGCTATTATATGTCCCATTGTAGACCACCCATGAACAATTATTATACTCTGGGGTCTGAAAAGACCCCAGAGTATAATGATCGGAGACCCAGGGGAGGATAGAAACATAAAAAAATAACGTTGCTTACCTGTTCCTCGCTCCGGTCCACTCCCTGCTACTTCGGCCTTTTTCAATGTTGGACCAGGCCGGCGTCACGTGATGCGGGCCTGCGTAGCGACGCAAAATGACGTCTGCTGACGTCTGGGACGTCACCAAACAGGCCCGAAGCCTGGAGAAGCGTAGGAGAGTTAAGTACATTGTTTTTTATGTTCCCTCACCTCCCTGGGCCTCCGATTATTATACTCCGGGGTCTTTACAAAGACCCCGGAGTATAATGATAGCAGTGATTGTGGGGTTTGGCCCACGGCCTCACATACCGATCCCCGCTCCTGCTCACAGCTGCCTCCACAGAATCGGAAGCGCAAGCGACCATGAGCGGGACCCCGGGGAGCGGTAAGTATATAGGGCCCGTTACCTGCTGGGGTTACTCCAGCCGGTAACGGTCTATAAAAAAAAAAAAAAAAAAGAAAGCATCGGGGGCCCACGGGGCCCCGTAATTCCCCGGGCCCTGTGGCAGCTGCTACCGCTGCTACCCCGGGAGTTACGCCCCTGCTGTGAACCAGACTAGGTGTGCAGAGCTGACCTGCCACCAGCCTCTGGACTGAAGGCCAACTGCCGCTCTCACAGCCTCAGGAGGGATATCATCAGCCCCAGGTTCACCTGAAGTCAGCCCAGAGCAATGGAGTACAGATTTCCAGTTGGCTGGATTCATTTGGTGCCGTGTCAGGAGGAGCAGGAGAGGACCCTGACAGGAGAGTTGTACTTGGGCCTAGTACACAGGTAACCAGATCCCTGTCAGGGCTCCCTGTAACTCCATCCCCAGCGTACCTGGCTGGGAGAGGCAGAGAGGAGGAGTAGAAAAAGCCATCCCGTGGAGCCTATACCACCTTTGGACGACCTCCTAGAACCAAGGCTGGGTGTTGGACACTGTAGGACTACTACCCCCATCTGGAAGCTGCTGTAGACCTTGTGTTCCAGTTGCCTTAATAAATGGCTGTTTGTGTAATACCCCAGTACTGGGTCATATATTCCTTTAAGGCTGAGTCAGGGATGTGTACATGTTGTAGCCCAGGATACTGCCATATTTATATGTTATAAGTATATGTTATGTGATTGCATCAGCCATTGCCTCTGTGCCAGCATTGGTGAGGTTAAAGCACAGCACCTCACACCACATGTGCCAAACACTTAGCCCTCATTGGACAAAGGGGGTGGGGACACTTGTGGTGTAGTTGAGGCACACAGAGAAGTCTGGGGAGTTCTGCCAGTGAAGTAGTGAGATGGAGTGCAGTCTGAGGAGACAGATAGTTGCCACACTTGTAGCCACTGCAGGACCAACAGGACAAAGTTAAGAGTGGAGTACTACAAGTCCCAGGAGTCCAGGTACTGGCTGTACTAAGATCAGGAGGAGTTAGACTGCACCAGAGCACAAGGCTACACTCAGGCCTATATAAGGAGGAATATCTATTGCTGCTCCAAGGTACAATATATACAGTATATATGAGAGGAACTCTGATAGCCTTCACTACCTTGCTCTGCACTATTATCTGCCTGAACTGTAAAGCTAATGCTGGTTGTTTGGAAACTGTTTGTACTCAGTAAAGTCGGGCACTACTTTCGCCATCCACCTTGCCTCCATGTGTGTGTCTGGAACTAACTTGCACCAACCACCATCTTGGGTACATCCCGGGCCAGGCCACACTATTGTACTACACCCGTCATTCACCAGAGGGAGTACCCCGGGGAACTTGTCCATTACAGTAACCATCTAGGTGCGTTCCCCCAACACTGTGCTGTACCCGAGGGAGAGAGCCTGGAGATGCCTGCACCGTGACTACCACTCCTAACATCCACCACTCAGGCACAGTCTCCCCCTTGCCATCCCCCTTGGGGCACCACATTTGGTTTACCTGCTTCGCTGAATCCTGAGTCGTGCCTGCTTTACCATCAGGGCTCTTCTGACCAACACCACACTGGCTCAGGTAGGAGAGGTTCCTCTTCAACTAGAAGTGCCCCGGGGGAAAGAACTACTACCACCACCATCCGGTAGTGCTGCAGGACCCCCCTCGACTTTGTCCGGCCTAGGAGTGGGACTGAAGCGGTTTGGGAGCGTGCTCGGCCTGCTAGGTGGCACAGCATCCGCCACTACTACTCCCATCCTCCGGTCTCCTCCGACTGGGTTGCGGCACTGATACCCTTATGTATCACTTTGAATGTCAAGAGTCCAATACTAAATAGCGCATGGTTTTGTCTGAGCTTCAGTCACTCCAGGCAACTGAGGTGTTCCTTCAAGAAACCCACTACGACCAAACAGGCACGTTTTATTTTGCCGAACGTTGTTCTGCAGCTTATTCGGCCTTCCATAACCTCTTTAAAGCGGCCATATTGCTATCCTGTACTTGCTCAATTTCAGTGACTGGCTCCCAGGGCCATTATATTATTTTGGAGAGCCTCCTTTAGGGTCAGCCTGTCATCCTCTAATGTTTACATCCCGAACACCTCCCAGATTTCGTATCTATGTCAGCTTCTGAACCGTTTGCGGACTTACTTTGGTGGGTATTTTTATATGGTTTTCTCTGAAAATGTGAAAAGACTGTCTTTGGACAATGGTCCTTCACGGGGCATGCAGTCATAGCTTAACAGAGACTTCCACCAACTGATCAGATCCCACACTTTATTTGACCTTTGGTGTGTTAAAATCCTACTGCTCGCTCATATACTTTTTTCTCCCACCCCCATAACACACATACTAGAATGGATTATTATATTATTTTTTTTTATTTATTTTTTTTTTTAAACTCGTTTTATTGAAAAGTGCACTTCAGACATGATAAAGCACAAACGTGTGACATATGGTACAAAAAGAAAACAAGCAGTTACACGAACAAAAACATACCCAAAAAAGAAAAATATACCACATTACCACCCCCCTCAGTCCATAATGGGCTCACAATGTAGCGCGCGTACTCCAAACCATCCAGCAGAGCCTGAAATGCATTATTTCTTTAGCAATAAGCCTTAGCCCTTCTTTTGCTTACTAATGATTATGATCAACATCATATCCTGGTCTGATCATGGCCCAGTGGCTATATCATTGCCTCTTGCCCCAGTCCCGACCAGACGCTGCAACTGGCGCCTTAATGAAGCACTTCCTAACTCTCCTATCTCCCAAGCTACAGTATGAACGCATTTAACTAATTATTTTAGGGAAAATGGAAAATCAGTCTCCTCGGGCGCAGTACTCTGGGAAGCACATAGAGAAGTAATGCGGACACTGCATAGCTTTGGCGACACAGCTTAAAAATGACAGGAAGGCCATACAACAAGCCCCGATTACGAAAATTTAGGCCCTAACCGATCATTTAGCGGAACACCCTTCTGTCCTCAGTCAGCTGGTAGCATTTTGGGCAGATTTGAGAGACTTAGTGACACACACAGCACTGCAACTCTTTCTCTATATGCGTCAGCATTATTATGAACTGGGTGATAAAGCTCATACCTTGCTGGATAAAAGTTTGAGGGACAACTATGCCTCCTCCACTCTTCATGTAGTACATGATGCGAGGGGGTGCATCCCCAACACCATCCCGACACTATTGCTACGGCCTTCCAGGACCATTAGAACCGTCCCTCTCAGAATTTGCCGGGTCCCCTTCCTAGTCCAAAGGAGCTGAAAGACTATCTGAAGAACTGAAGCCTACCCTTGCTTTCTCCGGCAGCATTAACCTCCCTTAATGTTCCCATTACCGATGAGGAACTTTCAGGAGTCTTGAAGGACCTTCCTAATGGCAAAGTGCCTGGTCCTGACGGATTCACTTATTTGTATTACAAAAACCTTTCAGGCGGACCTTATCCCCCATATGAGAAGGCTTTTTAATTCCTTTCTAGATGGCTGCCCCATCTCACAAATGATGCTTCACTCCCATATCACCTTTGTTCACAAACTCAATAAAAACCCACAAGAGTGCTCTAACTATAGACCTATCGCACTTCTGAATTTAGATCTCAGATTATTCACGAAAATATTAGCTAAGCGACTAAACGCTTGGCTCCCTTTTCTTGCTAACAAGGACCAGGTGGGTTTTGTCCCCTGTTGTCAGAGGGGAGACAACATCCCTGTGGACTGGTCTTTAATGAGAGCCACTTTGGAAAGGTATGGTTTTTCAAGGGCCTTTCCCACTGTGGTTAGAGTACTCTACACATTGCTTATGGTGATAGGGAAACTTCCTTACACTTCCTCAGTCCCCTTCCCTATTAGAAATGGCACTCCTCAGGGCTGTTCCCTATCCACCCTCATATTTGCACTCTTCATCGAGCCTTTGGCGGCCAGGATATGCTTGAACCCTGAAATTACAGGAGTCAGGGTTCATGACAGAGACTTTAAAATTAGTCTTTTTTGCCAACAATGCCCTCCTTACTCTCACTAACCCTCATATCATTACTTAACCTTATGCGAATCTATCACTATTCTGACCGACTATCAGGCTACAAAGCTTCCTCAAAGACAGAGGCCCTCCCGTTAAACTTCCCCCAAGCTTGACTTTCCAAGGTGGGAACATTCACTTCAGTATTTAGGGATTCAGATTTCCTCCAATTATGCCTCTTTATACTCTGTAAACTACCCCTGACTGTTCTTAAGTCATCATTTGACAAATACATATATCCCTTACTAGATGTATGTCAGCAGTAAAGAAGACCCTTCTTCCGAAACCCTTATATTATTTCAAGACTTCCAGTAATTTACAGAAGGCTATTTTCCACTTAATTTGGAACGCAAAACATCACAGGATAATCTACCCTCTAGACACCTTGGTAAGAATTCTGCTACATTGTTTCTTTACCTGTGCATGGCAGTTAAGGCCCTTATAGCGTTACGCTAGAAATGTGTTAACGCTCTATTGGGTGCTGACCTCCTTGCCCGTATGAAGGATGCCCGTAGTCTAGAAAATCTGACAACAACCTTGAATAATATAGTGGAGGCTTTTCATTCACTTTAGTCTCCATGGGATACCTATTGTATATTACAATATCTCTAATTCCTTCCCCCCCACCACCATTCTTTTCCTTCCATATGTTCCCCCTTAGTCTATTGTCTCTTGATTTCTGTTTAACTTGTTAACTGTCATTTGCACTTCTAATATTATGGAAAAAGTTTTTGCACATGTTTGTACTTTTTCTGAAAACTGGTAAAAACCCTGAAGGATAGGTCGGGGGACAGACCGGAGACCCCCAAATCTAAGAAAAATGCTGGGGAAACGGAGAGATTCCTCCGTAAAAAAATCGGCCCTGTCTCCTGCACGCCTATGCAATATGGCGCCACCGCAGACTTTGAGGAGCCAGAAGACTCCGATCAGGACAGCATGACTGGCGGCACGGACGCATCTGAATCCTGCGACTCTGTCTCTATCTCTCGCTCCTTCCTGAAGATAGCCCTTTCTCAAGCCATCGCTCCGGTGATGCGGGAATTGGGAAACATTAAGGCCGAAGTAGGCCAAATGGGCATAGACACGGTGGAGACTGCTCAAGATGCCATTATTACTTTCTGCAAGGCGACAGAAACTTGCTGCAAACAGCAGCTGAATGCGCTCAATATGGCTCTGGAGAAGATAGAGAATCAGGAGAACCGCGGGAGGCTGAAGAATATCTGCTTTAAAGGCATCCCTGAAGCGGTGACGCATCTACCGGAGGCAGCGAAAAAACTTTTCTGCAAGTTACTTGGAGAGGAGCAGGCGGCAAATATTTCTAGTGAGCGTATCCATAGGACCTTGCGCCCTGTCCCGCCAGCGGGTGAGTCTTCTCGTGATGTTGTTTGCGCCCTCCGTTGCTACACCGATACTGCCGCGGTCTTCCGCGCTGCGAGGGCCTGTAAGAACTTGACCCTTGAGGGACCCTATCTCACTATACCAGGACTTAGCTCCTTCTACGCTGTACAAGAGGCGCCTTCTTAGACCCTTGACCTCCTACCTGCGTGACAAGAAAGTGCTTTTTCGCTGGCTTTTTCCCTTCGGCCTTTTGTTTCTATATGATGGCAAGCTCTGCACCATTAGAGGCCCGGATGACTTACCTGCGGCGTGGGAGCTACTGGGTATTGCCCCTATACCTATTCCATCCTGGCTGGCGGTTATTGAGCAGCACCTGGATTTCCCAAAACTGTCGGCTACAGATAAGTGGATGAAGGTATGGAAGGGGAAACCGACAAGGCCTAAGAAGATGCCTGCTCACCGACCCTTAGTTCAGAATTCACAGTGACTACTTCTATAAATAGGATGAGGCTGTGAGTATATTTTTGCGGTCCCAGTTCCTGCCTCACTGGGCTCCCTGGACTAACAGGACAGTAGGTTAGCTATTTATCGCTCACCATGCTGGGCGGTTTGGTTGACATACATTTAGCTTTTTGCTTAATTTGTCTGTGATACTCCTCACAGTTCTGATGATCAGGTGGATCATTCATATGTTGTGGTCCTATGTTTCCTACGACTCCCTCCCATACCCCTCTCAGCCCAACCCTAATTGTGCTGATCAGCTCCCCACCTTTAGTATTTTGCAACTTGTTCATTGGCAATTTGTCAATATATTTGTTATCTTGTCATTCCCTGATTTGTGTTTTATGTTTTGTCCACGGGTGCTGAACTGCCCCTCCTGGCATCAGTGGGTTCCCCTCATTATTGCTGTGCTCCCTTTCTCGCCTTATAAAGATGGCGACACTTAAAGTCACTTCCTGAAATGTGCGTGGTTTAAACACCCCTCAAAAGAGATCTCAGATGCTGACACTCCTTAAGAGGTTCGGCTCAGAAATTTGCTTTCTACAAGAGATGCACTTTAAATCGATGTCAGTCCCCAAACTCTCCACTAAATATTTTAAGCAATGATTCCACAGTTGTAATGCTAAGGCCTCCAAAGGCGTCTCTATTGCCATTGCTAAATCTGTCCTTTGTGACCCAGTGGTGGTTTTTGCCAATCCTGAAGGCCGGTTCATTTTTGTGAACGGTAGGGTGGGGAACCTGCTGATGTCATTAGGTAACTTTTATGCGCCTAACGTGAAGCAAACTTATTGGTTATCTCACACACTGTCTAGGTTCAGGGACTTTGCTGAGGGGATCAGGGTGGTTGTCGGGACTTCAATGTCACTCTGAACCCGGCCTTGGACTCCTCTACTGCTACCTCGGCCCACTCCCAGCGCTTGCTTGTTTACAAAAGGCTCTTCATGATGCGGATGTTTTGGACTCCTGGAGGATATTCAATCCATCCTCGAGGGACTATACATACGTATCCACTGTCCACCACTATTCACATAGGTTGGACTACCTATTTTTGTCTAAATCACATGTGTGTGCTCTGAAATCAGTGGGCATTGGATCCTTTAATATTTCGGATCGCACACCGGTGTCCATGTCGCTGACCCTCCATACCTTGCCGGCGAGGACTTGGTCATGGAGACTAAACGAGACTCTCCTAGATAGCCCTTGCCATGTGGCCACTTTGACTACTAAACTCCAATGTTTCTTTGTGGAAAATCCTGCTAGCGACACCTCTCATGCTATTACATGGGAAGCGCACAAAGCTTTCATTCGAGGTGAACTGATAGCCTTTGGTTCGAGGGTCAAGAGGGAACACATGTCCCGTCTTAATGATCTATTGACGAGAATCTATGCACTAGAGTGCATTCAGAAGCTTTCTGGGGCTCTTGCGGTTCAGTCAGATCTCTCTGATCTTCGTACTCAGTTGTGTGAACCTCTAAATGTCCAGTATGCCAAAAACGGCACGAGGCAGGGATGCCCCCTTTCACCCACTCTGTTTATTTTAGTAATGGAGACTCTATTGCAGGCAATTAGAGACCACCCGGACATTAGGGGCATCACGGTGGGAGATATCACCCATTATAGCGCAGCTTTTGCTGATGACTTGCACCTCTTTGTATCAGACCCTGTCCACACCTTTCCCCAGGTACTACAACTGTTAGACAGGTTCGATCAGTTGTCCAATTTTAAAATTTCCCTCCCTGACTCTGACCATTCCATTCTTCAGGCGCAATCCCCGTTTAGCTGGTAATCTTCTAGCATACAATACCTAGGTGCTAAAATAACCAGGGATCCCAACTCCCTTTTCCGAGCTAATTACCCCCCTTTTCTGCAGGAGGTGAGGAGTCACTTCGAGGCCTTATGATGACTGTGGTTTGACTTTAGAAGGAGCTTTAATTCAGCATGAGCTTCCCCCCTGCCCCCCCCCAGAGTATTCTATATTTATTTCTTTTATTTAACCATGCATATATTTAGTTACTCACTTACGCCTATGAGTAGTCGTAGCCACGCACTATTTCCCCCCCCCCTCCCCCCCCTTTTCTGCATGTTTTGAAGGTAGCATTGTACCATCTTGCACGCCATTCTCTGTACTCAGGGACCTGATGTCATGTAACTACAGCCTCATCCTATACATGTCTATGTGACAAGACTGGAATTACATCACACGGTCACTATAAACAGACAGCGTGTGACATAAACAGGCACCATAGCCCCCTTCATACAGCTGATCAGAAGAGGGGTCCACTGATCTCTTATTCTGTCCTAAGGATAGAACATCAATAAAAATGAGCTGGAAAGACCCTTTAATAAAGCCCAAGTGCCACCTTAAAGGGGTTGTCCAGGATAACCACTTTTTTAATATGAGGCTGGGGAAGGTGCTCCGGTGTCTCCCAGTGCGTTCCAGTCCTGCTGCTCCGATGTTTTCTTCCCCTCAGCGGTCATGTGTGGTGGGGACTTCCGCCAGAAGAGAACACCAGAGCAGCAGAAACAGACTGCCGTGGGAGACATCGGAGTACAAGGGACAGTTGAGTAGGTGTTTTTTTTTAATACAGTATTACATGGTATTATGGCCCACAGCGGCCACTGCACACGGTATTATGCCCCGCAGAGGCCCCTGCACACGGTATTATGCCGTGCAGTGGCCCCCCGCACAAGATATTATGCCCTGAAGCGGCCTCTGCACACAGTATTATGCCCAGCAGCAGCCCCTGCACATGGTATTATGCCCCGCAGCGGCCCCTGCACACGGTATTATGCCTCATAGTGGCCCCTACACACGGTAATATGCCCCGCAGCGGCCCCTGCACACGGTATTATGCTCCATAGTGGCCCCTGCACATGGTATTATGCCTCATAGTAGTCCAGCACTCGGTATTATGCTGCATAGTGGCCCCTGCAGACGGTATTATGTCCCATAGTGGCCCCTGCACACGGTATTATACTCCATAGTGGCCCCTGCACACGTAATTATGCTCCATAGTGGCCCCTGCACACAGTATTCTGCTCCATAGCAACCCAACCAAGAACTATTATTATACTCTGGGGTCTAAAAGACCCCAGAGTATAATGATCAGAAACCCAGGTGGTGACAAACATAAAAACCAGTGTTATTTACCTGGGCTCCGGTGCGCTCCCTGCTTTCGGACATCTTCAATGTCGCACAGAACGGCGTCGCCACATAATGACGTCGGCCTGGCTCATGTGACGCCTGGGACGTCACGGCCTGGCTCACGTGACGCAGCCCGCGTCACCCTAAGCCTGGTTGACACATTATCATGAAGGTCTGGACAGAAATCTTTTTTTGTATTGACCCTATTAACATTTTTTTGTATTCCTTTTATCCGAGAGTTAATTCTCCTGTCCTCAAGTCATAGATCTGATTGCCACTGTTGTAGACTGAGTATGTATAAGTTGCCTTTTCTGTAAATATGTATAGAAGGGTCTTGTAGCTATTTAAAGTTGGCGCTCGTGGACGTCCAACAGCGTGATGCACAATGGATGTTTGGCTGTATCTACCTCTACTTTCTGATGGTGCTAATATGCTCATTGATCTCACATGAACACTGAATTAGTGTGGTATCATGGCTTCAATAAGCGGTGAACAGTGGATGTATTAATTGGGTACATTTGTATACATAGAGGGAATGGTATTAATTTTATACACAGATTTATTTAACATGTTGATATTGATGATTAACTTGGATACACTTTTTTTTAACATTTTTAACTTGAATTTACACTTGACATCTTATGGATTGATGATGTGCACAGTTTAACCACTTCACCGTCACTGTATATTGATATGCACAGAATTATTTATTGATTGATAAATTATATTCATTAATGAATTAATTCGGTCACCTGTTATATATATTTTATATATATACACACACACATTCACTTGTATGTTATACCTGTGTGAGAAAGGTCCCAAGTTTTTTAGTGGACCAAAATGTAGCACTTATGGAATAAATATACCCTTTGCTGTTTCAAATGATTTTGGAGTGCTGCCTCTTTTTTATTGATATACAGTGGGGAAAAAAAAGTATTTAGTCAGCCACCAATTGTGCAAATTCTCCCACTTAAAAAGATGAGAGAGGCCTGTAATTGACATCATAGGTAGACCTCAACTATGAGAGACATAATGAGAAAACATATCTAGAAAATCACATTGTCTGATTTTTTTAAGAATTTATTTGCAAATTATGGTGGATAATAAGTATTTGGTCAATAAAAAAAGTTCATCTCAATACTTTATCAGGGGCGTAACTATCGGGGTAGCAGCGGTAGCAGCTGCCACAGGGCCCGGGACATTACGGGGCCCCGCGGGCCCCCGATGCGTTTTTTTTTTTTTTTTTTTTATAGTCCGTTATCTGCTGGAGTAACCCCAGTAGGTAATGGGCCCTATATACTTACCGTTCCCCGAGGTCCCGCTCACGGCCGCCTGCGCTTCCGATTCTGCGGAGACGGCTGTGAGCAGGAGCGGGGATCGGTATGTGAGGCCGCGGCCCGAACACCACAATCTCTGCTATCATTATACTCCGGGGTCTTTTCAGACCCCGGAGTATAATAATTGGAGGCCCAGAGTTGGTGAGGGAACATAAAAAACAATATACACTTACCGCTCCTGCGCCTCGGGCCTGTTTGCTGACGTCCCAGACGTCAGCCGACGTCATTTTGCGTCGCGACGCCGGTCCCGCATCACGTGACGCCGGCCTGGTCCGCACAAGAAGAAGGCCAGAGTAGCGCACGGGCGTGCACCGGAGCGAGGAACAGGTAAGCAACGTTGTTTTTTTATGTTTCTATCCTCCCCTAGGTCTCCGATTATTATACTCTGGGGTCTGAAAAGACTCCAGAGTATAATAATTGTTCATGGGTGGTCCAAAATGGGACATATAATAGTGTGTGCAGGGGCCACTATGGGGAATACTACTGTGTGCAGGGGCCACTATGGGACATGATACTGTGTGCAGGGGTCCCTATGGGACATGATACTGTGTGCAGGGGCCCCTATGGGACATGATACTGTGTGCAGGGGCCCCTATGGGACATGATACTGTGTGCAGGGGCCACTATGGGACATGATACTGTGTGCAGGGGCCCCTATGGGACATGATACTGTGTGCAGGGGCCCCTATGGGACATGATACTGTGTGCAGGGGCCCCTATGGGACATGATACTGTGTGCAGGGGCCCCTATGGGACATGATACTGTGTGCAGGGGCCCCTATGGGACATGATACTGTGTGCAGGGGCCACTATGGGACATGATACTGTGTGCAGGGGCCCCTATGGGACATGATACTGTATGCAGGGGCCCCTATGGGACATGATACTGTGTGCAGGGGCCCCTATGGGACATGATACTGTGTGCAGGGGCCCCTATGGGACATGATACTGTGTGCAGGGGCCACTATGGGACATGATACTGTGTGCAGGAATGCGTTTTTGTTTTTGTTTTTTTTTTGGGGGGGGAGGTTGGAGGGGGCGGTCCGGGGGGAGGGGTCGGGGGTGGCGGTTCGGGGGGAGGCCCCATGTCAAATGTTCGCTTTGGGGCCCAGCCATTCCTAGTTACGCCACTGTTTGTTATATATCCTTTGTTGGCAATGACAGAGGTCAAACGTTTTCTGTAAGTCTTCACAAGGTTGGCACACACTGTTGCTGGTATGTTGGCCCATTCCTCCATGCAGATCTCCTCTAGAGCAGTGATGTTTTGGGGCTGTCACTGGGCAACACGGACTTTCAACTACCTCCAAAGGTTTTCTATGGGTTTGAGATATGGAGGCTGGCTAGGCCACTCCAGGACCTTGAAATGCTTCTTACGAAGCCACTCCTTCGTTGCCCTGGCGGTATGCTTGGGATCATTGTCATGCTGAAAGACCCAGCCACATTTCATCTTCAATGCCCTTGCTGATGGAAGGAGGTTTGCACTCAAAATCTCACGATACATGGCCCCATTCATTCTTTCATGTAAACGGATCAGTCGTCCTGGTCCCTTTGCAGAGAAAAAGCCCCAAAGCATGATGTTGCCACCCCTATGCTTCACAGTCGGTATGGTGTTCTTTGGATGCAATCAGCATTCACTCTCCTCCAAACACGACGAGTTGTGTTTCTACCAAACAGTTCTACTTTGGTTTCATCTGACCATATAACATTCTCCCAATACTCTTCTGGAACATCCAAATGCTCTCTAGCAAACTTCAGACGGGCCCGGTTATGTACTGGCGTAAGCAGGGGGACACGTCTGGCACTGCAGGATCTGAGTCCCTGGCGGCGTAGTGTATTACTGACGGTAGCCTTTGTTACGTTAGTCCCAGCTTTCTGCAGGTCATTCACTAGGTTTCCCTACCCCCCCCCCCCCATGTGGTTCTGGGATTTCTGCTCACCGTTCTTGTGATCATTTTGACCCCATGGGGTGAGATCTTGCGTGGAGCCCCTGATCGAGGGAGATTATCAGTGGTCCAGTGTCTTCCATTTTCTAATTATTGCTCCCACAGTTGATCTCTTCACACCAAGCTGCTTGCCTATTGCAGATTCAATCTTCCCAGCCTGGTGCAGGTCTACAACTTTGTTTCTGGTGTCCTTCCACAGCTCTCTGGTCTTCACCATAGTGGAGTTTGGAGTGTGACTGTTTGAGGTTGTGGACAAGTGACTTTTATACTGATAACAATTTCAAACAGGTGCCATCACTACAGGTAATGAGTGGAGGACAGAGGAGCCTCTTAAAGAAGTTACAGGTCTGTGAGAGCTAGAAATCTTGCTTGTTTGTAGGTGACAAAATACTTATTTTCCACCATAATTTGCAAATACATTCTTAAAAAATCAGACAATGTCATTTTCTAGATATGTTTTCTCATTTTGTCTCTCATAGTTGAGGTCTACCTATGCTGTCAATTACACGCCTCTCTCATCTTTTTAAGTGGGAGAAATTGCACAATTGGTGGCTGACTAAATACTTTTTTCCCCACTGTATACACACATACATTTATCACACACACACACACACACACACACACAGATAGCAACCCTGGCACACTGACCTGACTAAAAAACTGAGAAGTGCCTAATGGGTTGCAGAATGCCTCTGGAAGAAAAGCCACTCCCAGGAGGATTTCCTTAGGTACAAAGAGGCAGTACTCATGTTCAAGAACGCCCTCACCTCTGCAAAGCAGGTCTACTTCTCCACACTAATATCTTCCCTATCCTGCAACCCCAAACAGATATTCACTACCTTCAACTCGCTTCTCCGTCCTCCTGTGCCCGCTCCGACATCACTTATCACAGCTGATGACTTTTCCTCTTATTTCAAAAGCAAAATTTGCACCATTAGAGACAGTCTCACCCTACACCCCCGACAACCACTCTACCCAACTGTCCTGTGCTCTTCATCTTTAACCTGTTTCTCCACCGTCACTGATAAAAAGCTCTCCACCCTAATCTCTAAATCCCACCTCACCTCCTGTGCACTTGACCCGATCTAGTCACACCTCATCCCCAAACTCTCTGAAGTCATTACTCCTGCCCTAACCCATCTCTTCAACCTATCCCTAGCCAATGGATCCTTCCCTTCCGCCTTCAAACATGCTACCGTCACACCTATACTTAAGAAACCCTCCCTCGACACGTCCTCTCTAGCCAACTACCACCCCATCTCACTGATCCTGTACGCCTCTGAATTGCTGGAGCAACATATCCACTCTGAACTATCCTCCTATCTATCATCCAATGTGCTCTTTGACAGACTACAGTCAGGCTTCAGACCCCATCACTCCACAGAAATTGCCCTAACCAAGGTCACTAATGACCTTCTAACTGCCAAAGCCAAGTGTCACTACTCTGTCCTCCTCCTCTGCCTTTGACACAGTTGACCATTCCCTCCTGTTACGTACACTCTGATCCCTTGGCATCTCAGACCTGGCCCTTTCCTGGATCTCCTCATACCTCACCAACCGCACATTCAGCGTTCAGCACTCCCACTCGCACACCACCTCCCCGCCACACCCTCTTTCTGTAGGTGTCCCCCAAGGCTCCGTCCTAGGACCCCTCCTGTTCTCCATCTACACCCTCGGCCAACTCATGGAATCCCATAGTTTCCGCTACCATTGCTATGCTGACGACACCCAAATATATTTCTCTGGACCACACCTTACCTCTCTGTTGTCCAGAGTCCCAGAATGTCTAGCAGCCGTAGCCTCCCTTCTCTCCTCCCGCTTTCTCAAACTCAACATGGAGAAAACGGAGTTCATAATCTTCACCCCTCCTCGCACGGCCCCCCTACCTGACCAATCTATTAAAGTTATCGGAACCACACTCAACCCAGTCCCACGGGTCCGCTGCCTTGGGATAACCTTAGACTCTGACCTATCCTTCAAGCCGCATATTCAAACCCTCAACACCTCCTGCCGCCTCTAACTCAAGAACATCCATCGAATCCGCTCCTTCCTCACCCCTGAAACTACAAAGATGCTAGTCCATGCCCTCATAATCTCCCACCTAGACTACTGTAACACCCTTCTCCATGGCCTCCCAGCAAACACTCGCCCCCCCCCCAGTCCACCTAAGATTGTGCTGCTCGCTTAATACACCTCTTCCCCAGTTCTTCATCAGCCACTTTCCTCTGCCAATCCCTTCACTGGCTACCCATTGCCCAGTGAATAGAGTTCAAACTACTAACGCTGACATACAAAGCCATCCACAACCTGTCCCCTCCATATATCTCCGACCTAATCTCCCGATACCTCCCCACACGTAACCTCCGATCCTCCAAAGATCTCCTACTCCGCTCTGCTCTTATGTGCTCTTCACATAAACATCTCCAAGACTTCTCCCGTGCATCCCCCATACTCTGGAACTCAATACCAAGACACATCAAACTGTCCCCCACCGTCACTACTGTGTCCGCCACCAATAACACTACTGTCACCACACCACCACCTGTACAGTCTCTACCCTCAGAATCCCATGTCATCATATGGTTGGTGGACTCCTGTAGAAGCAGCAGAAATGATGACATTTTGGGGTCTTGTGCTGCATATGAGCCTTGTAAAAATTCCCCAGAAGTTAGTTAGTATTGGAATGCAGATGTTTTGTACTGCACACCAATTTACTGTATGACCATGTCCCAGTGTAACAATGCTATTTATCAGATCTGGAGTCCAATTGGTGAGGCAAACAGTACAGTACTTTAATAATAAGAGATGCAGGAGTAGTACCTCAGGAATAGAAGAAACCATGGTCAGATGCAGAGTTCGATACACAGGAACAGTAGATCAGCCGTAGTTAGACGTTTGCAGAGTTCGGTACATAGGAAGATTAAAGTGGTGGAGAAGCTCAGGGTAAACAAGGAACAGACAGCCAGATAATAACCAGGCACAAAATGGAGTATGCTGTGGTTTTATATAGGACTAGCTAAACTGTGATTGGCCACAGAGCAGTTGATATGCATAAGCCAATTACTCCACTGAAAAAGACCGGACTAAGCAAGGTATGGAAAAAACAGGCTTCTTAATAGCATAATGGTCAAGGCTACAGAACATAGCCTGGAAGTCAAGGGTTCAAGACCCAGTGAGCTCAGTTCCTCATACCCAGATTAGATTTGAGTCCGTTCTAAAATTTAATAATAATAATAATAGTCCTTTAATAGTCCCACAATGGGGAAATTCAGTGTGTTACAGCAGCAAATATAAATACATCATGTACAGGAATGTTCCAAGGTGAGAGGCATTACATTGATAGTAGACAGAGAGATAAGAAGTAGCAGAGGAGGGAGGGTGGGGGATTTAACAGGCAGAAAGATATTTCCGTTCTCTGAGTGTAATGATCTCCGCTTAGGTTGGTGTTGGTTGTACAGCCTAATCGATAGCGCTCCTTCTCACACTTAGGGTGGAGCATTCGGTTACTGACAGTACTGCCCAGCGCGATCACGGTCTCATGCATGGGATGGGACTTCTTCTTCCACATGGAGCTCACCACGGACAGTATCCTTCTGTCACCTGCACTGGGTCCAGTGGGCTCCCCAGGACTGAGCTGGCCCTTCTAATCAGCTTGTCAAGTTTATTTCTATCCCTTGTTGATATACTGCCCCCCAGTAGGCCACTCTGAAGAAGATGGCTGATGCCACTACCAAGTTGAAGAAAGTCCTAAGAAGTGCCCCCCGGAGTCCAAAGGCTCTCAGCCTCCTAAGCAGGTAGAGCCTGCTGTGGCCCTTCCTGTATAGGACCTCCATGTGATCTGCCCAGTCCAGATTATTATTAAGGAGCAAACCCAGGTACTTATAGGTGTTCACAATCTCGATGCCCGTCCCCAGGATGTCCACTGGGTTAGGAGGGCACCTGCATTTACGGAAGTCCACCACCATCTCCTTGGTCTTCCCCGTGTTAATCTTCAGGTGGTTCCGCTTGCACCAGTCCACAAAATTCTGGTTCAGTTCTCTGTACTCCCTGTCATCATCCTTTGTGATGAGACCTACTATTGCAGAGTCATCAGAATACTTCTGTAGGTAGCAGCTAGATGAGTTGCACCTAAAATCTGCAGTGTACAGTGTGAAGAGGAAAGGGGCGAGAACTGTACCCTGAGATGACCCCATATTACAGATCACGGTATCTGACACACAGTCTCAGGCTCTCACGTATTGAGGTCGATTTGTGAGGTAGTCTAGGATCCAGTTGGAGAGGATCCACTCCAGCAAGGCCCAGCTTGTCTCTCAGTAACCCGGGCTGTTTGGTGTTAAAATCACTGGAGAAATCAAAAAACATTATTCTCACCGTGTTCATTATAATGATAATGCACAATGTCCGCCCCAAACTGACCCAAGATTTGACCGTGTATACAAAATTAGACTAGTCCTCGAGCAATTTGGTACCAAATTTGGTGAGGCATACACCTCCCAAAAATGATTACTATAGATGAGTCCCTTATACATTTCAAAGGGAGGCTTAAATTCCGCCAATACCTGCCCAGCAAAAGGGCAAGGTATGGTATTAAAATGTATAAGCTGTGTGAGAGTAGCTCAGGGTACAACCACAGGTTTGGGTTTATGAGGGAAGAGACACTAGTATTGAGCCCCCAGAATGTCCCCCCATTCTAGGATTAAGTAGGAAAATTGTGTCGGATTTGCTGCACCCACTACTGGATCATGGTTACCATCTCTATGTGGATAACTTCTATACAAGCATCCCACTTTTTAAGTCCCTTTCTTCCAGAGCTACTGTAACATGTGGCACTGTGCATGAAAACCAAAAAGGCCTCCCTAGGTTCCTGCTTGTCCAACCACTCAGAAACGGTGAGAGCAGAGCACTATGTAATGAGAACATGTTGTTGGTCAGTTATAAGGACAAGAGAGATGTCCTTGTACTGACCACAATTCATGGAAATGGCAGCACCCCTGCCCTGTCCCTGTATGAGGTACTGATACCCCCACCCAAAAGCCAGACTGAATCCTGGCATATAATAAGTCCATGGGAGGGGTTGATCTTTCAGATTAAGCCTTGAAGCTATACAGTGCCATGCGGAAAGCGAAGATATGGTACAAAAAGCTGGCTGTGCATATTGTACAAATGGCACTGTATAACTCTTACGTGCAGGCAGGGCAGGGACATTCCTTAATTTTCAAGAGATAGTCATCAAGGCCCTAATTTTTGGAAGCCAGGAAGGGGCAGGACCTTCTGGAATAGAGGTTCCCTGTATTGTTCCAGGGCAACATTCTCCTGGTGAATTCCCCTTAAACCGTTAAGAAGGGAAGAACCCAGAGAAGATGCAGAGTATGCTCCAAATGGGGCATATGAAAGGACACAATTTACCATTGTGAAACCTGCCCCGAAAAACCTGTATGAAGGAATGTTTCAAATTGTACCACACATCCATGAATTATTAATTCCTTATTTTTGGTACTATAAAATCCCAAAAAAAACTATTACCTCTCATTATTCTTCTAGGTTAACTTCTTGAGAGGTGTAGTTTCCAAAACAGGATGACATTTTGGGGGTTTCCACTGTACGGCTACCTCAGGGTTTCTGAAAATGCGACATGGCACCTAAAAACTATTTCAACAAATCTTCCCTCCAAGTAGCATTCTGTACCTGCTGTGTGCTCATACAGCAGTTTACATCAACACATGGGGCATTTCTGTAGTCAGGATAGTTTGTTTAACAAATTATGAGTTCTCTTTTTCTTTTAACCCCTTGTGATATGCCTTTATAAATTTCTTAAGGGGTGAAGTCTCAAAAATTGGAGTAATTTGTTGGGGTTTCTTGCTTTACTAATGCCTCAGGGGCGCAGCAATTGCAACATGGCACCTGAAAACTATTTCTGTAAAATCTGTCCTCCAAAAGCCAAAGATTGCTCTTGTACCTATACAGCAGTTCCAACCACATATGCGGTATTGTATTCAGGAAAAAAATGTGTAATAAAGTATGAGGGCCCTGCAAATGAGACATGGTGACTGAAAGCTATTCCAGCAAATTCTGCCCTCCAAAATCCCAATAGCACTCCTTCCGTTCTGGACCCTACTGTGTGCCCATACATCAGTTTACCTCCACATTTGGGACATTTCTGTAGTCATGAGAAAATGCTTAACAAATTGTTGGGTGCATTTTCTATTTTAATGCAAAAAATGTGATTTAAGCAACATTTTATAGAAAAAAATGTCTCTTTCAATTTTCCTGACCCAATTCTGCATAACACATGAAAGGTCAAATAACTCACTATACCCCTTGATGAATTTCGTGAGGGGTCTAGTTTCCAATATGGTTCACATTTTGGGGGTTTCCACTGTTTTGGCACCATGGGGGCTTTGCAAATGGGACATGCTGCCTGAAAACTATTCCAGCAAAATCTGCCCTCCAAAAGTCCATTAGCACTCTTTCTGTTCCAAATGCTGCCATGTGCCCGTACATCAGTGTACCAGCACATATGGGATATTGTCATGTTCAGGAGAATTTATGTAACAAAATGTGGATTACAATTTCTCCTTTAACCCTTTGTGAAGATGAAAAATTTGGGGCTAAAATGACATTTTATTAGAAAAAAAGTAATTTTTCATTTTCACTTCTCAGTGGTAAAATACTGTGTAACACCTGCAGGGTCAAAATGCTCACTATACCCCTTGATAAATTCCTTGAGGGGTGTAGTTTCCAAAATGGGGTCATTGGGGGGGAAGTCATTGTTCTGGCACTGCAGGGGCTCTGCAAATGCAACATTATGCCTGAAACAAACTCTAGCCAAATCTGGCCTCCAAAATCCGAATAGCATTCCTTCCATTCTGGACCCAACTGTGTGCCCATACATCAGTTTACCTCGACATGTGAGGTATTTCTGTAGTCGTGAGAAAATGCTTAACACATTGTGAGGTGCATTTTCTCCTTTAACCCCTTGCGGAAATTCAAAAAATTAGGTTAACCCCTTAAGGACACAGCCCTTAAGGACCAGGCCTTGTTTTTCAAAACTGACATGTGTCACTTTATGTGGCAAGAACTTTGAGACGCTTTAACTTACACAAGTGACTTTGAGAATGTTTTCTCATGACACATTGTACTTCATGTTAGTGGTAAACACTAATCAATATTTTTGTATTTATTTATAAGAAACATAGGATATTTGATGGAAATTTGGAAAAAAAATCGCAATTTTTTAAATGTGAAATTCTCTGCTTTTCAGACAATTAGTCATAACACCCAAATACATTAATAAATATTATCTACCATATCTCTACTTTATATTGGCATAATCTTTTAATCGTCCTTTAATTTATTTTGGATGTTAGAAGGCTTACAAGTGTAACAGCGATTTTCCAGATTTACAAGAAAATTTCTCAAACTAATTTCTGAAGGGTATTATAAAGGCCTATATATTAGAAACCCCCCATATATTTCCCCATTTTCAAAAATGCACCCCTGAAATAATTCAAAACAGCATTTGGGAAGTTTGTTCACCCTTTAAGTATTTCATAAGAATTAAAACGATATCGAGGTGAAATTTAGACATTTCATTTTTTTCCACTAATCCCTTCATTTAGCCCTAAATTTAACACATTCACAAAGGGTTAAAGGAGAAAATGCATCTCCCAGTTTATTATACAATTTCTCCAGAGCACAGAAATACCCCACATGTGGGTGTAAACTGATGTTTGGGCACACAGCAGCGCACAGAAGGGAAGGATCGACACTGGACGTTTGAAAAGCAGATTTTGCTGGAATAGTTTTCAGGTGCCATGTCTCATTTACTGAGCGCCTAGAGTACCAAAACAATGGAAACCCCCTAAAAGTGACCCCATTTTGGAAACTACACCCCTCACAGAATTCATCAAGGGGTATAGTGAGCATTTTGACCCCACAGCTGTTTCACAGATTTTACTAACATTGGGATGTATAAATGAAAAATTACTAAAACGTCACTTTATCCCCAAAGTTTTCATTTTCACAAGGGGTTAAAAGAGAAAAAGGACTCCATAGTTTGTTAAACAATTTCTCCTGAACACAGCAATACCCCATATGTGGTCGTAAACTGCTGAATGGGTACATGGTGGGGCTCGGAATGGAAAGAGCACTATTTTGCTTTTGTAGGGCAGATTTTGCTGGAATAGTTTTCAGGTGCTATGTTGCACTTGCAGAGCCCTCAAAGTACCAATACAGTGGAAACCCCCTAAAAGTGACCCCGTTTTGGATAACCACACCCCTCACAGAACATGTCAAGGGGTATAGTGAGCATTTTGACCCTACAGCTGTTTCACAGATTTTATTAATATTGGGACATGAAAATGAAAAATTACTTTTTTTCCAATAAACCGTGAATTTAGCCCCAAATTTTTCATTTTCACAAAAGGACAAAGGAGAAAAAGCTCCCCAAAGTTCGTTACACAATTTCTCCTGAACACAGAAATGCCCCATATGTGGTTGTAATCTGCTGTTTGGGTACATGGTGGAGCTCAGAATGGAAAGAGCGCTATTTAGCTTTTGGAGGGCAGATTTTGCTGGAATAGATTTCGGGTGCAATGTCGCATTTGCAGAGCCCCTAAAGTACCAATACAATGGAAACTCCCAAAAGTGACCCCATTTTGGAAACTACACCCCTCATAGAATTTATCTAGGGGTATAGTGAGCATTTTGACCTCACAGCTGTTTCACAGATTTTATTAACATTGGGACGTAAAAATGAAAAATTACTTTTTTCCAATAAACCGTCCATTTAGCGACATATTTTTAATTTTTGCAAGTGGTTAAAGAAGAAAAAACACCCCACAGTTTGTTACACAATTTCTTCTGAACACAGAAATGCCCATGTGTGGTTGTAATCTGCTGTTTGGGTACATGGTGGGGCTCAGAATGGAAAGAGCGCTATTTGGCTTTAGGAGGGTAGATGTGGCTGGAATAGTTTTTGAGTGCCATGTCGCATTTGCAGAGCCCCTAAAGTACCAATACAATGGAAACCCCTCAAAAGTGACCCCATTTTAGAAACTACACCCCTCACGGAATGTATCAAGGGGTATTTTCATTTTGAGCCTAAAAATGCTTCCCAAAAATTAATGTACAAAGTGAAAATTAAAGTTTTTGAAGAAATAACCAATTTCAGTGCCTAATACGTTGCGGCCACTTTGTGGCATCAGAGACATGAACTCCTAAAACTATTAAGTGGGCTATCCCGGGGGAAAAAAAAATTATATATGTGGGTGTAAACTGCTGCTTGGGCACACAGCAGGGCTCAGAAGGGAAGGAGCACTGTGTTTCTTTTTAGCTTTTGGAGTATAGATTTAGAGGGACTATCTGGTTGCCATGTTATTTTTGCAGAGCCCTGGAGGTGCCAGTAAACTGGAACTCCCTAAGAAGTGACCCCATTTTGTAGGGGCAATTTTAGGGTCTCTGCAAATGTGACATGGCGTCCAAAAACCAACAATCTAAATCTGCGCTCCAAAAGTACATAGTGCTCCTTCACATCTGCACCCTCCTGTGTAACCAAATGGCAGTTTACGCCCACATGTATGACACTGGTGTACCCAGGATAGTGTACTTAGCAACACCATATGTGGGTATAAACTGCTGTTTGGGAACAGGGGGCACAGAAGGGAAGGAGCGCTATTTTGGTTTTTGGAGCACAGTTTGGTTTTTGGACACCATGTCACTTTTGCAGAGCCCAAGAATTGCCAGTAAAGTGGAATCTGCAGACATGTGACCCCCATTTTGGAAACTACACCCTTCAAGGGATTTATGAAGTGGTGTAGCGAGAATTTTTAACCCTTAAGTGTTGCATTCTTTTAATTTCCAGAAATGAATGCGCAGATGATAATGAAAAGTTAAAAATAACATTTTTCCAGAGATTCGCCATTTCAGTGCCCGATATGTTGTGCCCAGCTTATGTGTGCACAGACACACATGTTTGACCGCGGCATCCAAGGGGTTAAAACCTCCGATCGGATCTCAGTTCCGACTGGGGGATATGGAGCAGGGTGTTAGCTGTCAGTTACAGCTAACACCCGGTTCCGATGCTGCCCGCTCAGATAGTGAGCGGGTGGCCACCCTAGGGCATAGTATTACGCCCTATTGCGCGAAGTACCAAGTGCACAGGACGTAATAGTACGTCCAATGTCGTTAAGGGGTTAAAACAACATTATATAGAAAAAAATGTCGCTTCCCATTTTCCTGCCTAATTCTGCGTAACACATGAAAGATCAAAGTACTCACTATACCCCTTGATATATTCCTTAGGGGGGGGTCTAATTTCCAAAATGGAGTCACATTTTGGGGGTTTCCACTATTTTGGCACCTTGGGGACTTTGCAAATTGAACATGGTGCCTGAAAACTATTCCAGCAAAGTCTGGCCTAAAAAACCCAATAGGTCTTATTTCCATTCCAAGTACTGCCATGTGCCCGTACATCAGTATAAGAGCACATATGGGGTATTGTCATGTTCAGGAGAAATTGTGCATCAAAATTTCTCCTTTAACCCCTTGTGAAGATGAAAAATTTGGGGCTAAAGTTACATTTTATTAGAAAATAAGTAAGTTTTTCTTTTTCACATCCCTATGGTAAAAAAATCTGTGAACTGCCTGTAGGGTCAAAGTGCTCACTATACCCCTTGATAAATTCCTTGAGGGTTCTAGTTTCCAAAATGGGAAGGGAGGGGTCCACTGTTTCGGAACATTGGGGCTCTGCAAAAGCAACATGGTACCTGAAACAAATTCCAGCAAAATCTGCCCTCCAAAATCCCAATAGTGCTCCTTCTGTTCTGGACCTTACAGTGTGCCCATACATCAGTTTACATCCACATTAGGGGCATTTATGTAATAGTGTGATGCATTTTCTTCTTTAACCCCTTGTGACTGTGTACATTTTAGGGCTAAATGAAAGCATTGAAATGTGTATATTTCCCCTCCATTTTCTATAAGCTGTCTTGACTTATTTAAGGGGTGCAGTTTTGAAAATGAGGTGACTTATGGGGGTTCCTTATACAGAGGTCTTTCAAAGCCCTTTCAGAATAGAATTAATGTTTTGAAAAATGGGTTTTAGAAATGTTCTTGAAAATTTGGAAAATTGCTGTTTGACTTGTAAGCTTTATATTGTCCAAAAAAAATTAAAGGATGTTTAAAGTTTGGTGCCAACATAAAGCAGAGATAAGGTAAATTAGATTTATGATCTAATTTGAGTGGTATGTGTATCTGTATGATAAGTAGATCATTTCAAACTTTGAATATTTCATATTTTTCCATAGTTTCACCAAATTTCTTATTTTTCATAATTAAACACAAAACATATTAACTACTAACATGAAGTACAATGCGTCATGAGAAAAATTAAACCGTTCAAAAGTTATTACCACATAAAGTGACACATGTCAGATTTGAAAAATCGAGCTCTGTCAGGAAGTCAAAAACTAGCTTTTTTATTTTTCTACAAGCAAGATTCCCAGGCTATGTCTTAAAGGGAGTCTATCATTAGATATATGCATGTTTAACTAAGCACATGTTGGACTAGCCTTTAGAAAGGCTCTTCCAGTCCTACCTTTCTTCTTCTTTTTCTGACAGTCATTTTTTAATTAAATCATTTTTTCTGATATGCTAATTAAGCTCAGGGAGCACAGGGGGCGTTACCTCTGTGCTCCGAGCACAGCAGCGTCATCACCTGCCTGCCGCCTCCTTGCCATTCAGGGATGCCCCCTTCTTTGCAAATGAATGCTCCTCCTCTTCGCTGCGTAACCAGCAGCAAGCATCTTCAGCGTGATCCAAATCCCGCACCTGTTCAGTACGCTCGGCTGCTTCAGGCTGAGCATACAGTGAATGCTCCAATGACCATCTTTACTTCCTTCCAAAGCGTACTGCACAGGTGCAGGAGGTGGTATACAGGTGATGATGCTGTTGTGCTCGGAGCTCAGGGGTAATGCCTCCTGTGCTCCCTGAGCTTAATTAGTATACTAAAGAGAGTCCTCTTCTATGTGTTACAGATGTCCAGTGTTAAAAAAGAGGAAACATAGGAGTTGTTAACTGATGACTATGTGCCTGACTTATATATAGTGTATACTCAGAGTCAAGCCTTTCCTACCAGACCTTGGTCCTAAAACTAAGCAGAAAGCTAAAACGTTGCATTACCTGCCTCCAACACCTTTCTGAGATGTGATGATGAGAGACCCCAGTTATATATTTTTTCTCTGGTGTATTATCACTTGTTCATATATATCCTTTTGGCTTCAGGAATGTGGTATTTCTGCTCTGTAATCAAGCCCTTTGTGTTGTACCAAGACCCTTTTGTTGTCCCATTAGCTTACCCATGCTAAACTCATTATCTACGCAGGGGTTTCCTGCAAACATGTGGCTGGAAAGACCTCTTAGTACGCAATCACCAGACTTCATGTCTATAGCCAAAACTACAAAGGAAATATGGTTTTATGGTAATATCTCCCCAGGAGGACATCCTATAGTCAGACCGATAAATTCCTCGGGTGCGCTGTTGCAGAGTGTGATTGCTGGATGTGGCAGAGTCAAAACCAGATAGACATTTGCATATAACAGGAACAGACTTTAGTGAAACATGAATGCAGTAAGAGAAAGAACCACCTCACATGGTGAATAACAGATCTAGTTCAGCACACACACACACTAAAAATACAGGATGTATATATCAACAACATCAAAAACAACAAAGTACAGAGTATCTACAGATAAACATTTAGTAACAGCTACATCTAGTATCATAAATGTGAACTGCAGTAAATCCAGCAAATTTAGAGACGAAGCTGGCTGTTGCATATCTCCGACATGCGCAAGGTGGAGACGAACGCCGCAAATCCAAACACGGTACTGGTGGGCGCAGGGAAAAGGTCCAGACACTGAACTCCTTACCCAAAGGGTTCTGGTGGGTCATTATTGGTGTCTAAACGATGGGGGTCTCGCCACGAACCCCATCATACTCCTTGCCTGAGACTATGGTCATCTGGCAAGGAAATATGACAATTCATAGTTATTTGGGTTTCAGGAAGGACGGCTGGACTTCCCCTCCTAGTGACATCACTCAAGGAGGAGACTGGGATAGTTATATGGTCTCTCCTGAGGGACAAAGAGAGTTCTTATCCTGGGAAAGATGTGAGGACATGTCGTGCTGTGGACTTAAGCAAGTGTCCTGAGGCCTAGCAGTGAGGCCTGAGAGTTCTATTGCTGGACAGCATGTAGGGGACACATGCTTTGTGACTGAATTAAGAAAGCGCCCTATGCCAAACTGCTGCGGCCTAGAGAACCAACTACACACTTTTTTGGGTATTTTCCTATCTTTTATTCCCATTTTATTTTCTGTACTGTATTGTGCTTTTACCTGTATTTGCTTGACCATCAATTGATGTGTATTTCTGTATATGTCAGTGGCTAGTACCGACCCTCTCGGGTTAATAAATATATAAAATTTATAAAGCTCGTTTCATATATCCTATGAACTCAGTCTAATCACGGGGCATGAGTGGAAGGTTAAGAAGGGCGATCGCAGGTGTGCCATGCGGCTTGGCAAAGTGGTATCCTTCACATGAGGATTATCCATCCAATATATGCAGTGCTTGCACACATGTTTCCAAGGATGAGTGTTAGGAGTAGTGCCGGAACCTCCGCGGCGGCATGCAGGGATTACCGGCCTTCTCCTGACACAGACCGCGTCCCATCTTCTTCCAGTGCAGGGGTGATACTGAGCCTGTCGGAACCTATATCTTCACTACTTTCTCTCCCGCTCACTTTCAAAAATTCAAGCAAGAATTTGCTAATTCATCTGAAAAAGAGCGTCAGACGTCTGAATCTGAAATTTTGAGGATAATTATTTGTTTAAAACAAAGAAAATTCTATTAAGTTTATTAAAAATGTTAAAAAGGGGGGGGGGGGGCATGGCTTAGCATGGTCCTGGATGGCTGCACTTTCTAGGAGCTCTCCCGTGTGCCCGCAATTAACGGGCAATACAGACAGTAAAAATGGAAAAAACCCACGCTAGGAAACAGGTAGAAGACCCTGCTTCCTCCGTGACTTAGGAGGGCTCCATCTCGGCTTATTTCATCCCCCTCGGGGACCAGTCAGGCTCTTCAGACAGCATCGCCGGCCTGAAGCCTTAGGCGCCACTATCGCAGCACACAAATGCTTCCTCGCCGACACAGCAGAACGATGCAGCCCCACCTCTTCTGCACAGGCAGACTGCGGGCCCAGCGTCACATGGATCAGAGTTCCGCCACACATCTCCTCTCCTGGCTACCTCAGGGGGGCATCCCACTTCAAAGAGGGCTCCCCTCCCGCCATCTGCGGGCTCTGTGTCACTGCTTCCCGGCTCCAGGGCCAGATCAGCAGCGCCACTTATCCCTGCCACTCAAGCAGCTCCTGTGACATCTGAAGGGGAAGAAGCCCTCCTCTATTCTCTCCTACTGCTCCCACAGCACCCAATCCAGATCCACACATGCTTCTGGGCACCCAAGGGACTCAACATGGAGTGAGGTTTCCCACGTCTAAGAAGTCCTTATTTCAACAATACTGCTGTACCCAGTCTGATTCTGACCTATCCTCAGGGGATGAAACTGAGCCACCTGTCACCTGCAGGAAGATTCTGAGGCCATCTCCTGCCTCCTCCGCCAGCCGTATTGTGCAGCCTTTTATGTATCTCACTTACCTCCACCTGAGGAGGCGGTCAACTCCCTCCTAGGACATCCAGAA
The DNA here is from genome assembly GCA_947044405.1 of Leptodactylus fallax. Taxonomy (NCBI): domain Eukaryota; kingdom Metazoa; phylum Chordata; class Amphibia; order Anura; family Leptodactylidae; genus Leptodactylus; species Leptodactylus fallax. Next base: position 35,940 of record CAMRHE010000233.1, read on the forward strand.
CTACAATGCCCTACTTGCTCTACTCCCCAGTCAAACGGATATGGATGATCTAGCTTCTGACTTGAAGCGAACTTGTGTAAGCGCCGTGACCGCTTTTCTGTCTACATAGTGTCATTCATCTCATAGCAGCCATATAATGTAACTACAGCCTCATCCTATACATGTCTACTGTATGTGACAAGGCTGTACTTACATTACATGGTCACTATAAACAGACAGCAAATTATATAAACAGGCGCCATAGCCTCTGTTTATAACGCCCCATTTATACACACTATAATGTTCCACAGCAGCCACTGCACACATTATTACACAGTATTACGGCCCGCAGAGGCTCCTGCACATGGTATTATGGCCCGCAGTGGCCCCTGCACACGGTATTATGGTCCACAGCAGCATCTGCACACGGTATTATGGCCTGCAGCGGCCCCTGCACACGGTATTATGGCCCGCAGCGGCCCCTGCACACGGTCTTATGGCCCGCAGCGGCCCCTGCACACGGTATTATGGCCCGCAGAGGCCCCTGCACACGGTATTATGGCCCGCAGAGGCCCCTGCACACTGTATTATGGCCCACAGTGACCCCTGCACACTACAGTATATTATGCCTCGCAGCGGCCCCTGCACACTTTACTATGCTCCGCAGCGGCCCCTGCGCACGGTATTATGCTCCATAGTGGTCCCTGCACATGGTATTATGCGCCATAGTGGCCTCTGCACATGGTATTATGCTCCATAGTGGCCTCTGCAAACGGAATTATGCCCCCGCAGTGGCCCCTGCGCATGGTATTATGCTCCATAGTGGCCCCTGAACACAGTATTATGCTTCATAGTCACCCCTGCACACGGTATTATGCTCCATAGTGGCCCCTGCACAGGGTATTATACTCCATAGTGGCCCCAGCACATGGTATTATGCTCCATAGTGGCCCCTGCACATGGTATTATGCTCCATAGTGGCCCCTACACATGGTATTATGTTCCACACCACCCCCTGCACATGGTATTATGCCCCAAAGCAGCCCCTGCTCATGGTATTATGCGCCATAGAGGCCCCTGCACATGGTATTATGCTCCACAGTGGCCCCTGCACACGGTATTATGCTCCATAGTGGCCCACCCATAAACTATTATTATACTCTGGGGCCTTTTCAGTTTCCAGAGTATAATGATCGGAGACCCAGGTGGTGACAAACATAAAAACCAGTGTTACTTACCTATCCTGGACACTGGTGCACTCCCTGCAGCTTTCGGCCTTGTTTAATTGCGCACAGACATGTCATGTGGATCAGGCCGGAGTCGCGACCTGATGACATCACCAGAGGGCCGAAGCCTGCTGGGAGTATCACCCCAGAGTATAATAATAGTAGTATTTGAGGCCCGCGGCCTCACTTACCGATCCCCGCTCCTGCTCACAGCCGCCTCTGCTTCCCCTTCTGCATCCCATAGCAGAAGGGGAAGCCGAGGCGGCCAAGAGCAGACGCGGGGGTAAATAGGCCGTTACCTGCAGAGGTTACTCCAGCAGGTAACGGCCTATTTATATAAAAAAAAAAAAAAAAAAGTTATCTTCACCTGCCTGCGATCTCTTCATGGAGCCGCCGCCTCCTTTTCGTCTGCATCTCAGCACAGGAGCGCGATGACGTCATTGTATTGCCACCTGCGATGAGATGCGGATGTCTCGTAAGCCAGCCCTGGGCTGGTTTACGTTAAATAAATAGTAAAAATGCCGCCCCCCATACAGTGATGGATAGGCTGCCTCACTTCTTCTCATTAGAGGTGCGCCCCTGGTTGGATGCAAAACTATGAACCTGAGAGAATGAATCAATAAGCACCGTTGTAACTTTAGTAATAGCTACTCCAAGCAGAGTATCTCAAAACATGCTACATTAGTCCATAATAGAAGCTTTGAAGGGTTTTCTGTTCTCCCTATTGATCACATTCCATCTGAGTTTAGCACCCACTTCGAACTCCTCAGAAATAGAGAAATGTTCTGGATATAAAAACTTAATACCCTCACGCCAGCTGGTTTAAATGAAGCACTGGAAGATGTGACCCACTAATTTCACACAATAAATCTTCATTGTTCATATTGATGTTATTTCCAATAAGAATCGTTTTTTATAATTAATTATACCACTGTCCACTGTTTAATAACACATCCTTATCCATACATATATTTTTATAAATTATGATTTTAGTTGTATTTTATGATACATTTTATTTTAATGCATAGTGACTTTTATCAACATGATTAATATTTATCCCCAAATTATTATGTATTTTAGCTCAATGGCAATTTTATTTCAATTATTTATGTAACTATCCCAAATGTACTGTATACAGTATATACTTGTTCAATGACATATATTGCAATTTTTATTTTAATTATTCATGCAATTATTCTTTTAGTTATTAATGTTTAAACTGAATAGGCGTCTACAGACCTATTTTTAATAGTCATGCTATTAATTTATTTATAAGCCAGTAGAGGCTACTTTACAGGCCCAGATGGGCAATTCGCAAGCGAAGACTTTTATTTAACTGTCCTGTATCCCACAGATCACATGGAGCATGAGCGGGCAGCCCGTATCCATACCTACGTTGGAGTTTGTCTGGGCATACGCGGACCTCTGATCCCACGCATGCGCAGATGAAACTAGGAATGCCGGTCTTACACCTGCCCATGTTTACCTGGAGGAGCTTACTGAGCATGTGTGTGATTGCTAACACATGCGTGCTCAAGCATTAGATGAACTTGACAGTCCCTTGGCGCCATCTACTGGCGATTGCGTTATTAAAGCAAAGAAACTCCATACAAGATCGGCAAATACAGCAGCCGAGGAACAATTAATACAGTATATGCGTCTAAGGACCCCTAATGAAGATCTGGTAATGTTCCTGTGCATTATAATCATGTGGAATTTTAGTATGATTGATATACCCGGTGGTTGTGTCTACTGATGCACAATGTGTGATTTTTTTTTTTTTTCCCCAAGATGGCGCCGCTGGAGTGGCAGCCTGTTACAGCAGCTCTGAGACTCTCTCTCTTATTTTTCTTTCTTTGTCTTGTTTTTTATCTCTCTACTTAAGGGACTTTGCACTATGAAGAAACACACAAAGACTTGGAATTGGACCTTTGTGATACTTTTTTTTTTTTTTTATCTGTCTTTTTGTTCTGCTTGAAATGGGAACTTTTGTGCCTGCAGACAATTCTTTTGTCTACTCCAGGGAGAAACTTTTGCAGCTTAGAGACACAGCAGGGCTGCCTACCATTTGCCCACACATCCCCCGAGAGTTCTGGAGAAAGAAAAAGCGGGGGGAGGGGGTGCAGTGCTGGAACTCTTCAGAGGATTAAAAAGAGACATTACAGACCAACGCTCCCCTCCATCATTATGGGCAATGTGAGATCTCTTGCAAACAAGATAGACGAACTAACAGCGCTCACCAGGCATCATCAGGAGTTTCGGGTGTGTAGCATGATGCTACTTACAGAGACTTGGCTCACTGAAGTTACTCCTGACCCTCTGGTCTCCTTGGATGGTTTTAAACTCCTTCGGGCAGACAGGACAAGGGAGAGCGGTAAGAGGAAAGGTGGAGGGCTGGCAATGTTTGTGAATGATAGATGGTGCAAGCCTAAGCACATTGTGATTAATGAGCAAACTTGCTGCAAGGACATTGAACTATTAGCTGTGAGCATGAGACCTTTCTATCTACCAAGGGAACTATCGCATGTCATCGTGATAGCTGCATATGTCCCCCCCTCTGCGAAAGCTGACGATGCTTGAGAGGTCCTACAAGCCACAGTGAGCCATTTGCAGTTGAAACACCCCCAGGCTCTCTTTCTTGTGTCGGGTGATTTCAACCATGCCTCTCCATCATCCACACTGCCCAGTTTCACACAGTATGTAACCTGCCACAGAAGAGACAACAAAACACTGGACTTGTTGTTTGCCAACGCGAGGGAGGCATATAATTCATCAGCCCTACCGCCCCTGGGAAGACCGGATCACAACCTAGTGCATCTCCGACCTGTGTACAAGCCACTTGTTCATAGAGAACCAGCTGTCAACCGCACAGTGAGGATATGGTCCGAGCAGAGTGATGAGGCTCTGAGGGATTGTTTTGACACAACCGCATGGAAAGTTCTGCAGGATTCTTATGGAGAAGATATAGAAGGACTCACACACTGCATAACGGACTACATTAATTTTTGTGTGGACAACACAGTACCCACAAAAGTGGTGAGGTGCTTCTCCAACAACAAACCATGGATTAACTCTGATATAAAAACACTACTTAAGGAGAAAAAGATGACATTCAGGACAAGAGATAAGGAGGGGTTGAGGGAAGTACAAAAGGAGCTGAGGCATCAAATCAGGCAGGGAAAAGCCAGTTATAAGGAAAAAATGGAAAAGCAAATGAAAAGAAAAGACATAAGGGGGGTCTGGGAGGGGCTTAAGTCAATTTCGGGTCATAAACAGTCTGTCTGCCAGATTGAGGCAGATGTTAATTGGCTTAATGAACTAAACCTATTCTTCAACAGATTTGATCACACACCAGCTCCTCCCATCCCAGCATGTCCTTCAGCTCCCCCCACCACAATGACTTCACCCCATGCGGCTACTTCCCAACAGATCAGTAAATCCAGAAATCCATCTTTATCTGACCACAGTCTGACCTTCACACGGGCCCAGGTGAGGAAGGAGATGAAAAAGATCAAGGCGAGGAAAGCCGCAGGGCCAGATGACATCAGTGCAAGGCTAATTAAGACTTGTAGGGACCAGCTGTGTAGTATAATTACATATATGTATAATATGAGCCTGAGGCAGGAAATAGTCCCTGAATTATGGAAATCTTCTTGTGTAGTACCAGTTCCAAAGAAACCTCACCCTATGGACCTCAACGACTATAGACCTGTAGCACTGACATCCCACCTGATGAAGATCTTAGAGAGATTGGTTCTCACACATCTCCGCCCTCTAGTGAGCCCCGCTATGGACCCCTCTCCAGTTTGCTTATCGGCCGGGCATTGGGGTAGATGATGCCATCATCTACCTTCTGTACAGGGCTCTGTCTCAACTGAGAAACCAGGGAGCACAGTGAGAATTATGTTCTTTGATTTCTCCAGTGCTTCTAACACCATACAGCCTGGGTTACTGAGGGACAAGCTGGGCCTTGGTGGAGTGGACCACCACCTCTCCAACTGGATCCTAGACTACCTCACAAATCGACCTCAATACGTGAGAGCCCAAGACTGTGTGTAAGGTACCGTGATCTGTAATACGGGGGCACCTCAGGGTACGGTTCTCGCCCATTTCCTCTTCACACTATACACTGCAGATTTTAGGTGCAACACATCTAGCTGCTACCTACAGAAGTATTCTGACGACTCTGCAATAGTAGGCCTCATCACAGACGATGATGACAGGGAGTACAGAGAACTGAACCGGGATTTTATGGACTGGTGCCACCGGAACCACCTGAAGATTAACGCGGGGAAGACCAAGGAGATGGTGGTGGACTTCCGTAAATGCAGATGCCCTCCTAAACCTGTGGACATCCTGGGGACGGGCATCGAGATTGTGAACACCTATAAGTACCTGGGTTTGCTCCTTAATAATAAGCTGGACTGGGCAGATCATATGGAGGTCCTGTACAGGAAGGGCGACAGCAGGCTCTACCTGCTTAGGAGGCTGAGAGCCTTTGGAATCCGGGGGGCACTTCTTAGGACTTTCTTCAACTCGGTAGTGGCATCAGCCATCTTCTTTGGAGTGGCCTGCTGGGGGAGCAGTATATCAACCAGGGACAGAAATAGACTTGACAAGCTGATTAGAAGGGCCAGCTCAGTCCTGGGGAGCCCACTGGACCCAGTGCAGGTGGTGGGTGACAAAAGGATACTGTCCGTGGTGAGCTCCATGCAGAAGAAGTCCCATCCCATGCATGAGACTGTGATCGCGCTGGGCAGTACTGTCAGTGACCGACTGCTCAACCCTAAGTGTGAGAAGGAGCGCTATCGGAAGTCTTTCCTCCTCACCGCGGTTAGGCTGTACAACCAACACCGACCTAAGCGGAGATCATTACACACAGAGAACTGAAAAATCTTTCTGCCTGTTAAATCCCCCCCTCCTCTGCTACTTCCTATCTGTCTGTCTGCTATCAATGTAATGCCTCTTACCTTGGAACATTCCTGTACATGTTGTATTTGTATTTGTATCTGCTTATCTTATCTTTGCTGCTGTAACACACTGAATTTCCCCATTGTGGGACTATTAAAGGACTATTATTATTATTATTATTATTATTATTAACCCCTTAACGACCTTGGACGTACTATTACGTCCTGGGCGCTAGGTAATTCGCGCACCAGGGCGTAATACTACGCCCGAGGCTGGCCGCCCGCTCACTATGTGAGCGGGCGGCATCGGAATCGGGTGTTAGCTGTAACTGACAGCTAACACCCTACTCCATAACCCCCGTTCGGAACTGAGTTCCGATAGGAGGTTTTAACCCCTTGGATGCCGCGGTCATGTTTGTCATCCAAGGGGTTCCGCCATCTTGCCGCCCCCCCCCCAGGCACCCCCGCGCGGCGAGATCGGGGGTGCCGATATGTATAATCTGCAGCCCAGGATCTGCCAAGTGACCCCAGGCTGCCTGGAGACCCCACTACCTGGTTGATCCTGCCGAGACCTGCGGAAGTCAGCGCTGTGTTTCCATAGCGCTGACTTCCTGTATAGGCTGCAAGACACTTGCATGCTCGTGTCTTGCAGTCTATAGTACTGAGCCAGAGATCAAAGCATCTCTGGCTCAGGTGTCCTAATGGGACACATGAAAAAGTAAAAAAAGTGAAAAAAAAAATAAATATAGTATGTGAAAAAAATTAATAAATGAATTAAGCCCCAAAAATTCCCTTTTCCTATATAAAATGAATTATATAAAAAATAAACCTACAAATTAATAAAAACAATACATATTTGGTATCGTCACATCCGTAACAACCTGTACAATAAAACTGAAACCATATTTAATGTACACAGTGAACGTCGGGGAAAAAAAAACGGAAAAAACTCGCCAAAAGTAATGATTTTTCGCCATCTCACCTTACAAAATATGCCATAAAAAGTGATCAAAAAGTCATATGTACCCCAAAACAGAACCAGGAAAAATCACAGGTTGTCCCGCAAAAAATAAGCCCTAAACCAACTCTCTAAACTGAAAAATAAAAATGCTACGCATCTTAGAAGACGGCGATGCAAAAAAAAATTGATTTATGTCCCCAAATGGGTTTTTGTTCTGCAAAATTGGTATCGCATAAAAAAACAGTATAAATGAGGTATCGCCGTAATCGTACCGACCAGTAGAATAAAGGTAACATGTTACTTATGCTCTATGCTGCATAAGGTAAAACGCAGTGCCAGAATTGATGGGGTTGTTTTTTAATCCACCAAGAAAGAGTTAATAAAATTTATTTAATAAGTTGTAGGCACCTAAAAATGATGTCATTAAAAAATACATCTCATATTGCAAACAACAAGCCCTCATATGGCTACATCACCAGAGAAATAAAGAAAATTTAGCTCGTACAATGTGAAGACAAAAGCTCCAAAAATCGCCAAATCATTAGAACATAACTGGCTGCAGCAGGAAGGGAATGTATAAGCTGTACGAGCGTATATTAGGGTACAAACCAGATTTAGATCTTATGAGGGATAATAAACCAGAAGTGACCCCCAGAATGACCTCCCCAATAATAGGAACTACTGGGGATATAGTAGGGAATTTAGTATACCCAATGTACTATGCACAGCTTACATATTCACTTTTCCCCATCCGCTGTGCAGTCACGTCTGGGATACTAATGCTCGCTACACCCCTTGATAAATTCTTTGAGGGGTGCACTTTTCAAAATGGGGTCATTCCCTAGGGGATTCCACTTTACTGGTACTTTAGAGGCTCTGCAAACATGACATGGCATCCAGATCCCAAACATCTGAATCTGTGCTCCAAAAGCCACATAGCGCTCCTTCCCTTCTGCGCCCTGCTGAGTGCCCAAACTGCAGTTTATACCCACATGTATTACACTTGTCGTACCCAGAATAATGTACTTAATGTCATATGTGGGTATAAACTGTTTGGGCTCAGCCGAGCACAGAAGGGAAGGAGCGCTATTTGGTTTTTGGAGCACAGACTTGGACGGTTTGGTTTTTGGACGCCATTGCACTTTTGCAGAGCTGAAATGCCAGTACAGTGGAATCCCCTGACATGTGACCCCATTTTGGAAACTACACCCCTGAAGGAATTTATCCTGGGGTACAGTGAGCATTTTTAACCCCCAAGTGTTGTTATCCATAAATGAATACGCAGCTGATGGTGAAAGGTGAAAATGACAATTTTTCCAGGAATACGCCATTTCAGTGCGTAATATGTTGTGCCCCGCTTGTATCAGAGATGAACGCTCCAAAAGCTGTTGTGCCCGGGATCCCCGCTCACCAGTTTTTGGAGTGTGTGCCTGTGCAGACATAAACTGGGCACAACATATTGGGCACTGAAATGGCGTATCTATAGAAAAATTTCATTTTTAACTTTTCATTATCAGCTGCACATTCATTTCTGGAAATTAAAAGAATGCAACACTTAAGGGTTAATAATGCTCGCTACACCACTTGATTAAATCCCTTGAAGGGTATAGTTTCCAAAATGGGGTGACATGTCTGCGGATTCCACTTTACTGGCAATTCATGGGCTCTGCAAAAGTGGCATGGTGTCCAAAAAGCAAACTGTGCTCCAAAAACCAAAATAGCGTTCCTTCCCTTCTGTGCCCAGCTGTGCCCAAACAGCAGTTTATACCCACATATGGCATTGTTAAGTACGTTATCCTGGGTACACCAGTGTCATACATGTGGGCATAAACTGCCATTTGGGCACACAGCAGGGCGCATATGTGAAGGAGCGCTATGTGCTTTTGGAGAACATATTTAGATTGTTGTTTTTTTGGATGCCTTGTCACATTTGCAGAGACCCTAAAATTGCCCCTACAAAATGGGGGTCACTTCTTGGGGAATTCCAGTTTACTGGCACCTCCAGGGTTCTGCAAAAATAACATGGCGACCAGAAAGTCCCTCTAAATCTATACTCCAAAAGCTAAAAAAACAGTGCTCCTTCCCTTCTGAGCCCTGCTGTGTGCCCAAGCAGCAGTTTATACCCAAATATTTAATTTTTTTGTCCCCGGGATAGCCCACTTAATAGTTTTAGGAGTTCATGTCAAAGTGGCCGCAACGTATTAGGCACTGACATTGGATATTTCTTTAAAAACTTCAATTTTCACTTTTGTACATTAATTTTTGGGAAGCATTTTTAGGCTCAAAATGATAATACCCCTTGATACATTCCTTGAGGGGTGTAGTTTCTAAAATGGGGTCACTTTTGAGAGGTTTACATTGTATTGGTACTTTTAGGGACTCTGCAAATGCGACATGGCACTCAAAAACTAATCCAACCACATCTGCCCTCCTAAAGCCAAATAGCGCTCTTTCCATTCTGAGCCCTACAGCAGTTTACGACCACATATGGGGCATTTCTGTGTTCAGAAGAAATTGTGTATCAAACTGTGGGGTGTTTTTTCTTTAACCACTTGCAAAAATTAAAAATATGTCACTAAATGGACTGTTTATTGGAAAAAAGTAATTTTTCTTTTTTACGTCCCAAAGTCAATAAAATCTGTGAAACAGCTGTGAGGTCAAAATGCTCACTATACCCCTAGATAAATTCTATGAGTGGTGTAGTTTTCAAAATGGGGTCACTTTTTGGAGATTTGTATTGTATTGGTACTTTAGGGGCTCTGCAAATGTGACATGGCACCTGAAAACTATTCCAGCAAAATCTGCCCTCCAAAAGCTAAATAGCACTCTTTGCATTTTGAGCCCCGCCATGTACCCATTCAACAGATTACAACCACATATGGGGCATTTCTGTGTCCAGGAGAAATTGTGTAACAAACTTTGGGGAGCTTTTTCTCTTTTGTCCTCTTGTGAAAATGAAAAATTTGGGGCTAAATTGACGGTTTATTGGAAAAAAAGTAATTTTTCATTTTAATGTCCCAATGTAAATAAAATCTGTGAAACAGCTGTAGGGTCAAAATGCTCACTATACCCCTTGATATGTTCTGTGAGGGGTGTAGTTTTCAAAATGGGGTCACTTTTAGGGGGCTTCCACTGTATTGGTACATTGGGGGCTCTGCAAATGCGACATGGTACCTGAAAACTATTCCACCAAAATCTGCCCTCCAAAAGCCAAATAGCGCTCTTTCCATTCTGAGCCCTGCCATGTACCCATACAGCAGATTACGACCACATATGGGATATTGCTATGTTCAGGAGAAATTGTTTAACAAACTATGGGGTGATTTTTCTCCTTTAACCCCTTGTGAAAATGAAAACTTTGGGGATAAAGTGACATTTTAGTAATGTTTCATTTATACATCCCAGTGTTAGCAAAATCTGTGAAATGGCTGTAAGGTCAAAATGCTCACTATACCCCTTGATGAATTCTGTGATGGGTGTAGTTTCCAAAATGGGGTCACTTTTTGGGGTTTTCCTTTGTATTGGTACTCTAGTGGCTTTGCAAATGAGACATGGCACCTGAAAACTATTCCAGCAAAATCTGCTTTTCAGACGCCCAGTGTCACTCCTTCCCTTCCGTGCGCTGCCATTCGCCCAAACATCAGTTTACACCCACTTGTGGGGTATTTCCGTGCTTGGGAGAAATTGCATAACAAACTGTGAGATGCATTTTCTCCTTTAACCCTTTGTGAATGTGTTAATTTTAGGGCTAAATTAAGGAATTAGTGGGAAAAAATTAAATGTCTAAATTTCACCTCCATATTGTTTTAATTCCAGTGAAATGCTTAAAGGGTTAACAAACTTCCCAAATGTTATTTTGAATTATGTGAGGGGGTGCAGTTTTGAAAATGGGGTGATTTATGGGGGTTTCTAATATATATATATATTAGTTTGGGAAATTTTCTTGTAAATCTGCAAAATCGCTGTTACACTTGTAAGCCTTCTAACATCCAAAATAAATTACAGGACGATTAAAAGATGATGCTGATATATAGCAGATATATGGTAGATAATATATATTAATGTGTTTGGGTGGTATGACTATCTGTCTGAAAAGCAGAGCATTTCACATTTTGAAAATTGCCATTTTTTTCCAAATTTCCATCAAATTTCCTATTTTTTTTATAAATAAATACAAAAATATTCATTAGTGTTTACCACTAACATGAAGTACAATGTGTCACGAAAAAACAATCTCAAAATCACTTGTGTAAGTTAAGACGTCTCAAAGTTATTGCCATATAAAGTGACACATGTCAGTTTTGAAAAACGAGGCCTGGTCCTTAACGCACTTTTGGGCTGGGTCCTTAAGGGGTTAAAGCCCTGCTTGTTTGATACCTTAATTGTGTTTCTGGCCATATACACAATTCTAAGATTACTTTTATGAGTTAAAGTTGGCGTTATCCAAGGGAAGGGCAGTCCTCCAGCCATGGTTCCCTAGAGGTTTCCTCCACAGGGGTTTTTTCCTCTCCTGAGTGCTGTATAATGACTCTTCGTGAGTCAGGGGTTTGCCATGTTTAGTCCATATTTCATAGTATTTGCCTGAACATTTAGTTTTAAGATATTTGTTCATGGCATTGGCAATAAGTGTGGAAATGAATTGAAATAATATTAAGCAAAAAAAAAAAAAATTATAAAGGGAGTCAGTTGTATGTAATAAAGTGTTACATGTCACATGGTCCATTAGTAAACTGTCACAGCTTTACTTTTGCGGTTGAGGAGTCAGGTGGAAGTTGCAGGCAAGTTATTGTGGACTTATTTTAACTAATAGAGGAAGTTAAACATCATGGTGGTGAACAGGCTGAGCTTTGGAAATGGCCAGCCTGAAGGATGTCGTAATAGTAACGTCATCCAGGGGTGGGCACAGTGGTTAAGCACAGGGCTGTTGGTGCCCTTAAAGTGTACTGGCTCTGCTAGAATTACAAGCCGGAGCGTGCCGCCCCCTTTATTGCTGTCTGGCCGGCTGCTGTTTGTCAGACAGCTGGGGATCTCACAGTATTCGTGAATCCCAATGGTCTAGCACTTCACCTGACTCCTTCTGTGATTATTTTAGTTCTGTGATTTAAATAAAGCTTTGGCCATTTTGACTCCCAAAATAAAGTGTTTTGTGTGCTTATTCCAAAGTCAATGTTTACTGTAGTTTGGATGGTTTTAGGAAGGACTGAGGGTCTATCCCATATCCAAAAGTCATGGAAGGACGAGTACATGAATTGTGTGCAAATTCTGCTGCTGTCAGTTTATCAAGTTTATCGGATTCCACTACCTGAAAAATTTGGTGGAAAGAGACATTTGTACCGAGGATTTCTTAATCATTGCCGGATGATTTTTTTCTATGCATTCCTCTCAGTTCCCTACTGATAGATCCAAAGTTGTGTTCATCATTGCCCTGCTAATAGACGATGCAGGATGCCATTTTGGATGATTTTAAGGACTTTCTTGCAGCAATTAATTTAGTATTTGATGACCCCAACCATTGCATCACTGCTGAGGGGGCTTTGCGTGATCTTCGCCTGGGAAGATGCTCTGTTGCGGAGTACGCTGCAGAGTTTCGGCGCTGGGCTTCTGATGTTTCCTGGAACACCTCCGCACTAAAATGGCGTTTCTATGGAGGACTTTCTGAATCCGTTAAAGATGAACTTGTTAAAATAGAACTTAGAGCTGATCTTGAGGAGTATATATGATTATGCATCCGTATTGACCAAAGACTCCTGGAAGGGAAGCAAGAAAGACGGGTCTATTATTATCAGGGCTCCTTCTCCCATTTACTAGAGGGTCGTTTTCTCTCAAAGATGCAGACACCTTCTCAAACAAGATCTGCCCCAGAACCTATGCAAGTGGATGCTATCCGGGGACCAATTTCGACTGCTGAAAAACGTCGTCACCTTGCTGAAAGACTATGCCTTTATTGTGGACAACCTGGACATTATGTTCTTGACTGCCCTAACAAACCTCAACGGGCAGTTGCTGCAACTGAAGTTAGACCAAATTCGGAGACTTGTCCCCACTGTGCTTTGCTTAGTCTGATGACACAGCCTCTGTTTTCCACCACACCATGTCCTGATAATATGACTTCTAACCAACCTCATTTCACCTTACCAGTTCAGCTTTCTTATGGTTCTTACAAGTTGTCCACTACAGCAATGTTGGATTCCAGTGCAGCTGGAAATTTTTTGAACATTAAGTTTGCATTTGATAATCATATTGAGCACAGTCCAAGATCTTCACCAGTTGAATTAGTGACTCTTGATGCGTGGCCTTTAATTTCTGGTCCTGTTAGTCATGAAACTACCGAACTGGAAGTATTGATTGATCCTGGTCATGAGGAGAGGATTTGTTTCCAGTTAATCTCTTCACCAAAATTTCCAGTAATTTTGAGCATACCATGGCTCAGTATCCATAATCCTTCAGTAGACTGGAAGTCAGGAAATGTAATTTTCATTTCTGAATATTGTCAACAAAATTGTCAAGTGCAGCAGTCAATTCCTTCCCAGGTGGGAGCCACTGAAAGCTCTATCACTGACTCTGTAGAATTACCTGAACCGTATGAGGAATTTAAAGATGTGTGTGACAAAAGGAATGCTGTCTAGCTACCTCCTCATCGCACTTATGATTGTCCTATTGAACTTTTACCAGGTGCATCCATACCTTATGGACACATCTATCCACTTGCAGAGATGGAACTGAAGGTCCTAGAGGAATACATCATGGAAAAGAAAGACGGCACACTAGGTCCTTGTATTGACTATAGGGAACTAAACCAAATAATTGTCAAAAATCGTTACCCTCTTCCGCTTATCCCAGAATTACTTTAGAGATTACGGTCAGCAAAGATCTTTACCAAGTTGGATCTACGAGGGGCATACAATCTTTTCCGTATATGACCCGGGGACGAGTGGAAGACAGCATTTCGAACACGCTATGGGCATTGTGAATCCCTTGTCATGCCATTTGGACTTTGCAATGCCCCAGCGACATTTCAACATTTCATCAATGATGTCTTCTGAGATCTGCTGGATCAATTTGTGGTGGCGTATTTGAATGACATATTAATATACTCTGAGAACCTTGAAGAACATCGTAAGCAGGTTACCATGGTTTTGAGTCATCTAAAAGAAAACTAACTATATATTAAACTGGAAAAGTGTGAATTTGAAAAGACAGAAATTCAGGTTTTGGGGTACATAATTTCTACAGAAGGATTGCGAATGAACCCCAGTAAGATCCAAGCTATTTTAGACTGGCCTTCTCCCAAGAATGTCAAGGAGGTCCAAAGATTTGTTGGCTTTGCAAATTTCTACCGCAAATTTATTAGGAATTTCTCAAAGGTTATTAGTCCAATAGCACAACTAACCCAGAAAGGAATTCCTTTTAAATGGTCTTCAAGTGCAGACAAAGCATTTACCCAATTAAAGACACTTTTTACTTCTGCTCCTATCTTAGTTCATCCTAATCCAGACCTCCCATTTATAGTTGAAGTAGATGCTTCAGATTCGGCAGTAGGAGCAGTATTGGGGATAAACAGTTGCTTCATCCTTGTGCTTTTTTCTCAAGCCTGATGGTCACCTCCTGAAAGAAACTATAACATTGGGAATAAAGAATTACTGGCAATTAAAAAAGCATTCACGGAATAGAGGCATCTTCTTGAAGGAGCATCTCATGTAGTGCAGGTTCTTACAGATCACCGAAATCTTGAATTTATCAGATCAGCCAAGAGACTTTCTGGTATACAGGCTAGATGGTCTTTATTTTTTTGAAGATTTAATTTCATCATTTCCTACAGACCTGGATCCCGCAATGGAAAAGCAGACGCCTTATCCCAAATGTTTTCTGAAATAACGTAAGATGACACACCTGAAACCACTATCTTATCTGCTAAGAATTTTGTAGGAGCAACCATTTCCAAAGGTATACTTCACAGGATTAAAGAAGATTATAGTGGAGACCCTTTCCTTAATCATCCCCCCACAGATATATCAGTGTGTTTATGTTCCTCAGACTACTCAATTAGAAATTCTGTGCCTTGTTCATGACGTTATACTCGCAGGTTTAGTGGCCTAAAGACCAGATGGATGTCAAGAAGTACAGTATGTTTCTTCCTGTCCTGTGCTAGGAATAAGACCCCTCGTTCCTCACCAGTAGGATTACTTCAGCCTCTTCCTATTCCATCTCGTCCTTGAGGTTCTGTCTCTATGGACTTTATTGTTGACCTACCATCTTCAAAAGATATGCGCACAATTCTAGTTGTGGTAGACCGTCTTACCAAAATGGATCATTTTATACCCACAAAGGGGGTACCCTCTGCTGAAGAGACTGCGGAATTGGTCATTCGAGAAGATTTCCGCCTACATGGCATACCCGAAAATATAGTTTCTGATCATACGGTACAGTTTACCTCAAAGTTCTGGAAGTGAACTTATCTTCTGCTTTTCATCCACAGCCAAATGGCCAAACTTAGCATACTAACCAAACCCTTGAACAGTATTTGCAGTGTTATACAAGTTATCTCCAAGATGATTGGGTGAATTTTCTTCATACGGCGGAATTTGCTTATAACAACTCCCAGCATTCTTCTACGTCTCAGAGTCGATTTTTTGCCAATAAGGGTTTCCATCCTACATTCATTCCTAATCTTCCCATTTTTTCTTCAGTTCCTGCTGTCACCGACAGACTGTCTACCTTGAAGCAAGTTCAAGAAAAATTGACACCCTGCATGAAGCTCAGGATCACTATAAGAAAACTGCTGATAGACATCTCAAGTTTTTCCCTTCCTTTGGTATAGGTATGGCTCTCTACAAAAAAACTTGAAGGTCAAGATACCGTCAACCAAGCTAGATCAGAAATTTATTGGACCATTTGAAATTGTGGCTCAAATTAATCCTAGTGTTTCGTTTAAAACTTCCAGACTCTATGCGGATTCACTCTGTTTTTCATTCCTCCCTTCTCAAGCCTTTTGTGGAAAATCCATTCCCGGGGCGTAATTTGCCTCCACTTATTGTTGAAGGAGAATAATAATAATAATAATAATAATAATAGTCCTTTAATAGTCCCACAATGGGGAAATTCAGTGTGTTACAGCAGCAAAGATAAGATAAGCAGATTCAAATACAAATACAACATGTACAGGAATGTTCCAAGGTAAGAGGCATTACATTGATAGTAGACAGACAGATAGGAAGTAGCAGAGGAGGGGGGAGGGGGGATTTTACAGGCAGAAAGATATTTCAGTTATTTGTGTGTATTGATCTACGATTAGGTCGGTGTTGATTGTACAGCCTAACCGCGGTGGGGAGGAAAGACTTCCGATAGCTCTCCTTCTCACACTTAGGGTGGAGCAGTCGGTCACTGACAGTACTGCCCAGCGCGATCACAGTCTCATGCATGGGATGGGACTTCTTCTTCTTCATGGAGCTCACCACGGACAATATCCTTTTGTCACCCACCACCTGCACTGGATCCAGTGGGCTCCCCAGGACAGAGCTGGCCCTTCTAATCAGCTTGTAAAGTTTATTTCTGTCCCTGGTTGATATACTGCTCCCCCAACAGGCCACTCCAAAGAAGATGGCTGATGCCACTACCGAGTTGAAGAAAGTCCTAAGAAGTGCCCCCCGGATTCCAAAGGCTCTCAGCTTCCTAAGCAGTTAGAGCCTGCTGTGGCCCTTCCTGTACAGGACCTCCATATGATCTGCCCAGTCCAGCTTATTATTAAGGAGCAAACCCAGGTACTTATAGGTGTTCACAATCTTGATGCCCGTCCACAGGATGTCCACTGGTTTAGGAGGGCATCTGCATTTACGGAAGTCCACCACCATATCCTTGGTCTTCCCCGCGTTAATCTTTAGGTGGTTCCGCTGGCACCAGTCCACAAAATCCCGGTTCAGTTCTCTGTACTCCCTGTCATCATCGTCTGTGATGAGACCTACTATTGCAGAGTCGTCAGAATACTTCTGTAGGTAGCAGCTAGATGAGTTGCACCTAACATCTGCAGTGTACAGTGTGAAGAGGAAAGGGGCAAGAACCGTACCCTGAGGTGCCCCCGTATTACAGATCACGGTATCTGACACACAGTCTTGGGCTCTCACGTATTGAGGTCGATTTGTGAGGTAGTCTAGGATCCAGTTGGAGAGGTGGAGGTCCACTCCAGCAAGGCCCAGCTTGTCTCTCAGTAACCTGGGCTGTATGGTGTTAAAAGCACTGGAGAAATCAAAGAACATAATTCTCACCGTGTTCCCTGGTTTCTCCAGGTGAGACAGAGCCCTGTACAGAAGGTGGATGATGGCATCATCTACCCCAATGCCCGGCCGATAAGCAAACTGGAGAGGGTCCATAGCAGGGCTCACTAGAGGGCGGAGATGTGTGAGAACCAATTTCTCTAAGATCTTCATCAAGTGGGATGTCAGTGCTACAGGTCTGTAGTCGTTGAGGTCCATAGGGTGAGGTTCCTTTGGAACTGATACTACACAAGAAGATTTCCATAATTCAGGGACTATTTCCTGCCTCAGGCTCATATTATACATATATGTAATTATACCACACAGCTGGTCCCCACAAGTCTTAATTAGCCTTGCACTGATGTCATCTGGCCCTGCGGCTTTCCTCGCCTTGATCTTTTTCATCTCCTTCCTCACCTGGGCCCATGTGAAGGTCAGACTGTGGTCAGATAAAGACGGATTTCTGGATTTACTGGTCTGTTGGGAAGTAGCCGCATGGGGTGAAGTCATTGTGGTGGGGGAACTGAAGGACATGCTTGGGTGGGAGGTGCTGGTGTGTGATCAAATCTGTTGAAGAATAGGTTTAGTTCATTAAGCCAATTAACATCTGCCTCAATCTGGCAGACAGACTGTTTATGACCCGAAATTGACTTAAGCCCCTCCCAGACCCCCCTTATGTCTTTTCTTTCCAATTGCTTTTCCATCTTTTCCTTATAACTGGCTTTTCCCTGCCTGATTTGATGCCTCAGCTCCTTTTGTACTTCCCTCAACCCCTCCTTATCTCTTGTCCTGAATGTCATCTTTTTCTCCTTAAGTAGTGTTTTTATATCAGAGTTAATCCATGGTTTGTTGTTGGAGAAGCACCTCACCACTTTTGTGGGTACTGTGTTGTCCACACAAAAATTAATGTAGTCCGTTATGCAGTGTGTGAGTCCTTCTATATCTTATCCATAAGAATCCTGCAGAACTTCCCATGCGGTTGTGTCAAAACAATCCCTCAGAGCCTCATCACTCTCCTCGGACCATATCCTCACTATGCGGGTGACAGCTGGTTCTCTACGTACAAGTGGCTTGTACACAGGTCAGAGATGCACTAGGTTGTGATCCGATCTTCCCAGGGGCGGTAGGGCTGATGAGTTATATGCCTCTCTCGCGTTGGCAAAGAACAAGTCCAGTGTTTTGTTGTCTCTTGTGTGGCAGGTTACATACTGTGTGAAACTGGGCAGTGTGGATGATGGAGAGACATGGTTGAAGTCTCCAGACACAAGAAAGAGAGCCTGGGGGTGTTTCAACTGCAAATGGCTCACCGTGGCTTGTAGGACCTCGCAGGCAGCGTCAGCGTTCTCAGAGGGGGGGACATATGCAGCTATCACGATGACATGTGATAGTTCCCTTGGTAGATAGAAAGGTCTCATGCTCACAGCTAATAGTTCAATGTCCTTACAGCATGTTTGCTCCTTAATCACAATGTGCCTAGGATTACACCATCTATCATTCACAAACATTGCCAGCCCTCCTCCTTTCCTCTTACCGCTCTCCCTTGTCCTGTCTGCCCGAAGGAGTTTAAAACCATCCAAGGAGACCAGAGGGTCAGGAGTAACTTCAGTGAGCCAAGTCTCTGTAAGTAGCATCATGCTGCACACCCGAAACTCCTGATGATGCCTGGTGAGCGCTGTTAGTTTTTCTATCTTGTTTGCAAGAGATCTCACATTGCCCATAATGATGGAGGGGAGAGCTGGTCTGAAACATCTCTTTTTAATCCGCTGAAAAAATTCCAGCTCTACAGCCCCTCCCCCTCCTTTTCCTTCTCCAGAGCTCTTGGGGGATGTCTGGGCAAATGGAAAGCAGCCCTGCTGTGTCTCTAAGCTGCAAAAGTTTCTCCCTGGAGTAGACAAAAGAATTGTCTGCAGACACAATAGTCCCCATTTCAAGCAGAACAAAAAGACAGATAAAAACAAAAAAGTATCACAAAGGTGAGCAAGAACAGATCCCTGGAGAGCTGCATTAGTAAGCAGGTAAGTATAATTTCTTTGTAATTATAGTTACAGTGACTATTACAGTGTTATTAACTGTGTGTGTGTGTGTGGGGGCACTATAACTGGCGGCGGGGGGAGGGGGGGCACTGTTACTGTAGTACTGCCCCTGACAGGGGTAATATTACCTGTGTGGGGAGGGGGTATTACCTGTGGGGGTCACTATTACAGTTCACAAAATTACCTGTGTGTGGGGGACTGTTATTAACTGGGGAAGGGGGCACTATTACAGTAATAGTGCCCTGTGAGTGATGATCCCCCTAATTGAATGAGGGCCACCTCCGCCGTACCCATGCTTTTATTAAGGGAGGCTTTCCCGTTATGTGCCCCAGGGCTGGAGATAACTGTGCCGTTAGTTTAGGCACCGATCCCTGCCCACTGTCAGAAGGGCGTTCCTGACAGTCTAGCTGGGATGTAAGGAACGTCCCCACTGACAGTACTTGTCCATAGACTTGTACTGGGGGGGCATTCCTCACAGCTCAGCGTACTCTGACAGTACAGGGCTATGGACGAGTACTGTCAGGGGGGCGTTCCTCACAGCCCAGCTAGACTGTCAGGAACACCCTTCTGATAGTGGGAAGAGATTGGTTTCTCCCTCCTGCCTCAGGTAGCATCTTAAAAACTGCGGAAGAAGGAGGGGGGAGGAGCAGCCCTGAAGACTGCACAGAGATGATAAATCATCATCATCATCTGTGCATGACCTGTATGTGACCTCGGAGTGGGGGGGGGGTAGCAGGGACTTCTGTCCAGGTTATCCCCTCTCCTATCAATCAGAGAGCATACTATACTTTTGTTCTCTGATTGTCACATAGAGAGATAATGTAATAGTAATACCCCTCTGAGCCTTATTAGAGGGGTATTCTTATTTAATACCCCTCTGAACATAACCAGGAAGTTTATTGGCGCTGTGACCCAGACGTTTAACATTGTCCAGGTTGCAGTGCCAAAAGAGTTGCACCAAACACTTACACAACACATGCACAAAGTCATCAATAAAGTTTACATTTCACCCTGTCCATATCTGATCTTTCTAGAGTAAAATACGCCTCTCTAGCGATATCCATTACACGCTAAAATAATAGAAATAATGATTGTCACTAGAGATGAACGTATAAATTGCTACAATTTTTATAGGGGATAGAAAATTATATTTTTATGTAAACTCCTATTTAATTTCCATGAACAAAATTGGTTGGTGCATTTCTGCGATTTTGGCGTTTCTTTAGCACCCGCACCTGTAAATATATATGTGTGGTATGTTTGAATTCCTCACATATTGCAGTTTTTTGGAAAGTACCATATTTTTTGGTAAGGTGTTGTATTTCAGTCTATGGGACTTGCAATCAAATGATTGCAGGTTCAAGCCCCCTAGGGGGGCTAATAAAATAGTTGAAAAAAAAAAAAAGTTTTAAAAAATATTTAAAAAAAAAAAAAAAAAAAAAAAGTTCTAAATCACCCCCTTTCCCTAGAATACATATAAAAGTAGAAAATTACTGTGAAACACATACACCTTAGGTATCCCTGTGTCTGAAAATACCTGGTCTACAAACTTAAATACAATGCCCAGTCTACTAAATATTTTTCCTGTAGGGTGAACGTCGTAGTGGGAAAAAGATTCAAAAGTGCCGAACTGCCGTTTTTTTTTAACTGTTTCGCTCTGATTTGAAGAAAAAGTGATCAAAGCAATAGAAATTCCCCAAAATGGTATAACTAAAAAGTACACCTGACCTCGCAAAAAAGATGCCCTATGCATCCCCGTACAGCTGCAGGGCCACCTGTCAATGTGGCCTTGCAGCTGTTGCAAAACAACTCCCATACATTAAATATTTTACCACATTTTTTGCTTCAACATTTTTTTCCCTATTTTCCTCCTCTAAAACCTAGATGCGTCTTATGGTCCGGTGCGTCTTATAGTCCGAAAAACACGGTACATTTTTTTTGTTAGAAAGGGATTGCTACAACATGTACAGTGGGGAAAAAAGTATTTAGTCAGCCACCAATTGTGCAAGTTCTCCCACTTAAAAAGATGAGAGAGGCCTGTAATTGACATCATAGGTAGACCTCAACTATGAGAGACAAAATGAGAAAACAAATCCAGAAAATCATTGTCTGATTTTTAAAGAATTTATTTGCAAATTATGGTGGAAAATAAGTATTTGGTCAATAACAAAAGTTCATCTCAATACTTTGTTATATATCCTTTGTTGGCAATGACAGAGATCAAACGTTTTCTGTAAGTCTTCACAAGGTTGGCACACACTGTTGCTGGTATGTTGGATCATTTCTCCATGCAGATCTCCTCTAGAGCAGTGATGTTTTGGGGCTGTCACTGGGCAACGTGGACTTTCAACTCCCTCCAAAGGTTTTCTATGGGGTTGAGATCTGGAGACTGGCTAGGCCACTCCAGAACCTTGAAATGCTTCTTAAGAAGCCACTCCTTTGTTGCCCTGGCGGTGTGCTTGGGATCATTGTCATGCTGAAAGACCCCGTCACGTTTCATCTTCAATGCCTTGGCTGATGGATACATGGACCCATTCATTCTTTCATGTACACGGATCAGTCGTCCTGGTCTCTTTGCACAGAAACAGCCCCAAAGCATGATGTTGCCACCCCCATGCTTCACAGTAGGTATGGTGTTCTTTGGAAGCAACTCAGCATTCACTCTCCTCCAAACACGACGAGTTGTGTTTCTACCAAACAGTTCTACTTTGGTTTCATCTGACCATATGACGTTCTCCCAATACTCTTCTGGAACATCCAAATGCTCTCTAGAAAACTTCAGACAGGCCCGGATATGTACTGGCTTAAGCAGGGGGACACGTCTGGCACTGCAGGATCCCTGGCGGCTTAGTGTGTTACTGACGGTAGACTTTGTTACGTTAGTCCCAGCTTTCTGCAAGTCATTCACTAGGTCTCCCTGTGTGGTTCTGGGATTTTTGCTCAGCGTTCTTGTGATCATTTTGACCCCATGGGGTGAGATCTTGCGTGGAGCCCCTGATCGAGGGAGATTATCAG
Source organism: Leptodactylus fallax (assembly GCA_947044405.1). Taxonomy (NCBI): domain Eukaryota; kingdom Metazoa; phylum Chordata; class Amphibia; order Anura; family Leptodactylidae; genus Leptodactylus; species Leptodactylus fallax. The sequence goes on from CAMRHE010000233.1 coordinate 58,311, forward strand.
TGGTCTTGTATGTCTTCCATTTTCTAATTATTGCTCCCACAGTTGATTTCTTCACACCAAGCTTCTTGCCTATTCCAGATTCAGTCTTCCCAGCCTGGTGCAGGTCTACAATTTTGTTTCTGGTATCCTTCCACAGCTATTTGGTCTTCACCATAGTGGAGTTTGGAGTGTGACTGTTTGAGGTTGTGGACAGGTGTCTTTTATACTGATAACAATTTCAAACAGGTGCCATTACTACAGGTAATGGTTGGAGGACAGAGGAGCCTCTTAAAGAAGTTACAGGTCTGTGAGAGCCAGAAATCTTGCTTGTTTGTAGGTGACAAAATTCTTATTTTCCACCATAATTTGCAAATAAATTCTTAAAAAATCAGACAATGTGATTTTCTAGATATGTTTTCTCATTTTTTCTCACATAGTTGAGGTCTACCTATGATGTCAATTACAGGCCTCTCTCATCTTTTTAAGTGGGAGAACTTGCACAATTGGTGGCTGACTAAATACTTTTTTCCCCACTGTACTTTATTTGCAAATTTGAATTTTTGTGCTATTTTTGCTTGTAATCTCTGTTTGCTGCAAAGTTACATGAAGGTGGTTGTGTATATGAAATATTACGCTATGTTTTTATATACTGTATGCTATGCAATCTCAAAAAAGTTAGATTTTGGTATCACAGTCACAGTTTGCTAGGTGAAGTATAGATTTTTAACATATTAGTGAATAACAGAAAAATCTTGCTTGTTTTTGGTATCAGTGTCTTTGAGAGTACGAGCTCTTGTTGTAACTGATGTTTGCGGTATATATAAATTGTGTACACCTTTTATTTTAAATGTATTTTGTGTGTGAATGTAAGATTGAATATAAGTTTTAGGTGCAAATATGTTTTAGTTCATTTTTTCAAAAAATTATTTGTGTTTGTCACAAAGTTACATGAAGGTGGATGTGGTTCTTAATAACCCATTGAGACACATATAATCTTCAGGTTGTCTACTTTCAAAAAATATATGGGGTTTTGGCCTACAAGTTGATGTAGCAGGACGCACGCTTCTGTGGCTCCTGCCCTGCCTGTCTGCTAAGGGATCTCCATCTGCTACCTGCTTCCCCCATGGGGAAAAAAATGACCAGAACCTCCACCCCAGGGATCCCTGCCTCCTCTGATCTACCTAGGCAGTCTAGGATCGCTTTATACCTGGTCCCAGCGGCTGCTTCCCTCCGTGCTTCTACGAGGCCATCTTGCCAGACCGCATCAACTGCCCTGGACCGCATCAACTTTGGTGGCTACATCACTCCCTCTATTGCCTCTAGACCCCCAGATGACCTCCCAGGTGGGTCCTTTCCCCCAGGCTCCGGAGACTATACATTGCGGAGCACTTATCTCCGCATCCCCGTTGACACGTGCTCCCAATATGTCGCCGCCGGCAGCTCCATCTCTGCAGCCTCTCAGACACTGCAGGGCTTCTGCACTGCCTCCTCCCTGAAGTGCTCAGGCCCCCAGCCTCTCCCCGTGCAGCCTGCCATACCTCTGCCTCCAGCCTCAACTCCTACTGCTTCCTCAGCTGCTCCTGCCTCTGAAGCAGGGGTGCACCTTTAATGAGGCGAAGTGAGGCATCTGCCTCAGGCGGCACTGTCCATCACTGTCTGGGGGGCGGCATTATTTACATTCTATTGACCGTAAACTTTTTGTTTTTATATATATAAATAGGCCGTTACTGACTGTTGTGTTTTTTTTTTTTTGTTTTTTTTTGTTTTTTTATACTACAGTCATATGAAAAAGTTTGGGCACCCCTATTAATCTTAATCATTTTTAGTTCTAAATATTTGGGTGTTTGCAACAGCCATTTCAATTTGATATATCTAATAACTGATTGACACAGTAATATTTCAGGATTGAAATGAGGTTTATTGTACTAACAGAAAATGTGCAATATGCATTAAACCAAAATTTGACCGGTGCAAAAGTATGGGCACCTCAACAGAAAAGTGACATTAATATTTTGTAGATCCTGCTTTTGCAAAAATAACAGCCTCTAGTCACTTCCTGTAGCTTTTAATCAGTTCCTGGATCCTGGATGAAGGTATTTTTGACCATTCCTCTTTCCAAAACAATTCCAGTTCAGTTAAGTTTGATGGTCGCCGAGCATGGACAGCCCACTTCAAATTATCCCACAGATGTTCAATGATATTCAGGTCTGGGGACTGGGATGGCCATTCCAGAACATTGTAATTGTTCCTCTGCATGAATGCCTGAGTAGATTTGGAGCTGTGTTTTGGATAATTGTCTTGCTGAAATATCCATCCCCGGCGTAACTTCAAATTCGTCACTGATTCTTGTACATTATTCTCAAGAATCTGCTGATACTGAGTTGAATCCATGCGACCCTCAACTTTAACAAGATTCCCGGTGCCGGCATTGGCCACACAGCCCCAAAGCATGATGGAACCTCCACCAAATTTTACAGTGGGTAGCAAGTGTTTTTCTTGGAATGCTGTGTTTTTTTGACGCCATGCATAACGCCTTTTTGTATGACCAAACAACTCAATCTTTGTTTCATCAGTCCACAGGACCTTCTTCCAAAATGAAGCTGGCTTGTCCAAATGTGCTTTTGCATACCTCAGGCGACTCTGTTTGTGGCGTGCTTTCAGAAACAGCTTCTTTCGCATCACTCTCCCATACAGCTTCTCCTTGTGCAAAGTGTGCTGTATTGTTGACTGATGCACAGTGACACCATCTGCAGCAAGATGATGCTGCAGCTCTTTGGAGGTGGTCTGTGGATTGTCCTTGACTGTTCTCACCACTCTTCTTCTCTGCCTTTCTGATATTTTTCTTGGCCTGCCACTTCTGGGCTTAACAAGAACTGTCCCTGTGGTCTTCCATTTCCTTACTATGTTCCTCACAGTGGAAACTGACAGGTTAAATCTCTGAGACAACTTTTTGTATCCTTCCCCTGAACAACTATGTTGAACAATCTTTGTTTTCAGATCATTTGAGAGTTGTTTTGAGGAGCCCATGATGCCGCTCTTCAGAGGAGATTCAAATAGGAGAACAACTTGCAATTGGCCACCTTAAATACCTTTTCTCATGATTGGATACACCTGGCTATGAAGTTCAAAGCTCAGTGAGGTTACAAAACCAATTTTGTGCTTCAGTAAGTCAGTAAAAAGTAGTTAGGAGACGTCTGTATCTCAGCGCAGGCGGCTGAAGCAGAGGCGGCGGCTCCATCAAGGGATCGCAGATAGGTGAGGATAATTTTTTATTTATTTTTTTTAAATAGGCCGTTACCTACTGGAGTAACCCCAGATACTTACCTATCTCTGCTCCTTCTCATGGCTGCCCCCCAGAGGCGTAGCTAGCGGAGGGTAGAGGGGGTGGTTAACCCGGTCCTACCGACTCTGTAGGGGCCCACCCTGGGGCCGCCGTTAATGATTTACTTTTAACTAAATTGGTGTCCGCAGACACCGATCTAGTTAAAACCCATCCTGTCTTGTAAACCACAAGCCACTTCAGGCCTGCGGTTTACAAGACACCTAGACCACGCCTGTGCATCATAGAGCAGAGGAGAAGAGGAGGCAGCGGTGGCTCCATTCACCAAAGGATCGCAGGTAGGTGAGGAAAACTATTTTTTAGCGCAGTTGTGGGTGTTTTAATAGTATAAGGGGTTGTTAGGAGGGGGAAATATAAGGGAGGATTCATTAGGGTGCTTTATAATGATAGTGGGTTCATTTATATAAGGGCTATTAGGAGACATTACAAGGGGGAGGTCATTTATATAAGGAGTCATTAGGGGTGCAGTATTTATGTCAGGGGGAATCTGGGGCATAATATGAGGGGGCAGTTCATTTAATTAAGGTGGCACTTGGGCTTTACTAAAGCTAAGGCCCCATGTAGCAGGCAGCAGCAAAAAAACCGCAGCAGTAATGAATCGCAGTTTTTCCCGCAGTGCTTTTCACAGAAAGTCCGCAGAGGCTTCCTCTGTGGACTTTCTGAGTCCATTATACCTGTTGGGAAACCGCTGGTGATTCTGTAGGTATAATTGACATGCTGCAATTTCCAAAACCGCAACGGTTTTGGAAATTGCAACATGTCCAATGTGTGTATTTTTCAGCAATATGTGGATGGAATTTGCTAGAATCCCATCCACTTTGCAGGAACTGTAAAACGCTGCATTTTTTTCCGCGACGTTTAAACCGTGCACACCACAGCATTTCTGCCATGTCAGGCCAGGGCCTTAAGGAGTTTTCCACCTTATTTTTATTTATGATCTATCCTCAGAATAAATCATCAATAAGAGATCAGTGAATCCTCGCTGATCAGCTGTATGAAGGGGCCATGGCACAGTCTGTTTATAGTGTCCGTGTGATGTAATTACAGCCTTGTCAAATGGACGTGTATAGGACGAGGCTGTACTTACACTACATGGCCGCTATGAGATGTATGATACTACATAAACAGAGAAGCGGTCACGGCGCTTACACAGATACCACGGTTCATTCAAACAGCTGATCCTGGTGGTCCCAGGTATTGGAACCCCACTCATTTTTTTTTTTTTACTTTTTAATAAGGAAATGCCTGGGGCATTAATAATAAGGGGCACTATTTAAAGGGGGGACACAGGGAAGTTATTAATATAAAGATGCACTTGGGGGTATTATTCATTATGGTGGGGTTATATCATATATTTTATAATTGGGGGTAGCAGCAGGATGGAGGCTTTGTGTAGGTGAGGACAATGTGGGTCAGGTGCCTGGAAAAGTGAGGAGCCAAAGATGTCTGTGCTGAAAACTTTACAGAGACAAGTCACAGCTGGAAGAAGTGGTCATGGCGGTCCAGATGGAAGAGACGGGAAATGTGACCGATTAGTCAGAGACGTCACCTGTATGTTACTGCACTGTATTCATCTAAATGATAGAGGATAAATACCTGATTGATGGGGGTCTGTCTGCTGAGACCTCCACTGAGCCTGAGAATTGTTTTTTCCCCCCCCCACTGGGTGGGAATTCAGCCTGACCACAGCCCGGCTGAATATAGGCGTGTAGCTTGGTGGATGGACAAACCCACGTGGCTCTCATTCAACTTCGATGGGAGTGCCGAAGATACCTGAAATACAGTACTCAGCTATCTACGCCACTCCTATTATACTGTAGAGAATGGGGGCCACGTGGGCTCGTCCATCCACCAAGCAGAAGATGTGTGAAGTTATTTTCATTGTTAATGCCGTGTTGTTGATTTCTGATACTGAAGTAATGCAGTAAGAAGAATTCTTAAAAACTGTTTCATAAGTTTGTGTATGTTTATTGTACGACAATAACAGCGTGTCACGCTAACAGCATGTAAACGCAATTTTATATTTTATTTTGGGGGGGGGGCGTCTTTCGATAGTTCACCTCAGGCAGCAAAGAGGCTAGGTACACCACTGCTCTGAAGGTCCCTCCATGTCTATGCTTACTCCAATGCTCTCCTCACCAGTGCATCCCCAGCTCCCTGTGGACTCCTCTCCTGCTCACTCCTGGGGGGGGGGGTGAAGTGGACCTCGGTGCTACCCCATCTATGTCCCCCTATGCTGTTCCATCTCCTCATTCACCTCCTCCTGCTTCTCAGTTCCAACAACTGGAAAACAGTGACTTTCCTCCATCCTCCTTACCGCCACAGTGGCTCCAGTTCCTTACTTGCTCACTAGTTGCTGAAGTCAGAGGCGTGCCGCAAGGAAATCCACACAGAAATCCACACTAAAATTTCTGCATTATGGCAAGACCTTCATCATATTGCATCTCGGGTTGAGACTCTGGAGAATGATCATGATCAGACCCGTGTCTATATCTCCCAGCTACAGGACTCAGTTGTGTCACAATGTCATCTGTCTAACGACATGCAGCGCCATATTGAGGACTTGGATAATAGTGGCAGGCATAGCAATATTAGAGTCAAGGGGCTGCCTGAGGCTACTCATGAGGAGGACCTGCATGCTACTTTGGAGGCGATCTTTAAAGGGGTATTTCCATGACTATAACCATATCTATATTTGTAGATAATTAAAACTTAAACATTTTTCCAAATATAAGTAGTTAAAAATTGTGCAGAGTTTTAGAGAAAATCTTTAATTTTCTTAGTGATGACAGTCTGTTGTCTTGATCGGTTGCCAATGGATACGACCACAAATGCAGAAATTTTATATGGTCTGTGACTTGTCAAAAACCCAGCCCTGATTTTCTTATTGTAGCTGGGTTATCATGCAGGGACACTACATGTATGAGAAGATATCCCAGCCACAATAAGGAAATCATGGCAGATTTTCTGACCTTAGAAAGGTCCTGCGTTCATGGTCGTATCCATTAGCAACCGATCAAAGCAACAAGACTGTGACCACAACATATTTAGAGAAAATCTTTAAAAATCTGCAAAATGTTAAAATTACTTATACTTGCAAAAATGTTTAACTTTTAATTATCTACAAATTTAAAAATAGTTATATTAGTGGGAATACCCCTTTAACTCCGTCCTGCAAGAACCTCCTACTCATAAGATCAAGCTGGTTCGAGCACCGGGCCCACTCCATGTGATGTTATTTGCTGTATGAATAATTTTGCCTTGAAGGAAGCTATACTGTCTAAGGCTCGGGCCCTCAAGGACCTTCATTTTGATGGGGCCAAGATTCAACTTTATCAAGATCTTTCCTGGATCACTTTACAGAAACGGAAGCATCCACATCCTCTCCTTCAGATACTACAGGAGCACCAGATACCATATTGGTGGGGTTTCCCCTTCGCCCTGATGGCCAGATCCAACGGCCGTTCAGCTACCTTACGCTCCCATGCAGACCTGCAATTTTTCTGCTCAACTATGGACATTGCTGCCCCCCTGGATATGCCTGATTGGAAGCTGGCTGTTCCTCCACCACCCCCTCCACTGTGGTCCCAACAGAAGCCAAGAAGACGACAACTGCCCTCACCAGGTGCTGCACCCGCCACCCCCCGATTACACTGACTTTCCTTTTTTCCTTTCATCTCTCTAGGTCCTGGATTGGAACCTGTTCCTGCAATTCCAGATGGCTAACTCTGGTCTGTGTGGTTCTTCCTGTTCATTGTTGAAGCATGTTTATAGTGTTTTTTTTTCTCAATCATTTTTGATCCCTTTTTCTTTAGCGTTTTTTTTTCTATTGCGGGCAGGGTAGGAGATAGCCCTCCCTCCTACCTATATAGTTCATTACTGCCCTTTAACATCTATAGCTGGTCTCTCTACTGATGGTCCCCTCCCGCCCCCCCACTGTCGGGGCTTTACCCATTTGTGGGCCCCGTTTTTGGACCTTTTCGGTTAGTTTGCCTGCATTTGCTGTAGTTTTTGCTCTTAGCACTCGGTCAAGAGATTTAGTCCTGGCCATGATACTATTTTTTCTTGTAGTACTGTCTAACAATTTTCTGTCTGATCTCTTCCCTCTCCCTCTTCCCTTCCCTTACACTTATTTAGTTTTGGAGTCCCTCGACCCTTGCAGCTGATCATCAGGACTCACTCCATGGGAGCCTTAGTGCTGAATTCCTTCCCTCGAGGTTGGGTGAGATCTGCCTACACATGTCCTTCTACACATTTGCTGGTACCTCTCTTCTTGCTTCCTCATGGCTAAGTGTGTCTCATTGAATGTTAAGGGCCTGGGCTCCAATTCTAAAAGGCGTTTGGTCCTGTGTGAACTTAGATCACTCCGAATGGATGTGGCTTTCCTCCAGGAAACCCACTATGACCATATGGGTAATTTTTAATTTTGCCCGCTGTTATTTCCCTACTGCTTACTCTGCTTATAATACCTGCAGAAAGGGGGGAGTGGCTATTTTACTCTCTCACTGCCCCATCTCTATTTCTGCTTCCCACCCAGACCCTGAGGGACTCCTGCATGGCAATCCCATTGTTCTCTGTAATTTATATGCCCCTAACTCGTCCCAAATCCCTTTCCTTAAGAAGGTGTTGCGAGGCCTGCAGGCCTTCTCTGGCTCGGCCCTGCTGTTGGGTGATGACTTCAACATGGTCTTCTCTGAACATCTGGACAAATTGTCCCTGTCAGACGGAACCCCATGTGCCCCCCAGCTTTGCCTACCCAGGGAATTCCGCCTCTCGATTAGATCCTTTGCCCTTTATGATTGTTGTCCACAACCCTACTGCTCGGACCTATACCTTCTACTCCCACCTCCACAAGACACACTCTAGGATAGATTATTTTTTTGGTAATATACCCTGGCCCTTAGACTACTGGCTGATGCGGATATTGGTCTCATCTATTGGTCATACCACGCCCGTCTTGCTTACACTGTCCCCTTCCTCCATCCCGACTAAACGTTGTCATTGGCGGCTGAATGAGTCCCTCCTCAACTCCCCAACCTCCTGTACTACCCTCCATTACTTCAGCCAAAATGTACACTCGGTCTCCTCTGACTCCACCCTCTGGGAAGCCCATAAGGCAGTCATGAGGTGTCACTGCATAGCCCTGGCCACCCTACTTAAGAAGGATAGAAAGGCCAGGGAGTCGAGCATGGTGACCCGGATCCGATCCCTATCGGATCGCCTGGCCCAAGCCCCTTCGGTATCCACTCTCCGCCTACTAGTAGTGGCCAGAGCGGATCTCTGGGATCTCGCTACTCAAGCTACTCAGCGTCTTCTCCTATATAGTCGCCAGCATTATTATGAAAGAGGCAACAAAGCCCACACTTTGCTTGCTAAGACCCTGCGCGATCACCAGGCCTCTTCCACGCCACATGCAATTCGTGACCCTCATGGTACCCTCCACCATCATCCTGACTCTATAGCATCCTTATTTAAAGACTATTACACTAAACTATATAATCTTCCCTCCCTCGGGTGCCGATCCTGTCTCCCGGGACACAGCCTTACACCCTTACCTCGACACTTGCTCTCTCCCTAAGCTCCCGACTTCAGCAATTGCTACTCTAAATGCCCCGGTCACAGAGGAGGAGCTCACTGCAATCCTTAAAGGTCTCCCAAATGGCAAGGCTCCGGGCCCAGACGGGTTCACATATCTGTATTACAAAACTTTTCAGTCTGATCTGCTCCCATACATGTGCTGCCTATTTAACTCCTTCCTTGATGGTGCCCCTATCCCTCAGTCCATGCTTCATTCCCATAGCACTCTAGTCCCTAAGCTCCGCAAGGACCATCAGGAGTGTTCTAATTACCGTCACATTGCTCTTCTAAATACCGATTTAAAACTCTTTACTAAGATCCTGGCCAACAGGCTTAACGCTTGGCTTCCGTCTCTTATTCATAAGGACCAGGTGGGTTTCGTCCCTTGTCGTCAAGGAGGAGACAACACCAGAAGGACTGTGGACTTAATTGATGTTGCCAACCACTCTGCCATCCCCACCCTTCTTTTGAGCCTTGTTGCCGAGAAGGCCTTTGACTGCCTTGATTGGTCGTTTATGCTCACCACCCTTGAGAAATTTGGGTTCTCTGGAGCTTTTCTTACGGCGGTCAAATCGCCCTCGGCTGTTGTAAATCTCGAAACATCCCTCGGCTGTTGTAAAACTCCCTAACTCTCTCTCATCCCCGTTCCCCATCCATAATGGGATGCGTCAGGACTGTCCTCTATCCTCGCTCATATTTGTGTTGTGTATTGAACCCCTAGCCTCCCAGATTCAGTCTAACCCTGATATTACCGGTGTGGCGGTTAGGGATAGGGAATTTAAGATTAGCTTGTTTGCAGATGATGTTCTCCTAACCCTTTGTATTGCCAAATGAAACAGATTCTTTGGATTCTGTGTAATAGAATAAAGTTATAGAGTAAAAACACTGGACTATCCCTAATAGCTTAACATTTTATTAAGAATAGTATAAGAAGATAGAAAAAGGTCTTACAACAATGAAAAGTATAATAAAAGGTCAAAAAGGTCTTACAACAAGGAAATGTATAAACAGATATTAGAAGGTATAATCAAACTTAGTCAAACTGTGACTTAATCAAAACTTGTACTAAAGCAAGGTATATTCAACACTAGCAATAAAGCTAGGTATATTCAACACTAGCAATAAAGCCAGGTATATTCAACACTAGCAATAAAGCTAGGTATATTCAACACTAGCAATAAAGCCAGGTATATTCAACACTAGCAATAAAGCCAGGTATATTAAATATCAAAAGTCAATCAAACTATGATATATGCAACACTTACAATACAACAGGTATAGCAAGGTGATCAAATCAAATACTTACAACACTGTCAAGCTTAGTTCTGATAAGGGTATCTGTAGGAAGCATCACTAGCCATGTGCTAGCATGCAGCATCAACAGGCGTCCCCAATGATCTGCTATCAAGAAATGTAACACTCATGCTGAGGGAATGTCTTCCAAACTTATACCCTTTGTGTGTGTCATAAAGTGGGCGTCTACAGAAGTGATACACCTCTGTAAGGCCTCACTTATCTCCAAGATCATATTCATGTGAAAGGGGCCAGTTTTCACTAGAATATGTCTTGTGACATATATGCTTCAAACAGAGTTGCTCCTGTCATGCAAATATAACCTGTTGATCTGGTTGGTGTAGATATGTAGATATCACCCTAGACAGCATTGATCTAATCTGTATAGGTATGTAAATATCACTTCAAACAGAGTGGCTCTTTTGATCTAATCTGTATAGACATATAGATATCACCTTAAATAGAGTCTATTGATCTAATCTGTATAGGTATGTAAATATCACTTCAGTCAGCGTCGTTGATCTAATTAGCATGTACATATAGATATCACCTTAAACAGCATCCTGTGATCTAATCTGTATTGGCATGTAAATCTAACCTTAAACAGAGTCTTTTGTCTAGGTTGTATGGGTATGTAAATATCCCTTCAAACAGCATCCTGTGATCTAATCTGTATGGGCATACAAAATCTCATAACATGTCAACTGAAAATAGAGTGGGTAGACATTACTTTATACTGGGTTCAAAAATTAAGGTTACTTATGGCCTGTCTATCATAAACATCTTGTCATAAGCAGCCATCTTATCAAGGGCAGCTTATTTTGCAATACACCCTTACTAATCCTCCCCAACCTTCTCCAAGTGTTGAAAGCATATGGTGATCTCTCTGGTTATAAAGTTAATCCCACAAAGACCAAGGCATTACCTCTTAAAATCCCTTACTTTGCCCTACAGCTGCTCCAGTCTAACTTTGACTTCCAGTGGAGGGAGCGCTCCCTCCGTTACTTGGGAATTCAGCAGTCTCCTTCTTACTCTTCCCTCTACTCGGTCAACTATCCTCGCCTGTTTAGTGAATTACGCTCTCTTCTGGACAAGTGGCGCCCTCTCCATATCTCCCTCATAGGTTGCATTACAGCTGTCAAAATGACTCTCCTCCCGAAGCTTCTCTACTTCTTTGAAACGCTCTCAGTTGCTCTGTGATGCTGTTGGGCGGGGAATGCGTTGTATTCCACTATGGGCTGTGCCGCAGGCTTACAGGAAGTGGGTCGAGATTGAGAAACTTTACCTAGCACAGATCTACCCTAATGCATTTCTGTGGTCCCGTTCCTCTCCCCTTCCTTCCGCCACTCTTCTCGGACCCATCCGCTTCACGTGAGCTATTTGGATTACCTGCTCCAAACTTTTTCCCCTGGCCTCCCCATGTTCCTCTATGGTTTCCTTCTTGTATAATCCGCTCCTCCCGGGGGGATTTAAGGCGGCTATGGTACGACCCTAGGGTAAACTGGGCCTGTTTCACATTGCTGACCTGGTAGATCTGACGACTTTGGAGCTCAGGCCTTTTGATTATTTTACCTCTGTGCTACGCTTGCCTACTTCTGAGTAGTTCCATTACCATCAAATTGTCTACTTCGTGGCATCCCAGTTTGGTTCCCTAAAGGTCTCAGTCCATACTGCATTTGAAAAAGTTTGCTAAGCCAGCACCTCCACGGCTGGCCTGATATCTGGTATCTATAGGCTCCTCTCCTCTCCGGAGGAACGGGCCCCCCTCTCTCATAAATATATGGTCAGGTGGTCTGCGGCTCTAAATAGGCAGATCTCACCTGGGCAATAGCAGATTATTTGGTCCAGTGTGGCCAAGTCCTAAACATGTGAAACTTTTCGGGAGACCCAGTATAAGTTACTTATGCATTGGTACCACACTCCCGCCTTGCTCTATTCCCTTAACCTTAGCATTCCCTCCCTTTGTTGGCGCTACCAGGCGGAGGTGGGGACACTATGCCACATTATCTGGAAGTGTTCACGGATCAACCCTTTCTGGACGAAGGTCAGATCCCTTACTAATGCCCTTTTTATTCAGGGTGTCCCCCTGGACCCCTTTACCTATTTGCTTAATCTCCCCCAAACACCTAGCTAAGCAGACCTCCAAATTATTTCTATACCTATGTACTGCTGCCAAAACCCTTATTGCTCTCCACTGGAGGAAGTCTTCTCCTCCCACCGGTCCGGAGCTTATAGCTCGCATGAAGGACGTCCGTAGCATGGAGTAGTTAACGGCCTCCCTTAATCATAGAGTGGAGGCTTTTGGCGTTGTGTGGTCATCTTGGGACGCCTATTGTATCTTACATGGTCTCTGACTCTCTTCCCCTTCCCCATACCCTTTTTTTCCTCCCTCCCTCTTTCGTCTTTCTCCCATATTTTTTGTGTTGCCATTTGACAGTTTGTCACATATATTTTTCTCTGTTTATTTCTATGCTGTTGGGCATTCGGGCCACATGTTGTGGCTTTTGTGCCTTTGCTTTACTATTTTGTTTTATTTTCTTATGTTGTTGTTATATAATTCATAAAACCTTTAATAAAAACTACAGTTTAAAAAAAATAAAATAAAAAAATATATAGGGTTTAGGGGTTAACTTGCTTTCCACGGTGTGTAATCCCTACATTATATAGGATGATACTTTTTTAACATTTCGAGTTTCAAAGCAGATTTTTGTTCCTTCCAGTTCTAGTGATTTTCTGAAGACATGTGCATGCACGTGTAGGTCTTAGTGATATGAATGAACTCTGCACATGTTGAACTCTTATTTTTAGGTTTGGTGCATATAACTTTTTGTTTGGTTTCCAAATTTTAGCAACTAATATACATTTATTTGCATTTTTTTTTTTTTTTTATAAAACATTCACTTTAAATCAAAATTGCATGAAGGTGCCTGTTCGCATACAGTACCAAGTGGCATTCTGACAATGCTGCAGGTGTCTACTTTAAGAAAATATATAGGAATGGGGGGGTTAGCATAATTTTTTAATGTTGCAATTTAGGTTTTATTTGTCCATCTCAAAACTGTGAAAATTGCTCCGGCTACCGGAGGTACAAAATTTCCGGAGACCTCTGGCAGTTAAAGGGTTAATGTTTAACAAATAAAGAAAAACAAATAAAAAAAAAAAAAAAAAGAGGTTCTCACCGCTCACCACCTGAATGAACAGCTTGTAATCTTGAATACTGATTCACGGAAATAATCCCCAGGATTTGTAGAAATGAGTAGCAAATAAAGAAAAACTTAAATAAAATTCCAGCATCAAAAAATTTAAATGTAACTTTTAATCCAGATTGTAGTAAAATGACATAAAAAATCCAACAATTCACGGATCCATGACAAAAAAAATTTATAGATATCCTACGCATTTCAGCAATTAGGGCTCCTTATTCATAGCTTAACTTAGTATTCACTCATGTCAAATTAAAAATAGTCTGCCAAAAAAACACACTTAATGACGTCACATTGGAGATTTAACTCCCAGTGTGCTGAAAACCACATTATTGGTAATAATATATAAATATAAACCATGATTGTTTATGATTTTTCATATGCTTTATGTTTATTACTTGCATGTATTTGTATGTTTATTTGTGATCATGGTTTATATTTATATATATTATTACCGATAATGTGGTTTTCAGCACACTGGGAGTTAAATCTCCAATGTGACGTCATTAAGTGTGTTTTTTTGGCAGACTATTTAATTTGACATGAATGAATACTAAGTTAAGCTATGATAAGGAGCCCTGTTTGCTCTAAAACGTGAAGGTTATCCATTTTTTGTCATGGATCCGTGAATTGTTGGATTTTTTTATGTCATTTTACTACAATCTGGATTAAAAGTTAAATTTTTATTTTTTGATGCTGGAGTTTTATTCAAGTTTTTCTTTATTTGTTAATGTTTAACCCCTTAAGGATGCAGCCCAAGAGTACCTTAAAGACCAAGCCTCATTTTTCAAATCTGCAATTTGTTACACAATTTCTCCTGAACACGACAATAACCCATATGTGCTGGTACACTGATGTACAGGCACATGGCAGCATTCAGAATGGAAAGAGCGCTAACTGGTCTTTGGAGGCCAGTTTTTCCATATTTGCTGGAATAGTTCTCAGGCACCATGTCCCATTTGCAGAGCCCCCAAGGTGCCAAAACAGTGAAAACCTCCAAAATGTGACCCCATTTTGGAAACTAGAACCCTGAAGCAATTTATCAAGGGGTACAGTGAGTACTTTGACCCCACAGGTGTGTCAAAAAGTCTGTGTCAAAAAAAGGGGAAAAAATTACATTGGATCTGTTCCGGTAAACTGCTATTGACCGATCTGAATTGATTGGCAAATTGCAGCGATTCATAAGATAATTTGTTTCTTCATGTATGTAAATGAGCACCACGGAGCACCCGGAGCGTTCCGCCTCTTCTGCGAGCACCCACCTCGTCATCGCTTCTCACCGCCCCTTCGTCTGTTGCGGTGACTCTCCTCTTGGTCTTCTTTCTTCTCAGTTCTCACTGGCAGCGTTGTACGGCAGCGAATTCTCACGCATCCGCTTTGCCACTTCGGGTTCGGGCAGAGCCGACTGCGCATGACAAGCCACCATTTTCCGGTGGTCTGTCACAAGAGCGTAATGTGGCAGAGCCGATTGCACATGCGCACAGTGCTGCATACAAGGACTTAGAAGAAAGAAGATACAGAAAGACCAAGAGGGGAGTCACCGCAATGGATGAAGGGGAGGTGATGAGCGATGACGAGGTGGGTGCTCGCAGAAGAGGAGGAACGCCCCGGGTGCTCATTTACAGACATTAAGAAATGCATTATCTTGTAATCAGCTGGGAGAAGAAAATAAGGAAAGGTAGGAGGAGAATGGCCTTTCTAAAGGCCATTCCAACGTGCCATTAACTTGAATGATGTGCGAATGATACACTCCCTTTACGTGAGTACAGTGTACATATTAGGAGATCCTCAGATATCAGAGTCAAACATCAGATTAATGGCAGTTTACAACTGTGATACCTGACTTCTGACACCTTGATTTGTCTGACACCTGATTTCTGATACCTGACTTCTGATTCCTGACTTTGATACCTGGCTCTGACACCTGACTTATTATACCTGACTATATGCAGTATCTGATTGGCCAACAGATGAGGTCTGCCCCTTTTATAACTTTACTTTACAGGGGCTTCAGACCTCATTCCTCACAATAGTGGCAGAAGAATCATTTCAGTACAGACACTGTGTAGTCTGTGGGCTGGTTGAAAAACTCAGATGACTTCTGACTTTCATCTCTGACTGAGTCGCAACTCAACAGTCAGCTATGAAGCACATACAATGTTAGGGTGGGTTCACACTTGCGCTGGAGTCCGTCTGCCACGAATCCGAATGAAAATCTCGGGAAACTGTATAGGGACTGGATAGCGAAAGGTTAGCGATGCATTGCTTTAAAGCCCTTTCGTTCATTTCACTTGAAACAGTCAGACATGCAGGACTTTGTTTCCAGCGAAAAAAACTGGATTTGCGGCGCAGAGGGTGTAAGCGCACACCCGCGCATTGCTTTAAAAACTCATTCAAGTGAATGGGTTTTTAAGCAATGCGTCGCTAACCTTTCGCTATCTAGTCCCTATACAGTTTCCCGAGATTTTCAGTCGGATTCGCGGCGAACGGACTCCGGCGCAAGTGTGAACCCACCCTTACACTGTGCGCCTCCTAATGATTGGCCAGGATTACCAACTGTGAAGAATATCGCCTCGCCCAGCCGCCTGGCACGCCTGCGATCAAACTTCTTTCTTGACCTCCCACTCACACACCGTGAGTAGACCGGGTCATAGGATAAAACGAAATGAGCGATATAAATTTTATATGTTTAATAACCCAAGTGGGTCGGTATGAATTAATAGCATATACAGAAATATACAATATTAATATGATCAAGCATAAACATACAAGCAAAAGAGCGATGATACTATACAAAACAAAGTAAAAGGGAAATAAAAGTTTAGAAAAGGTACCTGAGCACACAGCTTTGTCCTAGCTGTCTCTCTTCCATGCTCAGCACAATGAATCGTAGTCCGTTTCTCTAGGCCACAGCAGAGTTTTGGGCCTAGGGCGCAAGCTTAAGCAAGTTGCATAAAACAATCCTACATGCTGTCCAGAACTAGGCCCTCAAAGCATTCCTCAGTAGGGCAGGCCCTCTCATCTTCTCCCAGATCAGAGCTCCTTACTGCCTCTTTGCTGAATGACCCCAGAATCCAGGTCTGCCCACAGCATATGGCTAGTGCTCCACCCACCCCTTGCTCCCAAGCAGCCCCCCTTCTCCCACCTTTGCAGAACCCTCGGAGAGAAGGGTGAAGTTAAGGCTTGCTATCCCCCATCCCATCTGGCCAGGGATAATAAAAGTGCCTGGCTATAGCAAGCCATCTCCAATGAACACACCTAAAACCAGTGAAGCCTATCGTCCAGCAATGTGGACTCCACTAAAGCACCGCATTCCAAGTGGGGGAAGGACTGACCTAAGCAAGTAAAACACACTTCCAAGAAAGATATAAAACTGAGGGTCGGTTCATCACACCAACCTCTGACTGAACTCACTGCTCACACTCAGGAGTAGAAGATACATTGTATAAGAGCTGCAGACTGAAAAGCTGCATGAGGTCTGATACAAAGTTGTGTGATACCTGATACCTGACTCAATCAGAGATGAAAGTCAGAAGTCATCTGAGTTTTTCAACCCAACCAGCCCACAGACTGCACAGTGTGAATGGGACCTGTTTAGATGTCATTCACTATGCTGTGCCAGTAAATTGCCACAAGTTAGCCACTGGCAAATCTGTAGATAGCCGAGGGGGATTTCACTGGGATTTGATATGTTGTCCATGAATGTCCTTTTTCTGAATTTCCCCACTGTGGGACTATTAAAGGACTATTATTATTATTTTCACCAAATCCATCACATGTCCGTTTTTTTTAGCGGACAGAATAACGTGGGGTGCAGGCATTAACCGTCCGTTATTTTTTAACATTAATGTCTATTAATTAATTTAACTAATGTTAATGTTAACTAATGTTAACTGACAGTAATGGACGGTCGTCCGTTATACTGTTGGGTTTTTTCTGCGTATGCTCAGAAATAAGAACAAAAAAATAAGCAAAATGGACGGTCTAAAAAACGGACACATTAACATCAGTTACTGTCTGTTATGATAGGTGTCCATTTTTTATTTTATTGACCCTATCAGAACAGACATCCAACAGTAGTGTGAACGCCCCCTAAGGGAGCAGTAAAAAGGAAGTATTATTTAGGATAAGTAAAAGTCAGAAATGTCTGTTCCTATTGATGCACTGAAATGATTCTTCTGCCACTATTGTGAGGAATGAGGTCTGAAGCCCCTGTAAAGTACAGTTATATAGGGGTGGACCTCATCTGTTGGCCAATCAGAAACTGCATATAGTCAGGTGTCAGGTATCAAAGTCAGGTGTCAGAGTCAGGTATCAAAGTCAGGTGTCAGAGTCAGGTATCAAAATCAGGTATCATAGTCAGAATCAGTTGTCAGACAAATCAGGTGTCAGAAGTCAGGTATCACAGTTGTAAACTACCATTAATCTGATGTTTGACTTTGATATCTGAGGATGTCCTAATATGGACACTGTAGTCTTGAGTACAACAATATCATATATGTGGAGATAAACTGCTGTTTTGGCATACAGCAGTGCTCAGAAGGGAAGGAGCACTATTTTGATTTTAGAACGCAGATTTAGATGGTTTGGTTATTTGATGGCATGTCACATTGGCAGAGTCTCTAAGGCAGTGGTTCTCAACATTTTAAAGTGAAGTATGCCCAGTGAGAAAATGTCCCTACATGAGAAACCCAAAGTAGCGATCAATTATAAATGTTAATAAAATAAGGCTTTTTTTTTTTATCTTTCATTAACAAATATGTAAAGGCACCCTCAGTGCCCCCACATGTAATATAATGGCCCCTCAGCGCCCCCCATATGTAGTATAATGGCTCCTCAGTTCCCCCATAGTCAGTATAATGGCACCAACAGTGCCCCCACATGTAATATAATGACTCCCAGTGTCCCACACATGTAATATAATGGCCTCCACATGTAACATAAGAACCCTCACAGTGCCATAGCAGCTTCCATACAGTATTAAGTCCCATAGTGGCCCCTACATACAGTATAATGTCCCTTAGTGGCCTCCATACAGGATAATGTCCCATAGTGCCCCCTACATGCAGTATAATGTCCCTGAATGGCCCCTACATCAATAAAATCACACATACATAGGGTGACAGGAGTGTCTCCTCAGCTGCTGCTTTTTTAAGGCTGCTGTGACAGCTTAGAGAAGCTTTTCGGTTGTATACTTCCTTGTCTTGACCTATCAGAAGCTGAAGAGGTGCCAACTAATTTCGCTGCTCACTAGTTTGGTTCATACTGTCTGTGTATACCTGCTTGATCTCTGACCACTGGCTTGCTCCTTGGATTCCTCTTTTGCCTCTTGATTCTATTGTGATGTTCCTGGCTGGATTTGTGACCCTTGGCTAGTTTCCCGAATATTGCTTTTGTCTCCCGTCTCTGCTTACTACGTTCTCTTCTGTTTTTTTTTTACTCTGCTAGTACAACTTCTTTGCATCCACGCATCTTTGTAAGTTTTACTGGACTTTGTGTTTCCTCAGCAGTGCATTTATTATTAGTACAGTTATCTTTTTGGTGACAATTCAGATCCCCAGATCCAGCTCAAGTCCATCTTTCCTTGCAGTGAGCTCTGGTGAAGGCATCTGGGGGTCTGTCTTGGCTCGCAGAGGTGTGCTAGTTGTAGATAGCTGTCTCTGCTGCTCGCAGTTATCAGCCAATTTCTTGCTGTTGCTTTTATTGTGGCCTTGCATCTAACCATAACATAGGGATTTTCTTACAATATCGAATTCGGGAAAACCCGATATTTTGGGGGGGTCTGTCTATAGACCCTCAGAGTATAATTAGCGGAGGTCACAGTAATCGAACATAAAAACAGTGTTACCTGTCCTGGGCTCTGGCACTTCCCCCTGTGCTGCTCTGGCCTACAGCCATGACGTTAAACTGTCAAGTAGCATACGCGTCATTATGCTACTTGATTTGTGTGACTGTCTGATGTCATCTCTGTAGGCCGGAGGTGCGCTGGGAGCAGAGCTGGAGCCCTGGACAGGTAACTAACACTGTTTTTATGTTTAATTACCTCATCGAAGCCTCTGCTAAGTATACTCTGAGGGTTTGAAGAGATCCTCAGAGTATACAGTAATTGTAGTTTGTGTGTGACAAACCCCACAAACTACCATTGGAGGGGGACTCTCACCGTGGTCCGTACTCCTGGGATCAGATGCGTACTGCTCCTTGAGAACCAATACTCTAAGGTACCAGTAAAGTGGAATTCCCTAATAAGTGACCCCATTTTCAAAAACGCACCCTCACAAAATTTATCAAGGTGCGTAGTGAGCATTAGTTTTCCCAAATGTGAACGCAAAGCAGATGGTGAAAAATGTTTAAACTGTGCAGATTACATTGGTTATACCAAATTTCCCACTAACTTTTAGGATTGGGGGGGACATTCTGGGGTGTACCTTGATGTATGCGATCAGAGCTTATACACTTTCCTTTCTAAAGCAGCCAGTTTTGCCCTAAGCATGTGACGAATTTTGGTGTTTTAGTTGGTGAATTGTACAAGCTGTATTTTTTTTCTGGTGATGTAGCCATACAAAGGCTTGTTTAATTTTTCTTTCCAGGATGAGCTACTGAACAGGTGCCATACTTTTGCTGTAATAGTATGGTGGATTGCGCAAACACTGCCACTGTTGTGTCAATGTTTTCCCATGAGGGAGAAAGCTATTGTCAACTTCACATTTGTACATATCACTTTTATTAAAGGGGTTATCCAGCTTCCAAAAATTATCTGCAAATACATCCACAGCTGTGCTAAATACTCACTGTTCCCTTGTGCACCCATTTCTTGGCTTTATTTTACTTGAGCTTCCTTGTATTACTGTTATTTTCATGCAGTGAATCTGTGAACACCCTACATTTCCCATAATGCATCAGCTTACTCTCACTCTGTGTACCCCTCCAATGAAATCACAAATAATAAATCACTCTCCCATCTGAGGTCACATGCTGCTGTGATGTTTCTTTTTGCAACCACATTCCTTCCTCCCCTCTTTGAGCAGCAAACACAGAGAATGAGAGCAGGGATATGCATCATGGGAAATGTAGTTTAGTTTGTTCACAGATTCACTGCATGTAAGTAACAGTCATACAAGGAGTCTCAGGTAAAAATAAAGCCAAAGAAAGGGGTGCACAAGGTAAAAGGTGTGTGACGGTTCGGGACCTCTGTCCCCTATTCTGCTTAAAATATGCAGAGAGAAAAGTCCTGCTTTTTAAGCAAATATGGAGGCGGACCCAAAGAAAAGAAACCCAAAAGCTAGTGTGAACCTAGCAACAGTGAGTATTTAGCACTGCTGTGGATGTATTTGCAGATAATTTTTGGAAACTGGATAACCACTTTAAAATATAGACGTTGCACTGTAATTGTAATAAGCAGGGTTTTGCCACGAACACACATGACCTGAAGTTGCACTGGAACCCTCATCACAAAGACGGTTGGTTACACATTGGGCCCCAGAAAAGAAAGATTCTGTACAGGGCAGATTTATTAAAATGCTCTAAAAGCAAAACTGTCTTTTCAAAATCCCCACCGATGACTTTGCAGAGTTGATCGTTCAGAAGCAGTCTTTACAACTAAAACAGATTTGCTGGTAAACCATTTTAATAAATCTGCCTAGCCAGTTTGAAGCAGCTAAAATACCGCTGTAGTTCAGGACTTGACCAATAGTGGGTAAACCTAGTTCTTACAACTGAAGGGAAATAGCTCTGTAAATAGAGTCAATCATTTTCACCACTGATAAGGAGCATATTCTAATGGCGAAGAGTATTCAGTACAAGTAAAGAACTCTCCGTGCTGCAAGGTGAGGTCAAAGGCATGCGCAGTAAGAGTGGGTGTAAAGACCTGCGCAGTGAGAACAGCGCGCCATTTTGCTGGCGTTTGAATGTGAGGTGCTAAGGCCGCTGCGCCGAACCCGAGGCTCAGTGTGTGGGGTGCGACAGGTAACTGTGGGGACTGTATGTAATATACTGTATACTTATGAGGCCAGCCCTGTTGTAGTCATAATGTGGATCCTGCGTGGTCATGGACGCTTCGGATTGTTTTCTTGTCAACGATCCTTAACGTGTCTCTTGAATTTGGTTTGGTAGAGCTAGATACAGTCATATATTAGGGATACGCTCGTGCCGTAGCGTATCAATGTCTGCTATGTGTTCTGCTATGTCTTGTTAACTTATGATGCACTTATAAGCAGCAGTCCAATTGTGTACGCTATTTGTCTCGGTTCCCCTTGTTGCCTTGTAACCTGTTTCAGCGCTCCTCCTCCTTGCCGCCCTGAACTTGCTCCTTTGCAGTAGGATGTATTTACGTGGCCTAAATGCACTTGAGCGGAACCCAAGGGTTGAGCAGTTTCGACTATTAGTCTGCACGCTGATTAGCACCATTCAGTAATCAGTTTTTTGCAACCTCGGCTTCAGCACTGGTACAGAAGCAAACATAGGGCAGAGTGCTTCTTTTTTCAGCATGCTTATTGAAACCCATGGGATGCATAGTTAGGGAGTTTGTCCATGCAGGTTCCCAGTCAGAATCTGTGTGAAAAAGCTCCCTTTGCTTGAACATACCCTAAATGAGCAATGGACCTCGGTATCTCTACAAGGGGTTAACGTTTCCTGCAGTCACCACGTGAGGCTGGACCCTCCCCGTCAACCAAACGCTTCACCGCTCCTCCTCCATGGTCTGGTTAGTGGACAGGCCGACTCCTTCGCATTGCTTTGGAGCGTTTCCTTGTCAGTTTAGGACATCCGAGATTTTACTTGATTGTGCGTACACATGGAGGCTCCAGAGCTTTGTTGTAGGAGGAGCAGACTCATGTGTCACTTCGGACTCGGTTATTCTATGTAAAATTCAGCCCTTGTCTGGTAAGTGTGGGCACTGAGAGGTTGTTGCTTTTCCCTCTTGCCCATCATGAGTAATGTCTCCCACACACTCTTTCAGCTGCTTTATTAATACTTAGTGTGTGAGGACTGATACTAGGAGCTGGGCGGTTCAAGCTTCAGAGTGCCACATTTTTAAGGCATCCACAATAGGTATACCTGCGGCGTTGTCAGGGATAAAAACAAATTTATACATTAAACTGAATAACACCCCCCCCCCCCCCGCCTACTTTATAAATTATACATTTTTTCAAAATGAAGTAATTACCATTATCATCAGGGCGGTCACGTGACCACCCCAGGCACATTTTCTGAGGATCTGGTGACGTTACGTTTTGCCGCTTCCGGAAACGGAACATCACATACAATATCCCCGTTCTGTACCCTCACTACACCCCTCCCCACCATACTTGCCTTGCTTCCTGCTGGAACCTCCTGTCACTCATCGACGCGTGCACAATACAGCTTCAATGCGGGCATGCACAATTGAGTTCCTGAGCTGGTCTACCTTATTGCGCAGGCTGCCTGGCAACGTCACAAAGATGTGTGTCGGCCCGTGCATGCGCAATAGACAGCAAATGCCGGCTTGTTTTACAGATTAGAAGTACTTGCGATCCCCCTGTGAAGAAAGGCAATACGCATTGCACTGATTTATCTTAATGACTAATGTACACCTCAGTACCCCAGAGCCCCATTTATGGATGGAGGAAGTCTGGTTCTGTCTCTTGCAGCAACTCTCCTCTATTCGGTCCACAGGCCCATTGAGTAGGTCGGTCACCTGACCGAGCGCTGGAGTTTGTGGGGGGAGGCAGAGAGTTCCAGTGTCCGCAAAGATAACAAATGAGGCCCCTGGATACTGAGGTGTATATTTATCATGAAGCTTAACCAGCTTTGGTAATGCCCTGGTGAGCTTTAATACTCCAGGGATACCCCTGTTAGTCTGAAGCTTATTTCACTGTTCATTTGCAGATTTGCTTATGAAGGTTGTGTTACTTGCAGGTATCGATTCTACTAAGTTTTCTGCAGAATCAAGAACCAAGTCCTTTAAGCCTTAAGGTGAGTGAGAACTTTTCCTAAACGCACCACATGCCTCATTATCTAGGAGTGGGTGATGTGGGGAGTTGTCAGTCTTCTCTAGTTGGGGCTCTATGCCATAGGGTCAGCTACATAAGTAGTGGCCACCAGTCAACTGTTCCTGTTTTATAGTTTAGTGTACTTGAAAAGTAATGAAAACATCTGCAACTGTTGGACGTTCTAATATTTTTTTCTAACTTCTTCCTGCGCTATGACTTGCTATAACGTCATGTTTATGGCACCTGCTCAGGAGCTGAGCGGGTGCCATCAGGATTGGATGTCGCTGATTGTGTTAACCTATTAGATGCCGTGGTCAATCATGACTGCGGCATCAAAGGGGTTTCCTGACATGTCCCCATTGCCGATTTCATTCCCTTCTCCCACGTTCTAAAAAAAAAAAAACTCTCCTGTCCCTGGCGCTCCAGTGCCCAATCCTACAGCACGGCTCGAAGTTATGATTTCTCCTAAAGTCCTCCATGAAACCACAAGAAGTTGAATCTTCACCCCCTATTAGGGACAGGAAAAGCACATGAAATTAAATAGCCCCTACCAACCTCTTTTTTTTTTTTTTTCTTTTCCAGTCTTCTATTAGGGGCAGGCAAGAGGTAGCAGCATGTTGAGTGAAGATATCAAGTGTACCTGTGGTGTAGGGTTCAGTGCAGTGGTCTCCACATTACTGCTCTGTTCTTCCGTGAAAGTTCAAGTTTTCGACTTCCTCTTTTATGCCCCATGGGTAAAGTGAAGGCTATATGGCTGAAGAAATTGTCAGGTGACATAGTCTGGATTTAGAGGCCATGTAATCTTCCCTGTGACGGGGAGTATCTGTTAGGTCCTGCCTTGGATGGTATTCTCGCCAATGCATCAGGTACTGTAGGCCCTTTCGTCCCTTTCTGAAGTCCAATAGGGGAATAGAGGGTTCTAGCAGATCCAAGGGCCGATCAGACCCAGGGAGGAAACAAAAGGGGTTTTTGTTCAACAATCCCCCTGGGGATAGAGACCAAAAGTCTAACAAACAATTATGCCATACTCCAGGTAGGAGATTGGTTATTAACTCCTTGGGTCCTGGACACCATAGGGAATGGTCTAAAGCTAGAATTTCTCTCCCCTCCACCCTCAAAATAGCAGATTACAAGAGCTCAGTCCTCAGTGTCTTGCCAATAAGCACTATAGGTGTAAGTTGAGAACCGAATCCTCAAGGACGTCCTAGTTTTTGTTTTCCCGGATGAGGTTGGCGAAGGTTTGTATTCCCATCTGTTGCTTGTTAGAAAACCCAAGTGGTCCTTCAGGACAATAATAAACTAAACTGTTATCTGGTGGCCAAGAGGTTCAAGATGGAAACTATCAGGTTGGCAGTCAACCTACTGTTCTCTGACTGGATAGTGGTAGTAGATTTGAAAGATGCTAGTACCACGTCTCAGAAGGACCTGAGAGTAGCAGTGGGAAATAAAGGGGTCCATTTCCAATACCCAGGCCCTTTGCTTCGGGTTCTCCATGGCTCCTCTGGTATTATCAAAATTAGTGGCTTAAATGGGAGCTCACATCAGGGAGAGGAATATAGTTTTCATCTTCTAGCTAGACGATTTCCTGACTGTGGCCGAGAAGAGTGTTTTGTGGAGTGTGTCAGTTAGGTTCTGGGTGTCTTCTCTTGTCTGAGATGGATAGTCAATCTTGAGAAACCCAGACTGACTCCAAAAAATAATTTTTTGAAAAACTGCACTAAAACGTAAATTTGCTCCTAAATCTCCTATTCAATGTACAGTGGGTACCGAAAGTATTCAGACCCCTTAAATTTTTCACTCTGTTTCATTGCAGCCATTTGCTAAAAGCAAAAAAGCTCATTTTATTTCTCATTAATGTACATTCAGCACCCCATCTTGACAGAAAAAAACAGAAATGTAGATATTTTTGCAAATTTATTAAAAAAGAAAAACTGAAATATCACATGGTCATAAGTATTCAGACCCTTTGCTCAGTATTGAGTAGAAGCACCCTTTTGAGCTAGTACAGCCATGAGTCGTCTTGGGAATGATGCAACAAGTTTTTCACATCTGGATTTGGGGATCCTCTGCCATTCTTCCTTGCAGATCCTCTCCAGTTCCGTCAGGTTGGATGGTGAACGTTGGTGGACAGCCATTTTCAGGTCTCTCCAGATATGCTCAATTGGATTGAGGTCAGGACTCTGGCTGGGCCAGTCAAGAATGGTCACAGAGTTGTTCTAAAGCCACTCCTTTGTTATTTTAGCTGTGTGCTTAGGGTCATTGTCTTGGAAGGTGAACCTTCGGCCCATTCTGAGGTCCAGAGCACTCTGGAAGAGGCTTTCTTCCAGAATCTCTCTGTACTTGGCCGCATTCATATTTCCTTCAATTGCATCCAGTTGTCATGTCCCTGGAGCTGAAAAACACCTCCATAGCATGATGCTGCCAACACCATGTTTCACTTTTGGGATTGTATTGGGCATGTGATGAGCAGTACCTAGTTTTCTCCACACATACTGCGTAGAATTAACACCAGAAAGTTCAATCTTTGTCTCATCAGACCAGAGAATCTTATTTCTCATAGTCTGGGAGTCCTTTATGTGTTTTTTGGCAAACTCTATGCGAGCTTTCATATGTCTTGCACTGAGGAGAGGCTTCCTTTGGGCCACTTTGCCATAAAGCCCCGACTGGTGGATGGCTGCAGTGATAGTTGACTTTGTGGAACTTTCTCCCATCTCCCTACTGCATCTCTGGAGCTCAGCCACAGTGATCTTTGGGTTCTTCTTTACCTCTCTCACCAAGGCTCTTCTCCTATGATTTCTCAGTTTGGCTGGATGGCCAGGTCTAGGAAGAGTTCTGGTCATCCCAAACTTCTATTTAAGGATTATGGAGGCCACTGTACTCTTAGGAACCTTGAGTGCTGCAGAAATTCTTTGGTAACCTTGGCCAAAACTGTGTGCCTTGCCACAATTCTGTCTCTGACCTCCTTGTAGTATAATGTTGTACCGTTTTAGCCATAGAAAGTAGTGGAAGAGTGAAGAAATCAGACGATACCTTTTAGATGCTAACTGAGTATATTTGATAGTAAGCTTTCGAGAGTGCTAGCTCTCTTCAGACATGGTGTAATACTAGAAACTGAAAATTCACACTATTTCTACACACACAAGACATGGATCTTGGAATAACAAAATGCAATATAAGTAGGGAAGTTATTTACAACAAGTCAGGAAATAAACAATCTGGAAAGTTGTGCGTGACGGAGGAATCACTAATTCTTGCTGTTTGCTGTCAGGTGGTGATTTGTGACCCTCACAGCTCATACATAGTATGACATGAAACTGCCATGAATATTAAGTCCAAATTGCAGAGTTTGAAATTTTTGAATTAATTTATATTCCCATTCCTTTCTCTCTCTCTCTGCGTCTTAAAATGTCCCATTAAAATCACAACCTGCAAATCTTTCATGTCACACTATGTATGAACTGTGAGGGTCACAAATCACCACCTGACAGCTAACAGCAAGAATTAGTGATCCCTCCGTCATGCACCACAACTTTCCAGATTGTTTATTTCCTGACCTGTTGTAAATAACTTCCCTACTTATATTGCATTTTGTTATTCCAAGATCCTTTTGAGATCCATGTATTTGTGTGTGTGTGTATAAATAGTATGAATTTTCAGTTTCTAGTATTACACCATGTCTGAAGAAGAGAGCTAGCACTCTCGAAAGCTTACTATCAAATATATTCAGTCTCTAAAAGGTATCGCCTGACCTCATGATTCTCATTTGCTCTGACATGCACTGTGTGCTGTGATGTCTTATATAGACAGGTATGTGCCTTTCCTAATCAAGTCCAATCAGTTTAATTAAACACAGCTGGACTCCAATGAAGGAGTAGAACCATCTCAAGGAGGATCAGAAGGAAATGGACAGCCTGTGAGTTAAATATGAGTGTCACAGCAAAGGGTCTGAATATATATGATCATGTGATATTTCAGTTTTTCTTTTTTAATAAATTAGCAAAAATATCTACATTTCTGTTTTTTTTCTGTCAAGATGGGGTGCTGAGTGTACATTAATGAGAAATAAAATGAACTTTTTTGCTTTTAGCAAATGGCTGCAATGAAACAGTGAAAAATTTAAAGGGGTCTGAATACTTTCCGTACCCACTGTAGATTGTGAGCCAGTGACAGTGACTGTCTGTAAAGTGCTGTGGAATATGATGGCGCTCTATAAGTAAGCAAATATAAATATATATTCAATCGTACATTCATACACAAAGTAATAGATTGGTGTGCACAATATATATATATATACATATATATAATATATATATATATATATATATATATATATATATATATATATACATACACAGTCATATGAAAAAGTTTGGGCACCCCTATTAAACTTAATAATTTTTAGTTCTAAATATTTGGGTGTTTGCAACAGCTATTTCAATTTGATATATCTAATAACTGATGGACACAGTAATATTTCAGGATTGAAATGAGGTTTATTGTACTAACAGAAAATGTGCAATATGCATTAAACCAAAATTTGACCGGTGCAAAAATTTGGGTACCCTTATCATTTTATTGATTTGAATACTCCTAACTACTTTTTACTGACTTACTGAAGCACAAAATTGGTTTTGTAACCTCACTGAGCTTTGAACTTCATAGCCAGGTGTATCCAACCATGAGCAAAGGTACTTAAGGTGGCCAATTGCAAGTTGTTCTCCTATTTGAATCTCCTCTGAAGAGTGGCATCATGGGCTCCTCAAAACAACTCTCAAATGATCTGAAAACAAAGATTGTTCAACATAGTTGTTCAGGGGAAGGATACAAAAAGTTGTCTCAGAGATTTAACCTGTCAGTTTCCACTGTGAGGAACATAGTAAGGAAATGGAAGACCACAGGGACAGTTCTTGTTAAGCCCAGAAGTGGCAGGCCAAGAAAAATATCAGAAAGGCAGGGAAGAATGGTGAGAACAGTCAAGGACAATCCACAGACCACCTCCAAAGAGCTGCAGCATCATCTTGCTGCAGATGGTGTCACTGTGCATCGGTCAACAATACAGCACACTTTGCACAAGGAGAAGCTGTATGGGAGAGTGATGCGAAAGAAGCCGTTTCTGAAAGCACGCCACAAACAGAGTCGCCTGAGGTATGCAAAAGCACATTTGGACAAGCCAGCTTCATTTTGGAAGAAGGTCCTGTGGACTGATGAAACAAAGATTGAGTTGTTTGGTCATACAAAAAAGCGTTATGCATGGCGTCAAAAAAACACAGCATTCCAAGAAAAACACTTGCTACCCACTGTAAAATTTGGTGGAGGTTCCATCATGCTTTGGGGCTGTGTGGCCAATGCCCGCACCGGGAATCTTGTTAAAGTTGAGGGTCGCATGGATTCAACTCAGTATCAGCAGATTCTTGAGAATAATGTACAAGAATCAGTGACGAATTTGAAGTTACGCCGGGGATGGATATTTCAGCAAGACAATGATCCAAAACACAGCTCCAAATCTACTCAGGCATTCATGCAGAGGAACAATTACAATGTTCCGGAATGGCCATCCCAGTCCCCAGACCTGAATATCATTGAACATCTGTGGGATAATTTGAAGCGGGCTGTCAATGCTCGTTAACCATCAAACTTAACTGAACTGGAATTGTTTTGGAAAGAGGAATGGTCAAAAATACCTTCATCCAGGATCCAGGAACTGATTAAAAGCTACAGGAAGCGACTAGAGGCTGTTATTTTTGCAAAAGGAGGATCTACTAAATATTAATGTCACTTTTCTGTTGAGGTGCCCATATTTTTGCACCGGTCAAATTTTGGTTTAATGCATATTGCACATTTTCTGTTAGTACAATAAACCTCATTTCAATCCTGAAATATTACTGTGTCCATCAGTTATTAGATATATCAAATTGAAATGGCTGTTGCAAACACCCAAATATTTAGAACTAAAAATGATTAAGATTAATAGGGGTGCCCAAACTTTTTCATATGACTGTATATATACACAACAATCATCTACTCGTACTCTCAAAAACTGATACAGAAGGCAAGCGATATTTTGCTGCTGTTCACGAATATGTTAAAAATCTATGTCATATAGCTGACTGTGATACTAAAATCTAACTTTTTGAGATTGCACAGCATACTGCATATAAAAATGCAACATATATATATATATACACTTCCGCCTTCATGCTGCAAACAGAGATTACAAGCAAAAAGTGCACAAAAATTCAAGTTTGCCACTAAAGTGCATGCTCAAGCAATCCCTTTCTGCAAACAAAATGTACTTTCCAAAAAACTGCAAGATGTGAAGCATTCATAAATAACACACATATATTTACAGGTGCATGTATTAAAGAAACGCTAAAATTGCAGAAATGCGCCAAACAATTTTGTGCATGCAAATTAAATAGGGGCTTACATAAGAATATAATTTTCTATTCCCCCCCCCCCCATAAAAATTGTAACTATTGAATAATTATAATCTTTATACCTAACTGTGGCCAGTTTAAGATTGGCGTAACATGGCCACTTTATTGCCCACATATGGACACAATCTCTGAAGTTTCTGAGGTTCATAATTACTGTTGTTAGAAAGTCATAATTCTAGGTCTGATGACCTAGTGGAAGTCCAGGTGTTTTATTTGTGTTGTGGGTGCAAAAAAAAACAAAACAAAAAAAGTGTGTTGTGTAAGCATTCGGTGCAACTCTTTTGGTGCTGCGATCTAGTTGATGGTAAAAGTCTGGGCCACAGCACCAATAAACTTTCTGGTTATGTTCAGACGGCTATTACATAAAAATACCCCTCTGATTAGGCTCAGAGGGGTATTACATTATCCCTGTATGTGACAAACAGAGAGCAAAAGTTTAGTCTGTTCTCTGATTGATAGTAGAGGAGATAACATGGACAGAAGTCTATGCTACACCTCCCCCTGGAGTCACATACAGGTTATGCACAGATTATTTAAGATGATGATTTATCATAGTCTCTGCAGTCCTGCTCCTTCCTCCTTCAGCAGCTCTATGGAGCTGCTTGAAACAGGAGGGGGAGGACAATTTAGAGCCCCATATCTCAGTATCCGTTAGGGCTATGAAGATGAGCTTGGATTTATTTTAAAGATGAGAATTATCTTTAAATGATACCAAGATCATTATGATAGCCCTTACAGATTCGGAGAGAGCTGCTCTTAAAAATGCAGTTGGGATCTCAATGCCGAATAGCGTTTTCACCAGCAAATCGCTCCGGATGTGTAAGGGCTATCTTGATATCATTTTAAAGATGAGATTCTCTTCTATAAAATCCAAGATCATCTTTAAAGCCCTAACCGATCCTCTGATATCAGCATTAGTAGTAAGGACATATTACATACATCCTCTGCTACAAAACTGCCACCCTGGGAGGATGTGTAAATGAGTGGCAAGGAAAGGGTTAAGGATCCTGTCAGTATTGGACCCTTGGATCGTTCCTGAGATTCCAACCTTCCTGTGGCAGTGCCCTATCTAGCATCCAAATTCCAGCCATCTGCACTTGGAAGCAAATAATATCCTCTCAAATTCCATGCTGTCAAGTGCATCTCTGCAGGGTTAGTGAAATTTATGTGCTGTTTCCCAGAAGGTCTTAGGGGGTGGGGTGTGGGGGAAGGTTCCAGTTGAATATATACTAGAACTTCTTCAGAAGAGCCTGGAAAAGGACCCTAAGATACATAAGTAAAAGGAATTTCCTGGTCTTGATATGAGGCGTTGTATCATTGAATCTGCCACTTAGTTGGAGGAACTCTAGCTCCCTCTTTGTGCTCTTTGCAGGTCCCAACAAGGGTAATTCTACTTCCAAACGTACTCTGGCCAGATGGGTTACATTGGCCATTTCCTTAGCCTAGAGTTCCTCCTGGGTGTGTCTGCCATTGGACCTTAGATCCCACTCATACCAGAGGCATTGCCACTACTTCTCTCGCTTGCTCTCCCTCTCATGATATCTACTGACGAAGAGGTTCCACCTTCTCCTGTAGGTATCCTATAGGATAATTAGTTTGTGAACAATTGGGTAGAACCTCCAGAAGTGAATGACGATGATACTTCCCTTTTGAAGATGCTTCGCCTCTGAAAGAACCCATGGATTGTAAGGCAGAGAGCCTTCAAAACAAGTCTTACAGGTCATTAAGTCCTGTAAGAAGACTGTGATCTGGGCCACAGTTTGAACCTGTTTTTGGGAACAAATTAAAAAAAACAAAAAAAAAAATGGATTT
The DNA here is from genome assembly GCA_947044405.1 of Leptodactylus fallax. Taxonomy (NCBI): domain Eukaryota; kingdom Metazoa; phylum Chordata; class Amphibia; order Anura; family Leptodactylidae; genus Leptodactylus; species Leptodactylus fallax. The sequence continues at coordinate 89,917 of CAMRHE010000233.1, forward strand.
GGAAAATACCATCACTTCGATTGGATCTGTCCAGTCCACATTTCATCTGATATGAGAACATTCCTTTGTAGACACAGGAGATCTTTTACCCACTTTCCAATTCTCCCTCGTTATCAAAAATTCTTAAGGTTTGCCGTGGTCGGAGTATATCCTTCTTCATTACCAATTTGTAGTTCAGCTCCACATATTTTTACCAAAATCATGAAAGAAGTGATCTCCATTGAACATTTAAAGCACACTCCACTGGAGCTTACAGCTGTCTCCTGGGCCAAAAGGGCTTGTGCTTCTATTGAGCAGATCTGTAGAGCGACAACCTGGACTTCGCCTCACACAAATCACCTCCTGATAGCAAACAGATAACAGCAAGAATTACTGATCCCTCCATCATGCACCACAAGTTTCCAGACTGTTTTTTTTGACCTGTTGTAAATAACTTCTCTACTTAGATTGCAATTTTTTTTAAGGACTTTGAAAACCATGTGTATAAAAATCTGTTAATTTTCAGTTCTTGTATCACACCATGTCTGATGAAGGGAGCAAGTACTCCTGAAAGCTTACTTATAAATATACTCAGTTAGCCTCTAAAAGGTATCGCCTGATTTCTTCACTCTTCCACTACTTTCAATGGCTAACACGGTACAACATTATACTACTATTCGCCTCACACGTTCATTAAGCACTAAACCTATTACCTTCCAGAGACCTCTTCTTCGGGATGAAAATTCTTCAAGCACTGGTCCCTCACTAAGGGGGTTAGTTGGTCTTTCTCCTGTGTGTTCTGTCATGGAGGTTGACTTGAGAAAAATTTAGCTATTACCGGTAACTTGGTTTCTAGAAATGCTCCATGACCGCACTCTTGATTCCCTCCCTATGTATATTATTATGCCTTTGGAAATTTGTGAACACTGATATGCTAGTGGGGGGAGTTGTTTTTATCCTCTGTTTCCTGTCCCTATTAGGCATGGAGTTAACCCCCTGTGTGCTGTCATGGAGGTTTCCTAGAAACCAAATTAACAGTAAAAACTAATTCTATTTCCGTCCCTTTCGTAACTTCAACCCTGAATATAAAGGGAAAAGAAATTACATCCTTCGATTAGATGCTAATTTCAATATGTACAGTACAGACCAAAAGTTTGGACACACCTTCTCATTCCAAGAGTTTTCTGTATTTTCATGTCTATAAAAATTGTAGATTCACACTGAAGGCATCAAAACTATGAATTAACACATGGAATTATATACTTAACAAAAAAGTGTGAAACAACTGAAAATATGTCTTATATTCTAGGTTCTTGAAAGTAGCCACCTTTTGCTTTGCTTACTGCTTTGCACACTCTTGGCATTCTCTTGATGAGCTTCAAGAGGTAGTCACCTGAAATGGTTTTCACTTCACAGGTGTGCCCTGTCAGGTTTAATAAGTGGGATTTCTTGCCTTATAAATGGGGTTGGGACCATCAGTTGTGTTGTTCAGAAGTCAGGTTGATACACAGCTGATAGTCCTACTGAATGGAGTGTTAGAATTTGTATTATGGCAAGATAAAAGCAGCTAAGTAAAGAAAAACGAGTGGCCATCATTACTTTAAGAAATTAAGGTCAATCAGTCCGAAAAATTGGGAAAACTTTGAAAGTGTCCCCAAGTGCAGTTGCCAAAACCATCAAGCGTTACAAAGAAACTGGCTCACATGAGGACCGCCCCAGGAAAGGAAGACCAAGAGTCACCTCTGCTGCAGAGGATAAGTTCATCCGAGTCACCAGCCTCAGAAATCTCAGGTTAACAGCAGCTCAGATTAGAGACCAGGTCAATGCCACACAGAGTTCTAGCAGCAGACACATCTCTACAACAACTGTTAAGAGGAGACTGTGTGCAGCAGGCCTTCATGGTAAAATAGCTGCTAGGAAACCACTGCTAAGGACAGGTAACAAGCAGAAGAGACTTGTTTGGGCTAAAGAACACAAGGAATGGACATTAGACCTGTGGAAATCTGTGCTTTGGTCTGATGAGTCCAAATTTGAGATCTTTGGTTCCAACCACCGTGTCTTTGTGCGACGCAGAAAAGGTGAACGAATGGACTCTACATGCCTGGTTCCCACCGTGAAGCATGGAGGAGGAGGTGTGATGGTGCTTTGCTGGTGACACGGTTGGGGATTTATTCAAAATTGAAGGAATACTGAACCAGCATGGTTACCACAGCATCTTGCAGCGGCGTGCTATTCCATCTGGTTTGCATTTAGTTGGACCATCATTTATTTTTCAACAGGACAATGAGCCCAAAACACACCTCCAGACTGTGTAAGGGCTATTTGACCAAGGAGGAGAGTGATGGAGTGCTACGCCAGATGACCTGGCCTCCACAGTCACCAGACCTGAACCCAATCTAGATGGTTTGGGGTGAGCTGGACCACAGAGTGAAGGCAAAAGGGCCAGCAAGTGATAAGCATCTCTGGGAACTCCTTCAAGACTGTTGGAAGACCATTTCAGGTGACTACCTCTTGAAGCTCATCAAGAGAATGCCAAGAGTGTGCAAAGCAGTAAGCAAAGCAAAAGGTGGCTACTTTGAAGAACCTAGAATATAAGACACATTTTCAGTTGTTTCACACTTTTTTGTTAAGTATATAATTCCACATGTGTTAATTCATAGTTTTGATGCCTTCAGTGTGAATCTACAATTTGTATAGTCATGAAAATACAGAAAACTCTTGCAATGAGAAGGTGTGTCCAAACTTTTGGTCTGTACTGTACATCCAAACCCTCAACACCTACTGGCGCCTCCAACTCAACAGCATCCATCGAATCCGCTCCTTCCTCACCCCTGAAACTTCAAAGATGCTAGTCCATATCTTCATAATCTTCCGTTTAGACTACTGTAACACTCTTCTCCATGGCCTCCCAGAAAAATACTCTCGCCACCCTCCAGTCCACCTTAAACTGTGCTGCTCGCTTAATACACCTCTTCCCCCACCTCCCCCCCGTTCTTCATCGGCCGCTCCCCTCTGCCAATCCCTTAACTGGCTACTCAGTGAATAGAGTTCAAATTGCTAATGCTGACATACAAAGCCATCCACAACCTGTCTCCTCCAAATATCTCCGACCTAATCTGCTAAACTGCCTGCACGTAACCTCTGATCCTCTTAAGACCTCCTACTCCGCTTTTTTATCTGCTCTTCACACAACTGTCTCCAAGACTTCTCCCGTGCATCCCCCCCCATACTCTGGAATTTATTACCAAGACACATAAGACTGACCTCCACAATTGCAAGCTTCAAGAAGGCCCTGAAGATTCACCTATTCAGGAAGGCCTACAACCCCCAATAACACTACTGTCACAATACCACCACCTGAACAGCCTATACCCCCACCTTCTGTCTCTATCCCTCTTCCCTCATAGATTGTAAGCCCTTGCGGGCAGGGCACTGTATCCCACTGTGCCAGTTGGTCACTGTTAGTATTATACTTTTTGTATATTTTGTGTACCGTATGTAAACTCTCAAATGTAAAGCACCATGGAATTAATGGTGCTATATAAATAAACAATAATAATATCAGACAGCTACAAAATAGAATTCTCAGCCTACACCCCTGAAAGAGGAGTAGTTAAATTCCTCTTGTCTCCTGCTCTTCATCTGGCTTTAATGGAAGGTATCCAGAAGCTTTGTCATTTTGTCCCTAATAATAATAATCCTTTAATAATCCCACAATGGGGAAATTCAGTGTGTTACAGCAGCAAAGATAAGCAAATACAAATACAACATGTACAGGAATGTTCCAAGGTGAGAAGTTTTACATTGATAGTAGACAGACAGATAAGTAGCGGGGGGGGGGGGGGAATTTAACAGGCAGAAGGATATTTCAGTACTCTGTGTGTAATGATCTCCGCTTAGTTCGGTGTTGGTTGTACAGCCTAACCGCGGTGGGGAGGAAAGACTTCCGATAGCGCTCCTTCTCACATTTAGGGTGGAGCAGTCGGTCACTGACAGTACTGCCTAGCGCGATCACGGTCTCATGCATGGGATGGGACGACTTCTTCCGCATGGAGCTCACCACGGACAGAATCCTTCTGTCACCCTCCACCTGCACTGCACAGTGGGCTCCCCAGGACAGAGCTGGCCCTTCTAATCAGCTTGTAAAGTTTATTTCTATCCCTGGTTGATATACTGCTCCCCCAGCAGGCCACTCCGAAGAAGATGGCTGATGCCACTACCGAGTTGAAGAAAGTCCTAAGAAGTGCCCCCCGGATTCCAAAGGCTCTCAGCTTCCTAAGCAGGTAGAGCCTGCTGTGGCCCTTCCTGTACAGGACCTCCATGTGATCTTCCCAGTCCAGCTTATTACTAAGAAGCAAACCCAGGTACTTATAGGTGTTCACAATCTCGATGCCCGTCCCCAGGATGTCCACTAGTTTAGAAGGGCATCTGCATTTACGGAAGTCCACCACCATCTCCTTGGTCTTCCCCGCGTTAATCTTCAGGTGGTTCCGCTGGCACCAGTCCACAAAATCCAGGTTCAGTTCTCTGTACTCCCTGTCATCATCGTCTGTGAGGAGGCCTACTATTGCAGAGTCGTCAGAATACTTTTGTAGGTAGCAGCTAGATGAGTTGCACCTAAAATCTGCAGTGTACAGTGTGAAGAGGAAAGGGGAGAGAACTGTACCCTGAGGTGCCCCCGTATTACAGATCATGGTATCTGACACACAGTCTCGGGCTCTCACATATTGAAAGTGGTGGTGGTCCACTCCAGCAAGGCCCAGCTTGTCTCTCAGTAACCCAGGCTGTATGGTGTTAAAAGCACTGGAGAAATCAAAGAACATTAGTCTCACGGTGTTCCCTGGTTTCTCCAGGTGAGACAGAGCCCTGTGCAGAAGGTGGATGATGGTATCATCTACCCCAGTGCCCGGCCGATAAGCAAACTGGAGAGGCTCACTAGAGGGCGGAGATGTGTGAGAACCAATCTCTCTAAGATCTTCATCAAGTGGGATGTCAGTGCTATAGGTATGTAGTTGTTGAGGTCCATAGGTTGAGGTTTCTTTGGAACTGGTACCACACAAGAAGATTTCCATAATTCAGGGACTATTTCCTGCCTCAGGCTCATATTATACATATATGTAATTATACTACACAGCTGGTCCCCACATGTCTTAATTAGCCTTGCACTGATGTCATCTGGCCCTGCGGCTTTCCTCGCCTTGATCTTTTTCATCTCCTTCCTCACCTGGGCCGTGTGAAGGTCAGACTGTGGTCAGATAAAGATGGATTTCTGGATTTACTGGTCTGGTGGGAAGTAGCCGCATGGGGTGAAGTCATTGTGGTGGGGGAACTGAAGGACATGCTGGGGTGGGAGGAGCTGGTGTGTGATCGAATCTATTGAAGAATAGGTTTAGTTCGTTAAGCCAATTAACATCTGCCTCAATCTGGCAGACAGACTGTCTATGACCCTAAATTGACTTAAGCCTCTCCCAGACCCTCCCTTATGTCTTTTCTTTCCATTTGCTTTTCCATTTTTTTCCTTATAATTGGCTTTTCCCTGCCTGATTTGACGCCTCAGCTCCTTTTGTACTTCACTCAGCCCCTCCTTATCTTTTGTCCTGAATGCCATCTTTTTCTCCTTAAGTAGTCTTTATATCAGAATTAATCCATGGTTTGTTGTTGGAAAAGCACCTCACCACTTTTGTGGGTACTGTGGTGTCCACACAAAAATTAATGTAGTCCGTTATGCAGTGTGTGCGTTCTTCTATATCTTCTCCATAAGAATCCTGCAGAAGTTCCCATGAGGTTGTGTCAAAACAGTTCCTCAGAGCCTCATCACTATCCTCGGACCATATCCTCACTGTGCGGGTGACAGCTGGTTCTCTACGTACAAGTGGCTTGTACACAGATCGGAGATGCACTAGGTTGTGATCCGATCTTCCCAGTGGTGGTAGGGCTGATGAGTTATATGCCTCCCTTGCATTGGCAAAGAACAAGTCCAGTGTTTTATTGTCTCTTGTGTGGCAGGTTACATACTGTGTGAAACTGGGCAGTGTGGATGATGGAGAGACATGGTTGAAGTCTCCAGAAACAAGGAGGGCCTGGGGGTGTCGCGACTGCAGGTGGCTCACCGTGGCTTGTAGAACTTCGCAGGCAGCGTCAGCTTTCGCAGAGAGGGACATATGCAGCTATCACGATGACATGTGATAGTTCCCTTGGTAAATAGAAAGGTCTCATGCGCACAGCTAATAGTTCAATGTCTTTACAGCAAGTTTGCTCCTTAATCACAAATATTGCCAGCCCTCCTCCTTTCCTCTTACCGCTCTCCCTTGTCCTGTCCACCCGAAGGAGTTTAAAACCATCCAAGGAGACCAGTTGGTCCGGAGTAACTTCAGTGAGCCAAGTCTTTGTAAGCAGCATCATGCTGCACACCAGAAACTCCAGATAATCCCTGGTGAGCGCTGTTAGTTCGTCCATCTTGTTTGCAAGAGATCTCACATTGCCCATAATGATGGTGGGGAGAGCTGGTCTGAAACGTCTTTTTAATCCTCTGCTGGACTCCAGTTCTATACCCCCTCCCCCTCCTTTTCCTTCTGCAAAGCTCCTGGGGGATATCTGGTCTATTGGTAGGCAGCCCTGCTGTGTCTCTAAGCTGCAGGAGTTCATCCCTGGAGTACACACAAGAATTGTCTGCAGACACAATAGTTCCCATTTGAAGCAGAACAAAACAAACAAAAAGTATCACAAAGGTCCAATTCCAAGTCTTCAGGTGTTTCTTCATAGTGCAAAGCCCCTTAAGTAGAGTGATAAAACAAGACAAAGAAAAAGAAGAGAGAGACTCAGAGCTGCTGAAACAGGCTGCCACTCCAGTGGCGCCATCTTGGAAAATTGATAGTGACCATGAAGTCCTCTTCCTATCTACAGGATGTCTGTTATATTCTTATACATCCCCTCAAATTCCAACTCTACCGTTTTGGAATATCTTAAGCACCAAAAATTTTCAGAAAAATTATGGCTAGTAGCTATTCTCAAAAAATTAGAATTTGGTAATGATACCTTATTTGGACAACTTGTTGGTTATGGCACAATCCTCCATTCTCATCACTGTCTGACTATAATGTCTAGGGTCCACTCAACTACTAGTGTACCTCTATCCCCATTATATAAATTATGCCCTGTATTAAATGGTTTATCCACCTAATACTGATAGCCTATCCTAAGAATAGACCATCAATATTACATTGGAGAAAAAAAGTATTTAGTGAGCCACCAATTGTGTAAGTTCTCTCCCTTAAAAAGATGAGGCCTGTAATTGACATCATAGGTAGACCTCAACTATGAGAGACAAAATGAGAAAACAAATCCAGAAAGTCACATTGTCTGATTTTTAAAGAATTTATTTGCAAATTATGGTGGAAAATAAGTTTTTTTTTTTTTTTTTTTTTTTTTTTTTAAGAGGCTCCTCTGTCAGACAAAAGAGACTGGTTCAGCCTGGGCAGAGCCCTTTTGTCTCCCCTGGTCTCCTCCCTGAGTGAGGTCAACAGGGGGAGGAGCCCCGCCCCCTCTCTACATCTCTTAGAATTAGTTTCCGGTATAATTATTTGCCGGATGTTTATAGAGTTGGGCTGGTAGTATAATGGAGTTCCTGGCGAGATCCCTAATACATAGACTCCAAGATCGACACTCCATCTCCCTTTGGGTAAGGAGATCAGTGCCTGGACCTTTCCTGGGCTTTGAACTGTGACATGTGTATATTCTGAGCGTGCGCTTTGACCTGACGCATCTGGGGAATTTATCGGGGCGACTGTAAGATGTTTCCCAGGCCAGATATTGTCATAAAACCATAAGCCCTTTGAGCTAACGGTGGCGCCAGTGTGTCTATCAGTGATATGCGAATCGTTTGCATAACACAGCGGATCGTTTGCACAACACATCCTGTCTAAATGAACCCCCGCTGGGTTAATGAGGGTTGCAGTCTTATGCAGATGAAGGCTTTTGACCAAATGGCTGATTGCTTCAGGGACAGGACAATAGGCCTGAACTAGAGAGTCTGACCACATTCCATTTGCCCCACTAGGCTTGATCTCAGGCACCAACCCCCACTGTGCAGTAATATAGACCAATATTGATATCATAAGACCATATCTGTGCCTAATATCATGACACCCCTGCTTAAGCCAGTACATATCCAGGCCCGTCTGAAGTTTGCTAGAGAGCATTTCGGTGTTCCAAAAGAGCATTGGGAGAATGTCATATGGTCAGATGAAACCAAAGTAGAACTGTTTGGTAGAAACACAACTGGTCGTGTTTGGAGGAGAGTGAATGCTGAGTTGCATCCAAAGAACACCATACCTACTGTGAAGCATGGGGGTGGCAACATCATGCTTTGGGGCTGTTTCTCTGCAAAAGGACCAGGAAGACTGATCCGTGTACATGAAAGAATGAATGGGGCTATGTATCGTGAGATTTTGAGTACAAACCTCCTTCCATCAGCAAGGTCATCGAAGATGAAACGCAGCTGGGTCTTTCAGCATGACAGTGATCCCATGCACACTGCCAGGGCAATGAAGGAGTGGCTTTGTAAGAAGAATTTCAAGGTTCTGGAGTGGCCTAGCCAGTCTCCAGGTCTCAATCCCATAGAAAACCTTTGGAGGCAGTTGAAAGTCCGTGTTGCCCAGCGACAGCCCCAAAACATCACTGCTCTAGAGGAGATCTGCATGGAGGAATGGGCCAACATACCAGCAACAGTGTGTGCCAACCTTGTGAAGACTTACAGAAAACGTTTGACCTCTGTCATTGCCAACAAATGATATATAACAAAGTATTGAGATGAACTTTTGTTATTGACCAAATACTTATTTTCCACCATAATTTGCAAATAAATTCTTTAAAAATCAGACAATGTTATTTTCTGGATTTGTTTTCTCATTTTGTCTCTCATAGTTGAGGTCTACCTATGATGGCAATTACAGGCCTCGCTCATCTTTTTAAATGGGAGAACTTGCACAATTGGCTGACTAAATACTTTTTTCCCCACTGTACATCTGCTCCTGCAAATCAGCTTAACTGTTACAGCGCAGCTACAGGTAATAACAGGTCAAGGGCAATGTAATTCAGCCGCCATATGATGTGCACCATTGCAGTACCTAAACCCACCTCTACACACTGTATTGCAAGTGAACAGCTTGACTCCTGGAATGATCAACATTACTTGTAGCAAATCTGTTCTGGGAATTCTGACCTACAGGGGCCCCGGCTGTCAGACCACCACAGATGTAATAAACCTTTTAAAGTGGCCGTTCAGTAACTGGAGCAGCTCATGTGGTGTGCAGGAAGGTTTAAATAAAAAAAAAAAACATATACTCTCTCGTGTCCAGTCAGTTTCACGACGGCAACTGCTTGCCATGAGTCCTGCACCTCATGTGAATGCTGAGACCCATTAGTAGCCTCAGCAAACATAAAACAAAAGGTATCCAGAGAGGCATTGTCAGTTCTGGAGTAAATGACGTCTTGTATTCAGGCAGTTTCTTTGGCTCATGCTCGTTCAATCTCTGTTTCTGTCAAAGTGGGACAAAAAGCCCCTGTCCATAGACAAAAAGATTCTATTCAAATGCAGTAAGGAAATCTCTGCAGTGGTGGAAAGACTTTTCCAATTTACAACGGGGCATCCCTTAGAACCACTTTTCTGTAGTTCACGTGACTGCAGAAGCAAGCAAAAAGAGTAAAAGAGCTGTCGTTCCTTCAAAAATCTTTCCAGGGTGTACCTGTCCTCTTTCTTCGGCATCATTCCAGCTTTCTCGAATTTAAGGACCATACTGGAAGCCTTGAGAGAAACAGAACTACTGATCAGAGACAGTCACATGAAGGTATTTTCAGGTTTTGTAGCCTATCGACGTCAGCAAGGCAGCACGTACTTGATGAACCTACTGTTTCTTTAAGCTCAAATATTTTCCTAGGCTGCACCTCTGTGTTTGGCCATTGGGGCTCTTTTTCAGGTGTCTGATGGGTGTGAAGGTGTTACCACCGTTTCTCTGTTACTTGGAGGGAGTTGGAGACTTTCCCTTCTGCAGTGGTGTCATAGAGGAGCAAGGCTCGTGTTTTCTGGGACTGGAAGTAGGGCAGGTCTGGCTTTCAGCGCATGTTGTTCTGGAGGTGTGGCAGTGTGAACTTTGGCCAGAAGTAGACACTGAAACATTACTTACTCCAGGCCACACAGGAAGGTTGGGGGTAGCTGGTCACACCGGAGGTCACCCCCATGTGGACCAGAAGGGGAAGACTTGTAGTGCATTTGTGGAGGAAAAGCCAGCCAAGACCGCACCTGCTCCCTGCCAGAAGAGACTGTGGAAGACAGGTGCAGACCATGTATGGCTTCTCAGGATGGAAGCGGAACAGCACACAGAGACAGTGGGTGCCAGCAAAATCACCCCTGTACCTTTTTAGGTAATACGGGTTTATAGCTCCCGTGGTTAGGTCCTTTTTCCTTATGTAAGGTTTATATGGTTTTAGGTTCTTAAAAAGAGAGAACCAGTTAAAGAGTTGCCAAAAAAAAACAAAAAACCCTTATAAATCGAAGCATAAAGCATGTGTGGCTTTTCAGAAAGATTGGATGGCAGACAGTTGGAACGAATTGCATTATAGATTTGCTACGCGCGTTGGAGCTGTCAAGGACCTTTAGTGCAATCCGGTCTCTAGACCCTGTTTTATATACCCCTAGAAAGCCCGACTTTCCCGGTATGTGCCCAAGTGCTGGAGATGCCGGTGCCATTAATTTCAGCACTGATATCTCCCCACTGTCAGAAAGGCAGACCTTACAGCCTAGTGTCCTTGCTGGGCTGTGGGGAACGCCCCCTCTGACTGTACACTAGCACAGCCTTGTACTGTTGAGGGTCGGGGGGGGGGGTGGTGTTCCTTACAGCCCAACAATGACGCTAGGCTGTTTAGGCCTGCCCTTATGAGAGCGGGCAAATATCTGTGCTGAAATTAACAGAACAGATATTTCCAGCACTTGGGCACATACCGGAAAAACCATCAGTGCACTGAATTCAGTGCTCCGTTGGCTTTCTAGCGGTATAAGAAACCGCACATTGAGGACATGAAAGGTCCTCTTTAAAGTCTCTTCAGAAAGCTTTTCCATTTGTGTGGGTTCAGAACAGCCTGCCTTATTAGGTATTCATTTAGTTTTCCATATCAGGAATATGATAGAATGCAATGTTTAGTCTTTACGTCAGACTCTCCATTCAGAGTTGGAGAGTATGCAGCACTTGGACCTGTTTTTGGATAACTATAAACCACACTTTTAAGATGTTGCCCAAAATAATGTACTTAATGCGTTGTATACCCTTACCTTTCCCTGCCAGAATCCTACACAGTTTGAAGAAAGTAGTTGGCAGATTTTATTTGGGCTGGCTGGTATCCAAAGGTCTCCCAGAAAGTGTTATGTTATTCCCCCCCCCCTTCAATGAGGGATAGGGGTGGCCAATTTGCTGCTGTATCAGAAGGCCTCCTTTTAATTGATACATTGAAAGATCTTTGGGATCCTGCGTCTACTCATCGATGGTTTCAAATAGAGCAGACCTTTTACTAAACATGGTAAAATGCAGACTGCAGAGAATATGATAAATCATTTTCTGTGCATAACCTGTATGTGACTACAGGGGAAGGGGTAGCATGGACTTCTGTTCGTTATTTCCTCTCCATCAGAGAGCATACTATAATTTTCCTTTCTGATTGTCACGTGCAGGGATATTGTAATACCCCTCTGAGCATAATCAGAGGGGTATTTGTATGTATACCATCATCCAGATTGCAGCACCAAAAGAGTTGCACAAGGTACTTAAACAACACATACACAAAGTTATCAAAGTTTACATTTGACCCTGTCCATACCAGATCTTTATAGATTAAAATACTCCAACCGCCTCTCTAGCGATATCCGTTGCATGCTAAAATAATAGCAATAACGATTATCACTAGAGATGAGTGTATAAAACACTTCTGACAGGCGGAAAAGATCCATCAGATAACCCATTGAATGTCTCCATATAAAATCCCAGTTTTTGACAGCTTTCAGATGGGTTTAATAGTGGGTGTGGTGTCTGTTTTTTGTTTTTGTTTTTTTACACCTTCAGTACACCTGGACTTCCAGTAGGTCATCAGATCTAGAATTATGACTAACACCAGTAATGATGAACTGCAGGAACTTCAGAGGTTGTGTCCATAATATAAAGGACTGATAGGAGGAATTCCACGCCACCCGGGACTGGAAACCGGAAGTCATCACTTTAATAGGTGCCTCCTTTACTCACGCTTCAGTTGTTTCCTGTCCTTGGACGGTTGAAGTCGTCCTATTTGATGCTGTTCGTGCAGTCTGTCCTCCTTCCTAGCCCTGCTAGAATTGCTGCTTAGGGGACAGGTGGTCTGGGCTGCTGTCTGCAGACTTACCTGTCCCTAGGTGTAAGCCTGCAGGTGTGGCTACCCAGGGCTTTCTCCCTCTGTGGAGCTTCTATGTGGCTTAGTTTGTCTGTTTGGAGGCTTCCTGGGGGTTGGGAGCCTCCTGTTTTCCTGCCTCCACGTGTAGGCAGGAGGGGGAAGTGGCCGCAGATGTGTTCTGCTGGCAGGCTTCCCTCACTTCCGGTTTTGGCATGCTGGGGGTGGGACTTCCGCTTTGCATTTTTTTGGCGCCAAATTCAAATTTATTTTTTCTTAAAACTGCAGCGTCTTTTGGCTCTGGCTTCCTCCTGGGACAGCTGTAGCCATCTATATTGTGGTTTTTGCTGCTGCTGCATCTGTTGGGTAGCAGTGTTAGAAGAGAGTCAGCAAACAAAATAATCTCTCATGTAAGCCTCTCCGGATTCAGCTGAGCTTCGTAAGCCCCGAGATGTAACCCGTAGCCCAGTAGGTCCCTCCGGGGCCCGTTCTAGAGTTTTTTTAAGTTTTGGTTGGGGGCCCACCTTTTATAACAATGATTCTTGTGGCTTTTTGTATAGGCTAAAGAACCAGTCAGGCCTTCTGCACGGAAGTTTGTGTAAAAAGAGTCTGCTTTCTTCAGGAAAGAGACAAGTTTGCCAGAAATGCGCAGATAAAATTGTGGCGGAAGAATCATCCTCCCTATTGGATTCCCTTAAGACGGTAATCAGGGACGAGGTTGATTCCGCTGTGGACAAGCGCCTGATTACCCCGGTGACATTCAGTCTGGTATTTCCTTCTACCTCAGCTGCTCATCCTTATCCTCCTGCTCAAATGTTGGATAGTGACGAAGAAGAGGGGGAACTGGAGGACTCCTCTTATGCTGCAGGGCATCCTCTCTGTCTTGATGAGGATACGGATTCCCTCCTTAAGGCTGTCCGCTCCACTATGGGTCTACAGGAGCCCAGAGAACCCCTGTCCATCTCTGACCAGATGTTTCAGGGTCTGGGGAAAGAAAATTCAGTGTTTCCGGTCCATGAAAACGTGAAGTGGATCATTGACAAGGAATGGCTGGATCCAGACAAGAGGGCCTCCTCTTTCAAGAGGAAGTATCCCTTTTTGGAAGAGGATGCTGCACTCTGGCATGGCGTTCCTAAAGTGGATGCTCCAGTGGCCAAGATTTCTAAGAAATCCACCCTACCCTTTGAAGACATGGGGGCGGAAGGGTTTCTCAAGAGAGCTTGGGACTCTTCAGCCTCTGTGCTAAGACCGAGCATCACTGCTACTTGTACTGCACGTTCCTTGGGCATTTGGCTGGATCAGCTTTGGGTGCGCTTTCGGAATCAGAAAAGAGGGCGTCCTGACCAGAGGTTTAAAGGAAGTGGAGATAGAATCCCGCAACAAAGAGGTAAGGGGAAAGCGTTTATGTTCACCCTGCTTCCGACTGCAAGTCCAGCCAATGATGCCAGCCTTCAAGTAGGGCGGGGGGGAGGCTGAAGGAGTTCTATCCGGCCTGGCAGAGGATAACAGCTTCTCCTTGGATACTTAGCATAATTCTTCTGGGTTACAAGCTGGAATTCAAATCTTCTCCTCCAACAAGATTTTGCATTTTGAGTCTCCTCCCCGATAGCGGGTGTAGCTTTGCATCAAGAGCTGGTTTTACTTCAGAGCAAGGGGGTCATTATTCCGGTCTCCTCATCCCAGTTCGGGGAGAGTTCTCCTGTATTTCTGGTCCAGAAACCGTACAGTTCCTTCAGAGCAATTCTGAATTTAAAATCGCTCAACTGTTACTTGGAATACAAGAGGTTCAAAATTGAGACCATTCAATCCACTATAAATCTCCTTACCAAGGACTGCTGGATGGTTTCCCTCAACTTGACGGATGCATATTTTCATGTTCCGATCCATCCGGATTCGCAGAAATTTCAGAATTGCATTTCCCAGAGGAGGTAGTCTAGTCCATTTTCAGTTTCAATCCTTTCCGTTGGGCCTCTCAGCATCATCTCGTATTTTTACAAAGATCATGACAGAGGTACGCTCTTTTCTGCATCTAGACGGAATCCAGATTATCCCTTATGTGGACGATTTTTTTGATATCCACTCCATCAGAGATCCAGCTACTTACCCAGCTGGATTGGGTAAGACAAAATTTTCACAGATCTAGGGTGGTTAATAAACCGGCAGAAGTCCAGTTTGGTTCCTAGCAGGCTAAAGATCTTCTTGGGTATCCTCCTGGATTCCCAGTTTGAGACTTCATGTCTTCCCCAAGAGAAAAGGGACACCCTTCAAGTAAGGATCTCCTCCTTTCGTTCGGCACGATCCAGTTCCGTAAGAGAAATAATGCATCTCATGGGTTCCTTGACAGCCACTCTCCTGGTCATCCTATGGGCTCAGGCCCATACACGGATTTTACAGAGGTTCCTTCTATTTGTATGGAACAAGCAGCTCTCTTCCCTGAACAAGAGGATTGTAATTCCCCAGAGAATCAAGAACTCTGTTGGTGGCAGGAACAGGAGCATCTCAAGAGAGGGGTTCTGTGGTGACCCCACAACCCTATAATAGTCACCACGGACGCAAGTCGTCATGGCTCGGGTGCTTTCACCACAACATCCTGGGTGCAGGGCCGCTGGAAGGAGGCATCTTCCAACCTGAGGGAACTGTCAGCTATCCAGGAGGCTCTTCTGGCCTTAACTCCCTTGCAGGGTTGCCATGTAAGGAATCCACACAGACAGCACAACAGTCATGGCCTATGGGAACAGGCAGGGGGGAACAAGAAGCCTTTCCCTGTCTCGAGTCTCCTCCCGGATCCTTGGTTGGGCTGAACGGAACCTGGCTTCTCTCTCAGCAGTACATCTAAAAGGGAGCGAGAATACTGTGGCCGACTTCCTCAGCAAGAAATGGAAACTGAACTCCAAGATCTTCCAAAGTCTGGTAGCCAGATGGGGCATGCCCTACCTAGACCTTTTTGCCTCCAGTCTGAATTGTCAGCTGCCAGATTACTTCTCCCTTTACAGGAGGGACTCTTCAAGAGGGGTGGATGCACTGACTCAGCCTTGGCCTCATCGTCTCTTGTATGCCTTCCCTTCATTTCCTCTCATTCCCAGAACATTAGTGAAGATCCAAGAAGAAGAAGCAAAGGTAATTCTAATTGCACCTTTTTGGCCCAGAAGAGCCTGGTTTTCTCTCCTCCTACAGCTCTCCAGAGGGACAGTATTGGACTCTTCCTGTCTTACCAGATCTTCTCTCCCAGGGTACAGTCCTGCATCCAGAAGTCATCACCTATACCTTACGGCTTGGCTTCTGAACGGCTCTTGTTAAAGGGCAGGGGGTTCTCTGACAGGGTTATCTCCACTCTCCTCCTGTCTAGAAAGACTGTTACCTCTAAGATTTATCTCAGGACCTGAAATGCCTTCCTGTCATATTCTAAAGATAAATGGAATCTGTCTTCTCCACCCTCTGCCCGATTGATTCTGGACTTTCTTCAGTTAGGTCTGGATAAAGGCCTAAAAATCAGCGCCGGCAAAGTTCAGATTGCTGCTCTCAGTGCCCACTTGGATTCTAGACTGGCAGAGCTTCCGGTGTTCAAGAGGTGCATTAAAGGGGCTTCTAAATTACATCCCTTTGTTCGTCCATCTGTACCTCCCTGGGACCTCAATCTGGTGTTATCTGTTTTATCTGGTCCTCCCTTTGAGCCTCTCTGACATTGCTCTCCGGTGGCTGACTTTTAAGACTACCTTCCTGTTGGCTATAACCATGACCAGGCTTGTGGGGAAGATTCAGGCCTTTTCCTGTTAGGCCTCTTTTTTGACGATCTTGGATGACCATATTATCCTAAAACATCACCCTCTTTTTCTTCCCAAGGTAGTCTCCAAGTTTCATTGCCTTCAGGAGGTGATCCTTCCATCATTTTGTCAGAATCCTTCATCTAGTAAAGAACAGGAGTTTCACAACATTGATGTCAGAAGATGTTTTGCTTTACCTCCAGTGCACTGAGGAATTTAGGTGCTCAGATCATCTTTTGGTGCAATACCAAAATAAGAATAAAGGAGCTGTCGCTAGTAAAGGTTCGATTGCCTTATGGATTCGTCTAGCCATTTCTTCCTGTTATGACTTGAAGTAGATTCCAGTCCCTCTGGTCTCAAGGCTCATTATACTTGTGCAGTAGCCTCCTTTTGGCCTATGGGGGCCTCGGCTTTAATTGAGCAGATTTGTCAAGCAGCTACTTGTCCAAATCCTTACACAGTCTACAAACATTACAAATTGGATGTGATTTCAAATAGAGATTTAGCTTTTGGCCACAAAGTACTGTCTGCTGTGGCACTCCTTGATGCTCCTCTGTCATTCATTCTGTCAGTGCCATTGAGGAGGAGACAGGGAAAGATAATTACTCTTACCAGTAATTGGATTTCCCTGAACCTCCACAATGGCATGGGATTTTTCCCACTGTTAATTATGTTATTTTTTTTGTTGTTTTTCACATGTTTATAGTTACATGATTCCATGTCCTCTGATATTACTGGAGTGTGAGTAAAGGAGGGACCTTTTAAAGTTATGACTTCCTGTTGTTTCCGGTGCCTGGGGGCGTGGAATTCCTCCTGTCGGTGCCATTGTGGGGGTTCAGGGAAATCCAATTACCGGTAAGAGTAGTTATCGTCTTTTTGTGCAATTTTTGCTTGTAATCTCTGCAGCAAAGTTGCATGAAGGTGTTTGTATATATGAAATATTAAGTTGTGATTTTATATACATATGCTGTCCAATCTCAGTTAGATTTTGCTATCAGTAGCAGTTTGCTATGTGCAATATAGATTTTTAACATATTAATGAATAACAGCAAAATATTGCTTGTCTTCTGTCTGAGTTTTTGAGAGTACGAGCTCTTGTAGTTTGCGGTATATATAAATTGTGTACACCTTGATCTATTTTATGTGTTTGTGTGAATGTACAACTGAATGAGTTTTAGATGCAAATATATGTTTTAGTGCATTTTTTTTGAAAAATTATTTGTCACAAAGTTACACGAAGGTGGACATGGCTACTGATAATCCATTGAGATGCATGTAATCTTCAGGTTGTCTACTTTGAAATAAATGTATAGGGTTTAGGGATGAACTTTACTTTTCACGGTGTCATCCCTGCATTTTATAAGATGATACATTTTTTTAGCATTTCCAGCTTAAAAGCAGATTTTAGTTTCTTCCAGTTCTGGTGATCTTATGAAGATATGTGCATGTAGGTGGAAGACTTTGCCCAGAAAACCCCTTTATTTTTAAAAAAAGGTCTGTTAGTGCTGATAATGGGTTAATAAGTGCACCCTAATACCTTTAGCAGTATTTTGAGTGATTTCTGTGTTTATTTGGGAGCTCCTGGTATCCTCTGCATTTGTTTACATAGGTAGCTTCCTGCTGTCTTAGCCTGCAACTACCATGATACATTGCTGTTGATTCAGATCTCCCCCACCCTCTCACTCACTACCCCCTCCCTCTTTCTCTAGCTAGCCCGCGGACTACTAGCTCTACCTAACTCAGTCCCTCCAACCCCCTCCACACCCCATCATACTTACCTGTCGTCTTGTCCTGGAGATCACTTTCTTCGGTGCTGCTGCCTCCTCTCTGTCTGTGCCTGCGCATTAGAGCCGTGCTGTTGCGCATGTGTGGGAATCCTGCTGCTTCTATTCACTTACGCTGGCGTTCTAATGCATAGGCGCCAACTACGGCTACTCTGAAGGAAGTGACACCCAGCAGAAGAAGAGGACATGAAGACTGGTGAGTATGATAGGGACGAGGGGAGAGGAGTATTGGTGACATTCTGTTTCTGGAAACGGAGAAACGGAACGTCACCGGGAAATCAGAAAATGTGCCTGGGGTGGGGGGGGGTCACATGACCTCCCCAGGAATATGGGTAAATATACATTTTTTTTTTTTTTATTATTATTATTTTTTTGAAAAGGAGTAAATTAGAATTTGGGGGGGGAGTGGGTTTAGTTTAGAGTTAAATCTTTAGCTTATCCCGGACATCTCCTTTAATGACATGAATGAACTTTGCACATGTTGAATTCTTTATTTTTAGGAGTTTTGGTGCATATAACTTTTTGTTTGGTTTCCACTTTTAGCAACTAATATACATTTTTTTATTTTTTTTTTTTTGTTTGTTTTTAGAAAACATACACTTTCTTTCAGAAAATATATAGGTATGGGGGTTAGTATGGTTTTTTTTAATGTTGCAATTTATGTTTTACGCTAGGTTCAAACTAGCATTCAGATTTCCTTTCTTCGGGTCTGCTTGCAGGACTTTTCTCTCCGCATATTTTAAGCGGAATGGGGAACGGAATACCTGAATGCTAGTGTGACTGTAGCGTTATTTGTCCATCTCAAAACTTACCGCACAAGTATCCATCAGTGCATTTACCCCTCTCATGTCTGACATTCATATCTCTTGAATGTCATAATTCTCATCTCAGTCTTTATCTTTCCCAGTTATATAAAGACTCAATTCCTGGTTTCCTTTGAAGGGCTACTCTCTGAATATAGAATTCCAAGCACCTCTTTTTATAAATACCTACAGGTTAGAGATTGCTTGCATACTTGTTTCTGTCTGGTGGAAGGTACCCGAATATCTTCTTCGGCTGTGTGATCTAATGAGAAGTTGCGAGATCACACCCGAAGCTCTAATACAGTCCTCTGTAAGTGAAGGGCTACGTCATTTGCATTCCAATTAGCACAGGACTGCTTTGGCTGTGTGATTTCGCGAGATCTCGCTCCTTCTCATGAGATCACACAGCCAAAGATGCTCTGACACTTTCCTTTGCTAATTGGACAGTGTCAGAACGATGCAAATGACATAGCCCTTCACGTAGTCAGGGAACGCTTTTCTGACAGTGAAGAGCTTTAATAATGGGGTTCATAACTCTGCAACGGTGAGGGCTAGGGAGAAAATTCAAACTGCCCCAGGGTCTGTGCAGCAGCGCCTATAACAAGGTACAAAAAACTGCACAGCCCTGGGGTCATGAAAGGTCCTCTTTAAATTTTTTGCTTTTCAGTTAAACTCATGGATGGTATTATCTCTAATGGCTCTTTTTTGGATTACTGAAATCAATATCAAACACCTGCGATAATTAGTTTGCCAGGTAAGCCCAATTAAAGGAAACCTACTTAAGGCCCCACGTTGCAGAAACGTAGCTTTTTTGTTGCAGATTTTGTTGCGCTTTTTTGAGCCAAATCCAAGAGTGGTTACAAAAGGAATGGGGAATGTATAGGAATCTTTTATACTTCTACCTTATGCGCTGCAGTCCAAAAATGCAGCGGTTTCACAAAGTTTTCTCTGCAGACCTTTTGCCCCTATTATACCTATATGGAAAACGCCAACGTTTCTGTAGGTATAATTAACATGCTGCAATTTTCAGTACGCAAGTGTTTTTGAAATCACAGCTTTTCTGCTGGGTTTATTTTTCCTGTAATGTGTGGATGGGATTACCCAGAATCTCATCCACTTTGCATATACTGTAAAACACAGCATTTTCGCAACGTGGGACCCTGGCCTAAGAACAAAGTTCCACATTATTAAGCAGGCCACAGTTTTCAAACAATATGCCGAAAAGCATCAAATAGGGCAATGCCTTGGTCAAGGTATAAAAACATTAAAGATTTCATGAATTTTTAAGAGTGACCTCGTTGGAGGAAGGTGTAAGAATGGACTATGCTCACAACAATATGCTTTAAAGGGAGTCTGTCATTGAGATTTTCAATTTTTAGCTAAGGCTATATTCATGTAGCCCTTATAAAGGCTATTGTAGGCATACCTTTTATTTCCTAACTCTTGCTGGCGTTTTTCAGAAAAAAGACTTTTTCTTGATATGTAAATTAGCTTCCACCGAGCACCCCCTGCATCATCACCTTCTCCCTGTATCGCCGCCCCCTTCTTCCTTCTTGTTAATGCCTCCTCGCCTCTTTGCTTCTTTCTCCTGTCAGTTCGAGCAAAATTTTGCGCATGCGTGAAATTTCGTTGACGCCGACGGGAGGAAGAAGCAAACAAGATGCGTCATCACCCTCTCCCTGTTTTAGCTTCCACGGACCACAGGGGGCGTGAGATTTTGTCAGGAACGCCCTTCTGACAGTGAACGGTGAAATTTAGACCCCCGATATTTCCAGCCCCGGGTCATATAACGGGAAAGCTGACAGTGCGCTGAATTCAGTGTGCTGTTGGCTTTCTAGCGGCATGTAAAACTGCATATATATGAGGATGTGAAAGGTCCTCTTTAAAGAATGAAAGGCTCTTGAAAAAAATGTATTCTCTAAAGCCTTTTTAAATGCAAGTACTCAAAGATGTGAAGCGTTAGAATAATAGTTGATGTGCCTATAGCAAAAATATAAAATTGTCCCCTCTGTTTCCAGACATGATAATGCTAAAAGACACTCTGGGCAAAAAAAACTGAAAGTTTCCTGAAATGCAACTGGAAAACTTTTAGTGCTAGTTTAGACCCAGTTTAGTGACTACATGCACAATCAGATCCCTTGGGGTTTGGCTTAGGGATTATGCAAATTTGTTGGTAAATGCCTTTGCAGATACTTTTAAAATACTGTAGCTACTAGTTCAGCGGCTTTATCTAACGCAGCCTGCAGGATTGTATGGCTCAGCTCATGACACAGGCTCTAAGAATAGGCTGCGTGCAATTCTATGTGGTGCCGTTCGACTGTTTTGGTTCAGGACTGGACGACATCTTAAAAGGCCCCTGACAAGAAAAGGGAATTTCTTTCGGTGTTCAAGATACTATTGTCAATGGCAGTCCTTTTAGAACCAGAGAAGGAATCATTTAGATACCCAAAGAGGAAATTCTGTCATACCTCACCAGGCTAGAAACAAATCTAAAGATTTGCTCTTCAGTTCATCCTCCCCTCCAGGTTTGGGAAGAAATAATCTCTTCCTGGGTGAGGGGAGTTATTCATTCAGGACACAGACTAGAATTTCTGTACAGACTCCCCTCAAGATTTGATTATAATAAAAAACCTTGGTTCAAGAAACCATTAGGCACTGGAAATTCGGTTCCTTCTAGAAGATATTTTCTGTTCGGTTTCTGTTCCTTGCCACCAGCAAAGGGAGGGATGTACTAATAAATCTGAAACCTTGAACAAATATCTCTTATACAAGAGGGTCAAAATGGAGATCCACGGTAAACCTTCTCGGTAAAAACTCCTATATGGCATTGTTGGGCATCACTGAGATCCATCATCACATCCCTATTCATCCAGAGTCTCAGCAGCATTTGTGAATTGCTCTGTCCATGGGACAGAAGGTATGCCACATTCAATTCCAGGCCCTGCCATTTCGGCTTTGTGCTGCACTCCGGATTTTCACAAAAATTATTGCAGAGGTATCAGAAGAAAAACAAAGCAAGTGCATCCCTAAACCCTATATATTTCTTGAAAGTAGACTACCTGAAGATTACATGTGTCTCAATGGGTTATCAATAGCCATGTCTACCTTCACGTAACTTTGTGACAAATAATTTTTTTGAAAAAAAAATGCACTGAAACCTATGTTTGCACCTAAAGCTCATATTCAATTGTACATTCGCACACAAAACATAAAATGGTAGATCAGGATGTACACAATTTTAATATATATTGCAAATATCAACTACAACAAGAGCTTGTACTCTCAAAAACATTGATACAGATGACAAGCAATATTTTGCTGTCTTTCACTAACCTGTTAAAAATCTATACTGCACATAGCAGACTGATACCACAATCTAACTTTTTTTTTTTAAAGATTGCACAGCATGCAGTATATAAACACCCAACTTAATATCTCATATATACAACCACCTTTATGCAACTTTGCAGCAAACAGATATTACAACAAAAATTACATAAAAATTCAAATTTGCCACTAAAGTGCATGCTCAAGCAACCCCATTAGGACTGTGAGTATGAATCTCATCTTTAAAGTGATACCAAAATCATTATTTTAGCCCTTACAAAGTCTGAGCCAATTGCTGTTAAAAACGATGTTGGGAATTGAGATCTGCATTTGGATCTCCATGCAAGCAGTGTTTTCACCAGCAAATTGCTCTGGATCTATAAAGGCTATCATGATGATGATTTTGGTATCTTTTTAAAGAGGAGATTTAATAGCCCTAATGGATTCTGAGAAATCAGCATTAGTAGCAAGGATGTTCTACATACACCCTCGGCTACTGAAGTGCCACCCTGTCTGGTCGTATGCTATATGTGGGTGGCAGGGAAAGGGTTAAACAAGCTATGACTTTTTGAACTAGACTGTTTTTATTGGGCTATGATAAATCATGGAGATATTCTCTAAAGTTCACATGAGTTGTATGGCTCTCTGGTACATTGAATGTGTTTATACAAGGCATGAAAGGGGTTAATTGGCACAGACAGCAGAGTGTTAATTACCTCCAGAAGACGTAAGTGTGTTAAATAGCCTTTAGTCACAATCCCCAGCCTCTATAGCAGGGATCAGCAACCTTCGGCACTCCAGCTCCTGTGAAACTACAACTCCTAACACGCTCCATTCACTTCCATGGGAGTTCCAAGAACAGCAGAGCAAATATGCATGATGGGAGTTGTAGTTTTACAACAGCTGGAGTGCTGAAGCTTGCCTACCCCTGCTCTACAGGATGTGGAAGAAATATCAACCTTTGGTCTATGTCCAGTTTAAGGATGCGTTCACATGTCAGTTGCATCAGTATCAATTTAATTTTATGTGAACATGGAAAATGCAACAGATGTTATCAAGGTTTTTTGTTTTTTTTTTCCTCTCATATATACAAATTTCTACTCTAAAACCATAAGTTGTCATCAGTTTTTACCTTGATGGTTCGCGAGGCATGATGGAGCCATAGAGAAGGGGTACCCAACAACTTTTTAGTAAAAGTCCGTTGACTGGGTTCCGCCATCAAGTAAAATTTCCATCTGAACACATCTGTTTTTTTATACTACGGACTAGAAGATGCACTCCAGGTTTAGAAAAGTAAAATTACGGTTAGGTGAAGGGTGACTAACGTGGCATTATAATGTTTGTTTGCTGGTTGGGGACATTGCATTATTCTGAGGGGGGGGGCACAGTGTAATTCCCCATTAGTTTCCCTACACATAATTATCACTAACAGCAGCTGGGAGAAACCACCTTCTCTCCTCTTTTGTTGCCTTATTTACATTTGCATATGGATTTGTTTTTTTTTATGGCTTGAAAAATTTAATAAAATCTTTTAATAAGAAAAAAAAATAAAAAATCAAACAATCCCATGTAAAAAAATCACTCCTCCCTCTTTGGCCCTTCTATCATGCAATCCTATGTAAAAGCGCCACTCTTATCCGCATCTGCTCCTTCCATCTTTTATTGTGATTGATGTATGCTGAAAAATTATCAAAAATGCCAGAGTAATTGCTTTTTTTTTTTTTTTCTTATACAAAATAAAAATGTGGAAGAGTGCAGAAATCAAGCCATACCTTTTAGAGGCGGAGTATATTTGATGGTGTGCTTTCGAGAGAGTCTAGCTCTCTTCTTCAGACATGATGTTATACAAGAAGCTGAAAATTCACAGAATTTTTATACAAGACATGGACCTTCAAAGGATCTTAGAGTCCTTAAAAATAACAAAATGCAATATAAAGTAGAGAAGTTATTTACAACAGGTCAAAAAATAAACAATCTGAAAACTTGTGGGGCATGACGAAGGGATCAGTAATTCTTGCTGTTATCTGTTTGCAATCAGGTGGTGATTTGTGACCCTCAGTTCATACATAGTGTGACATGAAACTGGCATGAATATTAAATCCAAATTGCAGAGTTTGAAATTTTTGCATTAACTTATATTCCCATTCCTTTCTCTCAATCTGCATCTTAAAATGTACCATTAAAACCACAACCCGCAAATCTTCAATAGAGTGGTCTTCTCCGGAGAAATGTGCGGCCACTGGGAGATCTGTTCTGCTGTTATTAATGTTGAATCTGTGTGAGTTCATCCGCTGACTAACTCTCTGCCCTGTTTCCCCCCCACATAGAGGCCTGTGGTGGGACATTGCACACACATTATGAGGTACACCACATTAGAAGACCTGCAGGAAAATGTCCCCCTAATTCTGTGCACCTGTTGTGACTGTGGGACAGGTACACTGTCAGCGGTGTGGATGTGCCTGCAGGTCTTGCACCTGTTTGCAGGCATATTTCTAGTCCCCCCTCTCCTTTCCTTTTGGTAACCACCAAACCTGTGGCGTATTATTGTCCGGAGTGCCCTGAAGGCCCAATCTGAAAATGGCACCTCACCTTGCCTGCAAAACAGGTGCAAGACCTGCAGGCACATCCACACAGCTGACAGTGTACCTATCCCACAGTCACATCAGGTGCACAGAATTAGGGGAACATTTTCCTGCAGGTCTTCTAATGTGGTGTATCTCATAATGTGTGTGCAATGTCCCACCACAGGACTCTATGTGGGGGAAACAGGGCAGAGACTCAGTCAACGTATGAACTCACACAGATTCACCATTAATAACAGCAGAACAGAACTCCCAGTAGCCCCACATTCTCCGGAGAAGACCACTCTATTGAAGATTTGTGGGTTGTGGTTTTAATGGGACATTTTAAGACGCAGAGGGAGAGAAAGGAATGGGAATATAAGGTAAAGGGAATCTGTCAGGTCAATCTGGGACACTAAACCACCCACAGGTCTTTATAGACCTGGGGTTTAGTGTCCCAAATCGCCCTGTTGTAATGCAATCTGCAGGCGCATTAAAAATAAAAAAACCTTTATACTTACCTAGATAAGGGTCCGATCGACGCTGTTTGGTGAGAACGGTCCAGCTTATTCATGAGGCACGCCTCCTGGCGCCTGCGCTGTTCTTAAGTGAAGTCAAAGATGGACATCCTGGCTTCACTGCGTAATTGCGGGGCATGAGCGCTGAAGCCAAGGAGTAATTCTCTGGCTTCATTGAAGAACTGCACAGGTGCGGGGAGTGCAGCGGCCGTCTGATTATAAAGCTTTTTTATTTTTAATGCGGCCATGGATTGTGTTATAACAGGGTGATTTGGAACACTAAACCCCAGGTCCATATGGACGTGTGGGTGGTTTAGTGTCCCAAAATTGCCCTGACAGATTCCCTTTAATGCAAAAATTTCAAACTCTGCAATTTGGACTTAATATTAATGCCAGTTTTATGTAATACTATGTATGAACTCTGAGGGTCGCAAATCACCACCTGATAGCAAACAGATAACAACAAGAATTACTGATCCCTCTGTCACGCCCCACAAGTTTCCAGATTTTGTTTTATTTTTTGACCTGCTGTAAATAACTTCTCTACTTATATTGCATTTTGTTTTTTTAAGGATTCTAAGATCCTTTGAAGGTCCATGTCTTTAGTGTATAAAAAGTCTGTGAATTTTCAGTTTCTTGTATAACACCATGTCTGAAGAAAAGCTAGACTCTTGAAAGCTCACCATCAGCCTCTAAAAGGTATCGCCTGATTTCTTCACTCTTCCACTACTTTCTATGGCTAACATGGTACAACATTATACTACTAACAAAATAAAAATGTAATTGCATATGTGCAGAAATGCCACTTGTGTTGAAGTAAAACCTGTCCTTCAAAAAATGAAAGGGTTGGCCCTTTCAGACCATTATGAGAGACAAATGTTGTTGTTTGTATAATAAGTTATACAACTTTGCAATATACTTTGTTTCAATTCCTCATGGGTTTTCTAGATCTCTGCTTGCTGTCATTCATTCTGCTTACTCCCAGTGGATAAAAATCACTCCATGGTCATGTAATTGACATAAGTGCACAGCTTGTTAGTCACAGCACAGTAATCTGTCTAACGAGCTATGCACCAGTGTTGATCACATGACCATGGTCAGTTTTATCCACTAGAACCGTGATGGTGAGCCCCTCTCAGTTGGCACGCGCGCCGTCGCAATGATCACTCACTGACTGGGAATCCGGTACAGGATTCCCCGTAAGTGAGTGATCGCTTCTTTCATCTGTACCTGCTTACATGGTACTATGCTAAATCCTACAGTCATAGCCAAAAGTTTTGAGAATGACACAAATATTATATTTTTACATGATCTGCTGCCCTCTGGT
This sequence comes from Leptodactylus fallax, assembly GCA_947044405.1. Taxonomy (NCBI): domain Eukaryota; kingdom Metazoa; phylum Chordata; class Amphibia; order Anura; family Leptodactylidae; genus Leptodactylus; species Leptodactylus fallax. The sequence continues at coordinate 116,382 of CAMRHE010000233.1, forward strand.
TTTTATGTGTGTTTGTCAGATGTTTTTATCACATACAGAAATATAATTGCATTCATATTATGAGTAACAGAAGCTTATATTGACAGAATGAGTTAATGCAGCAAGTCAATATTTGCAGTGTTGACCCTTCTTCTTCAGGACCTCTGCAATTCTCCCTGGCATGCTCTCAATCAACTTCTGGACCAAATCCTGACTGATAGCAGTCCATTCTTGCAGAATCAATGCTTTAATTTTGTCTGAATTTGTTGGTTTTTGTTTGTCCACCCGTCTCTTGATGATTGACCACAAGTTCTCAATGGGATTAAGATCTGGGGAGTTTCCAGGCCATGGACCCAAAATCTCTATGTTTTGTTCCCTGAGCCATTTAGTTATCACCTTTGCTTTAGGGCAAGGTGCTCCATCATGCTGGAAAAGGCATTGTTGAGCGCCAAACTGCTCTTGGACGGTTGGGAGAAGTTGCTCTTGGAGGACATTCTGGTACCATTCTTTATTCATGGCTGTGTTTTTAGGCAAGACTGTGAGAGAGCCGATTCCCTTGGCTGAGAAGCAACCCCACACATGAATGGATTCAGGATGCTTTACAGTTGGCATGAGACAAGACTGGTGGTAGCGCTCACCTCTTCTTCTCCGAATAAGCTGTTTTCCAGATGTTCCAAACAATCGAAAAGGGGATTCATCAGAGAAAATGACTTTACCCCAGTCCTCAGCAGTCCACTCCCTGTACCTTTTGCAGAATATCAGTCTGTCCCTGATGTTTTTTCTGGAGAGAAGTGGCTTCTTTGCTGCCCTCCTTGAGACCAGGCCTTGCTCCAAGAGTCTCCGCCTCACAGTGCGTGCAGATGCACTCACACCTGCCTGCTGCCATTCCTCAGCAAGCTCTGCACTGCTGGTAGCCCGATCCCGCAGCTGAAACACTTTTAAGAGACGGTCCTGCCGCTTGCTGGTCTTTCTTGGGCGCCCTGGAGCCTTTTTGGCACCAATGGAACCTCTCTCCTTGAAGTGCTTGATGATGCGATAGATTGTTGACTGAGGTGCAATCTTTCTAGCTGCAATACTCTTCCCAGTTAGGCCATTTTTGTGCAGTGCAATGATGACTGCACGTGTTTCTTTAGAGATAACCATGGTTAACAGAAGAGAAACAATGATGGCAAGCACCAGCCTCCTTTTAAAGTGTCCAGTGGTGTCATTCTTACTTAATCATGACAGATTGATCTCCAGCCCTGTCCTCATCAACACCCACACCTGTGTTAATGGAGCAATCACTGAAACAATGTTAGGTGGTCCTTTTAAGGCAGGGCTGCAATGATGTTGAAATGTGTTTTTGGGGATAAAGTTCATTTTCTAGGCAAATATTGACTTTGCAAGTAATTGCTGTTAAGCTGATCACTCTTTATAACATTCTGGAGTATATGCAAATTGCCATTAGAAAAACTGAAGCAGTAGACTTTGTAAAAATTAATATTTGTATCATTCTCAAAACTTTTGGCCATGACTGTAGTGGGCTAAAGGACCTTTGACATCATGACCAGATCAGACTCTTGCATGGGCGGAGCTATTCTGGATACTACAGGACAGTGTGACATTACACAGAGGATGTTTCTGGGAACGGAGACTGATGGAAGGTGAGGAGAGAAGAGACAGCATGTGTGAGCAAGAGAGGGGAATGGGGGTGCAGGCTGCATGTGGGCAATAGGGGGGGGAATGGGGGATGCAGGCTGCGTGTGAGTAAGAGGGGGGATGGGGGGTGCAGGCTGCGTGTAAGAGGGGGAATGGGGGTGCAGGATGTGAACAAGAGGGGGAAATGGGGTATGCAGGTTAATTTTAAGGTTAAATTGCTGTGTTGGCACTTTTCGATAATTTAGTGGGCTTTGGGTTGCAGTTTGAGCCCTCGGTCTCTGAAAGGTTCGCCATCACTCCACTAGAAGAATGAATGACAGCAAGCAGAGATGTAGAAAACTGTGAGGAATTGATACAGAAAGTATACTGGAAAATTGTACAACTTATTATACAAACCATTAAATTTGTCTCTCAATATTGGTCTGAAAGTGGCCAATCCCTTTACGTTTTAACTGAAGATGAGCGAATTTTCAAAAATTCAATTCGGCAGCTTTGCAGAATTTTCCGATAAGTTTTGATTCAATCTGAATTAATTCGCCGCAAATCGCATTATTAGAGAGCCTGTATAGTGGAGTAGAATCACTGGTTCAGCACTATAGACTGCAATACACATATTCTGGACCTCAAAGCTAAATGAGTTAACTACGAGCGAGGTACCTTTACTGCCATGTAGTACAATAATTGTCATAATTTTACCTTTGATTTGTCATAGATATTGAACCATGGAGCTAAGTGATGCCAACTTGCAGGCCTTGACAGAGTATCTGCGAAAGACACTGGACCCAGACCCTGCAGTGCGCCGGCCAGGTACATCTAGTTTCAGACATCCGTTACCATTTATAAACAGTATGTATCAGCTGCTGAATTCTTCTTGGACGTACCGGGGCATCCTTGCAGAAATAGACAACCACTCCTTGGACGTTTATAGTCTGTGGGCGGTACGGAAGTGGTGAAAGGGATTCTATCATTGGACTTTTCACGTTTTAACTGACACCACGTAGGAATAGCCTTTTTAAAGGCTATTCATCTCCTAACTTTATTGCCACTGTCCTCGCCACTGTTTCCACTTTATTACCAGTTTTCGGTTTATGCAAATGAAGCGCAACCCCCTGGAACGCCACCTAGGTGTATTTTTCAGCACTCCCTCCCTGCTTCTTTTGTCCGGCCTCTTCGTCGTCAGAAGCCGACGTTATCATCTTCGGGATCGTAATCCCACGCATGCGCTGTCGGCTCTGCCTCTTTGGGATCAGCAGAGCCAACCGTGCATCTGCCCGTCCCCCATCTTGATTCGATAACTAAACGAGCTTACTGCGCTTGTGTAGTGCTATGTAGTGCAGAGCATACTCCATAGAACTACACGCGCGTACTGCACCTGCGTGGTACACTCGTGTAGGCATCAAAGCAAGATGGCGGGCGGAGCATGCAGAGGCAGAGCTGAAAGCACATGCGTAGGATTTCGATCCTGAAGATAACGTCGGCTCCTGACAAGTGAGGAAGCAGGGGGCGTGCTGAAAAATACACATAAACAGTGTTGCATGGGATGATGAAGCTCTTCTCTAAGTTTCATTTGCATAAACCGAAAACTGGCAATAACGTGAAAACGGCGGTGAGGACAGTGGAAATAAAGGTAGGAGATGAATAGCTTGTATAAAGGCTATTCCTACGTGGTGTCAGTTATCTTTAATTTATCTTTTTAAAATTCCTGTATACAGATCATTACATTTTTTTATGTTTCAAAAGTCATATTTAACCCCTTCCTAGTGGCATTTTTCAATTTTCATTTTTGACTCCCCGCCCTCCAAACCCCATAACTTTTTTTTTTTTTTTATCTCTTCGTTCACAGAGCCATATGAGAGCTTAATGTTTGCGGGACAATTTGTTTTTCATAATGGTACCATTTATTATTCTGTGCAATGTACTGGACAGCTGAAAAAAAAAATTCATAATTGGGAGGAATTGGAGAAAAAAACTGAATTTGTGTGACTTTCTTACGGGCTTCGTTTTTATGCCATTTTTTGGAGTACCAATTTTATATAGTTTTATTTACTTTTTATCCCCTTAGCAAAAATGGGAAAACTTTAGCAAAAAAATTTTTTTTTTCGCCATATTCTGGCACCTGTAACTTTTTTTTTTTTTTTTTTGTGGGGCCAGGTGTACTTTTTAGTTATATCATTTTGGGAATGTCTATTGATTACTTTTTATAAAAATTTTCATCAGGGGCAAAACAGTCCCCCCTTATCATCTTCCCCTGGTACAACGTTCACCGTATGGGAAAAATATGCAGTGGACTTTGATCACGGGCATTAGCTCCGGGACTCTGATGTACATTACAGCAGAGACCCGGTAGCTATGGCACGCACTCTGCAGCAGAGTGGCCGCCATCTTTAAAGACTCGGCCTCCACTCTAATAGTATGGCTAATGTTTGTCAGCAGGATAATTGGTATCAAACTAGACAGTACCTTGTAGGGTGACTTCTACACTTTCTAAAAATGTCTTTCTTATTCTGTCTTTCAGCTCCAATTACATGAAAATCCGTGTTTTATTCTGATGCAAATTAGCTGAAAAAGGGCTTTAGGGGAGTATCTAGTCTTGCCAGAGCTTTACTCTCTGCTCTAGATAACCACAATGGTCACTTTAATTGGCTGTATCATCGGGTTTATACCACCCATAAAAATGGTTTTGGTATCATAAGCTGAGATTCTCATCAACTACTGCATATTAAGTACAAATTCCCGACTGTTTTTAACTAGAGATATATCTAATTATTTTAGGCTAAAGCCCCATGTAGCTAGTTGCAGCCAAAGAACGCTGTGGAAAATATTGCGGCGGAAACCCATTGCGTTTTTTTTTCCCCGCACTGCTTTGCACAGAAAGTCTTCAGAGTTTTCCTCTGTGGACTTTCTGTCCTTGTTATATCTATATGGAAATCAGCAGTGTTTCTGTAGGTATAATTGACATGCTGCGATATTTTTCTGCAATGTGTGGATGGGATTAGCCAGAATCCACTTCTTAGCTACTGCAAAACACTGCAGTTTTTGCCGTGGCATTTTCGAAACGTGAGGGCCCCTATCCTTACAGGTAGCACTTCAGTATTAGCATCATATGAATCTCAGCTTTGCAAGATACCATTTTATTAGGTGGTATGAAATTGAAAATACAGCCATTTGAAGTGGATTCCCCCCCCCCCAACCTTTGGTAAATACTTCAGTTCTGCTTATTTACAGTATAACTGTATGGAATGTTCCTAGTGACAGATAAGTTAGAGGGTTGCTAAAGAAAATATTAAAGCCTATTTTAATAAAACTGAAGATAGGTAAATAAAGTAAATTAAAAAATGGCCACCAAACGTTCCCTGACACAATAGCGAATAAAAAAAAAAAATGTGAGTTAGCGCTTTCACTGAGGGAACGGGTTAATAGAAACTGTAATCCATTAATGCCATTGTAAACACTGACGTGTGGCTGGGACTGCATATCATGGCTGCATCAGCATCCGGTTTCCTTTTTGCTCAGCTATTTCGCAATGCTATTGCCTACTATACATCCCAAGTCCTGCTTCCATTGATTTTCATGTTATTTATGTTTACTGAACTGTCGGTTTTAAAAAAGTAAAGGTGCATTCATTTTGTGCAGTTGGGTACACACACGGACAAAATTTAACCCTTCCGTTAAAGGAAAACCCAAATTTAGCAAAAATTGTCTAAAGAAAATCAGATGTTGCTTTTGAATTGTGGATTAACAGAATAATTTACAAAAACTATTGAAACTGGACAAAAATTATGGTACCCTTTAATATAATATTTTATTGCACAATCAATCACTGCATTTTGGCCCACTCCTCTTGTGCAAACTGCTCCAGCTGTCTGCCTGAAGGGTGTTTTCTCCATACTACTTTTCAGCAAAGAAGGCCAATTCAGCATACTGGCCTCTCACTAGAACTTAAATCCCCTATATGTGGATGTAAACTGATGTTTGGGCTAAAGGGAAGGAGCGCCCTGGGAGTTTTGAAAAGCAGGTTTTGCTGGAATAATTTTCAGGGGCCCTGTCTCATTTACAGAGCCCCTAGAGTAGCAATACAGTGGAACCCCCCCCCCCCCTAAAAGTGACTCCATTTCGTAAATTACACCCTTCAATGAATTTATTAAGGAGTATAGTGAGCATTCTGATCCCACAGCTGTTTCACAGATTTTAACCTTTTTCCTGGCACCGCATGGGCGCTGCCATTTTGGCAAGGATCGGCAGCACCTGGATTGAGATTCGGGGCTGGCGATCCATTGCCATGACAAGCTCCAAAGCTTGTCTGCCATTCATTTGTATGGCAAGCAGTAGACATTCCACAAAATGGTATAACTAAAAAGTACACCTGGCCCCACAAAAAAATGTCCTATGCATCCCCATACACGGAAATATTAAAATAGTTACAGGTATCAGAATATGGCGACTCTAGAAAAAATTTTTTTTTAACCCCTTGGTGTCACGGCCAGTTTTGAACTTTGACACAGCCCCATTTTTCAAATATGACGTGTCCCTTTATGTGGTGATAACTTTTTGGAATGCTGTAACTTTTCCATATGGTTTTGAGTTTTTTTTTGTGACACATTGTACTTCATGTTTGTTGTAAATTTGGGTCAATTTGTTTTGTGTTTATAAAAAATAGGAAATTTGAAAATTTAGAAAAATATGCAATTTTTAAATTTTGAAATTATCCTCTTTTCATATAGTTATACCACTCAAAATAGTTTAAAAAAACATTTTATCATATTTTTGCTTTATGTTGACATCAAATTTTAAACGTTCATTTTTTTTTTTTTTTTTTGGATGTTATAAGGCTTAGTCATGAGAATTTACAAAACAAATTTTTAAGGTACGAATTCAGTTCCAAAGGGGCTTTGAAAGGTCTTTGTATTATAAACCCCCATAAATCACCCCATTTTCAAAACTGCACCACCAAAACAATTTAAGACTGCATTTGAGAAGTTTATTGAACCTTTAAGGGCTTCACAGGACTTAAAACAAAATAAAGGTGAAAAATATACATCTAAATTTTTTCAATAATATGTTCATTTAACCCTAAAATTTGCACATTCACAAGGGGTTAAAGGAGAAAATGCATCCCTTAGTTTGTTGTTCAATTTCTCTAGAGCACAATAATGTCAATGTAACCTGCTGTTTGGGCACACAACAGGACGCATAAAGGGAAGCAGCAACATTGAGCTTTCTGAGGGCAGATTTTACTTGAATCATTTTCAGGTGCCATGTTGCATTAGCGGAGCACATGAGATACCAGAACCATTAATCCATTTAAGAAAATACACCCCTCAAGGAATTTATCAAGGGATATAATGAGCACTTTACCCCACAGCTGTTACACAGTTTTTACTGCAATTGGGACATGAAAAGGAGATGAATGCCTGGCGGAAAGGGGTTAATAAAATTAGGACGAGAAAATGAAAAATTACTGAAACGTCACTTAATATGCAAAAGTTTTCATTTTCACAAGGGGTTAAAGGACTTAAACTGCTGTATGGCTACATGGTGGTACTCAGAGTGAATAGAGCATTATACGGCTTTTGGAGGGCAGATTTTGCTGGAATAGTTTTCGGGTGCCATGTCGCATTTGCAGATCTTCTACAGTACGAATACAATGGAACCAACCAAAAAGTGACCCCCAATTTGGAAATTACACCCCTCACACAATTTATCAAGGGGGTATACTGAGCGTTCTGACTCCACTGCTGTTTCACTCATTTTATTAACATTGGGATGTGATAATGAAAAATTACTTTTTTAACCCCGATAATTTGTCAATTTAGCCCCAAGTATTTCATTTTTACAATGGATTAAAGGAGTGAAAGCACCCCACAGTTTATAAAATTTCTCCTAAACATGGCAATACCTCATATGTTGTCATAAACTGCTGTATTGGGTACATTGCGAGGCTCGAAGGAGTGCTTTTGGTGGTCACATTTTGCTTTTTCAGAGCCACTAAAGTACCAGTACAATGAAAACCCCTAAAAGTGACTCCATTTTGGAAACTACACCCTCAAGGAATTTAGCAAGATGTATCATTTTGAGCCCAAGATTGCTTTACAAAAATTACTGTGCAAAGTGAAAATTTAAATTTTGAAAGAAATGTGCCATTTCAGTGTTCAATATGTTGTGTCCACTTTGTGTTAATAGAGACACACATGCCTAAAACTATTAAGTGGGTTATCCCAGGTACAAAAAAAGTTGTATATAAGGACATAAACTGCTGTTTGGGCACACAGCAGGCCTCAAGGTAAGGAGCCCTTCGCTTCTAGCTTTTGGAGTATAGATATATGGAGATATATGGTTTTTGGACTCTATATTCTTTTTGCAGAACCGCAGACGTGTCAGCAAATTGGAATTTCCAAGAGGTGACCTCATTTTATATGGGCCTGTTTAGGGTCTCTGCAAACATGTTGTCCAAAATCCAAACAAGCTAAATCTGCGCTACTAAAGCCACACAGTGCTGCTTCCCATCTGCACCCTGCTGTGTGCCCAAACAGCAGTTTTTATACTGTCATATGTGAGTATAAACTGTTTGGACACACAGCTGGATACCGAAGGGAAGGAGCACTATTGGGTTTTTGGACATCTTGCCACTTTTGCAGAGTCCCTGAATTGCCAGTAAAGTGGAATCCACAGACATGTAGCTCCTTTGTTGGAAACTACACCCCCCTCAAGAGATTTATCAAGCGGTATAGCAAGGATTTTTAACCCTTGAGTGTTACATTAAACTTTTTTCCCGAAATGGATATGCTGCTAATAGTGAAAAGTGAAAACTGCAATTTCTCGCTTATTTCACTGGGGGACACCGCACCATGGGTATAGACCTGGCCACTAGGAGGCAGACACTAGGAAATGAAAAGCTGTCGGCTCTGCCTCTGGGCTATATCCTTCTCACAGACCCTGTGCTAGTCAGTTTTAAACCTAGTGTCGTAGGAGGCAGACACTTCCTGACTCAGGTCTTTCTGTCTTACATTGTTTGTTTGTTATTTTTCCTTTTCTTTCAGGTGCAGGGGGTCGTCAGCATGTACGCCACACTAGTCGTACCCTCCTGCGGGCGCAGCGCTCTGCAAAGAGCGCCTCGCCGGTCACCCAGTCCCCACTCGCCGCACCGGCAGCTGGAGAGTACCAGTGGCCCCACTCCCACGTGCGAGGTCCTACTGAGGCGGGTGACCCTGCGGTGCCTGAAGACGCCAGATGGGTGAGTATCTGAATTCCTATTCCCCCTCCCCCCCTTCTTCTGGGTCTCCTATAGGGCTCCTTTCCCTCAGCGTCCCTCTCCTGGGGCCATGGAGGGCTTCTTTTCCAGGGGGACCCTTTAGTGAATAAGCCCCTCTTTTAATCTGCTGCCTGGGGCTTTTCATGCCGCTCCACGAGCGGTCCCTGTTCGGGGGGGGGGGGGTCTTTTCGTTTAGTTGAGTCCCCTCGGCCGGGCCTTCCGGAGCCTTCGGCTGGCCTCCGTGCCGGCAGTGCTAACCGCCAGCTGCGATTGTACTTTACTCCCTGGCTTCTGCTTTGCCAGGGACTAGGCCGCAACTCGGTTCGCCCCTTCCCCGAGCTTCATGGGCCTCCAAACTCCACCCAGGCCATTCCTATTGGCATGGGGGTGGTCTCCTCCCCCTGCCTAGTCCCTCAATGTGCAAAAATTTTTTGCAGCTTCTGCTTCTCTTTTCCCAGGCTATTTTTCTGCTCCTGGAGGGACATTAACCCTGAGGACCTCTCTCTGCAGCAGTCAGCGATTGCACATGCTTCCAGCGGTCTGGTAGGTTAACCCCTTGGTTACCCCGATTTTCCCTCGGGCTCCTCCTCCATGTCCTCCCATATAGAGCCATCTCGGCCCTTGGTCCCGCCACGTTTACACGTGTGCCCGCTGTATCAAATGTTTTTTATGCGGCCATCCTGAGCCCATCAGTCGTCTTTGCCTTCCAGTGCTCGCTTCGCAGCACATATACTTGGAGCAATACAGAGAAGATTAGCAGGCCACTGCGCAGAATGCACGCATTAAAGCTTAGCTCTGCCGTGCGGTATCCTCCCGATCCCTCTCCGGCAGTTTTTCTCTCCCGGATTGGAGCGGCCTCCTTTACCCGGGCCATGGCACCCTTGCCAGACTTAACCAGTCTGAGATGGAAACTTTGGAACAGCCGCCTTCCCAGATCGCTGCTTTGTCGGCGCCCTCAAGGTTCCATTCTCAAAATAGCCGTTCTTACTTAAGGACCAGGAAATCATCCTTCAGGCCATGGTCCTCCTTCCCCTCCTCTGGGCACTCCCCGGACAGGGCCACAGCTCATGGTTCCACTCTGACAGGCGGAACCTTGCCTCCTCCTGTACGGTCTGTTTCTACTGGGGACACCTCTGACTCCGACCCGGAGTATCAGCTAGGCACATATATATCCGCTGCTACGCAGGAGCTCTGCCATGCGGTCAGAGAGACTCTACAGATCTCAGAGGACCTGGATCCTACTTCTCCAGAAGACATCTCCTGCCAGCCATCCCCTGACTTCCCCCAATCTTGGGCTGTGGACCATATCTTGATGGAACAATGGATTCACTCAAACTGTCTTCAGCAAACCATGTCTCTATGTGGTCGATGCCCCCCGCAGTGGGCCCCGCGATCGTTCAGCCGTCCCGGGCTGCTATCCTGCCTTTGGTAAAGGACTGCGCCTCCCTCTGTAATCCTCTGAGGCGATGAGATGCACCACATAACCTCTGTTGTGACGCCCTCCAGGGAGGGTTGACGAGGTCGGTCCGCCGAGTGCACCTACTTTCACGAGGGTGGACTCTCCCTCTGCTGGAACCGCTAGGGCGGCCTTTCCTAGCGGCCGCCTTTTGTTCCTTCTGGCATCAAGACCTACTTTTCCTGGGCTAGACAGCTCCATAGGGGTTTCTCCTGTGTTGCCAACCACCCTCCTGGGGCATGAACAAGGACATTCAGTGACTTGACTCTCAAATCCTCTATGCCTCTAGTTTTTGGGCGGTGCTTTCCTGAAGCAGCAGTTTTCCTCCATTCTAATTGGAAGTTTTTGTTTTTTTTTTGTTTTGTTTTTTTTTCTCCAGGCCGCCCCCACTCTGCTGTGGCAAGGCATTATTTCCCGTTTCAGGAAGGAAAGCTCCTTCCTATCCTGGAGCTGAAGAGGCTCAACAGGTCTGTCAATATCTGCAGGTTCCACATGTAGCCCTGCAGTCAGTGGGGGCATGCCGGGATACTGGCGACTTCCTGTCGCCCATCGTTTTCCTCCCTGAGTTTTTCCCAGGTGATGGTGTCCCTTCCGGCCTTCCTCCATGGCAGGAGAGTCATTGTGCTTATGTACCTGGATGTCTTTCGGGTTCAAGGCTCCTCCAGGATGGACATTATGACCAGCTTGTGGATCACCTTGGGCCCCTTCACTGATTTCGCTGGCTCATCAGCAGGTAAGAGTCCTAACTTGTGCCTTCTCAGAGCTTGGAATTACGGGGAATGATGCCCGATACGCTCCTGGTCAAGTGTTTTTTTTTTTTGTGACCTGCCCTGAGGTTCCCTTTGTGCTCTCTTCACTTCTTCCTTCGAGTCCTAGGCATGATGGTCTTGGCCTTTTGAGGTTCTCCCTTTGGCTCAGTTTCTCCCGAACCCTTGCAATGGTGTTTTTGGCCAGCTAGTCTGCCTGTTTCTCCTGTCTTTCCGGGTTCACCTGTTGGCTCGCCTCGCATCTCCGGATCTCTCTTGGGGAATTTTCCTCCCCCTCCTTTCGCAGGTTAGCTTAAATAAAACAAGAAAACGGCACCGAGCAGTGCATAGTGTATTACTGTTTGACACTAAAAGTAATGGTAGGTCTTAATAATGTAGGACTCTGACCTTGGGGAGTTGTGCGGTAGGCCACAACTACCATATCGTGCATTGGAACCGTTTCACAGAGGGTTCCTCTCTGGGTGTACAGCAACAGCAGAAACCAGCAGGCACCCAAGGGTGTTAGGAGTGTAGGCAGGGGGACCAAATTCATCCAAATCCTTTCGTAGGTTGTCCCCCTGACGCCAGTCTTCCGGCTGGGGAGAAGTCTTCGGTGCCTTGACAGTTCAGGGCCTGTGGTCCAAGCAGAGTCCTCCTCTAGATCTTACTCTGGAATGGGGGGCCATCTTCCTAACCTTTTGGATCTTTCTCCTCCTAGGGCATCCGGTCAGAGTCCAGGCCGACAACTCCACTGCGGTCTCTTACTTGGGCTTTCCAGGGTGTCCCTGGTGCCATGCGGCATTTCTAAGAAGCCTCGGTGGGCGGAGCGTCTCACGACCTAGCCGAGGAAAAGTTCCCGGGCGACTGTTGCTTCTTCCATAGGTCGTCCTCTGGCTGTGCTTCCGGTGGGGCGTGTCTATCTCTTCGTCTCCCTCCTGAGTCACAAGTTCCCCTGTCTCTTGGCCAGGTAACTGGGCCCTCGAGCCATTGCCCCTGTTGTTCTTGTGATTCCCGGGTCGGACTTCCTTCTACACCCTTTCCCTCCTCTTCTTCTTAGGATTTCAAGAAGCTTGAGTCCGAAGGGATTCCGGCCTTCCTGGTGTATCTGACTTGGCCCCGCCGGGCCTGGTACGCGGATCTCATGTTCCTGCTGGCAGGTGCTCCTTAGCCTCTTCCTCTGCAGGTTGACCTTCTGTCTCAAGGACCGCTTTTCCACGCTGCCTTGCCTCAGCTGCATTTAACTGTGTGGCTGAAGTAGCCGAGCTTCTGCAATGCCATGGGTTTTTGGAACCTGTTGTTCAGACCATGCATTAGGCCTGTAAACCACAGTCAGCCAGGTTTTACCTTTGCTCGTGGAAGTCTTAAGCCTGCTGCGGCGAGAGTACTGTTTGTCATTCACTCTCCTTTTCTTTTCCCAGGTTCCTGGTTTTTCTCCAGTCTGGTCTAGATCACGGTCTTGGTCATCTTCTCTTGAAGGACAGTTCTCTGCCCTCTTTTCCTTTTCTGGAGACCCTGGCCTTCCGGCCTCAGGTGAAGACTTTCCTACAGGGAGTGGTGTGCTCACCCCTCTCGGTGCATCAGGCTTCCCCTTCCAGCCTTTGCAGGGTTCCCCCCTTTTGCCTTCTGGCCTGGAAGGTAGCTTTCCTGGTGGCCATTGCCTCCATCCGCAGGGGTCTCCATGCTGGCAGCCTCCCTTCGGGTTCTGCACATGGACAAGGTTGTCCTTCGTCCACCTCCGCCCTTCTGCCTAAGGTGGTTTCTACAGGGCGCAGCTTCACATCGTTCTGCCCAGTACTCGAGCATCCATGCTGGCGTTTCTTTTCCCTGCCTGGATGTCGTCCGGTCCATTTGGGTATATTTGGCTCTCCCTGACTCGTTCCGTTGTTCTGACGCGTTGTCATCCCTGGGGGGCCCTGGCTAGGACCTGCCTTCTTCCTGGGCTTCCATCTCCGATGTCTGCGGTCTAGGAGGCCTGTCGACTTAGGGGTTGGGCTCTGCCCTTCCGTGTGTCGGCTGTCTGAGAACTGTTGGGGCCTCCTGTGCTGATCTGCATCAGTTTTCTGCTGTCCAAGTCAGCAGGCTGCCACCTGGGCTTCATTCATACTTTCTCTATTTTCCCAGGTCCGTTCTGTGACCTCTACCGATGCGTGGTTCAGCCGTGAGGTTCTGCAGGCGGCTGTGCGTTGGGTGGTTCGCATGATTCCCGCCCTCTGGGACTGCTTTTGGACATCCCATGGTGCTGTGTCCGCTTTGAAATAAGCGAGAAAATGGGATTTTTTTGTACTCGCTGTAAAATCCTTTTCTCGTTGTACAGTCATGGCCAAAAGTTTTGAGAATGACACAAATATTATATTTTCACATGATCTGCTGCCCTCTGGTTTTTATGTGTGTTTGTCAGATGTTTTTATCACATACAGAAATATAATTGCATTCATATTATGAGTAACAGAAGCTTATATTGACAGTTAGAATGAGTTAATGCAGCAAGTCAATATTTGCAGTGTTGACCCTTCTTCTTCAGGACCTCTGCAATTCTCCCTGGCATGCTCTCAATCAACTTCTGGACCAAATCCTGACTGATAGCAGTCCATTCTTGCAGAATCAATGCTTTAATTTTGTCTGAATTTGTTGGTTTTTGTTTGTCCACCCGTCTCTTGATGATTGACCACAAGTTCTCAATGGGATTAAGATCTGGGGAGTTTCCAGGCCATGGACCCAAAATCTCTATGTTTTGTTCCCTGAGCCATTTAGTTATCACCTTTGCTTTAGGGCAAGGTGCTCCATCATGCTGGAAAAGGCATTGTTGAGCGCCAAACTGCTCTTGGACGGTTGGGAGAAGTTGCTCTTGGAGGACATTCTGGTACCATTCTTTATTCATGGCTGTGTTTTTAGGCAAGACTGTGAGAGAGCCGATTCCCTTGGCTGAGAAGCAACCCCACACATGAATGGATTCAGGATGCTTTACAGTTGGCATGAGACAAGACTGGTGGTAGCGCTCACCTCTTCTTCTCCGAATAAGCTGTTTTCCAGATGTTCCAAACAATCGAAAAGGGGATTCATCAGAGAAAATGACTTTACCCCAGTCCTCAGCAGTCCACTCCCTGTACCTTTTGCAGAACATCAGTCTGTCCCTGATGTTTTTTCTGGAGAGAAGTGTCTTCTTTGCTGCCCTCCTTGAGACCAGGCCTTGCTCCAAGAGTCTCCGCCTCACAGTGCGTGCAGATGCACTCACACCTGCCTGCTGCCATTCCTCAGCAAGCTCTGCACTGCTGGTAGCCCGATCCCGCAGCTGAAACACTTTTAAGAGACGGTCCTGCCGCTTGCTGGTCTTTCTTGGGCGCCCTGGAGCCTTTTTGGCACCAATGGAACCTCTCTCCTTGAAGTTCTTGATGATGCGATAGATTGTTGACTGAGGTGCAATCTTTCTAGCTGCAATACTCTTCCCAGTTAGGCCATTTTTGTGCAGTGCAATGATGACTGCACGTCTTTCTTTAGAGATAACCATGGTTAACAGAAGAGAAACAATGATGGCAAGCACCAGCCTCCTTTTAAAGTATCCAGTGGTGTCATTCTTACTTAATCATGACAGATTGATCTCCAGCCCTGTCCTCATCAACACCCACACCTGTGTTAATGGAGCAATCACTGAAACGATGTTAGGTGGTCCTTTTAAGGCAGGGCTGCAATGATGTTGAAATGTGTTTTGGGGGATAAAGTTCATTTTCTAGGCAAATATTGACTTTGCAAGTAATTGCTGTTAAGCTGATCACTCTTTATAACATTCTGGAGTATATGCAAATTGCTATTAGAAAAACTGAAGCAGTAGACTTTGTAAAAATTAATATTTGTATCATTCTTAAAACTTTTGGCCATGACTGTAGTCACTGCCGGACACAGATCCCACCCTTGCTTTTTTCCTGTTGTTCCTGCCCGAGCTGTTTTGATTCTTTTTCGAATGCAGGACATGGTGTGTGTTGGTTCCGTGCACTTTTTTGCTCTTTGGTGTCTTTTTCCTACTGCTGTGGTACAAACTGACTAGCACACTGTCTTCGAGAAGGGTATAGCCCAGAGGCGGAGCCGACAGCTTTTAATTTCCTAGAGTCAGCCTCCTAGTGGCCAGGTCTATACCAATGGTGCTGTGTCCCCCAGTGAATACGAGAAAAGATTTTATGGTGAGTACAAAAAAATCCCATTTTTTTTGTAAAGATACCCCATTTTAGTGCCCGATATGTTGCACCCTGTTTGTGTCAGCAGAAACACACTCCAAAGTCTGTTAAGCGGTTAACCCCGGGCACGACAGCTTTTGAAGTCTTCGTCTCTGACACAAGTTGGACACAACATATAAAATTATATATTTTTGTAAAAATTGCCAGTTTCACTTATCACCATCAGCTGCGCATTCATTTCTGAAAAATAAATTAATGCAACACTTGGGGGTTAAAAATGTTCACTGCACCCCTGGATAAATTTCCTCAGTGGTGTATTTTTTGAAATGGGGTCACAAGTCAAGGGATTCCAATTTACTGGCATTTTAGGGACTCTTCAAGAAAAGTGGCATGATGTCTAAAAACCAAACCATCTAAATCTGTGCTCAAAGGGCCAAATAGCTCTTCCTCCCCTCTTTGCCTGGCTGTGTGCGCAATCTACAGTTTATACCTACATATGATATTAAAGAGGTTGTCTGTGCAAAAAAAAACTATTTTTAAAATAGGCAGGGGAAGGTGAAAAAAAAAAAAAAAAAAAAAAAAAACTCACCGGTGGTCCAGTACTTCTGCTGGGTTGTCTTCTCAAAGTGAAACTGTTTGCCGGCTCTGCCGGATCCCTTCCACTGATTGGCCTCAGAAAGAGACCCCGGATCGTCACAATTACACTGCGTTCCAAATTATTATGCAAATAATATTTTCTCATATTTTCCAAAATTACCTATATGAATTGCAGTCATTGTAATTTTCCAGTCATCAACTATTCGAGTATAATTGAAAGGTTTTTGAACAAACTGCCTATGATAACAGTATATTTAAAAAAAAAAAAATAAACACTCAAAATGCATGTTTTAAATTATTATGCACAGCAGAATTTGCAACCTTTTCATTTTTATTAAGAACAAAAAAATGGTCATTGTGAAATTATAAGCATTAGCAGGTTATTACAAACTGAAATCAAACAGTTTTCAAGCCAAAACTTTATTCGAGGTGATGTTACATTTGCACATAGGACCCCTTGTTCGAAAGAAGCTTCTGAACTCTCTCGTCCATTGAATTTGTCAGTTTTTGGATGGTTTCTGCTTCAATTGTTTTGCATGAGGACAGAATACCCTCCCAGAGCTGTTGCTTAGATGTGAACTGCCTCCCGCCATCATAGACACTCCTTTTGATGATGCTTCAGAGGTTCTCAATGGGGTTGAGGTCAGGGGGAGCATGGGGGCCACACCATAAGTTTGTCCCCTTTTATGCCCATAGCAGCCAGAGATGCAGATGTGTTATTTGCAGCATGAGACGGTGCATTATCATGCATGAAAATGATCTTTCTGCCGAATGCATGGTTCTTCTTGAACCATGGCAGGAAGTGCTGTTTGAGAAACTCCACATACATTATGGAGTTCATCTTTACCCCTTCAGGGATCCTAAAGGGGCCGACAATCTCTCTCCCCATGATTCCAGCCCAAAACATTACTCCACCTCCTCCTTGTTGGCGCCGTAGCCGTGTTTGCATGGGGTGTCCATCAACAAGCCATCCTCCACTCCATCCATCTGGACCATCGAGCGTTGCACGGCACTCATCGGTGAACAAAACAGTTTTGAAGTCAGTCTTCGTGTATTGTTTGGCCCACTGGAGCCGTTTCTGCTTGTGTGCAGTGGATAGAGGAGGTCGACAGGATGGCTTACACACAGCTGCAAACCTCTGAAGGACCCTGCATCTTGTTGTTCGGGGGACGTTGGAGGCACCAGCAGCTTCAAAAACTTGTCTGCTGCTATGACAAGGCATTTTTGAAGCTGCTCTTTTAACCTGACGTAATTGCCTGTTGGAAAGAGTCCACAATTTTCCCTTATCAGCATGCACATGTATGTGCTGTGAATCAGCTACATACTTCTTGATTATGCGATGATCACGATGAAGTGTCTTGGCAATGTTGATTGTAGTCATGCCTTGACCTAAACACTCCACAATTTGTTGCTTCTCAGCAGCCGGCACATCCTTTTTCTTTCCCATTTTGGCTGAAAATGTAGGCTGCTTAATAATGTGGGACAGCCTTCTTAAGTAGTCTTGCCTTTAATTGGACACACCTGCCAAACTAATTAGCACAGGTGCCTGCAATTGCTTTCAGTGATATAAAGAGCCCTGACACACATTACCATCAATGAGTTTAACTGACAAACAAAAAAATTCTTACCTTATCACTCCTAAACACTTTTTGCATAATAATTTGGAACACAGTGTATTGACGTCCAGTGCCCTTCGCAGAAGCAGCTGATTGTCCCCAGCGGTCACGTCCAACGGAAATTAAAAATGGCACCAGAGTATCGGGGAAAGGTGAGCATGATTTTTTTTTTTTTTTTTTTTTTTAAAAAACAACTCCCCTGACCTATTTTAAGTTGCAAAATTTTTGCTTGGACGACCCCTTTAACCACTAGAGGTCGCTAATCTGGCTATTTATTTATTAATCTGGCTTTATCTGATAGTCTGTGCTGCGTTCAAATTAATTAAAGTCAAACACCTGTGATTTACAGCTGCTCCTGTAGGAGTGATAAGTGCTGAAGTTAGTGTCAATCTGGGGATCACTTCTGGTGTCTTTTCCCTCACAAGCTCTAAATCTGGGGTGTACAGGTAAGCTGTGCGGGCATACACATTCCATTCCTGCTTCAGCCAATTTTGTCCTAAAGATTTGGTGACATATACAGTATAGACCAAAAGTTTGGACACACCTTCTCATTCCAAGAGTTTTCTGTATTTTCATGACTATAAAAATTGTAGATTCACACTGAAGGCATCAAAACTATGAATTAACACATGTGGAATTATATACTTAACTCCTTCAAGACTGTTGGAAGACCATTTCAGGTGACTACCTCTTGAAGCTCATCAAGAGAATGCCAAGAGTGTGCAAAGCAGTAATCAAAGCAAAAGGTGGCTACTTTGAAGAACCTAGAATATAAGACATATTTTCAGTTTCACACTTTTTTGTTAAGTATATAATTCCACATGTGTTAATTCATAGTTTTGATGCCTTCAGTGTGAATCTACAATTTTTATAGTCATGAAAATACAGAAAACTCTCGGAATGAGAAGGTGTGTCCAAACTTTTGGTCTGTACTGTATATATATATTTTTTTCCCCCTGGTAAGGTAGGCTTGTTTTGTGGGATGACATGCATTTTATAATGAAACCACTTTGGGGTGTCTAATTTATTGAAATTTTTTTTTTCTTTCTGAGGGAATTGGGGGAAAAAAAAAAATCAATTCTAGCATTGCTTTTATTAACATTTTAATTTTTTGCTCTTCGCAAAACAAATAGTCTTGCCTTTATTCTATGGGTTGGTAATTTATGGCGATACCCAATTTATATGGTTTTTGTTAAAAAAAAAAAAAATTTGCATTGCCATCTTCTTGGAGGCATAATTTCTATTGACGGAGCTGGTTGAGGGCTTATTTTTGCGGGATGAGGTGTACTTACTACTACCATTTTGGGCTTTGACTTTTTTTTGAGCACTTTTTATTCCATATTTTGTTACTTGTGGGTTTTTTTTTTTTGTTTTTTTTTTTTGACACAGTGCAGGTTAAAGAGAACTTTTTTCTTGTACTCGTCGATCAGTGGTATTATATACCGATAGAAAGCTGAAAGTGCGTCATCCTTGCCGTTACGCGACTGGGTACTGGAGTTATCCCTCCATTGTCAGAAAGGTAGCCCTTTGGCTGGGCTGTAAGGCTCACCCCTCTGATTTGGTGGAGGGATGTCGGTGCTAACTACACAGATATGTCCAGCACAGGGGCGCAATCCAGCAATGCTGATAGCGTGCTGAATTCAGCCTTAAGGCTGTGCAGGCTATGCAGGTATCTGTTTGCTAGGGCAACACCTGAGATCAGAGCTCAGCTCCGAGTACACTTGTTACAGGCAGGTGTCAGCTTTTTCTTACAGCTGACACTGGCTCCCGATGTCACCCGCTCAGCTTTTTGATGGGTGTAGTCAATTTAAAAAAATCCAGACTGATACCCTCAAGATATCAGTTGACTGTCTCCCAAAACTGTTTTTTTCTCGGAGGAGAAAGTTCAGGTGGTCCAGATTCCATAATTTCCTCCTACGTCTTGTGTGTCTATAAGGAAAGCAGTGTTCATTGTGGGCTTTCTAACTGCTTGTTTTTTTTTTTTGCCATTCCCTGGGCTCAGGGTCATCCTGGAATCTGCAGTAGGTAATCCTGTCAGCTTGGAGTCAGGAGAGGAGTATCCTAGACAGAATGATGCTGTTCTCCAGTACAAGGTTCATTCCGGCCTGGTGGCTAAACGGAGAATTTGGAGAAGGGAGGTGCCACTGAAGAGTCCATGACCTGCCAGTAATTACCATGGATGCCAGCCCCTGTGCTCATTTGGGCTCTCTGGATTTTCAGAGTCCCTAGTTGTAGTGCAACTTCAAATATAAGGGAACTAGTAGAAGTCCTAAGGGTTCTAGAACAGTGGTCCCCAGCCTTTTTTTTTTTTTTTTTTTTTTTTTGTGTGTGCCAAGGACCACTTTCATGTAAGTCAATTTTCCCATGGCCCAGCAGAGTTTTCTGTGGTGGGGCAGGGTTTTGAGGCAATTGGGCAGCTCATAAGAAAACACAAAAGTGCGTATTTAATTATGTAGATCTCTCTCCATATCATGCATAACTTATTGGTGTTATGGGCAGCTCCATTAATAAAATTATGGGTAGAGCGAGGACCCTCATTTAATTAGGGGTGAAATGGAGGCAGCTTTCATAATAAAGTATAGGTAGGACAGGGGACCATCACTGAGTTGGCACTATTACTGTAATAGTACACTCCACAGGTAATAATACTTGTGTTTAGAGGGACTATTACCTGTATTACTTTTTATAGAAATGGTGCCCCCCCCCCCCCCCACAGTTAATAATGTTACCTGGGAGTGGGGGGAATGTTATTAACCGCATACTGTTACTATAATTACAATTACATTATACTTATGAGGTTACTACTGCAGCTCCCCGGACCTGTCCTGCACACAGGATGTGTGCATCTTCTGTTCTGCTCCCAAGTCCCAGCGGCACCATAGCAAAGGCTCCGGGAGCAGAATAGAAGATGTATTTATCCTGTGTACAAGAACAGGTCCCAGAAGCTGCAATAGTAAGGGTGGGTTCACACTTGCGCACGAGTCCGTCCGCCGCAAATCCACCTGAAAATCTGGGGAAACTGTATAGGCACTGGATAGCGACATGTTAGCGACGCATTGCTTAAAAACCCAACGTGCGGGTGTGTGCTTATGCCCTCTGCGCCGCGAAGCCGTTTTTTTTTCGTCGGAAACAAAGTCCTGCATGTCCGACTTTGTTTCCAGCGAAAAAAGCTGGATTTGCCGCGCAAAGGGTGTAAGCGCACACCCACGCATTGCTTTAAAAACCCATTCAAATGAATGGGGTTTTTAAGCAATGCTTCGCTAACCTGTCGCTATCCAGTGCCTATATAGTTTCCCCAGATTTTCAGGCGGATTCGTGGCAGATGGACTCGGGTGCAAGTGTGAACCCACCCTAACCTGGAAAGTGATCTGCTGGTGTAGCCTACACCAGTAGATCAGTCTTAAAAATGGGTCTTTTAGACGTTTACCAGGTGTCGGCCGACACCTAGTAGCCTACAGATGTCCTCAATGACTGGGCAAGCCCTTTACAAAGTGATCTGCGTCCCATCATCAGGAACCTCTGTTCTAGAGAATGCGTCCCTGTCATCAGGGAGTTACAAGATCTCTCTCCTGGATGCAGGAAGCTAGACCACTCCTCAATTTCGTGGAACTCTCTTTCCCCTCCCTGTATGTCCTTCATAAAGGGATTACCTGAGCTGTCACACTGAGACGGGGGAGTGGGAGCTCAGTCCATTTTTTTTCCAGATAGCAGATTCCTGGGGAATGCTGGAAGTGGACCTATTTGCCACGCTATCAACAGAAAGTGTTACATTTCTTTTCATCCCCTTGGGGTCAATACTTTACCCACAAGTGGGAGTTCAGTCTTGCCTACGCCTTTCCTCTCTTTTTCTTTATTTGGTCAGTCCTCAGGAAGATGAGGAGAGAGGGTTCTTCTGGCCAAGGAGGACTTGATTCTCTTGGTTAAGAATCCTGTAATTTTCAGATCCATGGTTGCTTCCAGAATTCCGAGATTTCCTGTGGCAGGGTCTGCTCCGTCATCCAAATTCTTTTAAGAGTAGAAAATCTGTCACTTCCAATATCTATGCAAGGAGCTGGTGCCTTTTCATTGAATTTATTAATTCTTTTCCAGACATTCTTAGAGGGGTCCCGCTAGTGGAAGTTTTGAGTGGAAAGATCTAGAAATGTTCTCTCAAGGTGCAGGACTTGGCCCTGAGTGCCCTCTTCAAAGTCAAACTGGCGGACAATCCTTGGATTAATAGATTTTTAAATCTAGTAGGCCAATTTCCATCTCCTAGAGTTTTCCTGTGGGTCTTGAATACTTTAACTAAGCCCCTTTTTGAGCCCTTGGTGGATATTCCTGTAAGGACCTCAAATCTATTGTCTCTCAAATCTATCCTTTTAGCTGCTCTGGTCTCTGCTAGACGACTTGGTGAGCTTAATACTCTTTCAACTAACCCGCCCTTCACTGTAGTTTCTTATGACAGAGTAGTGCTAAAGCAAGACACTGACTTTCTTCCCAATGTGGCGACTAGATTCTGTCATACACAAGAGATTGGTCTGGCCTCTCCTTGGGCATATCCAATAAGCCCTGAAGAGCGGGACTTCCATTTCCTTGTTAGACATTTTATTCAGTATATATGCCACTTCTAGTATCCCTTTTTATACCCTTTGCAGGTTCCAACCATAGTAAACCTGCCTCCAAGCATAGCCTGGCCAGGTGGGTTAGATGAGGCTGTTTCCTCAGCCTACGGTTGGTCTTAGAGCACACTCCACTAGAGCCATTGCTGCTACTTGGGTAGAAAATACGGATGCCTCTATAGAATAGATCTGTCAGGCAGCCACCTGGTAACCCTTCACATTTTATCTGGCACTATAGATTGGATTTAGGGACAGCTGCAAATCTCTCCTTTGGCACAAAGGTGCTTCAAGTGGTGGTCCCTCCCTGAATTTCTTCTATTTTACACTCCGGTGCTGACGTGGAAAGGGGGGGGGGGGGAAATCATTACTTACGGGTTATTTGATTTTCCAGCTCCCACAACCGCACCATCCAGTAACTTAAAGGGGTATTCTCATGAACATAATCGTATTTATATTTGTAGATAAGTAAAAGTTAAGCATTTTTGCAAATATAAGTAGTTAAAAATTCTGCAGATTTTTTAAGATTTTCTCTAACTTTCTTAGTGGTGAGAGTCTGTTGTCTTGATCGGTTGCCAATGGATACGACCACAAATTCTGAAACTTTCTGTGGTCTGGGACTTCTCAGGAACCCAGCCATGATTTTCTTATTGCAGCTGGGTTATCAGACAGGGACACTACATGTATGAGAAGATATCCCGGCCACAATAAGGACATCATGGCTGATTTTCTGACTTTAGAAAGGTCCTGTATTCCTGGTCGTATCCACTGGCAACCGATCAAGACAACAACTTGCGACCACAAGATATTTAGAGAAAATCTTTAAAACTCTGCAAAATGTTTAATTACTTATATTTGCAAAAATGTTTAAGTTTTAATTATCTGCAAATTTAAAAATAGTTATGTTCATGGGAATACCCCTTTAAGGCAACACACCGTGCTATTACAACAGAAGCCTCCCGCCCACTCAGTATAACTTAAAGCTAACTCTCAGAGTTGGGCGCTGATCAGGGGTTTTCACCCTTTAGATGCCGCTGTCAAACATAATTGCGACATATAAGAGGTTTCAACACTTTACTGTCCTCCTTTGGGCCCCTTGTGGCGAGTTCTGGTGGTGACCATATGTATTTGTCAGCCTAGGGTTTGACCAGTGATCCTGGGCTGCCAGAGCCACGTTCCTGGTTGTTCCTACCTTAGGCTTCCTTCCTCTTCTCATGTGTCTGCATAGGCAGACTTCCTGTATACAACTGCAATACAAGAGTATTGCAGTGTATACTACTGAACCAGCAATCTTATCTTTAGATCTTTTATTATCTTATGAAAACATCAAAAAAATCAGTGCAAATAATGTGTAGTAAATAAAATTAGAATCGTCTTACCAATTAGTTGGTAAATAGTGGTCAGGGGGATAAAAGTTGCGTCTTCATGGATATATCCCTTAATGACCACTAACCCTGGATCCAAGACTTCTACCCTAACCAGGGCAGTCCCACAACTGTCCCTAGAAAAATTCGAGTAATGTCAGAATTGCGGTCGTTTTTTTAATCCACCAAGAAAGAGTTAATAAAATTTAGTCAAGTTATAGGCACCCCCAAATGATGTCATTACAAAATTCATATTCTGCAATAAACAAGCCCTCGCAACATCACCAAATAAATAAATAAATACATAAATATAAAATATGGCTTGCACAATGTGAAGACAATAACCCAAAATCGGCAAATCTTTCGGACAAAACTGACTGCGGCAGGAAGAGAACGTATCAGCTTTGTGAGCGTATATCAGGGTACACCCCAGATTTAGAGCTTATGAGGGAAACTACTCCAGAAGTGAACCCAAGACTGACCCCCCCCCCCCCCCAAAATCATAGGAGCTACTTTGAAAATAATTGGGAATTAGGTGTTTCCAATGTACTTTGCAAAGTTTACATATTCACAATTTCGCCATCTGCTGTGCATTCAAGTCTGTGAAAACTAATGCTTATTATACACCTTGAGAGATTCTTTGAGGGGTGCATTTTCAAAATGGGGTAAATCCGTAAGGGATTCCACTTTACTGGCATTTTAGGGACCCTGTAAAAACATGACATGGTGTCCAAAATCCAAACAACCTAAATTTGTTCTCTAAAAGCCACATAACGCTCCTTCACATCTGCGCCCTGCTGTGTCCCCAAACTGCAATTTATGCCCATATGTTTGACAGTGCTATCTGTACTCAGGATAATGTACTTAATAATGTCATATGTGGAAATAAACTGCTGTTTGGGCACACAAAAGGGAAGCAACGCTATTTTGTTTTTGGAGCACAAATTTAGATCATTTGGTTTTTGAATGCCATGACCCCTGACACGTGACCCCATTTTGGAAACTATGCCTCTGAAGGAATTTATCCAGGGGTATGGTGAACATTTTAATCCCCAAGTGTTAATTTATTTCCAAGACATGAATGTGCAGCTGATGGCGAAAGGTGAAAATGGCAGTTTTTCCAGGAATACTTCATTTCATTGAAACAAGCTGGGCACAGCATATTGCGCAGACACAAATACTCTAAAGGCTGTTGTGACCGAGACACCCCCTTAACAGTTTTTGGAGTGTGTGTCTCCTCCAACACATGCTGGGTGCAATATTTCGGGCACTTAAATTGCATATCTCTGGAAAAATTTCCAGCTGCACATTTATTTCTGGAAACTAAATTAATACAACACTCAAGGGTTACAACTGACCGCTATGCCGCTTGATAAATCCCTTGAGGGGTATATTTTACACAATGTGGTCAAGTGTCCCCTTGACTGCCAATTCAGGGGCTCTGCAAAAGTGTCATGACGTCCAAAACATATTGGGCACTGAAATGGTGTATTTCTTTAAAAATTTTAATTTTCACTTACACATTAATATTGGTAAACACTCTTGTGCTCAAAATTATAATTACCCTTGATAAATTCTGTCAGGGGTGTAACTTCCAAAATGGGGTAATTTTGGAGAGTTTCCATTGTATTGGTACTCTGCAAATGTGACATGACACCTAAAAACTATTCCAGCATAATCTGCCCTGCAACTGCCGTATAGTGCTCTTTCCATTCCGAACCCAGTCATATACCCATACAGCAGTTTATGACCACATATGTGGTATTTCCATGTTCAGGAGAAATTGTGTAACGAACTGTTGGGTTCTTTTTCTCCTTTTAACCCCTTGTAAAAAATGAGAAACTTTGCAGATTAAGTGATTTTAGTAATTTTTTCGTTTTCCTGTCCCAATGTTAATAAAATATGTGAAACAGCTGATGGGTCCAAATTCGCACTATACCCCTTAATAAATCCTGTGAGGGGTGTAGATTCCAAAAAGGGGTCACTTTTGGGGGGTTTTCATTGTATTGTATTGTATTGTATTGGTACTGCAGGGGCTCAGCAAATGAGAGATGGCACCGGAAGACTATTCCAGCAAAATCTGCTTTTCAAATGCCCAGTGGCACTCCTTCCCTTTGACATACTGTCGTGTACCCAAATAGCAGTTTACCTCCCCATGTGGGGTATTTCCGTGCTCAAGCGAAATTGCATAATAAATTGTTTTGAACTTTAACACCTTGTGAATTGGATACATTTTAAGGCTGAATGAATGTACTATTGCAAAAAAAAAAAATTTGAAATGTCTAAATTTAATCTCTATATTGATTCCTGTGAAATGCACAGCGGGATAATAAACTTCCCAAATGTGGTTC
Organism: Leptodactylus fallax; assembly: GCA_947044405.1. Taxonomy (NCBI): domain Eukaryota; kingdom Metazoa; phylum Chordata; class Amphibia; order Anura; family Leptodactylidae; genus Leptodactylus; species Leptodactylus fallax. The sequence continues at coordinate 142,139 of CAMRHE010000233.1, forward strand.
TGAATTATTTGAGGGGTGCAGTTTTTAAAATCCCCTTCAGAACTGAAGTGGTCCCTAACAAATGCTTTGGGAAATTTTCTGGTAAATCTGGAAAATTGCTGTTTTCTAATGTCCAAAATAAATCGAAGGAGAATTAAATGGAGTTGCCAATATAAAGCAGAGATGTTAGATACTTAGTCATACCACCGAAATACATTAATATATGCCTGAAAAACAGAGCATTTCACATTTTGAAAACTGAGAATTTTTTGAAATTTACATCAATTTTATATTTTTAATAAATGCAAAAAATATTGATCAATGATTACCACTAACATGATGTACAATGTGTCACAAAAAAACTGTCTCAGAATCACTTGGGTTAGTGTCTCAAAGATATTGCCACATAAAGTGACATGTCAGATTTGAAAACTGAGGCTGCATCCTTTAAGGTAGTTTTAGGCTGTGTCCTTAAGGGGTTAACACAATGGTTCCAACAATTTTATACTGTATGCAATTGTTTCTGATGCAGTTTTAACTCTCTTCTCCCAACTAATGGTGGGTTCACACTTGCGGCGGTACTCTGTCCGCCCCGAATCCGACCTAAATGTCGGAAAACTGGATAGGGAAAGGTTTTCGACGCTTTGCTTAAAAACCCATTCACTGGAATGGGTTTTTAGAGCAATGCACGGGTGTGCGTTTACAGCCTCTGTTTCAGACAACAAAAAACGGCTTTGCGGCGCAGAGGGTGTAAGCGCACACCCGCACATTTCTTTAAAAACCCATTCAAGTGAATGGGTTTTTAAGAAAAGCGTCGCAAACCTTTCCCTATCCAGTTTTCCGACATTTAGGTCGGATTGGGGGCGGACGGAGTGCCGCCGCAAGTGTGAACCCACCCTAACACTGAAAATTTAGTCAGCACTGCCAAATAATGTGATAAAGAAATGCAGGTTGCTGTGGCTTCAATACAATTGCAAAAACAGTTATAACATTACTCTGGTAACACCAACAGCATTACTGAAAATATCTACTGTATATAAGAATGCATGAAAATTAGGTTCTTGGTACTTTTTACACTATAATCAAACTGTACTTGTAAGCCCACCTGCCACGTGAAAGCAATCTGTTAGGTGGATCCCTACACTAAAATGACTAGCTTCTCTTAGGATCTTGGTCATGTCCTGCAAATGTCCTCCTCCTCTCTCTGAACCTGTGTCTTCTGAATGAATGGAGGAATATACAGTGCTGGCCAAAAGTATTGGCACCCCTGCAATTCTGTCAGATAATACTCAATTTCTTCCAGAAAATGATTGCAATCACAAATGCTTTGGTAATAATATCTTCATTTAATTTGTCTTCAATGGAAAACCACAAATAGAATTGTCAAAAATCCAAATTGGATATAATTCCACACCAAACATAAAAAAGGGGGTGGACAAAAGTATTGGCACCCTTTGAAAAATCAGGTGATGCTTCTCTAATTTGTGTAATTAACAGATCCTGTTACTTACCTGTGGCACATAACAGGTGGTGGCAATAACTAAATCACACTTGCATCCAGTTGAAATGGATTAAAGTTGACTCAACCTCCGTCCTGTGTCCTTGTGTGTACCACATCGAGCATGGAGAAAAGAAAGAAGACCAAAGAACTGTCTGAGGACTTGAAAAGCAAAATTGTGAGGAAGCATGAGCAATCTCAAGGCTACAAGTCCATCTCCAAAGACCTGAATGTTCCCGTGTCTACCGTGCGCAGTGTCATCAAGAAGTTTAAAGCCCATGGCACTGTGGCTAACCTCCCTAGATGTGGACGGAAAAGAAAAATTGACGAGAGATTTCAACGAAAGATTGTGCGGATGGTGGCTAAAGAACCTCGACTAACATCCAAACAAGTTCTAGCTGCCCTGCAGTCCGAGGGTACAACAGTATCAACCCGTACTATCCGTCGGCGTCTGAATGAAAAGGGACTTTATGGTAGGATACCCAGGAAGACCCCACTTCTGACCCAGAGACATAAAAAAGCCAGGCTGGAGTTTGCCAAAACTTACCTGAGAAAGCCAAAAACTTTTTGGAAGAATGTTCTCTGGTCAGATGAGACAAAAGTAGAGCTTTTTGGGAAAAGGCATCAACATAGTTTACAGGAAAAAAAAGAGGCCTTCAAAGAAAAGAACACGGTCCCTACAGTCAAACATGGCGGAGGTTCCCTGATGTTTTGGGGTTGCTTTGCTGCCTCTGGCACTGGACTGCTTGACCGTGTGCATGGCATTATGAAGTCTGAAGACTACCAACAAATTTTGCAGCATAATGTAGGGCCCAGTGTGAGAAAGCTGGGTCTCCCTCAGAGGTCATGGGTCTTCCAGCAGGACAATGACCCAAAACACACATCAAAAAGCACTAGAAAATGGTTTGAGAGAAAGCACTGGAGACTTCTAAAGTGGCCAGCAATGAGTCCAGACCTGAATCCCATAGAACACCTGTGGAGAGATCTCAAAATGGCAGTTTGGAGAAGGCACCCTTCTAATCTCAGGGACCTGGAGAAATTTGCCAAAGAAGAATGGTCTAAAATTCCAGCAGAGCATTGTAAGAAACTCATTGATGGTTACCGGAAGTGGTTGTTCGCAGTTATTTTGTCTAAATGTTGTGCTACCAAGTATTAGGCTGAGGGTGCCAATACTTTTGTCCGGCCCATTTTTGGAGTTTTGTGTAAAATGATCAATGATTTGACTTTTTTTTTCATTCTCTCTTGTGTTTTTTCATTGCAAGCAAAATAAATGAAGATATTATTACCAAAGGATTTGTGATTGCAATCATTTTCTGGAAGAAATTGAGTATTATCTGTCAGAATTGCAGGAGTGCCAATACTTTTGGCCAGCACTGTAGTTCACAAGTATTATGCTCTAACTAAAATCAACCTTGGACAGATGGTTGGTCTGCACCCAAATGCATTATTTAACAAACACAGAAAAATTGGTCAGCGCTGGCAAATAATGTAAACAAAAATAAAAAGTTGCAACAGCATTCTGCTAGCACCAAGAACATTACTGCAAATATATACTGTATATAAGGATACATGACAATTAGGTTCTTGGTACATTTTGTTCAAACGACAATTGGAAGCCTACCTGCCACGTCAAGGCAACCGATGCTAGGTGGCTCCCAACTGCTTGGAATTGAATGCACGCTAACTGAAAGTGAGTTTAATAATAATAATAATAGTCCTTTAATAGTCCCACAATGGGACTATTTAAAAGTGATTTTCAGGCCCCAAGTGAAAATTAACAGCTGGCAGGGACAATGTTAAAATAAAGGGAAAAAAAAAGTGTACTCTCTTGTCCTAGGTTCCACTCTGACACAGCCTACCAGTGTCTTTGGCTCAGGCGATCACATACATTGCCCCATCACCTTTTAACTTTGTTTGCTTATATAATATTTATTTGTGTTGCTGTAAATTTTGTACTACTCCTTTGGCTAGAATACAACTCAAAAATTCTATATGAATTTTTTTTCACTGCCCAAAAAAATTGTGAGATTTTTGCACACATAAAGGTCGCTGAATATATAGAAATAAAACTCTGTCCCAATTACAGAAATATTATCGAAATATATTTGACACTTATTTTCTTTTTTATACTTTCTCTTGATTAAGCTGAAAAATATCTGGAATCGGTGGAAGCAAATCCAAACTACCCCCTTCTGCTGCTTACCCTGCTTGAGCATGCTCAGGATAATGTAATTAAAGTATGCGCATCTGTCACCTTCAAGAACTACATCAAAAGAAACTGGAGAGTTGTAAGTAATCTGTCACCTGACATTGCTATTGCTTTCCCTACACATACATTTACCACTAATTGCGGGCTGCACATGTACTTTCATTGCTTCTAATCAGAAAGTACAGGAGCGTCCCAGGCAATAGCAGTAAACACATCCTTCCTGAAGCATCTGGTGGCAGCACTTCTGTGTTATGGTTTGTGGTATATGACTTTAGTTTAGGGGTCGTCAGACTTACAATTATTGACTGGCACTCCGAGTACCTCATCTTTGATTTTTTTTTTTTAATTAAAATCAGCACGCCGAACAAAAAAAGGTTGCCTACCCCTGCTCTACCTCATAGGTTAGACACCATGGTTTAAATACTATAGTAGAAGAGTGACTGACCTGCCCAGATAGCGTTCTGGATGGCGCTTCTGGGTTGCACTGACATCAGTAGCACGTGTCAAGCGTACGATTATGGAAACTGACTACAATAGTACCTGTGTAAGATCGATGCTTCCTGGTAATTAATGTAATTAATGACATTGTAAAAATTGAAGGAATACTGAACCAGCATAGTTACCACAGCATCTTGCAGCGGCATGCTATTCCATCCGGTTTGCGTTTAGTTGGACCATCATTTATTTTTCAACAGGACAATGACCCCAAAAACACCTCCAGACTGTGTAAGGGCTATTTGACCAAGAAGGAGAGTGATGGGGTGCTACGCCAGATGACCTGGCCTCCACAGTCACCAGACCTGAACCCAATCGAGATGGTTTGGGGTGAGCTGGACCGCAGAGTGAAGGCAAAAGGGCCAACAAGTGCTAAGCATCTCTGGGAACTCCTTCAAGACTGTTGGAAGACCATTTCAGGTGGCTACCTCCAGGGCTGTGGAGTCGGTACGCCAAAGCCCCGACTCCGACTCCTCAATTTTTCCTGACTCCGACTCCGACATACATGGCGCATGTTTAACAGATAACTTAATTTAAGCTTTTTATCATCCTTATGATACAATAATCAAGCTATTTAGGTAGAACATAAAATATATTTATTGGATACAACTTTAGAACACAAAAAACTTTAATAAATTGCAAATATGCAAAACGCTGCAGTAAGTGGTAAAAAAAACAGTTTTCAACAAAAACGTCCTGAATAACATTTGTGGAGTCTATGAATTTATGAGAAAAAGTATCGCCTCCATCAGATCCTCCTTCAAAGATGACTTCAAATCGGATCGAATTATTTTAAGGCTAGAGAACAGCCTCTCTACACTAACTTGGGTTGGTGGCAAAGCGGTGACCACATGGGCAAGATCTCTAACAATCTCGGGGTATAAAGGAATTGCCTCCTGCACAGTCAGTTTTGATGATCGGTTGAACTCTTCTACTTCTTTGAGAGCAAGTGAAAAATTTTGCTGAAATACAGTCAGTTTGTTTGCTATGGGAATGGAATCTTTTTCTCTGCGGCAACGCTTTGCCTGATCCATGTCATCCAAATACTTTTCAAAGTTAAACTCTTCATCTGATGAGGCTGAAGATATGGTGGCAGTAGCACTGGCAAGACCCAATTCCTCTTGCTCTTGGCAGTCCTGTAGCCCACTCATCCTAATTGCTACCTCAGTCAGAGCTTCTTTTCCTTTAGTAATCTGTTGATCATTCAGCAATATACGATGACTTGGGTCCACATAAACAGCTGCCAGAAGAATTTTGTTATCTAATAACAGTGTCTCTCTCCTTTTCATTGAAGCAGCATTGCCCTCTGCGATTAAGCCTTGTCTTTGGGACATGCGAAACAGCAAGTTCTTCCACTACTTTAAGAAAGTTCCAGGAGTTAAATCCTCAGCTTGTAATTTTTTTGTTACTGTGAATGGGTGATGAAGCAGTTCCATTAATTCAGCCACCTGTGTCCATTGACCTTCTGTTAATGTTACCTGAGGGTTGGCCATGTCCACAAGAAAGGGCTTCAGCTCAACTAATCGCTCAATCATTAAATAGGTGCTGCCCCACCGAGTGGCTTGATCTACGATTGCTCCTTTCCCAGCACGTCTCTTCAAAATGGAATCAATTTTAGGGGTTCGGGCAGCAATATCCAATTTCCTCACCTTGCCAATCAGAGTTCCAGCATGTCCCTCTTGCAGACTGTCTCTTATTGCCAGCTGCAGTGTGTGCACAGCGCATGTGATAAATATGAGAGAATTTTGAAGCAGCTTCAGCAAGATCTAATTCTAAAGTATCATTTTGCTGTTGTTCTGTAGTAATATCTGTTTGTTCCTCAGTTACAGGAACAGGACTGTGGGCTTCCATCTCAGACATACTGAATCCAAAGTTTTCTTCTAACTGTTCTTCACCTTCCTTATTCTCATTCATCAGTTTAATTGTACTTATCATGTTTGAAGCATTGTCCGTTACAATAGCAAGAACCTGTTCTTTTTTGAGTTCATAATCTTCCAGAACATTTTCCACTACGGCCTGGAGAAACTGACTGGTGTGTTGAGCTTTAGTATCCTTTACTGCCAGTGTCTTGGTAACAAATTTTTTGTTGTCACAAACAAATCTTACATTTATAGCAAAATAGTTCACTCTGTGACGCGTGCAGGCATCCATTTTAAGATATATTAAGCGTCTCTTGAGAATCTTTTTAAGATGTTCTTTTTGGTTAAGGGCTTCTTCAATCACTAATTTTCTAATACTTTGTCTTTCCAGAGAAACACCAAGTTTGCGGGCCATTTCTCCATTAAGAGCTTTAAAACTTGGTCGAGCAAATAATGATAATGGTACACCGTCCTTCACAACAAGCTCTATGAGCTGTCTTTTAAACACATCTGCTGTCATTGTTACAGTAATTTTGTCACTTAGAAACGATCTTGTTACTGATGTTTGAGACAATCTTTCATCCTCCGTTGCCTGGCGGGAAGTGCTGGGCACTGGTTTCTTGGTGTCACTCTGATCCTTCTCAGTCACAGATTTGAAAACTTCTGGGTGGAAGCGGCTTAAATGTCTTTTTAGATTGGAAGCTCTTGTAGGAGCGTTTTTCTCGCTTCCGGAGTATGCACTGATTTTGACATCACAGCATTTGTTCTCCTCTGGGTCACTTATTTTACACTGACACACAAAATATTTTTTATCTTCAGTTAGTGTGAAATGCTCAAATACAGCTGACTTCATAGGAAGCTTCTTAGACATTTTATAATGATATAAATTTGTTTTCAAAATAATTTTGTCCTATAAAAAAAAAAAAAAGGTATATTGTAATATCTGAAAGAATAGCGAGTATAACTTTGGATAGAAATAAAACAAACTATGCATAAATCAATAGTACAGCTATCGATATGTCATGATAAATAAAAAGTTTGTAATATATGTTTTAATTAGGTCTCTTTACTCTGAACTTTCAGTATCACACTTTTCTCTGGATACAGCTCACTAAGGGCCTGATGTGTGAAAACTGTCTTGGTCTAAGACTTTCTTTGTTACCCATAGCAACCAGTCAGAGCTCACAGCAACCAATCAGAGCTCTGCTTTCATTTCTCCAGAGCACTACATGAAAGGGGAGCTCTGATTGGTTGCTATGGGCAACAAAGAAACTTCTACACCTAGACAGTTTCATACATCAGGCCCTGGGTGTTTTACATCATACTGCTTCACAATCTACAAAGTGAAACTACTAGCAGTGCTAGATAACAAAGCCTTGGCAAGTGGCAACAGCTTCTACACCTATAGTACAGTCATGGCCAAAAGTTTTGAGAATGATACAAATATTAATTTTTACAAAGTCTACTGCTTCAGTTTTTCTAATGGCAATTTGCATATACTCCAGAATGTTATAAAGAGTGATCAGCTTAACAGCAATTACTTGCAAAGTCAATATTTGCCTAGAAAATGAACTTTATCCCCCAAAACACTTTTCAACATCATTGCAGCCCTGCCTTAAAAGGACCACCTAACATCGTTTCAGTGATTGCTCCATTAACACAGGTGTGGGTGTTGATGAGGACAGGGCTGGAGATCAATCTGTTATGATTAAGTAAGAATGACACCACTGGACACTTTAAAAGGAGGCTGGTGCTTATCATCATTGTTTCTCTTCTGTTAACCATGGTTATCTCTAAAGAAAGACGTGCAGTCATCATTGCACTGCACAAAAATGGCCTAACTGGGAAGAGTATTGCAGCGAGAAAGATTGCACCTCAGTCAGCAATCTATCGCATCATCAAGAACTTCAAGGAGAGAGGTTCCATTGGTGCCAAAAAGGCTCCAGGGCGCCCAAGAAAGACCAGCAAGCGGCAGGACCGTCTCTTAAAAGTGTTTCAGCTGCGGGATCGGGCTACCAGCAGTGCAGATCTTGCTGAGGAATGGCAGCAGGCAGGTGTGAGTGCATCTGCACGCACTGTGAGGTGGAGACTCTTGGAGCAAGGCCTGGTCTCAAGGAGGGCAGCAAAGAAGCCACTTCTCTCCAGAAAAAACATCAGGGACAGACTGATATTCTGCAAAAGGTACAGGGAGTGGACTGCTGAGGACTGGGGTAAAGTCATTTTCTCTGATGAATCCCCTTTTCGATTGTTTGGAACATCTGGAAAACAGCTTATTCGGAGAAGAAGAGGTGAGCGCTACCACCAGTCTTGTCTCATGCCAACTGTAAAGCATCCTGAAACCATTCATGTGTGGGGTTGCTTCTCAGCCAAGGGAATCGGCTCTCTCACAGTCTTGCCTAAAAACACAGCCATGAATAAAGAATGGTACCAGAATGTCCTCCAAGAGCAACTTCTCCCAACCGTCCAAGAGCAGTTTGGCGCTCAACAATGCCTTTTCCAGCATGATGGAGCACCTTGCCCTAAAGCAAAGGTGATAACTAAATGGCTCAGGGAACAAAACATAGAGATTTTGGGTCCATGGCCTGGAAACTCCCCAGATCTTAATCCCATTGAGAACTTGTGGTCAATCATCAAGAGACGGGTGGACAAACAAAAACCAACAAATTCAGACAAAATTAAAGCATTGATTCTGCAAGAATGGACTGCTATCAGTCAGGATTTGGTCCAGAAGTTGATTGAGAGCATGCCAGGGAGAATTGCAGAGGTCCTGAAGAAGAAGGGTCAACACTGCAAATATTGACTTGCTGCATTAACTCATTCTAACTGTCAATATAAGCTTCTGTTACTCATAATATGAATGCAATTATATTTCTGTATGTGATAAAAACATCTGACAAACACACATAAAAACCAGAGGGCAGCAGATCATGTGAAAATATAATATTTGTGTCATTCTCAAAACTTTTGGCCATGACTGTACTTTCTCACGTGTGTTTCTGTATTTCTAAGTTTGAGATGTTAGAAAACAGTTTCCCCCCTTATATTCTATGTATAGCATATATAAGCCATCTGAGCAGAGCAGCTAACCTCTCCAGACATGAGCTCAGAGGAGAAGCAAACTAACACAAAGCATACAGAGAGAACATACACTGGACAATTGATTTATGCAGTTTATTGAAAGTTTAGATATACTAAGAAGAAGTACTTGCCTTAAAGGAGTTCTCAGTCTCAGCACAATGATTCACTTGCTGACAAGCAGTCACTCTGTGTCCTCGGGCTGTGGGTGGGTCTCCAGCACAATTACAGATAAAGTCAAGCTTTTCAGTCCTCACAATCACAACACTTGTATCTTTTGCTTACTCCAGATAATGGTGCTAAACCTTATAGGTTCACTCAGAACTCAGTCCCATCATTATATGAGGAATAGAACAGACCTTTACAGGACATTTCTTCATTTTCCCAAATTGTTATGAAAATATATTCAGCACATACTGCATTGTACTACTAACTGTACCAATTTATTATATACTTTGGGAGTCGGAGTCGGTCCATTTTATACCTACTCCGACTCCACCAAAATAGGCACCGACTCCGACTCCACAGCCCTGGCTACCTCTTGAAGCTCATCAAGAGAATGCCAAGAGCGTGCAAAGCAGTAATCAAAGCAAAAGGTGGCTACTTTGAAGAACCTAGAATATAAGACATATTTTCAGTTGTTTCACACTTTTTTGTTAAGTATATAATTCCACATGTGTTAATTCATAGTTTTGATGCCTTCAGTGTGAATCTACAATTTTTATAGTCATGAAAATACAGAAAATTCTTGGAATGAGAAGGTGTGTCCAAACGTTTGGTCTGTACTGTATTCTCCATTGATGCATTTGTGCAATTAAAGTGAAGTATGTTTTATTGCTTCCATCTAGGGCAGAGTTTCTTTTGCATAAAAATTAGATCTGTTTTATTCAAGATTAAGGGCAATTCTCATTTTTAATCTAGATTTTTGTGTTTTTGCTTGGAGAATAAAGTATAGTGAGCTTGCACAGGGGTCAGATACATTTGGTCTGCCTTGGGTGTCATTTGATCTTGGGCCAGAAGCAGCACAGAGATGCAATATGGCGGTTATCTTAAGGTCACACTTAGTCTGTCTGCAATGCTATGATAAGCAGAGCTGAAATAAAGGGATCCTAAGAGGATTGGTGAGTACAATTTTGTCTATCCTCTGAAGAATGTCTGCTGTTAAATCTGATATTTAGTTGAAGACACGGTTATTCTGTTGGAAGCCATTTACATTTAAGTGCTCAGTCTGGTTTTGTGAAACTACTAAGAGTGTGGCTGTGGCTTAAATAAGCAACCATAAAGGGCCAGGTTAAATTTCCTTAATAGTTTCATTAGATTCAAATGGTTGAAACTGGAGAGATCAACAACAATTCCATTGATCCAAAAGAATGCATCCATGGTTTCTCTGGATTTAAAGTGTGCTGATTTTTCATCTCATTCGTCCTTTTATATCAAAGTACATTTACCATGATGCATCACTCTGTGTCCCTCCTTTCTTTACTCTTCCCGCCCATGAATTCACAGGTAATAAATCACTAATACATCTGGGGTGACGTGTCCTGTGATGTTTTGTTCAAGCTCACTTTCCCCTCTGTGAGCTGCTGATACACCAAGTGAGAACAGACAGATGCATTATGGTAAATGTAGTTTGTTCACAGATTCACTGCATGTAAATAAGAGATACAAGGAGTCTCAAGTAAAATAAAGCCAAGAAAAGGCTACACAAGGAAACAGTAATTAGCACTGATGTAGATATGTTTGCAGATAATTTTGAAAGCTGGATAATCCCTATAACTAAAGTTATGTCAGAGGTACTTGCATTTCTAAGGCTAAAGAATGTCAGAATAATCCCTTACCGAAATTATTTTCTGATTATATCAGTGTCAACAAATTTTGAAGGAACATCTTAACCTGACTATTCAACTCCAGAACTCTTTAATCTCAAATGCTCACCTCCTGGAGCAGGTCTCATCTGTCTATGGACAAGATGACACACTCCTTCTCAAGAAAAATATCTCTAGATTGGCCGAAGAATTGCAGCAATCTGCAAATTTGTTGGATTGATCCCAGATCCAGTTATCTCAGTGAGCACAGACGCAAGTGTTTGGAGTCATGGTACTCAGATTCAAGACAGATTCCTTGAAGGCAAGTGGCCCAAAGATTTAGAAAAAATAATCCAACTACAACTAGCCAAGAGCCATTTAGGGATGCTCTACAAGCATCTCTGGATCTACTCTCCAATTGTCATGTCAGGATATACACCGTCAGTTCCACCATAGTGTCCTTCTTAAAGCACCAAGGCAATGCAACACAAGATTTTTGGGCAGTAAGGTGGCTCTGGATAGCACTGTTGCCTTGCCACGGTGGGGCCCTGGAATTTCCTTGGAGTTTTGTATATTTTCGTCATGTATGCGTTGGTTTCCTCCAGGTAAACTGCAGTTTCTCCTGTTGCATGCCTTAAATATACTAATAGTAAATTGACTTGCCATGAACAACTAACCTTGGCCACTGATTCCCTACTCTACAACTGTCCCTGCACTTTGAGTCCTTTGTGTGAGAAAGGTCCACTTCTCGGAGTCTAAATCATTTAGCTAGCGTAAGAAAGATCGCAAGATTCATGTACTATTCTCCTGGATCCAAATGATTGCGACTACTTTTAAGGTAGTGTACTGTAGTACTTGAGAGAATTCTTAATTGTCCTGCATGGAGGACTTTCTCCTCAGTCTTTCAATTTTGATACGATGAACCCCATTATAGTCATTAGGCCCACTGAACTCCATGTGTAACCACTATTACAGCAGTCCGCCTATCCATTGTTCTGGTCCTTCTGACCATAAAAGGGGACACTAGTGTTGTGGAAACTTTTACACAAAACCAAGACATGCAGGTTTATTTACAAGTGAGGTTACAGCAAAAAGACTATTAGAGATCTCAAAGAGACATAGCTACAGAGACCTCTGATAGGATACACAAGTCTGGGAAATGTCTAAAAACTTGTGTTTAAGCCACATTTCTGGCATCCAGCCATCAGAACATCCCCATACAATCAATGTCACTCTCATTTGAGAATTAACATAATTATATTGTGACTTCTGGTTAATTTGAGGTTAACTCTAAAGAACATTATGGTCTAATCATTAGAGCTGTCACTCTTCAAGGCAGCCCTTATCAGCTGTTTTGACTCTTCCTAAACAATATTTCTGTACTCTCTAGGATCCAGTTAATAGCTAGATCATAGCTGAACATTTTTGTTCACATCGAAAGACAAAATGTGAAATTGTCAGCAATAGAGGAACTATGTGTACATAGACTTTCAACTGGCATATGGCTTCCCTCTGTTAGGGAACTCAGAACAGAAATCTGCATTGGATCTTCTTTACCCAATACCCATTAGCCTATAATTCATCTTCCTCAAAGACAGAACCTTCTACATCTTGTCCAATATTTCACTCAACTTTCATATCAACCTTCACTTGACAGCCTAGATGTTGAAGCGATAGTGTTAACCAGTAAAGGTCTGTCTTTCAATTTGGTTTAAATTCTATTATATATTATTCCATAAAGATTACTTATAAAATCTACCAAAAAAAAAAAAAAATTGTCAATTCTCATCTTGGTGTGCTCCACAGATTAAAGCTTGGTTTGAAAAAGGGTCTCCCACTCTAATATCTAAATTTTAAGGTTTATAGTGTTTATAGTTTAGTACAAATAATGTGGTAATTTTTATTTTATGGGTTGTTACGAATCTGGTGATATTGATATTGTCTCTTAAGTTAATTTTTCTGTAAAAACCACTTAGGTGCTGTGGTCAGTATTGACAGCCGCACCTAAGTGTTTAAAGGATTAAGGATGAAGGAAAGGTCTGAGTCAAACATAACTCTGAGGCAGCGGGCGTGCTGCCTAGGAGTTATGGTAAGGCCGGAGACTGCAATGGAGATATCAAGGACAGATCTATTAGATTGTGGAAACAGCAGTAGTTCAGTCTTTGAGAGACAGTTTCAGATCGATTGAAGACATGATATTTGAGACAGCAGAGAGACAGTCACTGGTGTTCTGTATTAGTGCAAAGGTGAGGTCACGGGATGACATATATAATTGGGTGTCATCAGCATAAAGATGGTACCGGAAGCCAAATCTAGTGATGGTTTGTCCAATGGGTGCTGTGTAGAGGGAGAAGAGCAGGACCGATCCCTGAGGAACCCCAATGGCAAGGGGAAGAGGGGAAGAAACAGAGCCCGCAAATGATACACAGAAAGTGCGGCCAGAGAGATAAGAGGAGAACAAGGAGAATGCATGATTCTTATTCTAATTCCAATCAGCCAACAGAGGCAAGAAAGCCTCCTTGGTTGAAAATGGCCATCTGTGAAGCCTATACAGCCAAAGAAAGGATTCACTGGGTGCTCTTAAAGCTCTCACTCCACAAGTGTCTCCTGGTCCAGAAGTCTTCTAGATCATATTTGCAGTGTGACAACATGGGCTAATCCACACACAGTTTTTAATCATTAACGTTTATCCTCAAGTTGTTGTTCCCTGTCTCCCCCACCGCAATTTGACACTTCTCCCACATTGGCATTGTTATGGTGGTGATATGTAAAGGTGAAACTATGGTTTGCCTTTTTAATTCCGTTTTCATGGACCACTATGATAGCATCATTTAAAAAAAAAAATGTACAAAAACTAATGGAAAATAAAGTTTATGCTTTCATTATTCCCTGGTCTCTTTATTGATTTGACAATGCTGGAAATAGCAAGGTAGAAGGGACTTTGAATCTGCGTTTATGTTCCTTTGGGGTCAAACGAAATTCTTTTGGTGCTGGTGTGGTTATGGAAGACTCTTGAAAACCACATTAACGCGTAATTCTGTCTTGTCCTTTTTTTTCAGATTGAAGATGAGCCAAACAAAATCTGTGAAGCAGACCGTGTAGCGATTAAAGCCAACATAGTTAATCTCATGTTAAGCAGCCCTGAGCAGATCCAGAAGCAGGTGTAGCATATCATTAGTGGCTCTTCTCCTGTTTGGGTCATGATTGCCCTGTGGTGCTGCAGTCCCTGATTCCTCTGTGGTTCTTTTCTCTTGCAGCTGAGCGATGCCATCAGTATCATAGGACGTGAAGATTTCCCTCAGAAATGGCCGGATTTGTTGACTGAGATGGTAAACCGTTTCCAGAGTGGAGATTTCCATGTCATCAATGGTGTCTTGCACACTGCTCATTCCCTTTTTAAGAGGTATTGAGATGAGCTTCTGCCTCCAACAAAGAGGCAAATAGATTTTAGTTTCTGCTAATGATTATTTCTCCTTGAGACAGGTACCGCCATGAATTCAAGTCCAGTGAGTTGTGGACAGAGATTAAACTAGTACTGGACACCTTTGCTTTACCTCTCACCAATCTTTTCCAGGTATGGGGTCCAGGTGTTTATATAAAATAAACAATGTTCTGATATGTAAGTGGTCATTTTATTTTAAAAATATCACCTATTAAGTGTAGAAACACAACTGCCTCTAGGAGGCGATATAATTTTTGTTAATGAAGTTATTAGTAAACAGTAAAAATTTTTAGAACTTTTTATTTTCTGATGAAAAAATGTTTGGAAAAGTAACTCATTTATGTTGCTTCAAAATTGAATCAATTAAAACTTCATGCCTTCCCACAAAAATAAAGCTCCCACACATTGACTGAAAAAGAATACTTATGGGTCTTGCAAAGTGGCAATGTAAAAAAAATAAATAAAATGAAAATATTGTAGGCAAAAGAATTTTATTGTGCAAAAATAAACCTTAAGAAAACGATGCAAATTTGGTATTGATTTAATAGTAATCATAATAAATAATAATAATAATAATAATCTTTATATAGCGCCAACATATTCCGTAGCACTTTACAAACCAGAGGACACATGAACAGACAATGAGACAAAGAAATAACATTCTATGAGGAGATAGGGGGACACTAGGTCAGAGGGCTTATTGACCCAGTGAATATATATACAGCTAATTTAACCCCTTAAGGCTAAGGCCCTGTGTAGTGGGAGCTCATCCGAGCTGTCAGAGATGCTCTGCAGATCACAGGACTCAGGTCCTGTTTCTGAAGAGGATATCTCCTTCCGCCACAGTTGCCGTCCTCCTCTAGTCTTTCCCAACCACGGGGCGTTTGATCACATCTTGAAGTAACAATGGCTTCACCCGGACCGTCCTCCATCTTCAGCTAGGAAGTCAGATATTCTCTTTCCCTTCCCAGACCAGTGTCAACAAGTGGTCAGAGCCTCTCGCGGTGGACCCTGCGATAGTTAGTCTTTCCAAGGCTACTATTCTGCTTTTAGCAAACTCCGCCTCTCTGTGATCCCTCGGACAAGAAGGTGAATTATCTCGCCACAGCGGCTGGTTCCTCACTGCAGCCTTCCTTCACTGCCCCTTGGATCAGTAATGCCTGCATCTCCTGGGCCAAACAGCTCCAGCCGGGCATCTCTGATGAAGCTTCCCTCCAAGACAACCACCTACTTGTCTCTCAAATCCTGAACGTTTTCATATATCTGTGATATGCATCTCTCGAAGCAGCTCACCATTTGGCCAAGCGACCACCAATGAAGTGGCTATCCGCTGTATTGTTTGGTTTCGTTTGTGGAACGCTGAGGCCGCCTCCAAGTAATCAGTTTTGGCCCTTCTTTTATCCTGAGACGAATAGGGTTGGCTTTTTGACAAAGGCCTAGAGAAGCTTACCACCTGTGGCCTCAGAGATAAAAGTTCTCCCCTCCCCAATGGGCATCCTAAGCACCAGCCATCATCTTTCCAGCTGTTCTCAGCGCTTTTGCTCCTTTCATGGCTCCACCTCTCGCACCGGCGGACAGTCTCCACAGGACTCCCGGTCCAAGAAGATCTTTCAAGCCCAGACCTGCCTGGCAGTCCTCGAAGCCTTTTGCTTCCAAACCCCCCGCCCCCCTGTGGTCTCTCGGGTAGGGGGATGACTTTTCTCCTCTCCTTCCGTGAGATCTGGCTTGCCAGCATCGACAACGCCTGGGTCGTTCTCCTCCCTTCCAGACATTCCCTCATGGCCATTCTCCTCTCCAGAGGAGTTGCCATGATTCCAAGACTGACAATCTGACCAGCTTGGGCCTCCTTCGCCAGTTCGGATGGCTCATCAATGCCTAAAGTCCTGACTCGTGCATTCTCAGCGCATGGAATTCCTAGGCATGATCCTCGACGCACACCAGGGCAATGTTCTCCTTCCGGAGTCCAAGATTCTGACCCTTCGGTCTGGTGTGTTCTACCTCTCCTTGTTCTCTTCGGTTCTGCATGCGGATCCTGGGCACGATGGTCTCAACCTTCGAGGCTGTCCCCTTTGCTGAGTTCCACTTGTGTCCTCTACAGTTGGAGATTCTGGCCCATTGGGACAAGTCTATGTCCAGCCTCGACCGCCTGATTCTCTTTCCTGTTCAAGTCCATCGAGAGCTTCTTTGGTGACTCTCCTCTCCAAGTATCTCCCAGGGGAAATCATTCCTTCCCCTCCGTTGGCAGGTGATCACCACCGATGCCAGCTTTTCCAGCTGGGGAGCGGTCTTCAGTGCCTTGACCATTATGAGCCTGTGGTCCAAGACTGAGTCCTCTTTCCAGACCAATCTGCTGGAACTGAGGGCCATCTTCCTAGCCCTGTCTCATTGGACCTTTCTCCTCCAAGGGCGTCCAGTCAGAGTCCAGACTGACAACTCCACCTCGGTTGTTTACGTGAACCATAAGGGGGGAGCACCAGGAGCCATGTGGCCTTTTTAGAAGCCTCCCCGCTATCTTCTATGACCTGGAGCGTCATGTTTTGTCTCTTTCAGCGGTCCACATTCTGGGCATGGACAATTGGGTGGCAGACTACCTAAGCCGAGAGAGACTCAACCCAGGCGAGTGGTCTGTTCATCAGGAAATCTTCCTCGAACATCGATCTCTTAGAATCCCGACTGTACAACAAGGGCCATTGCTGCCGACACGCCCATGATTCCCTGGTTAGACTTCTGCAGTCAGTACCTGTTATCCCCTCTTTCTCTTCTCGGGTCCTCAAGAAACTCAAGACCAAGGGGGTTCCAGCCATCCTGTTGGCTCCAGGTTGGCCCAGCTGGGCCTTGAAAGCGGATCTCATGTTCCTGCTGGCGAATGCTCCTTGGCCTCTTCCTCTGCAGGTCAACCTTCTATCTCTTGGACCACTGTTCCACCCCACCTTACATCAGCTGCATTTAACGGCGTGGATGTTGAAGCTGAGGTGGCGTAGGTTTTCGGAGCCTGTTATCCAGACCATGCTCAAGGCCCGGAAACCCCAGTCGGACAAGATGTACCATCACACGTGGAAGGCTTACATCCGCTGGTGTGAGAGTAATGATTATCATCCACACTCCTTCTGTCTTTCCAGGATCCTGGCTTTTCTCTAGTCCTGTCTGGTTCAAGGTTTTGGTCTGTTTTCTCTTAAAGGACAGGTTTCTGCCCTCTCTATTCTTTTTCAGAAGACCTGGCCTTTCGACCTCAGGGGAAGACTTTCCTACAGGGAGTGGCACTCTGAACTCCCCCATACCGTGCACCCTTTGGATCTTAATCTCGTCATTGAAGTGCTTCAGGCTCCCTCCTTTGAGCCTTTGCGGGAGATTCCTCTTCGCCTTCTGTCCTGAAAGGTTGCTTTTCTGGTGGCAATTACTTCCATCCGCAGGGTCTGAGCTTGCTGCCCTATCCCAGCAGTCTCCCTTTATGGTTGTTCACAGGGACTAGGTTGTCCTTTGTCTGCCACCGTCCTTTTTGCTTAAGGTTGTTTCCTCCTTTTCTTGTATTCACTCAGGGACACATCCCACCCTTGTTTTTTTACTGTTGTTTCTGCCCGAGCTGTGTTGGTTCTTTTTGGGTTCAGAACATGTTGGTTGTTTGGTTCTGTGTTCTTTTTTTGTTTTTGTGTGTCTCTCCTGCTGCGGTAAAACTGGCTTAGCACATTGTCTGTGAGAGGGTATAGACCATGAGGTGAAGCTGACAGCTTTTCATTCTCCTAGTGGCCGGGTGTATACCCATGGTGCTGTGTCCCCCAGTGAATAGAACGAAAAAAGGATTTTACAGTACAAAAAATTTTTTTTTCGTTTTCTCCTGTAAATTTGAATTGGGTTCTGCAGTCAGCATTGACCACAACATATAAGGGGTTAAATGGCAAGTATGCTTCTGATTGATAATGGGAGAGAAGGTGATATCATGAATAAGTCGATGGTATTCACTCCCTCTGAAGTGACAGGAGAATAATACAATAATTTTCTCCCCTCCCTGTACCTTCAGCTGTCAATTGCCCTATACACTGGTTAACGTGAAAGTGTGAGTATAGGCACCTCCGCTTTAACCAGTGATACCTCTAAATCCATGTGGGCTACAGACAGTCTTATTTTAAAGCCAGGAATCAGGACCAAGATCGCGGCTCTAGTTCCAACGGCTCTGGAGTTAGAGATGTTAGTTACAATGTCCTGCTATCAGAGTGAACTGTAATGCACTTTGCTCAAACTTCGATCAGGGCTCAATCAGAACTGTTGGGGATTAAGTCACACAGTGAATGGCACAAAATTTATAATGTAAATTGACAGTGGTGTATTTGCTGTCTTTTTCCAGAAAATGTAAATATAAGTTATTCAGTGAGATGTGTGTCCCAAAATTGTGCTATTTCATACATTGATAAAATAAATGTTAGGGCTACTGATATATGACAGAAAAACACAAAAAATGGCTTGGTAATCTAAAGCAGGTTGGTCACTAAAGGGGTATACAGCCAGGTAAACAGCCACATGCTATATTTATGACACATATGGTGATTTGCACTCATTATCTGCTCTCTTTTTCTTCCAGGCAACCATTGGTCTGTGCAACACTCATGCTAATGATGTCAGTGCATTAAAAATACTCTTCTCCTCTCTAATTTTGATCTCCAAATTGTTTTATAGCTTAAATTTTCAGGTATGAAAAATTTAATTGTAGTAATTTGTTAGGACTGTGACGATAGTTAAGAGAATATTTCCTGAACTTTGAGGTTTTCTTCAACAGAATTGTTTACTTTGTGACCAGTTTTTATGTGAATAATATGAGATTAGTGGTTTGTTTTGAGTGAATATTTTTCTTTACATACTGTCCAGATTGTTCTGTTTGATCTTTTCTTGATTGTAATCTTAGGGCTGGTTTCACTGAGCAGAATCTCCCACTGATTCTGTGGCGGATTCCACCCAAAAATCAGCTTCATTTTCCACCCTGGTTCTGCCACCAATTGTATTCAATGTCCTCATCAAATTCCTCTAAGTTTTCAACTGTGTGAGAATTTACTCTTAGGCCTCATGCACACTACTACTATTTTTCACGGCTATCACACTGTTGCTTTCGTTTCCATGGCCTCATATACACACGACCATGTATTTTTAGGGTCTTGTGTATAGGGCAATACTCAAGGCAGGTCCTATTCCTGTCCATTTTTTTAATTTTTTTTTTTTGCCCCAGTGCCCTCTGACATCAGTGAATGAGGCCATGGAGACATGGGACGGCGCATGCTATATACACACACACACACACACTGTTGTATACTTGTAGCCTAAGGGTTTAGAAAGCCCCATGTATAATGTGTAATTATTTTTTTATTTTTATAGCACCCTTAATTACATGGTTCTGTAATTTTCTGAGGGTTTACATATAATACACAAAATACATAAAACAGATATATATGTGGAATAGAGGGCCTTTCTTGCAACAGCTCAAAATCTGAGAGAAGAGGGATAGAAACTATAGATGAGTGTAGAAGCTGTTTAGATAATGGTGTGGTGGCAGTAGTACTATTGGAGGTTGTAGGCTTTCCTGAAGAAGTGAATCTGGAAGGTGTGATTGTGTGGTATGTGTTGTTTTAGTGAGTTCCAGAGTATGGGAGATATACAGGAGAAGTCTTGGAGGCGGTTGTGTGAAGAGTGGATATGAGCAAAGTAGGAGATCTTGAGAGCATTGGAGGTTATGTTTAGGCAGGTAGTGGGAGATTAGGCTTTTGTATTTTAAGGTTAACATTTTAAACTGTATTTGCTGGGCGATGGGTAGTCAGCAAAGGGACTGACAGAGCGGAAAAGCTGATGAAAAACTGGGAGAGAGGTGGATAGAGTGAGCAGCAGAGTTTAGGGTGGACTGGGGTGGGGGGGGAAGGTGCATTTGCAAGTAGGCTGTGGACAAGGGTCTTAAAGTAGTCCTAGGCGTTAGATTGAGGGCATGTACTATCATTTTTGTAGTTTCAAGGTCTAGGAATGAGCAGATTCAAGGAATATTCTTGAGCTGGAGTCGACAGGAGTTGTTGAGGCTTGAAGGATAGGGTAGGGTAAATGGTTACCCCCAGGCAACAGATTTGTGAGACTGGGGTAAGTGTGGCACCGTTAACTTTGGTAGATAAGTCAGGTAGGCGGGCTGTGCAAGGTGGGGGGAAAGATGAAGAACTCTGTTTTCTCCATGTTTAATTTTAGAGAGCGTGAAGAGAGGAAGGAGGCTATGGCTACTAGACACTCTGTGGCTCTGGACAACAGAGCGGTAATGTCTGGGCCACAGAGATATATTTGAGTGTCATCAGCGTAACAGTGGTATTGAAATTCATGGGCTTCTGTGAGTTGTCCGAGGGTATAGAATGGAGAACAGGAGGGTTCCCAGGACAGAGCCTTGAGGGACACGTACAGAAAGAGGGCATAGTGAGGAGGTGGTGTGAGAGTGGTAGATGCTAAACTTGTGCTTGGGGAGGTATGAATAGATCCAGGAGAGGGCCATGTCAGTGACACCGAGGGTTGTGTGAGAGTTTGTAATGAGGGAGTGATCGACTGTATTGAAGGCAGAGGAAAGGTCGAGGAAAACAGAGTAGTGCCATTTGGCTTTGACAGTAGGTTGATTGTGACTCTTGGTTAGGGCGGTTTCTGTGGAGCGACGAGGTTGGAGAAACAATAACAGTCCCCTCATACTTGATGGGATATAGAAGTTTGCATGTGGGGAAGCCAGTTTAGGTTTTATATTTTGAGGTTTTGAACACATTTGAAATTTTGTAATGTCTAAAAGTAAAGATAATCGTAAATTGATAGATCATAATGTGGCTGGTAAGTGGTTTTGATTTACAGTTTGAGTAATTAGTTCATGTATAATCCTTGTTGGATCAGGGGAATCTGTGCGTGGTGCCTTATTGTTTATCTTAGTGCTACTTCTAGAGGCTGAACATCTTGGTCTTATTTCTGTTTTCTTAGTCTTATTTTTCTGCTTTCTAGGATCTCCCTGAGTTCTTTGAAGATAACATGGAAACCTGGATGACCAACTTCCACAGCCTTCTGACACTGGATAACAAGCTACTTCAAACAGAAGTAGGTTGTGGGCTAAGTGTGTAACCTGTATGACACAATGTCACCCTTTAGATAATGCTAAACTTTCAATAATCTTGCATATTTGGTTAGTGTGTTTTTCTATGTTTTTCTTTTCAGGATGAGGAGGACCCTGGATTGTTAGAATTGTTGAAGTCACAGATCTGTGACAATGCTGCTTTATATGCACAGAAATATGACGAAGAATTCCAAGCCTACTTGCCACGTTTTGTCACAGCCATATGGAATTTACTGGTTACCACTGGCCAAGAAGTTAAATATGATTTGGTAATATTTCAAATTTATTCAAATTTATAAAATGATCTATGCTGAAATTGGATCCAATAAAATGGTCAGGTGGTGCTGGGCAGTTAACGAACAATTATATACAGTAGTTCTGTATAGAGTGTATAATAGCACTGCATACAGTATATATGACAAATAAAGGACATGAACGGTGTCAGACCTTATTGTACCCCCCCCCCCCACAGTATCCATCTGCTGTGTTTGCAGAGTATTGTATTATGGCTTCAGATAACTCGTATAGCACTATTAATGTGTGTGTCCACCATCACGTTGCAATCCAAGTAGCGTTCTGTCTCTCACTGCTATTACTTATTGTACGCTATCTAATCAGAATTGCTGATATGTGATTCACATATGAGTGATCCTGTTTGGATGGTGTACAATTAGTGATGTATCCATTTTCCAATGGCAACGTGAAACAGGACAACATGGATGTGAAATTACCAAACCTAAATAATAATTGTGATGATGTTCACATACGTTAATTTAACTGACTTTGTTTTGGCTATTTTGCAGTTAAATGCCTTCTCCTTAGTTCAGGTTTTTGAAATTGGTGTGGGGGGGGGGAATGTATTTGTCCTGCTGCCCTTGTGTGACAGTCCTGACTGATGATGATTATACCATAAGGCAGACTGTATCCAACTAAACTTGTTTTTCATTTGTAGTTGGTGAGCAATGCCATCCAATTCCTGGCATCGGTGTGTGAGCGCCCACATTATAAGAACCTTTTTGAGGATCCCAACACATTGACCAGTATCTGTGAGAAAGTTATTGTCCCCAACATGGAGTTTAGAGGTAAAAACCACATGTCCATAATAACAGTAGTAATTAAAATGTTAGCATTGGTTCTAGCTAGCTAGGATATGGGGAAATTCATTTTACTATACTCCCTTTCTGTCTGGTTAAACTGACTCCTTGGTTGGTGTGGTGTTAACCCTTATACAGGTGAGCATGTTATATCAAAGATGTTAGATATGAGCACACCAGGGAGAAAGTAAACAGGAGATAGGGAAAAGGATATGGGAAAATACTTTATTCCACCTTCCCTATATGTCCTGTGAGTTAATCCCTCTGGTGTATATTAATAACCCCTATTAGCGTAATACATAAAATTGGTGCTATGGGTTGATTACACTGCTGGGTAATTTTTGTATAGTTGGGAGCGGTAAGCGATTATCCCAATATATAATGATCCAGGCGGTGGTATTTATCGCTACACTGCGTAATTGAAGACTCTGGGACAGCCCATCCGGGGTGTGTGTGTGTGTGTGTGTGTATGTATGTATGTAGTATATACAGTGTGTGTGTGTTATATATATATATATATATATATATATATATATATATATATATATTTATATTTATATTCTAGGAGGGTATCTGCACAGTTTGGCTTTTTGAACCAGAGTGTAATTCAGTGTAATTTTGGAATTAGCTGCTGTACCAGAGTGAGCTGATATAACCGACCTGGACGGCTCTTTATGTACTTAGTGATTCAATTGTTGCGTTTACATTTTTTAATTCCACTATTTTAAAGTTTTATATTTTATTATTTTGGCCTTTAATTTCAGTCATTTTTTCTATAAAATTTGGCATTACCCCTTTTTTTTTTTTTGTATACCTTAACCGAATTTTACGCCCTTTTAGAACTAAACAGGCTCTGAGGCTCTTTCTAGCAAACTTCTTAACTATACATTGACAGTGAGAGTTTTTCCCATACACACTGCGTATAGAGAGCATGTACAGATGTAGTGGTTGCCAAAGTGATTGGCCGCTTCATACAGTTGCATCTCCAGTTTTACCACCTAGAACATTGGTTTCCTCTTCCCCCAGCAATTGCTACAGCTGTACATTTCTGCAATACATTATATGGGATGGACTCTCTCTTGCAACACTTAAAACATTTTAGACCCTGTTTTCTAATCAAAATAAAAATAGGTCAATCCCATAATGCATAATGACATCATAGTATTTCGTGGAAAGTTATGACTTAGCACCATGACATCCATGCAGGAGCTGAGCAGGCACCATGGATAGCTGGGGTCTACTGTAAAATACAGCTGACACACTTCTGTATCACCTGTAGTCAGAGAAATTTTGTCAAAGGCGTTGGCTACTTGCATGACACGGCAGGAATGATTTAGGGTTGTCATCCTGTGCATATTCTTTGGGATGGTAGAATACTGAACAAGCAATGATATCGCTGAAGTGGGAATAAAAAAGCAACGAAAAATAAAAAAATACAAATATAAAATAAATACACAAAAATGTTCCTTTACTATATTAAAATGATTTTTTTTTGGCATTGTGTCTGTAACAACTGTGATGAATGCCATGAAAAAAAAACCCACCAGAAATAATGATTTTTGGTCATCTCTGCACACAGTAATAAAAATTGTTCAAAAAGTGTTATGTATCCCAAAACACTAAAAAAAAAAAAAAAGTACAACTCATTTAAAGTAAAAAAAAAAAAAAAAAAGCCCTGAACCAGCCCAGACAGAAAAGTAAAAAATGGTTTTCCCCCAAAAATTGGTTTTTATTTTGCAGTATTAGTAAAACATAAAAATATTGGCTATTCTGTAATCATACTGATCCATAGAATATAGGTAACATGTTTAGGCTGTACAGTGAATGTTAAAAAGCAATATCTATATTTTTACCGTATTTTTTTAATATCCCCTTTCCCCCAGAAAGTTACCGTATTTTTCGGGCTATAAAACGCACCTGACCATAATATGCACCTAGGTTTTAGAGGAGGAAAATAGGGAAAAGTGCTGTACAGTGAATGTTAAAAAGCAATATCTATATTTTTACCGTATTTTTTTTAATATCCCCTTTCCCCCAGAAAGTTACCGTATTTTTCGGGCTATAAAACGCACCTGACCACAATATGCACTTAGGTTTTAGAGGAGGAAAATAGGGAAAAAAAATTTGAAGCAAACAAGTGTGGTAAAATATGTAATAACATATGGGAGTTGTAGTTTTGCAACAGCTGCAAGGCCACATTGACAGGTGTCCCTGCAGCTGTACAGGGATGCATAGGATGTCTTTTTTTTGCGGGGTCAGGTTTTTAGTTAGACCATTTTGGGGAATGTCTATTGCTTTGATCACTTTTTATTCAAATCAGAGGCGAAACCATGAAAAAAACAGCAGCTCGGCACTTCTAGGATTTTTTTTTTTCCCCCACTACGACGTTCAGCCTACAGGAAAAATATTTTTATAAGTTTGTAGACTGGCGTTTTTGGACACAGGGATACCTAATATGTATGTGTGTCACAGTAATTTTCTACTTTTATATGTATTCTAGGAAAAGGGGGTGATTTTGAACACAGTATACAACTTTTGGATTTTCTGGCAGTATTTGTGTCATTAACAAATTGTCTAATTTCTGTGAGAGTTTCCCTTGCTTTTCTGTTGAGCTATTCCCTGCTTCTCATTGTGTATGGTGTATGGGCTGTGTGTAATAAAGGTGGTGAGGGTCACTTCAAATGGCTATATCTCAGGCATTATAAAATGTTGAAACTTGCTTTTGGTGTCATTTAAAAAGGGGATTGGCCTATAAATATCCAATGCCTTCAAAAATGTGGTCACTTCTCAGGAGATTCAATTTAAATAGTACTTCAGTAGTTCTGCAAAAGCAGCCTGCTGTCTATAAAAGTAAAAATCTCTGCTCCAAAAGTCAAATTATAGCTAGTTCGAGTCTCTACCCTACTGTGTCTCCATCCAACAATTTTAGCTCATATATGACATTGCTGTACCAGGGATAACCCTACAAAAGTTTTAGGAGTGCTTGTCTCTGACATTAAGTGGGCGCAACATATTGGGCACTGAAATTGTAAGGGGGCGTTCACACTACCGTTATTAATGTCCGTTGCTGTTTTCCGTCATAGGATGACAGCAATGGACATTAGCTGTCACAGAGAGAGGTCACAGACTGATTCTGTGTCGGTTCCCATTGACACTAATGTAAACAACATGACGGACGCTATCTTCCGTCATGTTTGTTTACTTTTGTAACGGAACATAAAGTTGGACATGCATGTAATCTATGAGGGAAGACCGCAACGGACATTAGTAATGGTAGTGTGAACCCACCCCAAGTGTACTTTTCATGCTCCCCCAGAGATAGAAAACGAGAACAGGTGATAAGGCCTCTCCTTATACCTACTTTAGTTTTTTCTTGTCCCTAGGAGATGACCAGAACTCGTTCTGGTCAGAAGCCATATAAACCCCGCATAACCTACTTCAAACCCCGGCTTCTCCTGAGAGGGCTACTGTGAGCGCAGTCCACTCTAAGTATCACCGTATTGAAGTCAGAGAGAGACACACACATTCACAGCTATTGTGTATATAGTGTGTTCTGCTTTAATGGAGGGGAAAAGGTGGTCTTAAATACAGTGTATAGACAAGACAGGTTGAACTAGTACAACTAGCATAACATGATTGGTGGCAAAGCTGTAAAATAGTTTTGGCAGTTGGACAACAAACAAAAGAGGAGCCTCACTCCATTAAGGCATCTGGAGGGGGATGAGCTCTCTAAACAAATGTATGAATGTAAAATGGCTACAGGCATGGCCCTGGAATACAAAATGGAGGATACATAAGCTGAGGCATCCTCCACATTTCCCTCCTTTTGTAAATGATATAATCCATACCCAGGATGCATTAGGGGCTGCTAATCAGACTTTTATGGAGACTTCACCTCATTCCCCATGGATATGTTATACCATTTACATACCTATTTGTCTAATATACTCAGAGGGATGCCTTCACCGTCATGTTTGTCAGTGTGTCCAACCACCCTTACAATCTGCAAACCCACTGTCCTGGGATTGCACCTCTTTCTAGCAAGTTTCTTTACAAGCCACAATATAAACTTTATAGTCAAATAGATGCAAAAACACAGCAAAAATATTTGAAATATTCCCATAAACCATCCACCTAATCCCTTAAACCAATTGGCAGGATTTAAGAATGAAAAGGTATCTGACCACCAACTGTCCTGTGTCTTCTGATGTTCTTTGATCCATTTTTCTCTTAAGTTCTCTGACCTTATCAATCCCTGCCCGCACTTGAAGATTCCCTTCCGAGTTGATATAGTGGCAGCAGGAAGGTCCGATAATCTGACACCTTCTCCCCCCTGTGCTTCTGTGAGGTAGTCGAGGACTATGGTTGTTGATTGCTGACTATTATGAGTTGTCCTTTTATCGTATTAGTGGCATTCAACAGGCCTAGTGTGGTGTATATCTGCTCATCTAGATAATCGGTGGATTCTACTAACTTGTCCCAAGTTTGCATAACCATGGGATACAAGAGTATTGTGCTGATAATTCTGTTGCTTGTACCCATTGAAACCACATGGGATCGCCCATCTTTCCTAAGGAGAATGTCTGCTGCACGCTTGTACAAAGTATGACTGGGTATCATCTCAGATTTCACATGTTCATGGGCAATTATGAAGGTGGCTGGTGTCAGTCTAGCTAGAGTCCCCCCTCCCCCTGGGGGAAGCCACTTGTTTGCTTGATGACCACATACTAGATATGCATCCTCGGGCAATATGCAAGCTTTCCGAAGCTGAACTAGGCAATAGAGGTAGCTAAAGCGTCGCTGCATAGGGGGTTTTGCACACTACTTGTTCCCCGTCTCTGTCTCTTTGGGGTCCGGTGCTCTGTATCAGACACCCCTGACTATCCTTAAGTAGTCCCCGTTCTATTGAGGAATTGTGCTCTGGACAACCCTTTATTCCCTCTGTGAACCATCTGTCACTATCTTGTAAGGGGGCATGAATCTTTTTCTTAAAAATGAACTCTACTTTACCTGACCTTACAGTAGAGGTGCTTGGCAGACTAAGGCTAATATTAAGCTCTACTCTGGGAATGGTACGAGCATGAAATGGAACTTTGGATTTATGTTCAAATGTTTCCTTTACCGGGTTCCAATCCTACCACTTGCTTGGTCTCCCTGTCAGGTTTAGCTGTAACCATGGGAGGGTCACCCAACCTGCTATGGGAATTGCAACAGCGTGATTATTAGTGATGTTCATTCCCTTATAAGTGACTGAACTCTAAGAAACATTATGAAAACAGGAGTTATTTAAGATCTCATCTCGGTCATGAGGTAGGGCTTGATAAGGCATGGTCTTTGCTGAAACAGGGCTGTGAGTACAAATCCAACAGTTCCTAGGTTTTTCCTGTTCATCTATGTTATCAATGAACACCTTATGGTGTTGAATCAGTTTATTGTCCCATTCTTCTTTTAGAACATCATGTATCAAGCTCACTGGTTGCATCACCAGTGCTAGGATCAAAAGTAGGTACCGCATCCTTTCAATCGTCGTCTGGGCAGGTCACCTTTTTACAGTGACTAGCGTGGATCCACGTCGACTATCCTTCTAATTTGAATGAAGTGGATGTTGTCAGAAGAAAGGACCATCAAACCGTGGATCAAGGCTCTTTCTCACGTGTCTCTGTACCACCACCCAGTCTCCTGGCTTTAGGGAATGTGATCCCAGTACTTGTTTTGGATCTGGAAGAGAACTATAGACATTATCATGTACTTTCTTTAATTCATTATGCAATGCTACAACATACTCTGTCAGTGTGTTGTATTGGAATTGCATCTGCTGGGGAAAATACAGTCCTAGTCTTGGGACACCACCAAAAAGCACCTCATAAGGTGACAAGTGTGTTTTCCTATGTGGTGTGTACCTTACTGAAAATAGGGCCAGGCGAAGGCACTGTGTCCATGGCTTTCTTTTCTCTTCCATAGCTTTTTGGATTTTTAATTTCAGGGTACCATTTAGCCTCTCCACTTTCCCACTACTCTAATGATGGTATGGTGTGTATAATGCTTGCTGTATCCCCATGGCCTCCATTATTTCTCTCATTACTTGTCCAGTGAAATGAGTTCCATTATCACTTTCAGTGGTCTCGGGGATCCCATACCTGCACACTACTTCTTTCAGTAGTTTATCTGTAGTTGCTTTTGCGGTGGCTTTCTGTACCGGAAATGCCTCAGGCCATCCTGAAAAGAGATCAACACACACAAGCACGTACTTATACCTTCCCACCTTTGGTAACTGTATATAGTCAACCTGAAATCTCTGAAACGGGTACAAGGGCTTTGGGGTGTTTTTCTGAGGAACCTTTACTTTTTAGCCCACATTGTGTAGCACATGTCATGCGGGCTTGCACATATCTGGCTGCAATTGTGCTAAAACCTGGAGCTACCCATCTTTTGCTCACCAGGTCACACATGGCTTGAGAATGAGCTGCTTGCGCCATCATTGGGAACAATGCTCTTGGTAAACAAACTCTTACCACTGACCATCAGGCCTTATTCATCTTCTTTTGCACCTTGCTGCTCCCAAGTCTTCTTTTCTTCGGGACTGGCTTGGTTCTGCAATGTTTTTAGAGAGCTGAGAAGCTTGCTCTGGTATGGTGATCAACAGTGTTGAGGCTTGTTCCCTAGGCTTTTCTGCAGCTAGTTTGGCGGCAGCATCTGCCCTTGCGTTACCTCTACTCTCTTTTGTATCAGCCTTGGTGTGTGCCTTGACTTTGACTATACCCACTTGTTTGGGTAGTTGCTGGGCCTCCATCAGTTCCTGAACAGCCTGGAAGTTCTTTATAGGCTTACCATTAGACGTGAGGGAAGCTCTTGCTCTCCATATCGGGCCATAATCATGTGCTATACCAAAAGCATAGCAGGAGTCAGTGTATATATTAGCCACCTTACCCTCAGCCATTTTACACGCTTCAGTGAGAGCTTTTAGTTCAGCATCTTGGGCTGAGACATGTGGGGGTAATGGTTCTGCTGGTTTTACCTCGTGTTCAGTGACCACAGCATATCCAGTTTAGAATTTGCCATCCTTCCCAAATCGAGAGCCATCTACAAAAAACTCAAAATCAGGGTTAGCAATAGATTCTTCATTTACATCATCAAACCCTACAGTTTCTTGTTGCATCAGTTGTATACAATCATGTCCCACATCGTCATCAGAAAATACAGTGTGTGTGTGTGTGTGTATAGGTTGTTTGACTGTTGTTCTTCCTTTTTTCCCCCTGAATCTATTGTTAACAGGGTAGAGGGATTGAGTGTTGTACAGCGTGCAAGGGTGACATTAGGAGGCATAAGTAAGGCACACTGTAATCTGAGTTGTCTGGCCATTGAAATGTGCTTAGGCTGGACCTGGGACAATATGCCATGTACATCATGAGGAGTAAGTACTGTGACAGGGAAGTCCAGTACGATGTCGGCACACTTCTCCAGGGACAGTTGGACCACAGCTACTACCCTAACACAAGATGGTGCTCCTCTGGACACTGTGTCTAATCTAGCAGAATAGTGAGCTACTGGACTTTGTTGGTGTCCATGAGTTTGAGTAAGCACTGCTGTTACATGTCCCAACATTTCTGTACAGTAAAGAGAAAAGGGCTTGTCATAGTTTGGAAGTCCTAAAGCTGGCGCAGATAAGATTGCCAACTTGAGGAAGTGGAAATTTTCCACTGCTTGTTCAATGAGAGAAAATGGATTAGTAATGCAGTCATAAAGAGGCTGCATCAACAGGGATGCATTATGGATCCACTGTCTGCAGTAGGACACATGGCCTAAGAATGTCCTAAGTTGCGCCACACCATTAGGGGGTTTGAGCTCCTGTATGGCCCGAAGTCTATCAGGGGTTAGATGTTTGAGTCCCTGTGAAATACAATGACCTAGAAAAACCACTTTAGTAAGGCAGAACTGCAATTTGGACTTCGATGTTTTACATCCATTTTCTACTAAAAAGCACTACAGAGATACTGATGCTTGCAAACATATGTCCTGGGAGGGGCAACATAAGAGCAGGTCATCTACATACTGAAGTAGCACCACGCCCAAAGGCGGGAGCCAGTTTTGAAGGATTATTGTCATGGCTGCATTATACAGGGTGGGAGAATTCTGCGCCCTTTGTTGTAACACTGTCCAGGAATATTGTTTACCCTTGAAGGTAAATGCAAATAAATACTGACAATCCGGGTGAAGGGGAACACTAAAAAATGCTTTAGAAAGATCAATGACAATAAAATGTGTAGCTGAGGGAGGTTTCTGAGCTAACAGGGTATGAGGATTGTGTACAACCGGAGTAAGTAACTCAGTCACAGCATTTAGTGCCCTCAAATCATGTACCATCCGGTAGGTGTCAGGTTCACCTTTTTTAGTTTTCTTCTTAATTGGAAAAAGGGGTGTGTTTGCCATCGACTGAATAGGCCGGATTGCACCGGTCTCGAGTAGTTCTTTAACAGTTACTTCAATGGCGACTTCTTGCGCTGGGCTCAGAGGGTATTGTTTTAGCCTGGGTTGGAGTGCTCCCTGCTTTCATGTCACCATTACTGGGGGTACTGGCAATTTTCCTGTATCTGTTTTTCCTTTTGCCCAGAGGTAATCGGGCATACAACCTAGATGTTCCTCTACACTAACTACCTCTAGATTGTTTTGTTTTGTCAGGAAAACCAGGGAGTGTGTGTAGGGAACATAAGGTGTCTTCTGATATTCCTGGTATCAGTGAGACCGTCCCATCTGGCTCATACACAAATATGTGCCTCTAGAGTCTGTAAAATGTCTGATCCCAGCAAGTTAACTTGGGCAGTCTCACTGAGAAGGAATCTAGTGGTAATGGTGCAAGCAGGGGTGGGAAATTTGACTTTCATGGAAGTGGTTACAGGATTAGCCACAGGCTTGCCATCCACCCCAGTACAGATAACAAAATCATCAGTTATCTCATAGGGGAAAACAGCGTGCAAAACAGATTTGGCAGCTCCAGTATCCACTAAAAATTCACATGTTCTCCCCTCAGTCAATTGTAGGGAGATCATAGGGGCTGGCCCCAGTTTATCAGGTACTGATATTAAATGCACGCTTACTGGAGTACCTATTTCCTATTGATTGTTATTGTCAGAATCCTCCTGTTTCTGGATCTCCCGTTTTGAAACTTTGTAGTGCCGGGCGAATTGTCCCTCCTTTTCACAATTGTAGTACCTTACAATTCTTCTTTCCCTTCTTCTACTCCTGTATCTATTTCTTCCTTGTACAATGGTGGAAGAGTGAAGAAATCAGGCAATACTTTTTAGAGGCTAACTGAATATATTTAGTATAGTATATAGTAAATATACTATAGTAAGCTTTCGGAAGTACTAGCTCCCTTCATCAGACATGGTGTTAGGAAGGGAGCTAGTATTTCCGAAAGCTTACTATAGTATATTTAGTATATACTATACTAAATATACTCCGCCTCTAAAAGGTATCGCCTGATTTCTTCACTCTTCCACTACTTTCAATGGCTAACATGGTACAACATTATACTACTATTCCTTGTAAAATGTAAGCACCTGCTGTTCTACTTTTGTTACGGTTATCTTGTTTTATGCCCTTGGCTATGAGGTGGAGGTCCTGAGGGTTGCTACGACGCCACTCAGGTCTGGCACTCCTTAGTGCCTGGGATAATCTGGGCTTTCAATCCTTCTACAAATGCTCCTGTCAGCAGTCGGCGATGCATATCATTTAGGGGACTGTACCTCATATCTGACCATCACATCTGTATACGGGCAAAGAATTTTTCCACGGTCTCCACTTTGTCCTGTGACATATCTGTTAGTAGGACAGACTGCTCCTGTTGCTTATTTGACACCCATTCTCTGATCCTTTGTATATACTCCTTTCCTGACCTTCCAGTTTTCAGCCACTCCTCCCCTTTTCTCGAAGTGTGTAGGTCCCTGTTCCCTGACATGTTAGCCTGTATATGTGCAAGGATATCTACCGCTTTGCAAGCAACAATGTGTTCAAGGTCTGACCATGTACAATTATATGTCTCATTAATGTGTTCCAACATTTTCCCAAAAGGCTTGGGCTTCTCTTCTGGGTCGGGCAACTGTTTCAATATTGCCCACTGATCAGATATTGCTCCAGGGTCTGTACACTAAGTTAGGAGCCACTCCTCTTGGGTTTTGTCTAGGGGTGGATGAGGACTAGATCACATCAGCTAGACGTTGTACCACCTTCTCTAAAGTTTTTGTCTCCTGACTCTCTGTGGGTGTGGTTTCCTGCAGTATCACTTTACTTAAATTCTTTGTCTGCCCTCTTTGTTTAGTTTCCTGCTTTTTCACTAAGACAGTCATCCCTTCCTGCCCTTCCTCCCCTGAGCCATCCTCCTCTCCCCCACCATGGAAATCAACCTCCTTTTGTAGTATGGGCATGGGTCTCTCTTCAATGGAACTTGGGTCTAACCTAGGGATAGTGAATTTGGGGATAGCTCCCTCACCCTTAGGGTCTTTTATCATAGGATACAAATTGGCCGTTTTTGTTTTTTCTGAATTGCCATAACCAGAACCAGGGGCTCCACAGTTTGAGCAGTTTTCTCTCCAGGAGGGGTTTTGTTGTCCACATACCCCACATATATAACCAGCCGGATCATACGGGATGGCCTCCCATATACTACCACTGGGGCTGCATAGTATGGTGATGCTTGAATAAATGGGTTATGTGGACTGAGGAGTGGGGGCACATCTGCTTTTTGCGTGTTCTCCTCCTTTTGAGGGTTTCAGTGGCTCCTCTTTTGAGGCATTTAGCACCTCCCCCTCACATGGGTTTGGATTATTTTCAGTAAAACACTCATATAACACCTTATCTCAATAGTCATCTCTCTATATCCTTTTTTCGTCACTTCCTCTGCTACTTTCATCCATATTTTGCATTGTTCAGCTAGCTTTTTATCTTTCAACCATCCGCGCTGTTTTTCTGAAAGGTTCTGCCACATTTCAACATCTAAACATCCTGTCTTTGGCATACCAGCCTTTTTGAACATTTTCTGGCACCCCTTCACTGCATCAGCACCCTCTTGCTCTCACAATCTCTATAGCTGGAATACCTCTATTCTTGGGATCCGCCTCACACCTCCAAGGAAAATTCCCCATGATTTGCCTAATCTTCTGTGACGAACCTCAAAGGGAACAAACGACGGTACCTCTCGGGCGCCTAGCGCTTAATTGAAGGCAATGTCTTGCCTTTAAAACCTCTAAGGATATCTCTCGGCGCCCAAAAAGTGTTAACTATGTACAAGGAACTCATACAGTAGCCCCAGGCTACTACTTTCTCCTCTACCTTAACTTAAGAGATGGCTAATCATGGGTTTTTGTTCTGCAAAATTAGTATCGCATAAAAAAACTGTATAAATGAGGTATCGCCGTAATCGTACCGACCCGCAGAATAAAGGTAACATGTTACTTACGCTCCACGCTGCATGATGAAACATTTAAAAGGTAAAACGCAGTGCCAGAATTGATGGGGTTGTTTTTTAATCCACCAAGAAAGAGTTAAGAAAATGTATTTAATAAGTTGTAAGCACCTAAAAATGATGTAATTACAAAATACATCTCATACAGCAAACAACAATCCCCCCATATGGCTACATCACCAGAGAAATAAAGAAAATATAGCTTGTACAATGTGAAGACAAAAACCCCAAAAATCACCAAATCATTAGAACATAACTGGCTGCGGCAGGAAGGCAATTTATAAGCTGTGCGAGCGTATATTAGGGTACAAACCAGATTTAGAGCTTACGAGGGATAATAAACAAGAAGTGACACCCAGAGTGACCTCCCCAATAATAGGAACTACTGGGGAAATAGTAGGGAATTTAGTGTACCCAA
Organism: Leptodactylus fallax; assembly: GCA_947044405.1. Taxonomy (NCBI): domain Eukaryota; kingdom Metazoa; phylum Chordata; class Amphibia; order Anura; family Leptodactylidae; genus Leptodactylus; species Leptodactylus fallax. Next base: position 176,567 of record CAMRHE010000233.1, read on the forward strand.
TTTACTACGCACAGCTTACATATTCACTTTTCCCCATCCGCTGTGCAGTCACGTCTGGGATACTAATGCTCACTACACCCCTTAATAAATTCTTTGAGGGGTGCAGTTTTCAAAATGGAGTCATTCCCTAGGGGATTCCATTTTACTGGTACTTTAGAGGCTCTGCAAACATGACATGACACCCAGATCCCAAACATCTGAATCTGCGCTCCAAAAGCCACATAGTGCTCCTTCCTTTCTGCGCCCTACTGTGTGCCCAAACTGCAGTTTATACCCACATGTATGACACTGGTGTACCCAGAATAACGTACTTCATGTCATATGTGGGTATAAACTGCTGTTTGGGCACAGCCGAGCACAGAAGGGAAGGAGCGCTAATTGGTTTTTGGAGCACAGACTTGGACGGTTTGGTTTTTGGACGCCATTGCACTATTGCAGAGCTGAAACGTCAGTAAAGTGGAATCCCCTGACATGTCACCCCATTTTGGAAACTACACCCCTGAAGGAATTTATCCAGGGGTACATTGAGCATTTTTAACCCCTTCAGGTCTGAGCCAAAAAGTGCGTTAAAGACCAGGCCTCATTTTTCAAAAATGACATATGTCACTTTATATGGCAATAACTTTAAGACGCTTTAACTTGCACAAGTGATTTTGAGACACTTTTTTTGTGAGACATTGTACTTCATGTTAGTGGTAAACATTGATCAATATTTTTGTATTTATTTATAAAAAAAAATAGGAAATTTGATGGAAATTTGGAAAAAAAATCACAATTTTCAAAATGTGAAATGCTCTGCTTTTCAAACAGATAGTCATACCATCCAAATAAGTTAATAAATATTATCTTTTTTTATATGTCCCACTAGGATACCTGAACCAACGATACTCTAATCGCTGATTCAGCACTATAGACTGCAATACACGTGTATTGCAGTCTATACAGGAATTCAGCCTATGTAGACATAGGCTGATTTCCAGAGGTCCCGGCAGGATCAACCAGATAGTGGGGGCTTCAGGCAGCCTGGGGTCACTGGCCAGGCTGCATATTATAGATATCGGCACCCCCCGATCTCGCCGCGGGGGGTTCCGGGGGCGGCAACATGGCGGAACCCCTTGGATGCTGCGGTCATGTTTGACCGTGGCATCCAAGGGGTTAAAAACCCCGATCGGCGCTCGGAGGTTAAGGAGCAGGGTGTTAGCTGTCAGTTACAGCTGACACCCTCTCCCGATGCCGTCCGCGGCAGTCAGTGCCGCTAGCAAACACTTAAAATGCTGCGGTCGCTATTGACCGCGGCATCTTAAGGTTTAAAAAGCGGGGATCGGTGTTATCACTGGTCCCCGCTGTTTCAGCGGGAGCGTGGCTGTCAAATACACCGTCACGTACCTGTATGTTTGGATGCGGTAACTAACCACATTCTCCCACGTACCTGTACGTGAGAATGCGTGAAGGGGTTAACCCCCCAAGTGTTGCTGTAATTTATTATCCATAAATGAATACGCAGCTGATGGTGAAAGGTGAAAATGACAATTTTTCCAAGAATACGTCATTTCAGTGCGCAATATGTTGTGCCCAGCTTGTATCAGAGATGAACGCTCCAAAAGCTGTTGTGCCCGAGATCCCAGGTATTGTATACCCAGCTGTTGTGCCCGGGTATAGTTTCCACTCAACAGTTTTTTGAGTGTGTGTCTGTGCAGACATAAACTGGGCACAACATATTGGGCACTGAAATGGCGTATGTATAGAAAAATTTCATTTTTAACTTTTCATTATCAGCTGCGCATTCATTTCTGGAAATTAAAAGAATGCAACACTTAAGGGTTAATAATGCTCGCTACCTCACTTGATAAATTCCTTGAAGGGTATAGTTTCCAAAATGGGGTGACATGTGTACGGTTTCCACTTTACTGGCAATTCATGGGCTCTGCTAAAGTGGCATGGTGTCCAAAAAGCAAACTGTGCTCCAAAAACCAAAATAGCGCTCCTTCCCTTCTGTGCCCAAACAGTAGTTAATACCCACATATGGCATTAAGTACGTTATCCTGGGTACACCAGTGTCATACATGTGGGCATAAACTGCCATTTGGGCACACAGCAGGGCGCATATGTGAAGGAGCGCTATGTGCTTTTGGAGAACATATTTAGATTGTTGTTTTTTTGGATGCCTTGTCACATTTGCAGAGACCCTAAAATTGCCCCTACAAAATGGGGGTCACTTCTTGGGGAATTCCAGTTTACTGGCACCTCCAGGGTTCTGCAAAAATAACATGGCGACCAGAAAGTCCCTCTAAATCTATACTCCAAAAGCTAAAAAAACAGTGCTCCTTCCCTTCTGAGCCCTGCTGTGTGCCCAAGCAGCAGTTTATACCCAAATATTTAATTTTTTTGTCCCCGGGATAGCCCACTTAATAGTTTTAGGAGTTCATGTCAAAGTGGCCGCAACGTATTAGGCACTGACATTGGATATTTCTTTAAAAACGTCAATTTTCACTTTTGTACATTAATTTTTGGGAAGCATTTTTAGGCTCAAAATGATAATACCCCTTGATACATTCCTTGAGGGGTGTAGTTTCTAAAATGGGGTCACTTTTGAGAGGTTTACATTGTATTGGTACTTTTAGGGACTCTGCAAATGCGACATGGCACTCAAAAACTAATCCAACCACATCTGCCCTCCTAAAGCCAAATAGCGCTCTTTCCATTCTGAGCCCTACAGCAGTTTACGACCACATATGGGGCATTTCTGTGTTCAGAAGAAATTGTGTATCAAACTGTGGGGTGTTTTTTCTTTAACCACTTGCAAAAATTAAAAATATGTCACTAAATGGACTGTTTATTGGAAAAAAGTAATTTTTTCTTTTTACGTCCCAAAGTCAATAAAATCTGTGAAACAGCTGTGAGGTCAAAATGCTCACTATACCCCTAGATAAATTCTATGAGTGGTGTAGTTTTCAAAATGGGGTCACTTTTTGGAGATTTGTATTGTATTGGTACTTTAGGGGCTCTGCAAATGTGACATGGCACCTGAAAACTATTCCAGCAAAATCTGCCCTCCAAAAGCTAAATAGCACTCTTTGCATTTTGAGCCCCGCCATGTACCCATTCAACAGATTACAACCACATATGGGGCATTTCTGTGTCCAGGAGAAATTGTGTAACAAACTTTGGGGAGCTTTTTCTCTTTTGTCCTCTTGTGAAAATGAAAAATTTGGGGCTAAATTGACGGTTTATTGGAAAAAAAGTAATTTTTCATTTTAATGTCCCAATGTTAATAAAATCTGTGAAACAGCTGTAGCATCAAAATGCTCACTATACCCCTTGATATGTTCAGTGAGGGGTGTAGTTTCCATAATGGGGTCACTTTTAGGGAGTTTCCACTGTATTGGTACTTTGGGGGCTCTGCAAATGCAATATGGTACCTGAAAACTATTCCCCCAAAATCTGCCCTCCAAAAGCCAAATAGCGCGCTTTCCATTCTGAGCCCTGCCGTGTTCAGGAGCAATTGTTTTGCAAACTATGGGGTGCTTTTTCTCCTTTAACCCCTTGTGAAAATGAAAACTTTGAGGATAAAGTGACATTTTAGTAATGTTTCATTTATACATCCCAGTGTTAGCAAAATCTGTGAAACGGCTGTAAGGTCAAAATGCTCACTATACCCCTTGATGAATTCTGTGAGGGGTGTAGTTTCCAAAATGGGGTCACTTTTTGGAGTTTTCCTTTGTATTGGTACTCTAGGGGCTTTGCAAATGAGACATGGCACATGAAAACTATTCCAGCAAAATCTGCTTTTCAGACGCCCAGTGTCACTCCTTCCCTTCCGTGCGCTGCCATTCGCCCAAACATCAGTTTACACCCACATGTGAGGTATTTCTGTGCTCAGGAGAAATTGCATAACAAACTGTGATATGCATTTTCTCCTTTAACCCTTTGAATGTTTTAATTTTAGGGCTAAATTAAGGAATTAGTGGAAAAAAATTAAATATCTAAATTTCACCTCCATATTGTTTTAATTCCAGTGAAATGCTTAAAGGGTTAACAAAATTCCCAAATGTCATTTTGAATTATTTGAGGGGTACAGTTTTGAAAATGGGGGTGATTTATGGGGGTTTCTAATATATAGGCCTTTATAATCCTCTTCAGAACTGAAGTGGTCCCTAAAAAATTTGTTTGGGAAATTTTCTTGTAAATCTGCAAAATCGCTGTTACACTTGTAAGCCTTCTAACATCCAAAATAAATTACAGGACGATTAAAAGATGATGATATGTAGCAGAGATATGGCAGATAATATTTATTAATGTATTTGGGTGGTATGACTGTCTGTCTGGGCTGGGTCCTTAAGGGGTTAAAGGGGTTTTCCGGGCAAAACATTTTTTTTTTTTTTTTTTAAATCGTGTTTTGAGTGATTTCTGGGGGTCTCTGGCAGCTCCTGGTATCTCCTGCATTCATTTGTTTACATGCTTCAGTTTCCTGCTATGTAACTTCCACACTAACCACTCACCTCACTCCTCTCCTCCCTCTCTCTCCCTCCCTCCCTCCCTCCCATACACCCCCCTCCCTCCCATACACCCCCTCACCGTCTCTCTAGCTATCCCGCACTTCCCTACCTACTCAGCCCAACTCCTGACCCCATTATACTTACCTTCCACGCTTCTTCCTGGGGGACGGCCCCTCCTTTACTGATACTGCAGGCATGCGCTCTTCTCCCAGCGCTGCTCTGTTCTCTGCAGCAATGATCTACCTCAACTGCTCATGTGTGAATATGGGTAAATATACATTTTTGATTATTTAGAAAGTAGGAGGGGGGAGGTTGTTTAGATTAGTGTAGGGATTTCCAGTTATCCCGGACAACCCCTTTTAAGATGACTTTTGTCCGTGTATTTATGCGGTTAACTCCTTATGGCGGTTGTCTTGTTTTTAAAAATGATGACTGCTCTGCTGCATAGCAGCTGCCATAGCTAACGGGTCTCAGATGTAATGTACATCTGATCGTGGCCATTGTGTGCCAAAACCTCCTCCCCAAAGTTAAATAATTGCCCCCATACCTTCTTCCCCACTTCCCGAAAACGCCAGTCTAAAAACATAATTTTTTATTTTTTTTTTCAATACAGTAAACGACATAATTGGAAAAATTAAAGATTTGCCATTTCGTTACCCATAAAAATTTGAATAAAATGCGGTCAAAGCATCAGACATTCCCCAAAATGGTACAACTACAAAGTACATATGGCTCCGCAAAAGAAAATTCCTTACATGGAAATGTAAAAAAGTTATTGGTGTCAGAATATGACGACTCTAAGAAATGAATTTTTTATTTTTTTATAAAGTTTTACAGATTTTTACAAATTTTTTTTACAAAGTAGGTTTTTTTTTTTAAAGGGATAAAATGTAAAAAAAACAAACAAACTATATACATTTGACTGCACAGTGAACGCTGTAAAAACAAAGCCCATAAGAAAGTTGCACAGTTTTTCTCCTATAGCAAGCCCCCCTCCCTCCTCCAGCCCCCCATCCCCGGCCAAATTTTTTCCAGCTTTGCAGTAAATCATACAGAATATTTAATTGTACCATTATAAACTTCAAACATTAAGCCCTCATATGGCTCTGTGAATGGAAAAATAGGTTATGGGGTTTGGAAGGGTCTACCAGTTACAGATTTATCATTGAGAAGTAAGCCTGCTCGTGCCTCCTTAGTGATATATTTCATGTAATTTATGTCTTCTGTGTTGCAGCTGCTGATGAAGAAGCGTTTGAAGACAATTCCGAAGAATATATTAGGAGAGATCTGGAAGGATCTGGTAATGTGTACACCTATATAGGTATAATCGTACAAGAAGAAAGATTTGCTGCAGTCTGGATCATGCAAAATGGTTAAAGGTTAAATGAAGGTTTAAATGGGTCTATCATCTTCAAAATTGTTTCTAAACCACTCATTTGGTCACTGAGCCACTAAATGTCCCTACAATATCTTAACAATTTTGTGTTAAAGTACAATCTTGGGGGGCGTGGCTAGCGCTCAACATGGACAGTCGCATGTGAGCGGAGCTCCGGTTTATGCCGCTCATTCATCCTGAATTCCATCCTGACCTACCGGTGCCCGGGTTAGCTGTCTGCTGGAACGCACATCTGGGGTCCTCCCCTTTGCTCCGGGACTCCCGTTCTGCTGGTGTCGACCCCCGCTGGGTTGTAGTCTGTGGCCGTTGCACGTGGCCGGCGGCCATACTCCTTCACCGCCACTGCCGGAGCCGCTTTGACCCGTGCTGCTGTGGCCTGGAGCTGTGCTGGTGCTGCCGTTCTGGGGCTACGCTCGTGGGCCGGCCTGGGGCTGTGCAGGCACCGCTGACGCCGCTGATCCTGCTGCCATCCGGACGGCGGTCTCCCCTCTCACCACGTGGCAGGCGGCCATCTTCATTCTGATCTGTTCGGCCATCTGCTGATGGGGGGGGGGGCGCTGAGTCTGGAGTCCCTTGTGAGCTGGGCCTCTCTCTGACGGATCCCTCTGTCCCTGCCTGGAGGTTTGGGACCTGGCACTCCTCTCTCCTGCTTGTTGCTTGGCACGATAGGACCTTCCCCTGGCTCCTCTGGGCAGCAATGCAAGGCAACATCTGCGGCAGCCATCAACTGTCTCTGATCCATTGAAGGTGTGTGCTTCTGTATGATTTGTCACCCCGCTGACTGCTTTTCTGGGAGGCTTTACTTATAATCCAGTGAAGGTTGCTGTATGTACTATTGGACTGTTGAGTTACCATCTGTCCTCCTCTAGTTCCTCCTGGAAACCTATCTACTTCATCACTCCGCTACCGGCCTTCTTGGAGGCTTTACTTATAATCCAGTGACTGTTGCTATCGGCACTATTGGATCATTGAGTTACCATCCGTTCCCTCTTAGTTCCTCCTGGCAATTTATTTCACTACTCCGCCGACGGCTCTCTCTTGGAGGCATCGCTTATAATCCAGTGACAGTTGCCATCGATACTATTGGACTGTTGAGTTACTGTCTGTCCTCGGCTGGATGTTTGGCCCTGGTGGCCCGACATAGAGGCTCCTACTGTGCAACTGCTACTAGCCAGAGACCTCGCTTACAGTCCTCTGGGACCGGCCTGGTCTTGCTACAACCACACCACCTCCTTTGCCACCATACCCACCCTTACGGAACGCAAGAAGAGCGGTCGCCGACTCTCTAAAATGAGTCGCCCACAATCAACCTCTGTCTCTGATCGCCTGAGGGGGTTCTCCAGGGCAGCATCCTCTTCGACATCATCATCGCTTGAGGCAGCCTCTCCTGCCCTTCCAGAGGAGGATCCTGAGCCTACTTTAAAACAAGTTACTGGACAGCTACTGGAGGCGATCCATGCTGGCACTTCCTCGCTGACCGGGAAAATTGAGGAGGTAAAAATCGACCTGGGCCTGCTCCGCCAGGACTTTCAGACCTTGCGAGGCAGGGTGCGTGAGATGGAGGATCGGGTCTCTCAGGTAGAGGATACTGTTAACCCACTTCCTGCCAGGCTCCAGGAACTGGAGAGGGCTGCAAATTTGTGGACCCAGCGTACGGATGATTTGGAGAATAGACTGCGACGAAACAACTTCCGTATCCTGGCCTGCCGGAGCGGGCGGAGGGTGACGATCCTCGGGCCTTTGTGGAGGGGTGGTTGAAGAATGTCTTGCCGGAGGCTCACTTCTCACCAATATTTGCAGTGTAACGGGCCCATAGTGTTCCAGCTAAGCCGCCGCCCCAGGGCGCACCTCCTCGACCCTTGTTGGCCCGTCTCATTAATAGCACGGATCGAGATACGGCGTTGCGGGCTGCACACCAGGCCGGCGAGCTTAAGTACAACGGAGCTGCAGTAGCCATGTTTCCAGATTTCTCAGCAGCTCTCCAGAAAACCCGAGCATCCTTTGTGGGCGTTAAAAGGCGGCTGCGAGAAAAGGCTATACAATACTCCATGATTTACCCAGCACGTCTTCGGGTCATCCATGACGGCAGGTCCCTCTTCTTCACTTCACCGAGAGATGTGGAGGACTGGCTATCTCTTCTACCTCGATCTCCGAGGCGATGATCCTGAGGGCGTGTGGTGAGGGGTCTGGTCGGACCATACATAAGGACTTATGTTTTACGGGATGCTCTTGTTTACTGCATAGTAGTTCTATGATAGTGTGCGTTTCTGTTATTATATTATCCTGTATCTTTATAGTTACCTTGGCTGGCGGCCCCCGAGGCGCCGGTGTATCCTACTTACTCATGTGAACCTGGCTCTGTTGAAAGTATATCCCCTAGCCTATTGATCATCTATACCTTTAAGACAGTGCCCCGTATACCAACCACTTTGGGTGCACTTCTTACCCCCGTTATTTGTAGCCACGGTTATCTTAACGAATATTGTTTGTTTATGTCAGCAATATGTCTCACACCCTTTAGGGGTTTAATGGTTCATTTAGTTTGTATACGGTTCTTAGGTTGCTGCACACTACTCTGTGTCTCACTCAACCACGCACTGCACACTCATATGCGGGTCACTTTTGGGGTCCTGAACTGCCATGATTATATTCTTAGACAACTATGGCGACATTTAGTGTACTATCTTGGAATGTCGGTCCCTGCCCAGAGCCATGGCTGTAATTGATGACTTTGGTAATTATTCTAGCCTGCGGACCAATTGGACGAAGTCCTCATACATGCATATTGGCCGCGTGTCGGGTGTAGCTGTGGGGGATGTGATATGTGGGTTGACGGCTGTCTCAACTTGCAAATATCTGGGCATTTTTATATCTAAGGACCATAAGTGTTTTTTGGAACAGAACATTTTTCCGCTCATCTCGCACTTTTTATAGCTAAGTTCAACCTCTGGGCTACATTGCCTTTGTCGGTGGCTGGTAGAATCAACCTCGCTAAAATGATAGTGCTACCTAAATGTCTATATGCTATAAGCCATTCTGCTGTGTCTGTGCCCCTTAAATTTTTTAAACAAATGGACTCTCTCATTATCTCCTTTGTATTACAGCTCCGTTTCATTAGGAAGTGGCTCTCATCTGATCCCCTGCCGGGGTCCGAGGCACATCTGGCTCACCACCTGGGTCTGCGTACTCTGTGGCCGGTGTTGGAGCACCCGGCCATGTTCAGGGGGAAATTGTTGCCTATTCATGCTCTGGCGGGACAGGTCTGGCGTCAGGCGAAAAAGGTGTCCGCTTACTCTGATGTACCTGCGGAGACCCCGCTTTGGCGCAACCCTGGTCTGCCGGCGTTATTTGCCCTGCCTGGCGCTCAGGCCTGGTCGCAGTATGGCGTGTCCTCTCTTAGTGACCTGTATACCCAAGGCGTTTTTAAAACGTTTCACTCGTTGGGCTCTTCCTATGGCATCCCTAGAGCACAGTTCTTTAGATATTTACAGATTCGACATGCACTCTCTTCTCAGTTCCCGGACCGGATGGGCAATATATCTGAGTATCCGCTTATCGGAATACTTCGCTCACAGGGCCCTGGGGGTTTGATATCTACTTTATATGCACATCTGACACAGGCCAAGGTATCCATATTGGAGGCCCCGGCCCTGACGCGGTGGCACATAAATATCCCAGCTCTCACAAATGAGATGTTTCAAGACATCCTTGAATCTCCTCAACATATGTCACCCTCAGCAAATAACAAACTGATTCAAACATATATTCTACACCAATGCTACTTGATACCTTCCCGTCTTTACAAAATGGGACGTCTACCCAACCCAGGTTGCCTTAGGTGTCCCTGTCCACAGTCAGGTTTTTGGCATATGATTTGGGACTGTCCGATCAATCAATGTTTTTGGAAAGGGGTCGTGGATCTCCTGGCGGAAGTTGTGGCTAAGCCTATACCATTAACCCCAGAGGTATGCCTCTTCGGCGTATTGGATGAAGAATTATGGCAACACCATGTTAGAATCTTCTTGCGGGAGTCTTTATTTTATGCCAGGAAAGCTATCGCACTGCGATGGATGGCTCCGAGACCCCCATCAGTATCTCAGTGGAAGAAACTTGTTAATACTGTTCTTCCTTTTAACCAGATTGTGTATAAAGGGAGAGGGTGCCCTCAGAAATTCCATAAGGTGTGGGGAACATGGTGCAATTCTTCGGTAACCCAATATACGGCTCCCTCATTGCGTACTGCCATTCATTTACTTATGCCGTGAGGGGTAGGAGACGCCGGGAGTATCCACGACCTCTCATTTTGGAGTGTATCCTTGTTGTTACCCTTGACTTATTGACTGCATGTTTTTGTACATGTATAATGGATGTATACGGTATTATATATGTCCTGTATATCTCCTTTTTGTACCAAGTCTACGTTATATGGTCCAGATGGGGCGTGGGCGAGGGCCTGACGAGGTGGTGATGTAGTACTTTGAGTGAATTTATATCTAATTCTTGTTTTTCTGGTGCGCAACCTGCAATATGTTTTGCTTCCTTTTCTTGTGTCTGGTACACAATTTTCAATAAAACGAGTTTAAAAAAAAAGTACAATCTTGCTACTGAGAAAATCAACTTTTTGGCCTTATTCAGACGTCTGTGTATCACACCCCGTACTGTATTATTGATGTAATGACTTCTATCCATGGTTGATGATTTTTCATGTCCGTAAAATAAAAAATAGTTCATATTTTGTATCTATTTCTTTTAAAGGGGTTGTGCAAGGATACAAAGCTTTTTGAATTTCATTCAGGACACAGTATAAAATGCTTACTATATGGAGAGGTTCTCCAGAGCCCAGTCAGAGCACAGAATCTTCTGGCACCATTACCCAGTGCATCGAGGGGACTATAATGTATACTGTAAGCCTGTTTCTATAGAGAAGTAAATGAAGTGTAAAAAGTTTTGTATCCCTACCCCTTTAAATATATTGTCTCTGTGAAAACAGACAGCCATCCCTGTGCTGTCCATGATTTTCACAAACCAATAATCATCAATGGGCGTCTTTGGTGCACAAAGTGGAACAAAATAAGCATTCCTCCAAAGCATGTCTCTTCATCTGACCTTTCAATTCAATGGAGATAGCATTGTATCCATTGAGAACACGAATAGCGCATGGCTTTAATTTCCGAACGTCTGGATATGTGCTCTTAATATCTATATAAATGAGCTGTTCAGTGAAACCAGTGGTGTGGCTATATCTACCAGAGCACGTCTTCTCGTTATGTGTGGGGACCCCCTTACCTGGCCCCTGGTATCTCTTTCAGGCCTTCTGAAGCTGACAGCCCAACCTTCAAACGGCCGCAGTTCTACTTTAATCCCTGATCTTGCTGGAGACTATTGCGCACTTCGGCTTCCTGGTCTTTCAGCACTCCTCCTAGCGCTCCCATTCCCCTGGCTGCTGGTCCTGGCAGGAATTCCTTTTTTCCTCAGAGTTTTTCTTTCTGAGGTTGTTTGTTCTGGGCTGGCTGGCTTCCAGCTACTGCAGCTCCTCAGGACTTTTTTTTTTTTTTCAGCTTTTGTGGGACACAGTACCTGGGAAACCTCTGTGCGCCCTCCTGCAGCAGTCGGCCATCACACTCCCTCCGGTGATCTGGTAGGCTATCCTCCCTGATTTACCCCTTAGGGCCCTTTCTGCCATATCCTTCTGTGATGTGTAAACTTTCCTCTTGGCCCCTCCTAGAGCCGCCACGATTTACACGTGCACCCGCTGTAATAAAAAGCAAGCTGAAGACCTTCCCCCGGATTGGGTGGCTTCCCTTACCTGGGCTATAGGCGACCTTGCCAGACTTAACTAGTCTGTGGTGGAAACTCTAGAACGGCTGCCTTTCCAGATTGCCGCTCATCTGTCTCTTCTGGGGCTCTCCCGGGGGTGCCCTCATCACTCCTGTTCCAGCTTTAGGAGCAGTACTCGCAAAAGTACAAGGAAATCTTCCTACAAGTCAATGTTGTCCTCCCCCCTCTGGGCACTCTCTGGATAGGGCCTCAGCTCACAGCTCCACTCCAACAGGCGGAACCTTGTCTCCCCCTGCACAATCTACTTCTCCTGGGGATGCCTCTGACTCCAACTCTGAGCATCAGCTAGGCAAATCTAAATCTGTTACTACGGAGGAGCTCAACCCCGTGGTCAGAGATACTCTACATATCTCATGGGACCCGGATCCTACTTCTCAAGAGGACATCTCCTTCCACCACAGTCACCGCCCTTCTCTTCCCCAATTGTGGGGCGTTTGTTCCTTCAAGATATAGTCAATGGTTTCACCAAGACCATCTCCTGCCTTTCACTAAGAAGTCAGACGACTTTTTTTCCTTTTTCCCCATTTTGCCGAGGCTTCTAAGAAGGTGGTTGTGGCTCTTCCCTTCTCTCAGGACGTGCAGGGTAAACTTTTTGGCAAAGTCCTCAAAAAGCTCATCTCAAGCTGCAGGGGGAAAAAGCGCTAGCCACCCTCTTCCAGCTGTACTCAGTGTTTATGCTGCTTTTGTGGCTCTACCTCTCGCTACTGAAGACAGTCTTTTCGGGACTCCCACTCCTAGAAAACCCTCTTTCAAGCCCAGACCTACTTGGCAATCTCGCTCCAAGTTCTCCAGGTTTTCCTCTTCCAGGCGCTCCTCCGCATGAAGGTCTTCCCCCCACTCAAGGCTCCTCGGATGGGGGAACGGCTTCTCTCTTACCAGGAGACCTGACTTGCCAGTGTCGATGCCTAGCAGAGGTGGTGTCAACTGGCTACTCCATCGAGTTCTCCTCCCTTCCAAATAAGTTGTGTTCTTTTTGTTTTTATTTCCGTCCACTTTGCCTTCTTCCCTGATTTGAGTGGCCGTCTTTCTTCAGACCGTCTCCACTCTTCAGCGGCAGGTTGTCCTTGTTCCCGTCCCCCCTTCAGTGCGTTTCCAGGGTTACTATTCAAACCTGTTCACCATTCCGAAGAAGGACATCTCTCTTCGCCCCATCCTGGACCTAATGGGGCTCAACAGGTTCGTGCGTGTCCACAGGTTCCAAATGAAGTCCCTGCGGTTGGTGGTGGCACCCCTGGAGACCCGCAGATTCCTGTCATCCATCGATATTCATGATACTTACCACCACATTACCATCGCGCTGTGCCATTAGCGTTTTCTTCACTTCACAGTGGGTTTGTGTCCTATTCAGATTGTCACTCTCCCCTTTGGGCTGGCCGCCATCCCCGAGTATTTACTAAGGTGATGGCGTCTCTCATGGCCAGTCTCCGTTGCAGAGAAGTTGCCATGATTTCATACTTGGACAACCTTCTGGTGAAAGTTCCCTTCAAGACGGAAAATCTGACCATCTCATGGATCACCTTGGACCTCCTTTGCTAGTTTGACTGGCTCCTCAATGAGGAAAAGTCCTGTCTCGTGCCTTCTCAGCGCATGGAATTCCTGGGCATTATCCTCGACACTCACCAGGACAAGATCCTTCTCCTGGAGTCCAAAATCCTGGCCCTCCGATCCGATGTGTCCTGCCATCGAAGGAATTCTCCATGCTCTCTTCGGTTCTCCATGCGGGTCTTGGGTCCCATGGTCTCGACCTTCAAGCTTCTGTACCTGTTCCCTCCTCTTCTTCTTCTTCTTTTTCTCCTTTGCGTTCTCAGGAATCTCAAGACCGAGGTGGTTCAAACCATCCTAGTGGCTCTGGATTGGCCCCGTCGGGCCTCGTACGTGGATCTCATGTTCCTGCTGGCGGATGCTTCTTGGCCTCTTCCTGAGCAAGTAGACCTTCTGTCTCAAGGAACCTCAGCTATGTTTAACTGATGCTTTATATTGGCATCATTTAATCATCCTTTACTTTATTTTGGACGTTAGAAAGTTTACAAGTGTAACAGCGATTTTTCCAGATTTAAAAGTTCTCAAACTAATTTTTTTTAAGGATCGCTTCAATTGTGAAGGGCATTATAAAGGCCTATATGTGAGAAACCTCCCTAAATCATTCCCTTTTCAAAACTGCACCCTTCAAATAATTAAAAACAGCATCTGGGAAGTTTTTTTTTTAACCCTTTAATCATTCCACGGTAATTAAACAATATGGTTTAAACAATTTGGACATTTCCTTTTTTTTCAATAATACATTTTTAGCCCTAAAATTAACACATTCACAAAGTGTTAAAGGAGAAAACTAATCTGTTTGTTATGCAATTTGTCACGAGCAATACATGGAAGGGAAGGAGCACCACTGGACATTTGAAAAGTAGATTTTGCTGGAATAGTTTTCAGGTGCCATGTCTCATTTGCAGATCCTCTAGAGTACCATTACAATAGAAACCCTCAATAAGTGACCCCATTTTGGAAACTAGACGTCTCACAGAACATATCAAGAGGGGTATAGTGAGCATTTTGACCCTATAGCCGCTTCACAGATTTTATTAAATTTAGAATGTGTAAATGAAAAATTACTAAAACGTCACTTTTTCCCCAAAGTTTACATTTTCACATTGTTTGTAAAACAATTGCTACTGAACACGGCAATCCCCATGTGTGGTCGTAATCTGCTATATGGGTACATTGGCTAGGCTCGGAATGGAAAAAGCGATATTTTCTGGATGCCATGTTGTATTTGCAGAGTCCTGAATGTGCCAGTAAATAGAAATTCCCCAAGAAGTGACCCCATTTGCAAATGTGACTTGGCATTCAAAAACCAACCTAAATCTGCGATCCGAAAGGATATAGTGCTCCTTCTTATCTGCACGCTACTGTGTGCGCAAACTGCAGTATATGCCCACATGTATGACATTGTATCCAGGATAATGTAATTGGTGCTCCTTCCCTTCTGTGCCTGGCTGTGCCAAACATCAGTTTAAACCCATATATGGCATTATTTGGGTTTTTGGAGCACAGTTTGGGTTTTGGGTGTCATGCCACTTTTGCAGATCCCCTGAATTGCCAGTAAAGTCGAATCCGTAGACATGTGACCCCATTTTGGAAACTATACCACTGAAGGGATTTATCAAGTGGCTTACTGAGCATTTTTAACCCTTTAGCGTTGCATTAATTTAATTTCCAGAAATAAATGCGCATCTGATAATAAAAGTTAAAAAATTGCAATTTTTCCAGAGATACACCATTTCAGTGCACGATATGTTGTGCCCAGCTTGTCAGCAGCGACACACACACACACCAAAAACTTATGCAGGTACCCTGGGCAGAACTGCTTTTGGAGCGTTAATCTCTGACACAAGCTGGGCACAGCATATTGTGCACCAAAATGATGTATTCCTGGAAAAATTGCCAGTTTTACCATCAGCTGCGTATTCATTTCTGGAAAATAAATTAATGCATTACTTGGGGGATAAAAATGCTCGTCGTACCTCTGGGTAAATTCCTTCAGGGGTGTAGTTACCAAAATAGGGTCACATGTCAGGGGATTCCACTTTACTGGCATTTAAGGTTCTGCAAAAGTTCATGACGTCCAAAAACCAAACAGTCTTAATCTGTGCTCCAAAAACTACATGGCTCTCATTACCTTCTGTGCCGAGACAGCAGTTGATACCCACGTATGACATTAAGTATGTTATCCTGAGTACCGCAGTTTCATACATATGGGTATAAAGTGCAGTTTGGGTACAAATAGTAGGGGCACAGAAGGGAAGGAGCACTATGTGGCTTTTGGAGTGCAGGTTTAGATGTTTGGTATCTGGACACCATGTCATGTGTGCAGAGCCTCTAAGGCAGTGATGGCGAACCTTTTAGAGACCGAGTGCCCAAACTGCAACCCAAAACCCACTAAATTATCGCAAAGTGCCAAAACGGCAATTTAACCTTGAATTAACCAGAATCTATTTTATAGTGACCGTGCAATGTTATTACAGCCTGTAATAATATCACATGTCTGCTATAAAACAGATACCGTGTGATATAAATAGTGAAGGGCCCCAGACAGTACAATGTGCTCTGAAGAGGCCCCCCCACACAGTATTATATGCTCCAGAATGGCCCCCACACAGTATTATATGCTTCAGAGTGTCCCCCACTCAGTATTATATGCTCTACAGAGGCCCCCGCACAGTATTATATGCTCTACAGAGGCCCCCGCTCAGTATTATATGCTCCACTTTGGGCCCCCATCCACATTATATGCTTCACAATAAGCCCCCCCCCCCACATAGTAGTATATGCTTCACAGTGGGCCCCCACACAGTAATATATGCTTCACAGTGGGGCCCCACACAGTAGTTTATGCTTCACGGTGTCCCCCATACAGTATTCGATGCTTCAGTGTCCTCCCCCCACACAGTATCAGATGCTTCAGTGTCCCCCCCCACACAGTAGTATATGCTTCAGTGTCCCCCATACAGTATTAGATGCTTCAGTGTCCCCAATACAGTATTAGATGCTTCAGTATCCCCCACACAGTAGTAGATGCTTCAGTGTCCCCCCCCCCCACACACACACACAGTATTAGATGCTTCAGTGTCCCCCCACACAGTAGTTTATGTTACTTACCTTGTCCCACAAAGATCTGCAGTCCCACGGAGCGTCCTCCTCCTTCTTCTGTTCACAGGCGCTGATGAATGACGTCATCGCGCCTGCGTCGGGGCAGAGGTCACACTCTGCAGTCAATGTAAGCCGTGGCTCCGCGGACCGCGGCCTACAGTGACAGCTTTCAGCTGTATGTACATTTTCACATACAGCTGAAAGAAGCGATCGCTCACTAACCGGGAATCCTAGGATTTCCGGTTAGTGAGCGATCATGGCGATGGCGCACGTGCCAACTGAGAGGGCTCTGAGTGCCCTCTCTGGCACGCGTGCCATAGGTTCGCCATCACGGCTCTAAGGTATCAGAAAAGTGGAATCCCCTAGCCTAGGCAGTGACTGCATTTTGAAACTGTACCCCTCACGGATGATGAAAAGTGAATATGTACATTGTGCAGAGTACATTGGGAAAACCAAATTCCCTACTTTTTCTCCCAGTATCTCATATGATTGTTGGGGTCACTTGTGGTTTCTTCTCCCTTTTATAAGCTCTAAATTTGGGGTGTACCTTGATTTGTTTTCTCATAGCTTATACATTCTCTTCCTGCTGCAACCAGTTTTGTCCTAATGATTTGGCGATTTTGGGGGTTTTGTCTTCACCTAGTACAAACTATATCTTTTTTAATTTTGCTGGTGATGTAGCCATATGAGTGCTTGATTTTTTGCAATTATGAGTTGCTTTTTGTAATGACAACATTTTTGGGTGCCTAGAACGTGACTAAATTTTATTAACTCTTGGTGGATTAAAATGAGGTAAATAGCTATGTCAGAATTGTTATATTTTTTTTTTTTTTTTTTTTTTATACAACGTAAGTAACATATTACCTTTATTCTGTTGGTAGGTATGATTACATCAATCCCTAATTCATATTTTTTTTTGATGCGTTACAAATTTTGCAGATCATTTTCTGAGATGCATAACATTTTTATTTTTCGGTTGACAGAGTTGATTTTGTTTTTTTTAAATACACTACACATGTCTGCTATAAACACAGATACTGTGTGATATAAATAGTGAAGGGCCCCCCCACACAGTACAATGTGCTCCACAGTGGCCCCTAGACAGTATTAAATGCTCCAGAGTGGCCCCCACTCTGTATTATATGCTCCAGAGTGGCCCTCATACAGTATTATATGCTCCACAGTGGCCTCCGCATACAGTATTATATGCTCCACAGTGGGCACAAAGAGCGTCCTCCATCTTCTGATAGCAGGCGCTGATGACTTAAGTCATCGCATCTGCGTCGGGACGGAGGTTACACTCTGCAGTCAGTGTAAGCCGCAGTCCTGTAGACCGTGGCCTACACTGACAGCTTTCAGTTGTATGTGCATTTGCACATACAGCTGAAAGAAGAGATCGCCCACTAACAGGGAATCCTGTACCGGATTCCCCATTGGTGAGCGATCATGGAGATGGCGTGTGTGCCAACTGAGAGGACTCTGCGTGCCCTCTCTGGCACACGTGCCATAGGTTCGCCATAGAGGAAGTCAGCCTATGCAGATACATAGGTTGACTTCTTCTATTCGGCAGCAGGATCAACCAGGTATGGGGGCTCCTGGCACCCGGGAGTCACTGGCCAGATCCCAGGCTGCAGAAAATACATATTGGCTCTCCCTGATCTCGCCACGGGTTGTTCAATAGGGGACATTTGTATGGCGGAACTCCTTGGATGCCACGGTCATGTTCGGTAGCAGGGTGTTAGCTGTAAGTTAAAGCTAACACCTGCTCTCAATGCTGCTTGCTCAGATAGTGAGCGCACTGGTGGCCAGTAACGTAATAGTACGCCCATTTGCATTAAGTCCCAGGCAGCCAGGACGTACTGGGATTTTTCACAGAAATTCTGCAGAGTTTTCCTCTGTGGACTTTCTGCTTCAATTATACCTATACGAAAAACGCGTTTCTGTAGGTATAATTGACATGCTGCAATTTACAAAAACGGGACTGTGTTTGAAATTGTAGGATGTCCTCTGCGGATATTTTTCTACAGTTTGTGGATGGGATTATATTGAGTCATTATAAACAGAGTGAACTTTTTCAAGTGTGTATGTTAATTTTGATGATTATGGCTTACAGCCAAGGAAAACCCATCAGTCATTATCTCAGAAAATTAGAAGGTCCCTTAGTCTGGTTCAGTAGGCGACACAATCATAGGGAAGACTGCTGACTTGACAGATGTCCAGAAGGTAGTCATTGACACACTCCACAATGAGGGTAAGCCACAAAAGGTCATTGCTAAAGAAGCTGGTTGTTCACACTGCTCTATTCAAAGCATGTTAATGGAAAGTTGAATGGAAGGAAAGTGTGGTAGAAAAAGGCCACTCATGACCAATAGACAACACCAGAAGTGTCTTACCTGGGCCAAATAGAGAGAGAACTAGACTGTTGCTCAGTGGTCAAAGGTGGTGTTTTCAGATGAAAGTAAATTTTGCATTTCATTTGGAAATCAAGGTCCCAGAGTCTGGAGGAAGAGCGGAGAGGCACACAATTCAAGCTGCTTGACCAAAGTCAGCGCAGCCGCCTACCAGGAAATTCTAGAGCACTTCATGCTTCCCTCTGCCGATTTATGCTTTTTGGAGATGGAATTTTTATTTTCCAACAGGACTTGGCACATGTCCACACTGCCAAAAGTACCAATATCTGGTTTAATAACCACATTATCACTGTGCTTGATTGGCCAGCAAACTCGCCTGGACTTAACCCCATAGAGAATCTATGGGGTATTGTCAAGAGGAAGATGAGACACCAGACCCAACAATGCAGACGAGCTGAAGGCTGCTATCAAAGCAACCTGGGCTTCCATAACACCTCTGCAGTGCCACAGGCTGGTCGCCTCCATGCCACGCTGCATTGATGCAGCCATTCATGCAAAAGGAGCCCTGACCAACTATTGAATGCATTTACTGTACATACTTTTAATTTGGTCAACATTTCTGTGTTAAATTATTTTTTTACAGTTGATCTTATATAATATTCTAATATTCTGAAATAATGACTTTTGGGTTTTCAAAAGTCATCCAAAAACCAACAATCTAAATCTGCGCTCCAAAAGTACATAGTGCTCCTTCACATCTGCACCCTGCTGTGTGCCCAATTGGCAGTTTATGCCCACATGTATGACACTGGTGTACCCAGGATAACGTACTTAATGCCATATGTGGGTATAAACTGCCATTTGGGAACAGCCGGGCACAGAAGGGAAGGAGCGCTATTTTGGTTTTTAGAGCACAGTTTGGTTTATGGACACCATGTCACTTTTGCAGAGCCCAAGAATTGCCAGTAAAGTGGAATCCACAGACTTGTGAGCCCATTTTGGAAACTATACCCTTCAAGGGATTTATCAAGTGGTGTAGCGAGCATTATTAACCCTTAAGTGTTGCATTCATTTAATTTCCAGAAATGAATGCGCAGATGATAATGAAAAGTTAAAAATAACATTTTTCCAGAGATACGCCATTTCAGTGCCCGATATGTTGTGCCCAGCTTATGTCTGCAGAGACACACACTCCAAAAACTGTTAAGCGGGGATCCCGGGCACAACAGCTTTTGGAGCGTTCATCTCTGATACAAGCCGGGTACAACATATTACGCACTGAAATGACGTCTTCCTGGAAAAATTGTCATTTTCACCTTTCACAGTCAGCTGCGTATTCATTTATGGATAATAAATTATAGCAACACTTGGGGGTTAAAAATGCTCACTGTACCCCTGGATAAATTCCTTCAGGGGTGTAGTTTCCAAAATGGGGTAACATGTCAGGAGATTCCACTTTACTGGCGCTTCAGCTCTGCAAAAGTGCAATGGCGTCCAAAAACCAAACCGTCCAAGCCTGTGCTCCAAAAACCACATAGCGCTCCTTCCACTCTGTGCCCGGCTGTCCCCAAACAGCAGTTTATACTCACATATGACATTAAGTACGTTACCCTGGGTACACCAGTGTCGTACATGTGGGCATAAACTGCAGTTTGGGCACACAGTAGAGCGCAGAAGAGAAGGAGCGCTATGTGGCTTATGGAGTGCAGATTCAGATGTTTGGTATCTGGACGCCATGTCATGTTTGCAGAGCCTGTAAGGTACCATAACAGTGGATTCCCCAAAGGAGTGACCCCATTTTGAAAACTGCACCCCTCAAAGAATTCATCAAGGGGTGTAGTAAGCATTAGTATCCCAGACGTGAATACACAGCGGATGGGGAAAAATGAATAGGTAAGCTGTGTGGAGTACATTGGGAACACCAAATTTCCTACTATATCCCCAGTAGCTCCTATGATTGGGGGGGGGGGGTCTCTCTGGGGGTCACTTCTGGTTTATTTTCCCTCATAAGCTCTAAATCTGGGGTGTCCCTTGATATACGCTCGCACAGCTTATACATTCCCTTCCTGACGCAGCCAGTTATGTTCTAATGATTTGGCGATTTTTAGGGTTTTTGTCTTCACATTGTACAAGCTATATTTTCTTTATTTCTCTGGTGATGTAGCCATGTGAGGGCTTGTTGTTTGTGGGGTGAGATGTATTTTGTAATGACATCATCTTTGGGCGCCTATAACTTATTGAATAAATTTTATTAACTCCTTTCTTGTTGGATTAAAAAAAAAAAACCATAAATTCTGGCACTGCGTTTTACCTTTGAAATTTTTCACCATGCAGCATAAAGCATAAGTAACATGTTACCTTTATTCTACGGGTCGGTACGATTACGGAGATACCTCATTTATACTGTTTTTTTTATGCGATACTAATTTTGCAGAACAAAAACCCATTTGGGGACATAAATTAATTGTTTTTGCATTGCCATCTTCTGAGATGCGTAAAATTTTTATTTTACGGTTTAGAGAGTTGGTTTAGGGCTTATTTTTTGCGGGACAACCTGTGCTTTTTATTGGTACTGTTTTGGGGTACATATGACTTTTTGATCACTTTTTATGGCATATTTTGTAAGGTGAGATGGCAAAAAATCATTACTTTTGGCGAGTTTTTTCCGTTTTTCCCGCTGTTCACTGTGTACATTGAATATTGTTTCAGCTTTATTGTACAGGTTGTTACGGACGCGGCGATACCAAATATGCATTGTTTTTATTAATTTTTAGGGGTTTTTTTATATTCATTTTATATAGGAAAAGGGAATTTTTGGGGCTTTATTCTTTTATAAAATTTTTTTCAAACGCTTTATTTGATTTTTTTTTCACTTTTTTTTTATTTTTTCATGTGTCCTATTAGGACACCTGAGCCAGCAATGCTTTGATTGCTGGCTCAGCACTTTAGACTGCAAGACACGAGCATGCAAGTGTCTTGCAGTCTATACAGGAAGTGAGGCTATGCAGACGCATAGCGCTCACTTCCACAGGTCTCGGCAGGATCAACCAGGTAGTGGGATCTCCAGGCAGCCTGGGGTCACTGGGCAGACCCCGGACTGCAGATTATAGATATCGGCACCCCCCGATCTCGCCGCGGGGGGTGCCGATCGGATCGGCAACATGGCGGAACCCCTTGGATGCCGCGGTCATGTTTGACCGCGGAATCCAAGGGGTTAAAACCTCCGATCGGAACTCAGTTCCGACCGGGGGATATGGAGCAGGGTGTTAGCTGTCAGTTACAGCTAACACCCGGTTCCGATGCCGCCCGCTCAGATAGTGAGCGGGTGGCCGCCCCAGGGCGTATTATTACTCCCTGTTGCGCTAAGTACCAAGCGCACAGGACGTAATAGTACGTCCAATGTCGTTAAGGGGTTAAGCAGGTCCTGAGGAGGCTTCGGGATTACTCTGGTGCAGCGCTGCTTCTGGGAGGAGACTTTAATGCAGCCTTCTCTGAGAGGATGGACCGACTGTCTCTTACTGATACCCCTGCGAGTGCCCCTCGATTGTGCCTTTCCCGGGAGTTTCATTGCCTCATCAGGTCCGCAGCCGTATATGATCTTTGGAGGGTTGACAATCATACAGCACGCTCCTACACTTTCTATTCCCACCCCCATGGTACGCATACTAGAATTGACTATTTTTTTGGCAACACCCTTACCCTTCGTCTTATGACAGGAGCGGACATTGGCCCCATCACGTGGTCAGACCACGCTGCTGTTCAGCTTTCTTTGTCTCTCACCCCCCTCCCTACTAGGCGCTGCCAATGGCGGCTTAACGAATCCTTCCCTTCCCACCCGGGAGGCCCTCCGAGCTCATCTCTTAGACTATTTTAACACTAACGTTGGCTCAGTCTCATCATCTTCCACTCTCTGGGAGGCACACAAGGCTGTGATGAGGGGGCATTGCATAGCTATAGCCACCCGGCTTAAAAAGGATATGTTGGCCGAGGAGGTGGCACTGAGGGCTCGGATACGATCCTTGACAGAACGTCTAGCAGCCCGTCCCTCCGCCTCCCTCCTCTGCCGTCTAGTACTAGCTCGGGCGGACCTACACGCCATAGCTACCCGGGCTACGCAGCGCCTTCTCCTCTATACAGACAGCGTTATTACGAGAGAGGGAATAAGGCACACACTCTTCTAGCTAGGGCCCTCTGGGAGCGGCAGTCCTCCTCCGTCCCACACGCAGTTTGTGACCCGAAGGGGGTCCTCCATCACCATCCTGACACTATAGGGACTCTGTTTTATGAATACTACTCTAAATTTTATAATCTCCCTCCGACAGCCCTCCCAGGTCAGACGTTAGATTTGGAAGCATACCTAACTGCCTGCCACCTTCCCACGCTTCCGAGTTCGGCTTTGGATTCCCTGAATGCCCCTGTCACCAGCGAGGAGGTTATGGCCATATTGAAGGACCTTTCTAATGGTAGGGCCCCGGGCCCAGATGGGTTCACATATTTGTATTATAAGGTCTTCCAAGTTGAATTAATTCCCCATCTGTGTAGCCTTTTTAATTTATTTCTGGAGGGCTCCCCTTTCCCTCAGACTATGCTCCACTCCCACATTACCTTAGTCCCCAAACCAGGCAAAGGTCACACAGACTGCTCTAATTACGGCCCTATCGCTTTTTTTAAATTCTGACCTTAAGTTTTTCTCTAAGGTTAGGGCAAATAGGCTTAGCGGTTGGCTGCCCTCTCTTGTCCACAAGGACCAGGTGGGTTTTGTCCCCTGCAGGCAGGGGGAAGACAACACCAGAAGGGCGGTGGATTTGATTGACGTGGCCAACCGTTCGACTACCCCCGCCCTTATCTTAACCCTAGACGCAGAGAAGGCCTTTGATCGCCTTGACTGGTCCTTTATGTTGGCCACTCTTGAGCGTTTCGGCTTCTCTGGGGCTTTCCTAACGGCAATTCGAGCTTTGTATTCCACTCCCTCAGCAGTTGTCAAACTTCCTAACGCTACCTCTCCCCCTTTCCCGATCCGTAATGGGACTTGTCAGGGATGTCCCCTCTCCCCCTCTCCCCTTTAATTTTCACCCTCTGTAATGAACCCCTGGCGTCCCAGATCAGGTCCAATCCAGATATTATGGGCATTACGGTTCGTGACAGGGAATTCAAAGTATCTCTATTTGCAGATGACGTCCTTTTAACCCTTTCCAACCTCCATACCACCCTCCCGAATCTCCTCAGTACACTCAAAGATTACAGTAACATGTCAGGCTATAAGGTCAACCCTGCATAGACTGAGGCCCTCCCTATTAACATTTCGGATCCTATCTTACAGACACTTAAAACAAATTATAATTTCCTATGGAGGGACCACTCGCTCTGCTACCTGGGTGTCCAGCTTTCTACGGCCTACTCCTCCCTGTACTCTTCTAAGTATCCTCGCTTATTCAATGAGCTCCGCTCCCTCCTGGATAAATGGCGCCCCCTTCACATCTCTCTGCTTGGGCGGATTACAGCAGTCAAGATGACCCTCCTCCCTAAACTCCTTTATTATTTCGAAACACTCCCAGTAGCGGTCCCGAGGTGCGAATTAAGATCCCTTCAAAAGGCAATTTTCCAGTTTATATGGAATGCTAAGCGCCATCGCATCACCCGTTCGGTGATGTTGACCAGTAAGGCTGAGGGGGGATTAGCGTGCCACACATTTTGCATTATTATTGGGCTGCCCATCTCCAGGCCCTCCCATTTTGGGCAGCACCCTGGGAATGCACCAGGTGGGTTGAAATAGAGAAGCTTTGGTTGGCCCCAGTGCATCCGAATGCCTTCCTGTGGTCACGCTCCCCCCCCCCCCCCCCGCCTGCTACTCCCCTATTGGGACCCATTAAATTTACGAGGACAATCTGTTATACATGCTCTAAGCAATTTGCCTTAGCTTCTCGCTCCTCATCCATGATCTCGTTTCTCTATATCCCGCTCCTCCCGGAGGGACTCTCTTCTCCTCTGGTGCACCATTGGAGCAGGCTAGGTCTTTCCATATTGCGGATCTGGTCCACCCTTTGACCTTGGAGCTTAGGCCTTTTGATTATTTTACTTCGACCCTACACTTGCCAGCTACGGAGTGGTTTCATTATCAACAAATAACACACTTTGCTCGGGCTCAACTTAGATTCAAGCAGGTCTCGCCACCCACAGCTTTTGAAAGGTTGTGCCGCGCTGGCACCTCTACCAAGGGACTTATATCTAATATATACAGGATTTTGTCCTACCCTGAGGGGCGACCTCCTCCAGCACACAGATACATGGTGGGAGGAGGCTCTGCGTAGGCAGGTCTCGCCTGGACAGTGGCAGACCATATGGTCCCGAGCTGCCAAATCCTCATCCTGCATTACGTTCCGTGAGACCTAATATAAAATTCTCATGCACTGGTATCACACACCTGCTCTGCTTCATACCTTTAATCCTACTATTCCCTCCTCGTGTTGGAGTTATCAGACCTCGCTGGGTACAGTGTGTCACATTTTTTGGGATTGCCCCATCATTTGTACTTTTTGGACAGATGTGCAACTCCTCACTGAGGCCCTCTTTACACAGGGGGTCCCCCTGGACCCCATGACTTACTTACTCAATCTACCTCCCAGGCATTTGGGCAAGGGGGTGTTTAGGCTGTTTTTATACTTATGTACTGCAGCAAAGACTCTAATTTCCCGTCACTGGAGGGAGATGCTCCCTCCCACGGGGACTGAACTGTGTGCCCGCATGAAGGACAGCCCCAGTCTTGAATTTTTGGCGGCTACTTTGAACCACACTGTGGAGGCCTTTAATTCCATATGGTTGTACTGGGACTCCTACTCTATTTTACATGGCCTTTGACTACAACCGAACTGTCCTCCCCCCTCCCGTTCTCCATTTCCCTTCTCTCCCTTTTTTCCCCTTGTCTGATGTCTGATATTGTTTTATTCATTAATGATCTTTGTAATCTATGTATGCAGAGGATTTTGTTACCTTGTTGCTTCATCTGTTGTGATTTTTCCTCTTAAATGTATACTTTATTGTAAAATACTTTAATAAAAACTACAGTTAAAAAAAAAAAACATTTACATAAATAAACACTTGAAAAAGTTCACTCTGTAATAACTCGATATGTGTTTCACTTTTTCAATTGAATTACTAAAAAAAATAACTTTTTATCTTCATCTTCTCCTTAACTGGCTGTATCAATGTCAGAAACCAGGTAGGAATATGACGACTCTGTTCACTAATTTCAGAACTTGCTATTGTTCTGAAGCACCTAGATGATTGACGAGGAGGGAAATAAAGAAAAAAAAAATATATATATATATAGATATATATATATATATATATATATATATATATATATATATATATATATATATATATATTCCCCCCCCTTCTCATCAATCATCCAGGTGCTTCAGAACAATAGCTGAGTTGTGAAATTAGTGAACAGATGTGGACTACATCTCCTGAAAATAATGAGCCTCCTCTTCCTGACTCTTTGGGAATCCAATTGTTAGGAATCTAATTTGAGACTGAAGGCCTCACAAAAATTTACTTTTGTCTTTTTTTTTTTTTTTCTTTGAGAATTTCATAAATTTTATAGTGGCCCAAGAAAATTTTTATGCCCAGCAATTTATTGAACATAATGCCATTTCTTCATATGCTAGGCCTCTGAGATGGACCCCCATAAATGCAGCACATATATGAAGATATTCTTGGGTCTTGTCCAAGAATATCTTCTGGATGCCGTGATCGCTAAACTTTTCAAACTATATTGACCAAAATTTACCAAAGTACTATGTGTCAGGAAAAAACATTCTCAAAATCGCTAAGTTAAAGCACTCCAAAGTTATTACCACATAAAGTGACACATGAAAGATTTGAAAAATGAGGCTGTGGCCTTTAAGGGTTTAATTCTTAAATACTTTTCTCAATTTTGTTATACACAACTTTATGTATTTAAAAATAGACGTGGTCTCTGATGATGACAGTGGTGATTTTGTGTATAGAGCATTTGACAGCGATTTGTAGTTTTATCGGCAGACACGCCTCTGTTTATCCTGACACAATGTACCAGTTATTCATACTAAGTCGCTCTTCTTCGCATTCTTACAGATATTGATACCAGACGCCGAGCTGCCTGTGATCTTGTCCGTGGTTTGTGTAAGTTTTTTGAGGGTCCAGTTACCAATATCTTCTCCTGTTACGTGAATTCTATGCTCCAAGAATATGCCAAGAACCCAAGTGTTAACTGGAAGCACAAAGATGCTGCAATCTACTTGGTGACATCGCTGGCATCCAAGGCACAAACACAAAAGGTGTGATTTAAGGCTTGTTTTATTTCGTTACGATGTGTAGCACTTCTTTTATAGCACATATATTCCTGACAGTGACTTGTTTATGTTGTGTACATTATTTTTCTTAGGATTTGATATGGAATACTTGTTTATAGGACATAAGTTAGGTCACAGGCAGTAATAATTTGATTAACCATTTGCTCTATGCAGAAGTGCTCTAGCTGGGAAGGTGCACTCATGGACATTGTTGCTGAGTGGCTTATTTGTCTATTTGCAGCATGGGATAACACAAGCTAACGAACTAGTCAACTTAACAGAATTCTTCATCAGTCACATCCTTCCTGATCTCAAGTCTGTAAACAGTGAGTAATAAGGGAATAATAATAATAATATAATTTATATATATTAATATATTATATCTCGTAATAAGTAATCATTTTAGAATGACTTAATAAATGTGTACTGTTATACTGAAAAGTATGAACTGCGTATATTTATATAAGCTGTATTCCAAATTTCCATTGTCTGTCATTGATCCAAATGTCATAAGGTGTCTTGGGGGATGGGTCTGTGAGGCTCTGAGGAAGTGTGGGCTGTATGTTACTTATGGAGAACCTTTTCCATGTATATTGTAATGGGATTTTAATTATTACAGTTAACGAATATCCTGTGCTCAAAGCTGATGGAATCAAGTACATCATGTTCTTTAGGAATCAGGTAACTGGCGTTGAAGGTAATGAAATGTTCACCCATGTTACAACTTCATTAAGCACTTTTTATAATGTAGATCTAGTATTGTCTGTGTTTGCTGGAGGTTGACCCTTTTGATCGAAGTTCTTTTTATCTTAATAGCAGTCTGTCACCAGAATCCACTATTTCAAACCAGTTGCCGTTTCAATAGCAGCT
Source organism: Leptodactylus fallax (assembly GCA_947044405.1). NCBI lineage: Eukaryota > Metazoa > Chordata > Amphibia > Anura > Leptodactylidae > Leptodactylus > Leptodactylus fallax. The sequence continues at coordinate 204,498 of CAMRHE010000233.1, forward strand.
TTTGTCAATTTGAAAAGGAGCTGTTTAGAGCAACGAGAGCATTGGCACTTAAAGTGGACCTGTCATAACGTTGATGTCAGACGACAATATAAACCCCTAGAAAGCTGAATTCAGCTTTGCTGTTATGCAACTGGGTGCCAGACAGTACTCTTCCATAGCCTTGTACTGAGTATTGTCAGGGGAGACGTTCCTCACTGCCCAGCAATAACCTGCAGGGCTGGGTTGTTATGATGGGTTCTGGTGACACACTCTTTAAGGGCATGTTCACAGGGATTTTACAGGCACATTTTGAGGCAAATTCCTCCTTGAAAATTGCTTTCCTCTCTTTCCACTCTCATATTTTGTTATTCAGTCATTCAGATTTTTTTTTTCTTTAGCTGATTTTTCAATCAGAAAGCATCATGATCTATCTTCACGTGGATTCCGCCTTACTAAACTCATTGAAATGAAACAATGTTTCTGGTCTTGTTGAGGTTTTTGCTGACTCCTATTTATGTTGAGGGCTTTACAAGGTAGAATAGATGCAAATAGATCATGATGATTTATTAGCTGACTCCCTTCAAAACATAAATATATCCTAATTATTTTGTTGCTGCGCTATTAAACACATTAATGCACTAAACCGATTTTATTATATAATACACATATAGTGTGTGTGTGTGTGTGTGTGTGTGTGTGTGTGTGTGTGTGCTTACATAAATATAATCTCCCAGCAGAGAAGCTCATATCTTGTGTTTTGCAGGTTCCTAAAGACCAGTTGCTGGTGGCAATTCCCCTGCTTATCTCTCACCTGCAGGCAGAGAGCATTGTTGTTCACACATATGCAGCTCATGCCCTGGAGCGATTCTTCACAGTGCGAGGAGGTGCAGCCAACACTACCCTGTAAGCTCCTGCTTCCTGTGATTGTCTATGTGCCCCACCACCCTCTCATCTCTCTGTAGTTGGCAAGTTTATAAGTCACAGTGTCTATATTGCTTGTACAGCTCTACACCCATACCTAACATTCAGCTGGCTATCTAATGTTTTGTTGACCTCCAACCACCCTTCACCCTTTTCCCCCTTAGTATACCACTGTTCCAGTGGCTTTTTCCCCTTCTCCCTATTCAAAAGTTTGTTAGATATTGGGTTGTCCTGATGCTTTCTTGTTAGAAGCAGACAGGCAACCCCACATATATCAAATTGTGGGGGTCTTGTATTTCTTTATATCACACAATGGTCTTGTATTTGTCAGATCTAAGGTCTTATGTCTCTGTATTCAGTGTGGTGTAGTGTGTGTGTGTGTGTGTGTCTGTCAAACGTAGGGTTATCTGTGTTTCAGATGCAGGTTTTCCTGCGTGTATGTTTGTCCATTTTTTGGATATTTTGTATTACAATTTTTATTATATTGTGTCTATCCCCAGCATTTCTGCTGCTGACATGCTACCTTACGCAGAACAACTTCTGTCCAATCTTTTCAAAGCGCTCTCTATGCCCGGCTCCTCAGAGAATGAGTACATCATGAAAGGTAGTTGTTTTTTGGGGATATCAGGAAAGCACTTGTAAATTCTCTGAACTTGTGGTTGTCATTGTTTTCTCCGTGGCTGTTTTAGAGGTATTCTATGACACCTTGATGCTGTGGACATTGCTGACTAATGGAGACAATAAGTCATACATCTTTGCTCTACTTTGTATGATGAGGGTGTAGACTGCCAGCCCCCTTCCCCAAAGACTGAATCCTAGCAGGGGCCACTGTTTTATGTATTCTGTAAATGGCATACCCTTCATGACCTGTTAACTTGCTTTTTCCCAGCAATTATGAGAAGCTTCTCCCTGCTGCAGGAGGCCATCATCCCATATATCCCGTCAGTCATCCAACAGCTGACACAGAAGCTTCTGGCTGTCAGTAAGGTGAGTGTTCATGCACCAATCTCCTCATACAGTGCAGATCCTGGTCATGCTGTGTATTCAGCTGTCATGTCCTTTCTAGAATCCCAGCAAGCCACATTTCAACCATTACCTTTTTGAGTCCATATGCCTGTCAATAAGAATCACGTGCAGGAATAATCCAGCTGCTGTTGCTAGCTTTGAAGAAGCACTGTTCTTGGTCTTCACAGAGATTCTTCAGAATGATGTGCAAGGTGGGTGGATGAATGGTTGCACCTTCAGTTGATGCAATAGTGATTTGTCGCTTATTTCATTGGGGGGACACAGCACAGTGGGTATAGACTTGGCCACTAGACGGCTGATACTAGGAGAAGTAAAAGATGTCTGTTCGGCCTCCAGGCTATACCCTCTCCACAGACACAGTGCTAGCCAGTTTTAACCTATTTTCAGGTCTTTCTGTCTAACATCGGTTTTTTTTTCTTCTCTTTCAAGTGCAGGGGGTGTCTACAAGAGTGTATGTGACACTAGTCATACCCCCCTGTGGGTATATCGCTCTCCATAGAGTGCCTCACAGGTCACCCAATCCCTACTCGTCTCATCGGTGGCTGGAATGCCAGTGACCCCACTTATCATTGTGAGGCTCACAGAAGGGCTGACCTGCAAAGCCCGAAGACGGAAGATAAGCGGAGTAAGAAAATTCCTCTTGCCCTCTACTCTTCGGTCCCCAGCGCATCCCCAAGGACCCCCAGAACACCTCTTGTTGCCACGCTTAGGCTTACAGCAATGGGGACCTCTTTTTAGTGAATGAACCCCTCTTCCATGGGCATTTCTGCCCTCTTCTCTGCTCCTCCAAGCTGCTCCAGTCGAGGGGGAGCATCTGCCTTTTAATGGGGACCCCATTCCTACCCTTGGAATCTTCTTGGCCCTCCACTGGGCCTTCCGAAGAACACATCCGGCTTCCCTCCTGGGGGGTGCGCCACCAGCGAGCCGACTTGCATTCCTCTATCTCAGTATTTCCATCAGTGAGGAGGGGCATATAAGTATGTCCACGTGCCGCAAGGAGACTGCAGCAGTCAGTTTCCTGTACTGTCATCATCCTGTCCCTCTAAAACGGGGAATACCCAAAGGTCAATTTCTCAGAATTAGGAGAAATTGTTACAAGATTTTTGAATATGAGACTCGGGTAGATGAATTACAGTGCAGATTTACTAAACTAAGGTACCCGACAGAAGTCCTTACTCAGGCTCGCCACCATGCCAGTACTTTGGATAAAAACATCTTATTATCACCTAGGTCCCGTGACAACACTTCCAATCCTATTTGAATAATAGGGAACTACGATCAATGTAACATACAAGTAATGGACATTCTGAGATCATTTTGGGGCACCATTTATGCCTAAATGTGTATCTGTGATATTCTGAGTAAAGTGTATCCTTTATGGCCATTTTCCCTAATCATACTGCAGATCTCCATAGTGTACCTGTGCTGAATATATCAGATGTCTGTCTATTGCCATCAAATCTATAGATGAGTACATGCTGTTTATGTATACATTATCATATTTACCTTCCTTGTTCCAGCACTGGTCTAATCAGCTGTTTCTCACTGTTTTGTTTACTACTCACAGAGAGCAGCGCTGATGTCATTTGACACTGCACTCCCTGATTGGTAGAATGACATACAACTCATCCCACAACCCCTCCCACCCCTCTGACATCAGCAAAGGTGTGGCTGATGATTGGTGGTCGCTAGAACCATTCAGAAGCCACAGGAATTTGTGAGGAGGTGGTATAGGGGCGGGGACCTCCATATATAAGTGTGGATACTGCTGGACATAGCGGCATTAATCTGAGTTCCTGCTTCTACCATCAAAAAGCTGGGAAATGCAGTTTTCACTGCACTTTCCTATTAGGGCTTATTTATCTCCTCCTGATGATCCTTTTTAAAAGGTGAAACATGTTGAGGTGCTTGTTACATCCCACTTGTGGTTAGTGCAGTCTTTATATATGCACCAACACTGCTTTTTGTGAAGGAGAGCTTATTTATCTCATTAACTGTGTCAGAACTATATGAGGACCAAATCGGAACGGTTAAGACTGCCTTCATCTTATCTGAAGGTTTTGTGACCCTGTATGACAGACACAGGTGTATCTGAGCCCTCTGCTACTTAACAAAAACAGTGGGACTACTGAAATAGCTGCTATACAAATACTACTCCCTTACTTCATCTATCCACAAATGGTGTGTTTCATCAGTGCATACAGTCTCTACCAGTGTTAATCATTTATACACTCTGGGTTAAGATGTATATGAATCATCCAACTGCACACACAGTGTAACGTAGATGGCTTTTTTTTTTTTTTTTTTTTTTTTTGGGGGGGGGGGGGCACGCAGCTTTAGTATATCTGTCCCACATTTTTTGCTATCCATCAGTATCTGGATGCAAAAATTTTTTCCCTGATACTAGTTATTGCAAGTTTGTTTACATTTATTTATTATCATATACTTAGACTAAAACTTAACCTTTATTTATCTCATCACTTCCTCCTTTTTCAGTTAAAATACTTTAGTCCCCCGGGCCCCATCCTGGGACTAGGCCTCATCTAGGCCCGCCCACTTCCTGGGCTTTCTGGGCCTCCAGACTCCTCCTAGGCCTTCCTATTGGACAGGAGGCTGTCATGGGAGGTCTCCCTATCCCGAAACTTAGGGGGGGGATAGGGGAGGACCGTAGTTCTCAGAATTTTTCATTTCTGCATTTCCTATTTTTTTTTTCTTCTCAGAAGCTCCTGCTGCTCTCCTCAGGGATGTTTCTGCTTCCTTGTGTGACACAGCACCTGAGGAATCCTCCCTGTGCAGCCTGCTGCAGCAGCTGTCGATTGGACATTGTTTCCAGCAGTCTGGTAGGTTAACTGCCTATTTTCCATGGGCCCCCTCCACTATGTCCTCCCGTGAAGAGCCAGTCCACCCCTTGGCCACTCCTGGTGCTGCTACGTTTTATACGTGCGCCTGCTTTAATCAAGATTCCAATGCCCAGCCTGAGCCCATCTGCTCTCTCTTCCTTCCACCTAAGCCAGTTCAGGACCCTCCCGGCCATCCTTCAGAGCATCCTTCCTCTTACTGGGTGGTTTCACTTACCTGGACCATAAATGACCTTGCCAGACTTAACCAGTGTGTTGTGGAATCTTTGGAATGGCTGCCTTCCCATTTCGCTGTTCAGTCGACGACTTCTCGGGCGACCTCATCAATTTCATTCCAGCTACAGGAGCTGTCCTTGTAAAAGGACAAAAGAAATCATCCTACTGGTCACTGTCCTATACCCCTTGCTCTGGATACTCTCACGGCCATAGCGCACAGCTCCACTCTGACAGGCAGAACCCTGTCTCCCCTGCACGGTCTGTTTCTCCTGGGTATGTTTCTAACTCCGACTCGAAGCATCAGCTAGACACTTCTATATCTGATGCTACGCAGGAGCTCATCTGTTTGGTCCTAGATACCCTACAGATGTCAGAGCACCCGAATTCTGCTACTCAAGAGGACATTTCCTTCCACCACAGTCGCCGCCATAGCCTCGGGCATTTGACCATATTTTGAAGGAACAATGGCTTCCCCCAGACCGTCCCCTGCCTTCCACTTGGAAGTCGGATGTCCTTTTTCTTTTTCCAGACCAGTGTGCCTCTAAGTGGTCAGAGCCTTCCACGGTGGACCCCTCGATAGCTAGGTGCTCCCAGGCTACTATTCTGCCTTTAGCAGACTCCGCCTCCCTCAGCAATCCCTCGGACAAGAGGGTGGACTCTCTCGACAAGGCGGCCTTCTTAGCGTCTGGCTTCCCCTTCCAGGCTACTTTCGCTGCTTTTTGAATCGGCAAGGCCTGCATTTCCTGGGCCAAACAGCTCCAAATTGGTCTCTCCAGTGAAGCCCCTCCAGGATAGCCAGCTGCTCATCTCTCAAATCCTGAACGCTTCCAAGTATCTGTACAATGCTTACTTGGAAGTGGCTCACTGTTCTGTCAAGGTGGCCACCATCGTCCATCAATATCCACGACGCTTACCTCCACATTCCCATTTCGCTGTGCCATCAGCATTTTCTTGGGTTCTCGTCGTTTTCAGTCTGTCACTCTCTCTTTTGGGCTGGTCTTTGTCCCCGGAGTATTTACCAAGGTGATGTTGTCCCTCGTGGCCATCCTCTGTTCCAAAGGCATTGCCGTGATTCCATACTTGGACGACCTTTTGGTGAAGGCTTCCTCCAAGATGGACAATCTGACCAGCTGATCACCATAGACCACCTTTGTGTGTTCGGCTAGCTCATCAACTGGGAGAAATCCTGTTTTGTGCCTTCTCAGCGCATAGAATTCCTCTTCTTCGGGCAGAGCATCATGTTCCAGCTCTGTCGACAGTCCACATTTCAGGCATGGACAACTTGGAGGCAGATTACTTCAGTCTAGAAAAGTTTGACCCAGGCAAACAGTTGCTTCATCAGAAGATCTTCTCCATTTGTACCTCCTGGTAGGGCACACCCTACATCAAACTGTTCACCTCCTGCCTGAACCACAAGGTCCCGTGCTATGTGGAAGGTCCCTGGACCCTCGAGCCATCGTCGCCGACGATCTCGTGATTCCCTGGTCGGACTTCTGCCTTCTGTACCTGTTAGCCCCTCTTCTCCCTCAGGTTCTCAAGAAACTCAAGACCGAGGGGTTTCCAGCCATTCTGGTATCTTTGGATTGGTCCCACCAGGCCTGGTACAGGGATCTCATGTTCCTGCTGGCGGACACTCCTTGGCCTCTTCATTGGCAAGTCGACCTTCTGTCTCAAGGACCGCTGTTCCACACCACCTTACCTCAGCTGTGTTTAACGGCGTGTCTGTTGAAGTAGAGGCATCGCGGTATTTGAGTCTTATCCAGATCATGCTCAGGGCCCAGAAAGATCTGCAAAGATCTATCAACGTGTGTGTGTAAGGCCTATATACAGTGGTGTGAGAGTAATGACTTCCATCCGCTCTCCTTTTCTCTTCCCAGGATCTTGGCTTTTCTCCAGTCCAGGCTGATCCAAGGACTTGGTCTTTCTTTGCTTAAGGGACAGTGTTTCTGCCCTTTCCATTTTTTTTTTTCAGAAGACCCTGGCTTTCCAACCTCAGATGAAGACCTTCCTGCAAGGAGTGGCGCACTGTGCTCCTCCCTACAATCCTTCCTTGGAACCATGGAATCTTCATCTCATCCTTGAGGTGCTTCAGACTCCCCCTTTTGAGCCTTTGCATGAAATCTCTCTTCGTCTTCTGCCCTGGAAGGTTGCCTTCCTGGTGGCCATTACTTCCATCGTAGGGTCTCCTCTGAAATGGCTGCTCTGTCCCGCAAGCCTCCTACTCTTGTTCTCCAGAATTATATGGTTGTCCTTCGTCCGCCACTTTTTTTTAAAAATACCTAAGGTGGTCTTTTCCTTCCACATAAATGGATATTGTCTCATTGTCTTCTTCCCGGATCCCAAGCACCCACGTGAGCGTTCTCTTCTCTAACTGGATGTGTTCTGGGCAATCCAGGTCTATTTGTCTCTCACTGACTCTTTCGGTCGTTCATTGTCCCTGTGGGCACCACAAAGGCCTGGCGGACAGGCTGCCGCCTCTCCGTGTCACTGCTCATTCCACGAGGGCCGTAGGCGCCTCCTGGGCTATTCGGTATCAGGCTTCCTCTGTCCAGGTTTGCAAGGCTGCTACCTCAGCATCTGTCCACACTTTTGCCAGGTTCTACAGATCCATTCTGTGGCCTTTGCCGATGTCCGCTGGGTTGCAAGGTTTTGCAAGCAGCTGTGCGCTAGGTTGCTTTTAAGGTTGTGTTCTTCCCACCCTCTAGAACTGCTTTAGAACATCCCATGGCGCTGTGTCCCCCAGTGAATAAGTGAAAAAATTGGATTTTTGTACATACTGTAAAATCCTTTTCTCTTATTTATTGGGGGGAAACAGATCCCACCCTTCTTTTCATGTTGTTGCTGCCCTGGGCTATTTTGGTTCGTTTTCGGGTTCAGGACATGGTGGTGGTGTTTGTTCCATGTTCTTTTTCTTTTCCTCCTCCTTTTTTTTTTTTTTTTTTTTTTTTTTGTTGTACCTCTCCTACTGGTGCGGTACAAACTGGCCAGCACAGTGTCTGTGGAGAGGGTATGCCTGGATATAAAGCTGACATCTTTCACTTCTACCAGTGGCCAGGTTTATACCTATGGTACTCTGTCTACCAATGAATACAACGAGAAAAGGATTTTACGGTGAGTACAAAAATCCAATTTTTTTTAATTTCCACGAAAATTGTTTGATCAGCTCTTCTTCTAATTTTCTTTGTATGGTTGTACTTAATGCTGTTTTATTTCTATAGAATTTATGCCATATGTTTTCCAAGTCATGTCTGTGCTCTTGGAGATGCATAAAGATGACATCCCCACCTCCTACATGGCTTTGTTTCCACACCTGCTACAGCCAGTTTTGTGGGAGAGAACTGGTAATATTCCCCCTCTTGTGAGACTCTTGCAAGCTTACCTGGAGAGAGGAGCAAGGACGATTGCAGTCAGTGCCACTGATAAAATTGTGAGTAACTTTTTTTTTTAAATTTTTGGATAGGGCTGTGCAGTTATTCAAATTAATTTTGACTAATGTGCGATTTCAAAAAATTGTAATTGTTTTTCACAAGATTCATGAAATCACTATTAGCCCTGCCAGTCTGAGATATTACATGCAGGTATTGTCCTCTCTGCTGCAAACCATGGTCAACTGTTTCTTCGCTGTAGTCAGTAGTTGGGTGGTAGGACAAGGACGTCTAAGTCAGTTATATCTGAGGACCTCTCCCTGTGACAGCTCATAGAAGGCATACAAGGTATAAAACTTCAACAGATAATATGTGTGTGTATGTATATACACAGTGGCTTGCAAAAGTATTCATACCCCTTGGACTTTTTCACATTTTGTCACCTTACAACCATGAACGTAAATGTGTTTTATTGAGATTTTAAGTGATAGACCAACACAAAGTAGCAGATAATTGTGAAGTGGAATGGAAATGATACATGGTTTTCAAAATTTTAGTGTGACGTGCAAAAGTATTCAGCCCCTGTACTCTGATCCCCCTAAATAAAATAAAGTGCAATCAATTACCTTCAGAAGTCACTTAATTAGTTAATAGAATCCAATTGTGTGTAATTTAGCCTCAGTATAAATACACCTATTCTGTGAAGGCCTCAGTGGTTTGTTAGAGAACACTAGTGAGCAAACAGCATCATGAAACCCAAGGAACTCACCAGACAGGTCAGAGATAAAGTTGTGGAGAAGTTTAAAGCAGGGTTAGGTTATAAAAACATATCCCAAGCTTTGAGCATCCCAAGGAGAACTGTTCAATCCAAAAATGGAAAAAGTATTATGCAACTGCAAACCTACCAAGACATGGCCGTCCACCTAAACTAACAGATCGAGAAAGGAGGGCACTGGTCAGAGAAGCAGCTAAGAGGACTATGGTCACTCTGGAGGAGCTGCAGAAATCCACAGCTCAGGTGGGAGAATCGGTCCACAGGACAACTATAAGTTGTGCACTTCACAAATCTGGCCTTTATGGAAGAGTGGCAAGAAGAAAACCATTGTTGAAAGAAAGACATATGTCTTTTGCAGTTTGCCACAAGTCATATAGGGGGCACTGCAAACATGTGGAAGAAGGTGCTCTGGTCAGATGAGACCAATGTTGAACTTTTTTGGCCTAAATGCAAAGCGCTGTGTGTGGCAAAAAAGTAACCCTGCTCATCCCCCTGAATGCACCATCCCCACTGTGAAACAGCATCATGCTGTGAGGAGGCTTTTCTTCAGCAGGGACAGGGAAGCTGGCCAGAGTTGATGGGAAGATGGATGGAGCTAAATACAGGGCAATCCTGGAAGAAAACTTGTTGGAGGCTGCAAAAGACTTGAGACTGGGAAGGAGATTCACCTTCCAGCAAGACAATGACCCTAAACATACAGCCAGAGCTACAGTAGAATGGTTTAGATCTTAGAATATTCATGTGTTAGAATAGCCCAGACAAAGTGCAGACCTAAATCCCATTGAGCATCTGTGTCAAGGCATGAAAATTGCTCTTCACAGACGCTCCCCATCCAGTCTGGCTGCGAGTGAGCTATTTTGCAAAGAATGGACAAAAATCTCAGTCTCTAGATGTGCAAAGCTGTAGAGACATACCCCAAAAGACTTGCAGCTGCAATTGCTGCGAAAGGTCGCTCTACAAAGTATTGATATAGGGGGGCTAACTAATTTTGCACGTCACATTTTTTTAGATTTTTATTTGATTAAAATTTTGAAAACCATGTATCATTTTCGTTCCACTTCACAATTATCTGCTACTTTGTGTTGGTTATCACTGAAAATCTCAATAAAATACATTTAAGTTTGTGGTTGTAAGGTGAGAAAATGTGAAAAAGTTCAAGGGGTGTGAATACTTTTGCAAGGCACTGTAAATATAAATATTATGTTTGTTCTTCAAAGTGGTAACAGACATGTAGAACTGTGCAGATTATTGATGATCCCAAGTTGTTAGAATTTTCAGGAGGGGAAAAGTTCCACAATAAAACATAAATATGACAAACCATATATTGGGGTCTATTGTTGAAAGAGAGAAGGGGGAATGACCAGGAAGGAGTCAAAGAGGGAGGAAGGTAGGTAAGCTTGTCATTTCCACAGGGCTTGCCTCTTTGAAAAGGATAGGCAGCAGCTACATGTAAAGGATAAGCTTACTCAAGAGGCATGAGATATTGTATTCCAATCATAGGGCCTGTCAAGAGAAAAGTTTAGTTTTTCATTAACCACATATGAATTCGGTTTTCAGAGAACTCCAAGGTGGGCTTTATACAAGCAGAAGCTATAGTTTGATTTAATTCTTTTTTTCCTAGCAACAAATCAATAAGAAATATGTAAAAAAAAAAAATAATCAAAAAACAGTTGTCAGTCTGTGCGCCCCATGGATTATTTTGCGTGTTTGTTCCCATCACTAATTGGATGAGGTGGTAGACTCTTTAAGGGGACAAGGAATATCCGATTTTTTTATTTATTTATTTTTTTTATAAATATTGTGTCCTTGTCACCCCATGAAAATTTGTTTAACACTTATAGTGAATATTGCTGCTGTGGGCTGTTAGGCTCCTTCGTCAGGTACTCCCTCCGTGCACAATGTTCTGGATTCTGTGACGTTGCGGAGACCGAAGTATAGGGGCATTTACAGGAGTGGGGTGTAAATTTCTCCCATCAGAAATTGTGGTCCATCCATGAAAGGGATGCATTTTATACTTTGGAGCATTATAATCCATGTTGAGCATTATACTGTGAGAGGGCTCAATATTGCTGATGGCGGCCCTGTGTGCTAAGCCTGCATGATAGCTCCCTCACTATAATATGGCCCATGATTGCAGTGCGCCATGGGCCTGTCATTCCCTATACCAGGGGTCGACAACCCCTGGCACGCGTGCCATATTTTGTGGCAGCCAGTACGGGACCTTCATGTATTAAATAAAGAGGCAGCATCCCTTCAGTGCTCTGCTAGAGCTGAGGTATAGGACGCTCCCCCTTCTCTTGCTGCCCTCCCTACCCACAAATGAGAGGGGGGTGAGAAATGCCCAGAGTCGGAGCTCATCATTATAGCGCAAGGATCCTGTCTGGACCCTACTGCTATAGCGATGAGCTCCGTCTGCATCCTGCAAAGGCTCCCCGAGAAGGAAGAAAGCTCCTGCCAGCAAAGTGAATGAGACATATGGAGGTACTAATAGTGGACTTCAATGATGAAGATATTTACTGATTACCTCCATATGTCTCACATATCAGTAACCCTATTTAAAGCACACAGGGGTTAATGTGAGGGACATGATGGGGTTAACTGCTATTAATATGAGGCACATGAAGTTGCTAAATTGTAAAGACATGACCATACTTTGTATCCACAATTGTGGATAAAAGTACGGACCTATACATTTCAATGGGCCCATACACACAGTCATTCGTTTTGCGGCTGTGTGTCCGAGCTGCAAATTATGGAGCAGGTCCTATATCTGCATTTGTGGCCCTGTCAATTCATTTTTAATGTATAGGACAGTGAAAACCACATCTTTGCCATTTGCGTGCAGGAGACCCTAAGGCTGAGACCTCACGTTGCGGAAACGCAGCGTTTTTGTTGCAGATTTTGCTGTGGTTTTTTGAGCCAAAGCCAAGAATGGCTACAAAAGGAATGGAAATATAGGAAGTTCTGACACCTCTCTCTTCTACTCAATCCATTCATAGCTTAAGCTCAAAAAAAACGCAGCAAAATATGCAACAAAAAAACTGCGTTTCCGCAATGTGGGCCCTAAGCCTTAGTCCCCACGTAGCAGAAATGCAGCTTTTTTTTTTTTTTTGCAGATTTTGTTGCGGTTTTTTGAGCCAAAGCCAGGAGTGGATTGAACAGAAAATAAAAGCTTCCTATATATTTCCCATTCCTTTTATAGCCATTCTTGGTTTTGGCTGAAAAAAAAAAAAAAGCAGCAAAATCTGCAACAAAGCAAGCTGCGTTTCCGTAACGTGGAGCCTCAGCTTTAGGGTGTTTCTTTTCGTGTGGAGACACACTGTGTGCCTACACACCGTGTGCCCAGGTGCGGCTATAGCTACACCCTGTCCCTGGGCACTACAGTCATGGCCAAAAGTTTTGAGAATGATACAAATATTAATTTTTACAAAGTCTACTGCTTCAGTTTTTCTAATGGCAATTTGCTTATACTCCAGAATGTTATAAAGAGTGATCAGCTTAACAGCAATTACTTGCAAAGTCAATATTTGCCTAGAAAATGAACTTTATCCCCCAAAACACATTTCAACATCATTGCAGCCCTGCCTTAAAAGGACCACCTAACATCGTTTCAGTGATTGCTCCATTAACACAGGTGTGGGTGTTGATGAGGACAGGGCTGGAGATCAATCTGTCATGATTAAGTAAGAATGACACCACTGAACACTTTAAAAGGAGGCTGGTGCTTGCCATCATTGTTTCTCTTCTGTTAACCATGGTTATCTCTAAAGAAACACATGCAGTCATCATTGCACTGCACAAAAATGGCCTAACTGGGAAGAGTATTGCAGCTAGAAAGATTGCACCTCAGTCAACAATCTATCGCATCATCAAGAACTTCAAGGAGAGAGGTTCCATTGGTGCCAAAAAGGCTCCAGGGCGCCCAAGAAAGACCAGCAAGCGGCAGGACCGTCTCTTAAAAGTGTTTCAGCTGCGGGATCGGGCTACCAGCAGTGCAGAGCTTGCTGAGGAATGGCAGCAGGCAGGTGTGAGTGCATCTGCACGCACTGTGAGGCGGAGACTCTTGGAGCAAGGCCTGGTCTCAAGGAGGGCAGCAAAGAAGCCACTTCTCTCCAGAAAAAACATCAGGGACAGACTGATATTCTGCAAAAGGTACAGGGAGTGGACTGCTGAGGACTGGGGTAAAGTCATTTTCTCTGATGAATCCCCTTTTCGATTGTTTGGAACATCTGGAAAACAGCTTATTCGGAGAAGAAGAGGTGAGCGCTACCACCAGTCTTGTCTCATGCCAACTGTAAAGCATCCTGAATCCATTCATGTGTGGGGTTGCTTCTCAGCCAAGGGAATCGGCTCTCTCACAGTCTTGCCTAAAAACACAGCCATGAATAAAGAATGGTACCAGAATGTCCTCCAAGAGCAACTTCTCCCAACCGTCCAAGAGCAGTTTGGCGCTCAACAATGCCTTTTCCAGCATGATGGAGCACCTTGCCATAAAGCAAAGGTGATAACTAAATGGCTCAGGGAACAAAACATAGAGATTTTGGGTCCATGGCCTGGAAACTCCCCAGATCTTAATCCCATTGAGAACTTGTGGTCAATCATCAAGAGACGGGTGGACAAACAAAAACCAACAAATTCAGACAAAATTAAAGCATTGATTCTGCAAGAATGGACTGCTATCAGTCAGGATTTGGTCCAGAAGTTGATTGAGAGCATGCCAGGGAGAACTGCAGAGGTCCTGAAGAAGAAGGGTCAACACTGCAAATATTGACTTGCTGCATTAACTCATTCTAACTGTCAATATAAGCTTCTGTTACTCATAATATGAATGCAATTATATTTCTGTATGTGATAAAAACATCTGACAAACACACATAAAAACCAGAGGGCAGCAGATCATGTGAAAATATAATATTTGTGTCATTCTCAAAACTTTTGGCCATGACTGTAGTGCTGTCACATTAATTCCTGGCTAGGGTTTTGCTGTTACCGCACCGCCAGGGATTAAAAGCGGCTGAAATTAATCCGCGTTTCACTTACAGAAAAGTGAAAGTACCGGCGGCCGGGGACTGCATGCAGCATCCAGGTACAGAGTGTTTCACCATCCTACAGGTGTTACCTCACTTGGCTCCCAGTCATATACATTTACCACTATTTCTGGATTACGCATGTACTTACATCACTTCTAATGAAAAAGTACAGGTGTATCAATGCAAATAGCGGTAAACGCATGTGGCTGGGACCACAGTATGACAGCACCCTTTTGTTACGGTTTGTGCTATATGACTTTAGTATAGGGGTCGTCAGCCTTACAATTATTGCTCGGCACTCCGAGTATCTCATCTTTGACTTTTTTAATTTAAATCGGCACGCCGAGCGAAAAAGGTTGCCTACCCCTGCCCTATACAGTACTGTGCTTGAACCGCCCATGGAACTATTGGGGCCTACACAGTACTATAGGGGATGGCAATACTGTGAAAAAACAAGGATAATCGCACATATGCAAAATTTCATTGAAGGAGCCATGGTGTAGGCCATTAGAACAAGTTCCTTTTGGTGGGCCTCAGACCTTCAGTCCAACACTGTGTGTTTGGATGGATGGATGGATAGATAGATAGATAGATAGATAGATAGATAGATAGATAGATAGATAGATAGATAGATAGATAGTTTATAACAATTTGGGACAGCCCATATGATGTCATGTCATGGAAGCTTCTGATAGGTTTATTGGCAACATCTGAGTTAATTACGCACCTGTGGATGCATTTTAAGGCACACCTGAAACACACTGCTTCTTTGTGTAACATCATTGGAAAGTCTAAAGAAATCTGGCAAGATATCAGGAAGAGAATTGTGGACTTGCACAAGTCTGGTTCATTCTTGGGTGCAATTTCCAGATATCTGAAGGTGCCTCGTTTATTATTACAAACAATTATACGCAAGTACAAACAAGAAATGAATGTCCAGCCATCATACCGCTCAGGAAGGAGAAGGGTTCTGTGTCCCAGAGATGAATGTGCTTTGGTACGAAATGTGCATATCAACCCAAGAACAAAAGCAAAAGACCTTATGAAGATGCTGGCTGAAGCTGGTAAGTGTGTGTCATTATCCACAGTGAAATGAGTACTGTATCGACATGGGCTGAAAGGCCACTCTGCCAGGAAGAAGCCATTACTCCAAAAGAAACATAAAAAAGCCAGATTAATGTTTGCAAATACACACAGGATCAAATACCTTCATTTTTGGAGACATGTCCTATGACTAAAATTGAACTGTTTGGCCATAATGACCATAGTTACATTTGGAGGAAAAAGGGAAAAGCTTGCAAGCCTAAGAACACCATCCCAACTGTGAAACACGGGGGTGGCAGCATAATCTTGTGTGGTGGTTATGCTGCAGGTGGACTGGTGCACTTCACAAAATAGATGGCATCATGAGGAAAGAACATGTGGCAATATTGAAGCAACATCTCAAGACGTCAGCCAGGAAGTTAAAGCTTGGGCGCAAATGGGTCTTCCAAATGGACAATGACCCGAAGCATACTGCCAAACTGGTTACAAAATGGCTTAATGATAACAAAGTCAATGTTTTGGAGTGTCCATCACAAAGCCCTGATCTCAATCCTATTGAAAATTTATGGGCAAAGCTGAAAAGGCAGTTACACCAGTTCTGTCAGGAGGAATGGGCCCAAATTCCTACCAACTATTGTGAGAAGTTTGTGGAAGAATATCCAAAACGTTTGACCCCAAGTTCTACAGTTTAAGGGCAATGTATGTAAACTTTTGACTTTGCAGAAAGTAATAAAAATACCTTAAAAAATTCTCTCTCTCTCATTATTCTGGCGTTTGGCAAATATAAATAATTTTGGTAATCCTAATTGACCTAAAACATCATGTCAAATAGTGAGGAAAAACATGCATGTGTCTTTTTATATAGTGTATGTAAACATCTGGTTTCAACTGTGTATGTATATATACATATACACATACACACCACACACAGGCACGTTTAATTTTGGCCATCATTATTTCTCCACTGCCTACTCTGTGTATAATTACCGCAGGAAAGGAGCGAAGGCTATTTTATTTTCCCGCACCTGTCCTATTTCTATTTCTGCCTCCCACCTGGACCCCCATGCCCAGTATATTATTCTAGAAGGGCTGTTATATGGTCAACCCATTATTCTTTGTAATATATACGCAAGACCAGAAGGGCAATGGACTTGATTGACGCCTCCAACTGTTCTGCAACCACCACTTTACTCCTGAGCCTGGACGCTGAGAATTCCGTCGACCGACTTGATTGGTCATTTATGATTGCAACCCTTTAAAGCCCTTTACTCCCTCCCTCAGCGATCGTTAAGCTCCCTAATGTGTTCTCTCCCTCTTTCCCTATCCGTAATGCGACCCGTCAGGGCTGCCCCCTATCTCCCCTCATATTTGTGTTATGCATTGAACCCTTAGTGGCTCAAATTAGATCCAACCCAGATATCTTTGGAGTATCTGTGAGAGACAGGTAATTTTAAGATGTCTGTTTGCGGATTATGTCTTGTTGACCCTTCCCAATCTCTTCCTTGCTATGGGAACCTCTCCGTTTATAAAGTCAACCCCACCAAAACGGAAGCCCTGCCTTTGATCATCCCGACCCACACCCTTCATTTGCTTCGGTCTAATTACGATTTCCAATGGAGGGACTGCTCTCTCCAGTATTTAGGTATTCAACTATCCTCCTCGTATTCCACACTCTACTCAGTTAACTACCCCCGCCTGTTTCATGAGCTCCACTCCCTCTTAGACAAATGGTGTCCTCTTCACATTTCCCTCATTGGTTGCATTACAGCGGTAAAAATGACCCTCCTCCTGAATCTACTCTCTTTTTTTGAGACGCTCTCTGTGGCAGTCCCCTGCTCTGAACTGCGATCCCTCCAAAATGCAATATTTCAATTTATATGATATGCGAAAGCAACATCGTATCCCACACTCGGTGATACTAGCGGGAAAGTCTGAAGGGGGACTGACAGTTCTGCACATTTTGCATTATTATTGGGCGGTTCATTTATGTTGCATACCGTTCTGGGCAGCGCCTCAAGCCTACACGAAATGGGTTGAAATTGAGAAACCACCGATACTATAACAGATTTGTTTTCGGACTATTATGCTAAATTGTATGATCTCCCCTCACGTGGGAGGCCCTGGAGTAGGCAGGGCCTTTTCCCATATAGCTTATCTAGTTGACAGATCAGCATATAGTCCACTTTGCCATTACCCAGTTTGGGACAATACGGGTCTCCATTCCTACGGCCTTTGAACGACTGTGCCGTGTGGTTTCATCTACATGGGGCCTGATCTCTGATATTTATAGGCTGTTTGCCCTCTCCGGAGGGACGGACTCCCGTAGTCCACAAATATATGTCTAGATGGTCTGGGGCTCTGGGCAGGAAGATCTCACCCAGGCAGTGGCAGATTATATGGTCTCGTGCGGCTAAATCCTCCTCGTGTGACATTTAAGGAGACACAGTACTAAATACTTATGCACTGGTACCATACTCCTGCCTTGCTTCACTCTCTTAATCCTAACATTCCTTCCACTTCCTGTCGATGTCAGGCTGCAGAAGGCACATTGTTACCATATCTTTTGGGAGTGCCCCTTAATTCACCCCTTTTGGTCCGACGTCAAGACAATCACTAATGCCCTTTTCCTTCAGAGTGCCCCTTTAGACCCTCTTATCTAGCTCCTTAATCCCCCCACACTCTTTATCGTTGCATAGCGGCAAAGACTCTTATCGCCCTTCACTGGAGGGGGTGCAGCCTGGAATACTTGACTGCCTCCCTCAACCACAAGGTGGAGGCCTTTTAGGAGGTCTGTTCACACTGGGATACCTATTGTATCACGCAAGGTCTCTAAAGCCTACCCCTCCCATTTTTTTTTTTTTTTTTTTTTTTTTTTCCCCGTGTGTCCTCCACCCTTGACCATCTATCTACTCGTCTCTTGTGTTTTTGTTCTGATATATTTTCTTTTGTTGTACTGATATTCTTGGCTTCTTCCATTGGCCATATGTCATGGCTCATTTTGTTATATTGTTAAAAACCTCTTAATAAAAATTACAGTTTAAAAAGAGAGATTGGAACTCAAATCTGCTTCCCACTTGGAGACGTAGGAAAGTTGGGTACGGTAGGTCAAGTACATAAGGTTGGAATGCGTCCCATAATGATTTTCTGGCATGTGGGTAATTTATGCTATAAAATTTGTATGTCTCAGGGGAAAGTTGGTGTTCCTAAAACAACCATAAATGAAGTTTCATAGATGTAGGTAGCACTGAAGAGGGTACATTATGACAACATTGTATAGAAGCAAAGGAAGAAACACCTATAATAATGTGAGGAGAGATATCTTAGGTCCAACAACGGCCTATTAGTGAAGGCCAAAGGGATCTTATTCTCGGGTGGGAACGTAGGGATTTTTGTGAGGGATAGTAGGGGCAAATGGAGGGATATTAATTATGCTAATTGTTTTACGGAATCCCAAATCCTAAGGGAGTGTTTAGTGATAGGTTTGTGAATAAATGGTTGGGGGGAGACCATAAAATTGAATCAAGGTAAGCTGAAGCTATGTCAATGATCTCCAAAGTAAGTCATTTTGGGTGGTCTTCCATAGTGAAAGAAACTCAACTCAAAGTCCTCTATTTAATTTGTGCCTGTAAGAGGGTGGAGTGCTCGATCTGTGGCATAATGGCCAGTGAACTTTAATTTTCTTAACAAAAACCTAAAACTCGATATTGAAATCAAGAATTGCCCATAAGCTTCAGAAATTGTGATTTCTGGTGTGTGGCCTAACCTTGGATGGAGTGAGACACACCTTTCTCCTGCTCCATCCCGGCTCTGATTCCTGTGGACCTACCAGCTGACCCACTCACCGCTATGGACAATCGGCTTCTCAAGAAGGTGCCCCCTGGCACCCCTGCACTCGCACACTGCTCCTCTCGGACCACCATTGAGGGCTATGTAGCCCCGCCGGACCGGGCCGTCACGTGACCTTTTTGGGGAGACGCCGGCCA
This sequence comes from Leptodactylus fallax, assembly GCA_947044405.1. Taxonomy (NCBI): domain Eukaryota; kingdom Metazoa; phylum Chordata; class Amphibia; order Anura; family Leptodactylidae; genus Leptodactylus; species Leptodactylus fallax. Next base: position 223,695 of record CAMRHE010000233.1, read on the forward strand.
TTCCTCTGCACAGTCACGAGCTACCCAGCTCAGTAAATCTCCCACTGCTCTCCCTTCATCTGCCAGCACCTCACTCCCTCCATGGTCATAGTCTGCCCCTGGGCACCCGTGGAACTCCCCAGCAAGACAGGCCCATCATGCCATCCTCCCTAATGGTATCTCTACCTCTCCACGTGATGTTATTTGCTGTGTCCATGACTTTGCGGTGAAGTAGACTCAAGGATTTTGACTTCGATGGAGCTAAACTACAGATCTACCATGACCTTTCTCTCATCACTCTCCAGAAAAACCTCCGCCCCTTGCTGCAAATTCACTGTGATCATCAGATCCCTTTATCGCTGGGGCTTCCTGTTCACCCTCTACCGGAGCTGTCTCCCCACCTCCACCTCCTGTGTGGCAGCAGCTTAAGACGCCAGTCACCTTCTTCGGCGTTGCCTTCCAAGAGGCCTCGTCTTGAGGGCAACCCCTGAAGGGACCTCCATTGTCATACCGCCCTCTTCTCCTGACTATGTTGTGTGCTGCATTATGCTCTGTTTTTCTTTTCAGGTCCACAGGGGTTTTTTTTCCTGCTTTAAATGTTTGATGATTGTTGTGCGGGACAGTGGGACTCACTCGACACTCTCTCCACGTTTTCATTTTTGTGGGTTTAGAGCCTGCCGTTCTCTTGGTCACCTTCCCCCTAGTGGGAGCCGTTACTGTGACTTGTTCTCTTTTTCTAGTGTTCCTTATTGTTCTTGATCACCCTCTGGAGGGAGATTTAGTCCTTCCCATTACAGTGTTTACTTGTTCTTGTGTTTTGTTCCTTTTATAGCTGTCTTTTTGTTTTTTTTTCTCCTTCCATCCACCCCCCCTTCCCGTCTAGAAACACTGCCTCGAGGTCCATGGTCCTGCCACTTGCCTGCAGCTTCCTTTTGCACCTAGGATTCAGCCAGCGTCTTATGATTTGGATGAGCTTGCTTACAATCTGCTGCTGTCCTCCCCTGCTAGGTCCCAATGGTTAGATGCCCAGGTCATTTTGCATCTTGGAAGTGTAGCTTCTAAGTGTATAGACCAGAATTAGGCCAGAATGTAGTAGACTGTCATCTAGCATCATTAATTCTCATCTGACCCTGTCTTCATCTTCCATCCTCAGGTATGCCTCCCTTATTTGGACTCAGATATTGATACACTACTGCCTCATTCACACCAACACTTCTGCTTGCTGTCAATTGTCATTTTTATTGGTATGATGTTATCCACTCTGTTTTAACTATATGAGTGAGCTTTGAAGCCACTGTCTCCATTCCCTGCTGGTTTCTCCCCCTTTTTTCTCACCTGAACCTTCCTTAGCAGTCTCGGATTCTATCTCCATATTCCCACACCCTTTTCACACCTGATGCAAATGAAACAAATGTATTGCTAGCTAGTACAAATGTAAGTGCATTTGTCATTTTGACCCAGGTCATTTTGTATTTCCAAGTGCAGCTTCTAAGTGTATATACCAGAATTAGTCCAGAATTGGACCAGAAGGGAACTGAAGGTAACAACAACCCACTAAACAAATACCTAACAATTATCAACAAAATGCTTCTCACTATAATCACTGTTGTTCTTCCCATACTTGTATAAAAAAAAACAAAAAAAAAAACACTTTTCCACCCCAAACCAGCCATATCACTAAGAATATCTTTTTTTCTCTCCATCTATTCTACCCCACCATCTCACCTTCTCTGCATAGCTACTCACAAACCTTCAAGCTTTCCACCCCAGACACACACACCCTCCCCACAGTCTCTCCTATTTACACCTGCTATCCATCTCCCTGCTACTCCTTACTTCTGGTGACATATCTCCTAATCCTGGACCACCCCAGCACTTCCCTGCTGTCAGATCTTTCTGCACAACCGTCAGCAGTGCACGGAACCCCCTAAACCTTACACCTATCTTATCCGCTCCTGCCCCTCCCCACGCCCTCCCGGTGCACTATGGAACGCTCACTCTGTACGTAACAAACTTGACTACATCCACAACCTCTTCATTTCTCATAAATTTTCATTTCTCGGTGTGAAAGATCCTCAGTGCGCCAACACCGCGTTGGCCCACACCTGAGACTTCTTTCCTAAAAACCACACTCACCGCCAGTGAGGTAATAGATAATTATATTCCCTAGAATTCTGAAAGTGTAAGAGAACAACAATAAGAATCCAAATTTAAAAAAAAAAAAATCTATAAAACGTTTAATAAAAAATAGTCTAAGAAACCATTAGTATAGTCCACAAATTGACATGCAATAAAAAATAGAAGTCTTACCTCTTGTTTGATCAATATGTAGTCAAGGGAGGGAAAAATGAATCTCACCAAGGGCTCTTAGGGGTCCAACACCCTAAGTATACCCTTTACCCCGGATCCAAGACTCCTGCCCTGACAAAGGTAGTACCGAACTGTCCCTAAATTAACCCTATTATAACTTGTTTCGACCCTATATGAGGGTACTCATCAGGAGATTTGAAAGTACGATTGTGTAGCAGGGCTCTACCCCATTATGCAGGGGAGCATATCTAATGTTTCAATTCTTGCGAAATTTTAACTTTGAGCGGAGCAGTTCTGAAAATTTATGGAGGGTTTCTAATATACAGGCTTTTAAAATCCCCTTTTAGAACTGAAGTGGTTCCTAGCAAATGGGTTTGGGAAGTTTTCTTTTAAATTTAGAAAATTGCTTTTAAAATTGTAAGTCTTCTGTGAAGGACCTTGTCCCGCCAAGAACCTGCTTCCGGCACACCTGAGATCGCTTCAGTTACCTCACACCCACTCCCAGTGAGTCTGCTGGGCGTCTTAGGATAATATGAAAGACGAGCCTTCTAAATTTTATATATTTATTAACCCATAAACGGGTTGGCACTAGACACTTAACACATACAGAGGATACATGTAGCGATTAGCAAGCAGATACAAGTAAAAAAGCAACATGACACAGTGCATAAAATAAAAAAATGGGAGATAACACAAAGAAAAGAATATGTTACCAACACAAGTCTCTGGTTGGATCTCTGGCTCCAGATGATGATGTGGATCATGAGCCAGGGCACGTATCTTATAAAGTCCAGTAGCAGATGAATCTTAGCAGAGCAAAAGGCCGAAGACCATGTGGTCCTCACATGGCAGGCTTTTGTGTGTTCCCTGCCCCTGCCAGGAGTGATGTCACAGGGATAGGACGTTACACCTACCAGCTTGGACCCCTGAACTAGAAAATGGTTCTGGTTCCTTACCAGGCGACCGGATTGTCTGGAAAGTGGAAGCGGGGAGATCTGGGTAGGATCCTCTTCGTATACATACAAAGTATGGCACCTCAATTTCCTTTGGGTAGGGAGTTGAACAGCTGGACCTGTCTCGGGCTCACACCTGTGCCATGATTGGGCTGACCAGGTGCGCCTTTCTCTGGGGCACCTACAGAATTTATCGGGGTAATTGTGGGATGTCCACCTTAGGAGATATGGGCATAAAACTATGATCTCTGTGATCTTCAATTGGTGCCATATTGTCTGGTTGTACTGTGGCTCACCAGAAAATCTTCTAGGGAGAGGTTGGCTGGTTGAAAAGGAATGTTAATTACTCAAGGCAATAGGACAGAGGGATGGTAATTAACCAACAACAGGGGTCCAGCTCACAGTAACCTAGCTGAGGGGGAAGTTTGAACAAATGGTCCACGTGGGTGGGGGGGGAATAAGGGGTTAACTAGATACATAATTGTACAGACATAGAGTACAGACCAAAAGTTTGGATACACCTTCTCATTCCAAGAGTTTTCTGTATTTTCATGACTATAAAAATTGTAGATTCACACTGAAGGCATCAAAACTATGAAACACATGTGGAATTATATACTTAACAAAAAAGTGTGAAACAAGTGAAAATATGTCTTATATTCTAGGTTCTTCAAAGTAGCCACCTTTTGCTTTGATTACTGCTTTGCACACTCTTGGCATTCTCTTGATGAGCTTCAAGAGGTAGTCACCTGAAATGGTCTTCCAACAGTCTTGAAGGAGTTCCCAGAGATGCTTAGCACTTGTCGGCCCTTTTGCCTTCACTCTGCGGTCCAGCTCACCCCAAACCATCTCGGTTGGGTTCAGGTCTGGTGACTGTGGAGGCCAGGTCATCTGGCGTAGCACCCCATTGCTCTCCTTCTTGGTCAAATAGCCCTTACACAGTCTGGAGGTGTGTTTGGGGTCATTGTCCTGTTGAAAAATAAATGATGGTCCAACTAAACGCAAACTGGATGGAATAGCATGCCGCTGCAAGATGCTGTGGTAACCATGCTGGTTCAGTATTCCTTCAATTTTGAATAAATCCCCAACAGTGTCACCAGCAAAGCACCCCCACACCATCACACCACCTCCTCCATGCTTCTGCGTCGCACAAAGACACGGTGGTTGGAACCAAAGGTCTCAAATTTGGACTCATCAGACCATAAGCACAGATTTCCACAGGTCTAATGTCCATTCCTTGTGTCCTGTAACCCAAACTAGTCTCTTCTGCTTGTTGCCTGTCCTTAGCAGTGGTTTCCTAGCAGCTATTTTACCATGAAGGCCTGCTGCACACAGTCTCCTCTTAACAGTTGTTGTAGAGATGTGTCTGCTGCTAGAACTCTGTGTGGCATTGACCTGGTCTCTAATCTGAGCTGCTGTTAACCTGCGATTTCTGAGGCTGGTGACTCGGATGAACTTATCCTCCGCAGCAGAGGTGACTCTTGGTCTTCCTTTCCTGGGGCGGTCCTCATGTGAGCCAGTTTCTTTGTAGCGCTTGATGGTTTTGGCCACTGCACTTGGGGACACTTTCAAAGTTTTTCCCAATTTTTCGGACTGACTGACCTTCATTTCTTAAAGTAATGATGGCCACTGCTTTTTTTTTTTACTTAGCTGCTTTTTTCTTGCCATAATACAAATTCTAACACTCCATTCAGTAGGACTATCAGCTGTGTATCCATCTGACTTCTGAACAACACAACTGATGGTCCCAACCCCATTTATAAGGCAAGAAATCCCACTTATTAAACCTGACAGGGCACACCTGTGAAGTGAAAACCATTTCAGGTGACTACCTCTTGAAGCTCATCAAGAGAATGCCAAGAGTGTGCAAAGCAGTAATCAAAGCAAAAGGTGGCTACTTTCAAGAACCTAGAATATAAGACATATTTTCAGTTGTTTCACACTTTTTTGTTAAGTATATAATTCCACATGTGTTAGTTCATAGTTTTGATGCCTTCAGTGTGAATCTACAATTTTTAGAGTCATGAAAATACAGAAAACTCTTGGAATGAGAAGGTGTGTCCAAACTTTTGGTCTGTACTGTACATATACGGGAGTCCCCTTAATCATTACACCTTCTAACTTCCAAAATAAATTCAAGGACGATTGTCATGTACTGACTGTTCTAGCATGTGACGTGGATGCGGCTGTCAGAGGTCAATTTACTCCACTCACTCAATCTTGTACTCAACCTTTATTCAGGCTGCAAGTTGAGTGTATTGCAGTCCAACACAGTCTACGTGCTCTAAATATACACTGCCAGCACTACTGACTTGCCAGGCTCAATAGAAACTTCACTCCCATATGCACACGTCTCTCTAAAAGACGCAAACACACTTTAAAATGGTAATGTGTCAATAGAGCAAACACAAAGTATATTAAATTTAACAATTTAATACCCAAAGGCTTCAGGTCCATATATGACAGACAAAAAAAATCACAAGCAAAGCAAAACCGTTTTTAAAATAAAAGAGGGAAAAAAACAAACAAATAAACCTGGTAACTTATAGTCCTTTTGTTTTCATGTAGCTTGGAGGATCTTTCATGAGTTGAGCACACCCAGCTTGTTCGCTGGCTTCCAGAGTTCCAAGGTCTTTCCTGGTCTTTTGTTATGTGAAGCTTTTGGCTTGTGCTTAGCCACTCCTCCTGTCAGGGTTCATCTCTTTTGCCCCCCTTTTCACATCTAATTTCTCACTTATTTTATTGGGGGACACAGCACCATGGGTATAGACCTGGCCACTAGGAGGCTGACACTAGGAATATCAAAAGAAGTCTGCTCCCCCTCCAGGTTATACCCACTCCACAGACAGTGTGCTAGCCAGTTTTAACCTAGTGTCCGTACAAGGCAGACACAACCTGACTCAGGACTTTCTGACAACATTTTTCTTTTTCTTTCAGGTGCAGGGGGGTCTTCAGCGTGTACCCTACACTAGTTTTACTTCCCTGTGGGCGCAGCGCTCTACAAGAGCACCTCGCCGGTCACCCATCCCCCACTATTAAGTGCTAGGTTCTGAAGACCCCAGATAGGGGAGTATAAACCCCCTCCCCACGTCTCCTAGCCCCCCTAGGGTAGTTTTTTTTCAAGGGCCCAACCCTTATGTCCATTTTCCATACATGGGTTCCTTCTTCTGGGGCCTCCATTTTAGCGAATAGTCCCCTTCTTAGTTGCTGGCACTGCAGCCTTATTTTTCCTCGGGGTGCCTTCTCTGTGGAGCTTTCTGGCTTTGTCCCTCAGGGGCCCATATTCAGACCCTTGGCTTTTTCTTTCTGCCCCTGCCCGGCCCTTCTGCTGCCCGCCGTGCCGGGGGTCTTTGAAGCAGACTGTGGCATCTACTCAAGTTCCAGCCTTCTCCAGGGACTAGACCTCAACTAGGCCTGTCGCTCTCCCAGTCTTCCCAGGCTTCTAGCTCCCTCTCAGCTCCTCTGATTGGCTTACAGGAGGTCCCTTTTTCCCTGCCCTATTCGTGGACACGAGAACAGTACTGGGAGGGGTTTCTCCCCCCTCCCTGGAGTGTCCTCCTGCTACTCCGAGTTCTCCTCTGTTCCAAATGGAAGTCTTTTCTCCAGACCGTCATTGTCCCCGTCCACATTTCAGAACTTTCCGGGGTTTCTCATTCCTTCGTGTTCACTGTTCCCAAGGAGGACAACGCTTTTCATCCCATCCTGAACCTGAAGAGGCTTAACAGGTTTGCCTGTATCTGCAGGTTCCGCAGAAGCTCTTGCGGTTGGTGGTGGTATCCCTGGAAACCGACAAATTCCTGTCGTCCATCGACTTCCGCGGTGCTCACTTTCCCAAGTTTTTTCCAGGCGATGGCGTCCCTTCTGTACTTGGACCACCTCCTGGTGCAAACTACCTCCAGGATGGCCATTCTGACCAGCTTGCAGATCACCATGGAACCCCTTTGATGTTTTGGCTGGCTCTTCAGTGACAAAAAGTCCTGTCTCATGCCTTTTCAGAGCGTGGAATTCCTGGGCATTATCCTCAATATGCACCAGGGCAAGTTTTTCTTCCCGAACTCCAAGCACCCAGCCCTGCGATTCTGTGTGTCAGGCCTTTGGAGGATCTCTCCGTGCTCTCTTTGCTTGTGCCTGCGAGCCCTGGGCACGATGGTCTTGATCTTCAAGCCCGTCTGTCTTGCTCAGTTTCCACTTGAGCTTTTGCAAATGACATTCCTGGCCCGCTGGGACAATTCTCCGTCCAGCTCGACCGCCTGTTTCTCCTGCCTCCCCGGGTTCACCGATAGCTTATATGATGGCTCTAATCCCCAGGAATCTCTCAGGGAACATCCTACTTTCCCTCCTTTGGCAGGTAATTCTTCCCATGCCAGTTTTCCGGCTGGGGAGCGGTCTTTGGTGCCTTGACTGTTCAGGGCTGTGGTCCACAGCCAAGCCCTCCTCCAGATCTACCTACTGGAACTGGGGGCCATCTTCTTGGTCCCTGTCTCCTCAACTTTTCTCCTAGGACGTGTTGTCCAGACCGCCAACTCCACCACAGTCTCCTGCTTGCACCTTCTGGGGGAACACCAGGAGCCGTGCAGCCTTTCTTGAAGCCTCCCGCTCTCTTTTTTTGGGTGGAGTGTCTTGTTCCAGCCCTGTTGGTGGTCCTCATTCCAGGCGTGGACAAGGCGGCAGACTACCTGAGCTGAGGAATGCTCGTCCAGAGCGCGTTGTTGCTTCTCCAGAGGACCTCAGGACATACTGTAGCTGCTGTTGCCCTCGTGATTTTCTGGACTTCCTTCTTTTGTACTGCTTCCCTCCCATGTGAGGGTAATAACTTTACTCTTCTCCCTTGAGTTCTCAAGAAACTCAAGACCAAGGTGGTTCCTGCCATTCTGGCAGACCCAGATTGGACCCACCGGGCCTGGTGCACGGATCTCATGTTCCTGCCTGCAGACGCTTCTTGGCCTCATCCTCTGCTAGACACCCTCTTTCTCAAGGACCTCTTTTCGTTTATGACTGGGTCCTGAAGCTATGTGGTGTTTTTTTTTGTTTTTTTTTAAGGAGCCTGTTGTCCAGTCCATGCTCAGGGCCCAAAACTCCTGTCCTGCGCAGATCTTTCATCGCTTGTGGAAGGCCTACTTACGGTGGTAATGACTTGAAAGTCGTTACCCTCACACCACCGTAAGTCCACTCTACCTCTCTCCTTCATGGATCCTGACTTTTTTCTCCAGTCCAGACCACAGTCTTGGTTTTTTACCTCTAAGTGGCAGGTTTTTCTGCCCTTTCCATTCCTTTTTGAAGTCCCTGGCCTTCCGACCTCAGGTGAAGAACTTCCTGCAGGGAGTGACATACTGTGCTCCTCCCTACAGTCCTCCTCGTGGAACCATGGGACCTTAATCTAGTCATTGGAGATGCTTCAGCCTTTGGTGACATCTCTCTTTGCTTCTGTCCTGGACGTTTTCCTTCCTGGTGGCCATCTCTACCATCCCATGGTCTCCTATCTGGCTTCCCTGTACCGGAGGCCTTTCTTTCTGTTTCTTAACGAGAAAAAGGTTGTCCTTTATTTGCCACCACCTTTTCTCATCAGATGGTTTTTTTTTCCTTTCACATGTCAAGGATGTCGTCTTACCGGTCTTCTGCCCAGATCCCAAGCTCCACGTGAGCAATTTCTTCCTTACCGGAACGTGCACTCCAGTTCTATTTGTTGCTCTGAGCCCTTCCGTTGTTCGAACGGCTTGTCATTCTCCCCTCGCTTGTGCCTGGATGTTTCCAAGGTTTCAGTCTGCTATAACGCATCAGCCATCTCCTCTCCTTGTGATGGAGCTTCCTCAAGACTTGTAGGCGCCTCCTGGGTGTTTCGGCATCACCCTTCTGCCGCCTAGGTCTGCAAAGCTACCACCTGGGCCTCTGTACACACCTTCTCCAGGTTCTATTAGATCTATTCTGTGGCCTCTGCTGATACCAGCTTGGGTTGTAGGTTCCGCAGCAGCTGTGCGCTAGGATGCTTGCCTGGCTGTGTAATTTCCACCCCTTGGGACTGCTTTTGGAAGTCCCATGGTGCTGTTTCCCCAATGAAATAAGCGAGAAAAATGGATTTTTGTACTTCTTTTGATATACCTAGTGTCAGCCCAAAATGAATACAATTAGAAAAAGATTTTACGGTGAGTACAAATTCCATTTTTTTTTTCCATAAATCAAAATATATTGAGAAGTGTTTACTACTAATATGAAGTATAACGTGCCACGAAAAAACATTCTCAAAATCACTTAGGTAAAGATCTCATAACACATATTCGTTTTGAAAAATGAGGCCATGTCCTTAAGAGGTTAAATATGTCAGCCACTCAGGAGCTGAGAGGCAGCAATAGCTGCCGGGATCTCCACTGTAATATACAGAGGAGACGTGGTAATGCCCGCGATCAGTGCCCGCCACACATGATGTAATAGTTCTCCCTTCCTGGCAGACCAATCAGTGATGCATTCCCGCAACTTGATGATCTATTGCCTTGTACAGGTGTTCTTTCACTGCGTCAGTGACTGAACAGAGATGACTACTGTCTGTGACCCACATATCATCAACCTGTAGGCTGAAGGGTTCATATCCTGCTCCCGCATCCATGATCGCAGTTATTGGTCAGGCAGTGATGTCTAAAATTCCTGTTTTATCTGTGCACAAGCAGTCGTCTTGAGTGCGTCCGCATCTGTTCTGAGTTTGTTGGAGAGTGATATGTATTTTTTTCTGTGTGGTGAGAACATGTTGGTCAGATAGCAGAACAAGAGGGATGTCCTTGTACTCACAATTCATGGTAACACAATTCATGAGCTACAGATACTACCCCCCCACCCTCAAGCCAGACCTCATCCTGGCGTATAAGTAGTACACAGAAAGGGTTGATCTATGTGACCATGTGATGTTGAAGCCATACACTGCCCTCCATAAAACTATAATTTGGTACAAAAAGCTGGCTGCACACATTGTACAGAGCCCTCTGTACAATGTGTGCATACTATTCCAAAGTATAGTCCAGAAGCGACATTTTCAAGGGGTAGTATTTGTCCATACTATTTAGGAATGAGAAGGGGGTTTTCCGTATTGCACCATAGCAGCATTTCCCCTATAAAATCCCCCAAACTGCAAACAAGGACTGATCCCAAAAAGGGTGTACTGTGTGTTACAAAGGAGGGATAAGGAAGGACAACTGTGAAACCTAGCCTTTGTGTAAATGATTGCTTTGAAGCATATGACCACTCCTTCGATTACTGACTTTACAATTTATCACTTTGTTATAGCATAATGTATCCTGCAGTTTACATAATTTCCTTTCAATCTTTGTGTGTTAATTTCTAGAAAAATAAATTAATGCAACACCTATGGGGTCAAGTGCGCAATACACTCCTAGATAACTTTGTTGGAGCTGCAGTTTCCAAAATGGGATCAGTTTTGCGGTTTTCTGCTGTTCTGGTACTTCAGGGGCTCTCCAAATGCAACATGACCATTTGAAATCTTTTTCGGAAAAGTCTACCCTCCCACATAATGTTATGTCCCTCTTGAATTCCGCTATGTGCTCATACAACCTCAAAATTCCTTTGGGGGGGTGTAGATTCACTTCACATTTTGGGGGGTGGGAGGTTCCACTGTTTTGGTACAGCATTTGGCTCTGGTGCCTGAAACCGATTCCAGCAACATTTGTTCTTGAAAAACTCAATGGCTTTCCTTTCCTTCTGTTCCCTGGTGTGTGTCCATACATGTAGTCAGGGTAAATTGCTTAAAACGTAACTTTTGCAAAAAAAAAAAAAAAAAAAATATATATATATATATATATATATATATATATATATATATATATATATACACAGTACAGACCAAAAGTTTGGACACACCTTCTCATTCCATGAGTTTTCTGTATTTTCATGACTATAAAAATTGTAGATTCACACTGAAGGCATCAAAACTATGAATTAACACATGTGGAATTATATACTTAACAAAAAAGTGTGAAATAACTGAAAATATGTCTTATATTCTAGGTTCTTGAAAGTAGCCACCTTTTGCTTTGATTACTGCTTTGCACACTCTTGGCATTCTCTTGATGAGCTTCAAAAGGTAGTCACCTGAAATGGTTTTCACTTCACAGGTGTGCCCTGTCAGGTTTAATAAGTGGGATTTCTTGCCTTATAAATGGGGTTGGGACCATCAGTTGTGTTGTTCAGAAGTCAGGTGAATACACACCTGATAGTCCTACTGAATGGAGTGTTAGAATTTGTATTATGGCAAGAAAAAAGCAGCTAAGTAAAGAAAAACGAGTGGCCATCATTACTTTAAGAAATGAAGGTCAGTCAGCCCGAAAAATTGGGAAAACTTTGAAAGTGTCCCCAAGTCAGTGGCCAAAACCATTAAGCGCTACAAAGAAACTGGCTCACATGAGGACCGCCCCAGGAAAGGAAGACCAAGAGTCACCTCTGCTGCGGAGGATAAGTTCATCCGAGTCACCAGCCTCAGAAATTGCAGGTTAACAGCAGCTCAGATTAGAGACCAGGTCAATGCCACACAGAGTTCTAGCAGCAGACACATCTCTACAACAACTGTTAAGAGGAGACAGTGTGCAGCAAGCCTTCATGGTAAAATAGCTGCTAGGAAACCACTGCTAAGGACAGGCAACAAGCAGAAGAGACTTGTTTGGGCTAAAGAACACAAGGAATGGACATTAGACCTGTGGAAATCTGTGCTTTGGTCTGATGAGTCCAAATTTTAGATCTTTAGTTCCAACCACCGTGTCTTTGTGCGACGCAGAAAAGGTGAATGAATGGACTCTACATGCCTGGTTCCCACCGTGAAGCATGGAGGAGGAGGTGTGATGGTGTGGGGGTGCTTTGCTGGTGACACTGTTGGGGATTTTTTCAAAACTGAAAGAATACTGAACCAGCATGGTTACCACAGCATCTTGCAGCGGCATGCTATTCCATCCGGTTTGCGTTTAGTTGGACCATCATTTATTTTTCAACAGGACAATGACCCCAAACACACCTCCAGACTGTGTAAGGGCTATTTGACCAAGAAGGAGAGTGATGGGGTGCTATGCCAGATGACCTGGCCTCCACAGTCACCAGACCTGAACTCAATCAAGATGGTTTGGGGTGAGCTGGACCGCAGAGTGAAGGCAAAAGGGCCAACAAGTGCTAAGCATCTCTGGGAACTCCATCAAGACAGTTGGAAGACCATTTCAGGTGACTACCTCTTGAAGCTCATCAAGAGAATGCCAAGAGTGTGCAAAGCAGTAATCAAAGCAAAAGGTGGCTACTTTGAAGAACCTAGAATATAAGACATATTTTCAGTTGTTTCACACTTTTTTGTTAAGTATATAATTCCACATGTGTTAATTCATAGTTTTGATGCCTTCAGTGTGAATCTACAATTTTTATAGTCATGAAAATACAGAAAACTCTTGGAATGAGAAGGTGTGTCCAAACTTTTGGTCTGTACTGTATATATATATATATATATATATATATATATATATATATATATATGCTTCTATATGTGAAAACGTTACTCTCCACAATTTTTTTTTTCCACTTAATACCTTTTTTTCAGTTTATTTCCTTGTGCAACAGTCTAAAATGCCCATTGGTATAATAGATATGCAAGTGTCAGGAGCAGAGGGTGCAGACTTTGAGCTGCAGCCCTGTATTAAGCTCTTCAGTTGGGAGGTGTGGACACTTCACAAATGGGGCTGGGAGCTATAGGTATAGAAGTGTCAGGAGAGGGTGCAGACTCACTGAGCTGCAGCCCTGTGTTGACCTCAGTAGCTGGGAGGTGTGGAGGGGAGTGGCCCCTCTACATCTCCCGGGCCTCTGAGCGGTTCACAAGAGGGCTTGGAGCTGTTGGTGTAGAAGTGTTAGCAGCAGAGGGTGCAGACTTACTGAGCTGCAGCCCATGTTAAGTTTGGCAGCCAGAGATGTGGAGGGGAATGAAAGGAGCCAGTCTCAGGGCTCACTATACAGCAGCCACTGTATAAAGTGCTCAGCTACCTTGGGGAGAGAGAGAGAACCCAGAGCACAGGAGCTGTACTAAGAAACTGCACTTCGGGATGTCTCTACTTAAGGTAGCTGAGCGCTGTATACAGTGGCTGCTGTATAGGAGCCCTGAGACAGCTTCCTTTCATTCCCCTCCACACCTCTCTGCCTGGACACTGAGTCTAGCGGTGCACACTGTGAAGCTGCAGAGCCCTGTAAAAAGACTGACTTGGACTCTGTGTGCTGCATGGCGTCAAACAAGTGGGCATGTGCACCAGGAAGAAAGAAGCAAAGGAAGAAAGACCAGAGAGCCAACTTCAGGCACAATTTTATAACATAAGGAGGAAAATTTCGGTAATGAAATAATTTATAGATTTGATTAACTCCCCAAATGCTGAAAGAAAATGAAAAGTAGTTTTACTTACGCTTTAACAAATTGTGAATGCAGGAGAAAATGCAATTTTCCATTTTTATGGCCTAATTTTGTGAAATACCTGTTGGGTCAAAAAAATGAATGCGCAGTAGATGAAAATTGCAATTTTACCAAAAATATTATTTCAATGCCCAATATGTTGAGCCCAGCTTGCTTTAGTAGAGACACACACTCCAATGCCTGTTAAGCTGGTTATCCGAGGTACAACAGCTTTTGTAGTGTTACTCTCTTAAACTCTCTTTTTTTGGGGGGGGGGTTGTAGTGAGAAATTGTTTTCCTGATGTAAATGCACAGTGGATGGTGAAAAGGAATATGTAATTTGGGTGCGCCAAATTCCCCACTATTTTCTCACTAGCTACTAGGGGTGGGGGGCATACTGGGGATCACTTCTGGTGTTTTTTACCTCCTACTTTGTAAACCTGGAGTGTACTCTAATTACCTCTTTTGGGGTGGGGGGATCAAGGGATTGAAAAATAAAAAAAACTCAATTCTGACATCGCTTTGTGACATTGTAAACTTTTTGCCATTCACTGTAAAGCATAAATTACCATTTTTATTCTATGGGTCGGTACAGTTAGGGCAATACCTAATATATTTTTTTGGTGTTTTACTTTACTATCTATGAATATTGCTTTTGCATCACCATCTTTTTAGAGGTAAAACACCTCTTTTGAGGTCATCAACAGGGTCTCATGTCAGAAATCCCCTTAGATGCCACCATCAGCGGCATTTAAGGGGTTAGGTGGGTGTTACACTGCTCCATGACATACTGTTATGATGTAGTAAGGGGTTAATTCTGATAACACCCAGCACTACGTAATAATTGGTCAGGGTAATTGGGTACAGGAGCTTGAGCCTGTGCTGTTCAATTACATTTTATTTATTTTTTTACTAATTTTATTAGGGAAAGTTCCATAAAATTCCTTTTATTTTACTCTTTCCCAAATAGTCTTGGGGGGGGGGGGTCTATTGGTTATATAGGGTATCTCCCAAAAAGAGATCCAGGCTAATAGCTCAGAAAGAACTGTTGTATTCAAGTCAAAATAATGGATACATTTTACCTCATAGATTGTAAGCTCTTGCGAGCAGGGCCCTCAGTCCCAGTGTGTGAATTGACTATTTCTTTGTAATGTATCTATTTTGTCAGTACTTGAACCCTAACGGTTGTACAGTGCTGCGGAATATGTTGGCGCTATATAAATAAAATGTATTATTATTATTATCGAACATGGACTATTTTTTGGTAAGGTTGTAGAGCAGATTGATCTTGGTACATTGCACATTTTGTTAAATTAAATAAGGTTAAACACGGTTCGCTGCATACTCAAAAAAATTTGAAGGTCTTGCAGACCTTTTTTGCCTGCGAGATTGTTAGCATTTCTCACGTGCAGTCAAATGCATAGCAACTCAGCACTACAGGGAAGCCGAACTTATACTACTTTAAATTTTTGGTAGTGCACGGGGCTCACTCTTTTTATCCTTTTTTAATTAAAAAAAAAAAAATGTGTACTATACCAAGTTTGCTCTGCTGTACAACTTTGCAATTGGTATACTGAGAGAAATGGGGTTGAGGAAATTCATTAACCAATCAATGATTCACCCATGCTAGGAAATGTATAAAGCACCCATCTCTTGCATGATCTCAGTTGTTTCTAAAATATTTTTGAAGACCCCTGTCTTCAAGGTAAGAGACATTTCTTTGATTGCTGATAGCTTTTTCTGATCACACTGAGAAAATAACACTACAGCTCTGATTCTTTAAAGAGGAGCTTTCAGGTCCTCATGCACATGCGGTTTTATATACTTACTTGTATTTTACAGTACAGAGCTGTGGATGAGTACTGTTGGGGGTGTTCCTCACAGCCCAGCTAGACTGTCAGGAATGCCCT
The DNA here is from genome assembly GCA_947044405.1 of Leptodactylus fallax. Taxonomy (NCBI): domain Eukaryota; kingdom Metazoa; phylum Chordata; class Amphibia; order Anura; family Leptodactylidae; genus Leptodactylus; species Leptodactylus fallax. The sequence goes on from CAMRHE010000233.1 coordinate 239,252, forward strand.
TCTGAGAGTGGGCAGAGATCAGTGCCAAAACTAACGGCACTGATATCTCAAGCCCCATTCAAATTAACGGGAAAGCCGAAAGTGCACTGAGTTCAGCGCACTGTCTGCTTTCTAGTGGTATATAAAACCGCATGTGTATGAGGACCTGAAAGGCAGTCCTCGTGTCAGAGACTGGCTTTGTTCATTTCTTGTTTTTGTCTTTCAGTCTGGACTTCTTGGTGTCTTCCAGAAACTCATTGCCTCCAAAACCAATGACCACCAAGGATTTTATTTACTGAACAGCATTATTGAGCACTTACCATCGTAAGTAATGGCCAAAGATTTATGAAATGTTTGTTTAGAACTGGAGTCATAAACTCAGCTCCCTCCCATTTGCACTAGGCCCTTGTCCTATCTATAGGAGATCTTTTCAGAATCTTTCCACATTACTCCTGAGCATTGTATCACAATTCCACTCATGCAGGTTCCTCCTCTCTTTCCTGTAAACAAATTTCTTTTCAGGTCCAAAAGTGGGCCTTTTTGGATTCCCCACCCAAATCTTGTTTACCATGTATATCTCCAGACTACTGTTCTAATAAAGGTGTTATCGTGAGACTACCATAGGTCTAGTCTGCTTCCCTTGGGGACCCCTCCAACTCTGCCTCTGAGAGATAACTACAAGCTCTGAGGAAATTGCAAATTAACTTGGCCCATGCTGGACTTCATGCAAACTGTAGGACCTCCTCCATGTCTCTCAAGAAGAGGATCCCCTCTCCTTCCCACAGCACTAACCTTACTTTACTTTGAGGGAGCAGCTCTTCTCTAATGGGTTTCCTATTCAAGGTGACATATTTCTTGTAGTCGCCGTGTGCCTTTCTTGTCTCTTGACACAAGAGTCTTGAACCAAGGGCGTGAACAGGTGGACTCTTAAGAGTTTGCTGAAAGTTATATTGAGTATTTCAGCTTCCTGGTGGAATAAAGGCAAATGATCAGCTGTGCCTGGGCTTTGCAAAGTGGAGAATTTCTAACTGCTGCAAAGATGTACTGTCAGGGATCTGGGTTCACAGATATATCTCTGTGTGTACCAGTTTTCTGGGGTATACGTACACCTTATTCACCACACACAAAACACATACGATCATAAAATGGGGTACTCCACTTTGGGGGGGGTGGGGGTTGAGTTTTCTTGTTTTTTATCTTTTGTTGTACAGACAATCGGGTCAGCTAATTGCAGTTTGCTGATTAAAGGCTCGGACAGTGTTCTGTTCTCTCTATGTAAACGCAAAGATAACATTGAGTTTATTGAAAGTCCATTATCTATGTAAGGCTGGGTTCAACTCTGTGTTGGAAAACCCCTTTAATTTCAAAGGAGACACCAACTTTACTCTACAGCCCTGGGTGCACAAGAACCTTCACCATCTACAGTAGTTCGCAGCAGTGTTCGCTGTCAATTCTCAGTATGACAGCCTTAGTCCTTCCCCTTGAATCAGTTGTTCCTCCCATGGTCTTCAACACAGGCCTGGTAACCCTAGAAATACTTTTCACACCATGGGAGTTGCACTGCCTCTTCTATTCATATTAATCTCCTAGTGTACACTGTTCCCCAGAGATATAAAAGTGTGTCTTTTGGTATTATAGAGTAGGAGCTGGGCGGAGAATAGAAGGTGCACATGGACTGTGTGTACATAGCCGATACCATGTGTCATACTAGCGTTCTGTTGGTAGAAGATATTTCTGCAGTTCAACAGAGCAGACAGTGTTCCTCTGAATGGTATGGGGAAAGGGGGGTCTATTACCTGTGGTGGGAGCACTATTTGGGAACTATTACAGTAACAGTGATGTAATGTCGCCCCATGTAAGTAATAGTATTATATTATTTCCATGTGGGGGTCTCTATTATCCAATATGGGGGGGATATTACATTTCTACATTTTTGGGGGTACTGTTACCTAAAGGTAACAACCTAAAGGTTGTTCATGGTCTAAAGATGGTAATAGCAAATAGGCACAGGATTCACTGTTTTCTACTTATTGGCCCTTAAGTGTCATTCTGTTCAGCGCCCCTTTATGCTTATTTGTCCCTTATTGCCCCTTTAGGCAGTAAATCAGCAAATGGGCTTGAAGGAGGCACTGAACAAAAGGGCACTTGGGAAAGTTTAGACAACAGAGTTCCGCTGCAAAAATCTGCGTCCTATTCATTTCAGGCAGATGCATGTTTTTTTTTCCAGTTTGTGGCAAACCTTCACTCTGCAACACTTGTTAAGGACTTATTTCTATTTATTAGGGGTATAACAAGCTGATTCTGCGCAGGGAACCATCCGATCTAAGGCCAGTACTTTGTATACGCTCAGGGGGAGCAAATCAAGTGGAATTTGTCCAGGACCATGGCAGTTTTTTGTTTTGTTTTTTTTATGTTAATCCTCTGGCATGAAATCATTGTTTTAGACTAAGTCACCATGTTGCAGAAAATCAGCTTTTTTTGGTTGCAGATTTTGCTGCAGTTTTTCGAGCCAAACCCAGAAGTGGCTACAAAGGGACTGGGAAATATAAAGGAAGGACTTGTACTTCTCCCTTCTGCTCAACACACTCCTGGCTTTGGTGGAAAAAAGCAGCGTTTCCGCAACATGTGGGGCCTTAGCCTTAAAGAGTTGTTGTCATATGGTCTGAAAAACCCAATGACATGTTGTAGTAGGCGCTGTCACGCTAAGAATTCTCTTCAGCCTTTCTAAACATGTGACCTTTTAGTGTTTATGCAATTTAAGGTATGCAAAGTGGGCAGTAATACTGTGGTTTTTTGGGAGGCATATCTTTGTCATGCAGGGTTATCTCCCACTTGGCTAGTATAACCTCATTTACATCAACACTTAAAGGGTTATATGTTTGAAATGGCTGAATGGATTTGTATAAACAAAACAACAAAATGTTCAACATATGCTTTACCCTCAGAATTACACCAGTGACACTTTGGTTGTGATGCAAAAGAAATTGTTATGGGTTTGCATGGGCCGATTAGGTATCCATTTGCTGAGAAGGGCATCACAGGAATTTGATAACCTAATGCACAGTGTAACTCAAACTGTCACGACCAAAGGGTTGGCAGTACTCTATTCTTTTATGCAATTTGGAATTTTGCAAGAAATCTTCAGTTGCGTAGTAGAATCGTCAGGGGTTGGCCTGTTGGAGGACGGAGAAGAATAGTCCATAAATGTATGCTCAATAGAGTTCCAACGCCCAGACTGATCATCTGTATGGGGCCTCTTCCTGTATAATATCAAAAAAATATCAGTGGGGGTCTGCCACGTGGCACCCCCATTGATTAGCTATTCTCAGCAGCTGATGCACAGACAATGGAGCAGGAAGCAGACAGTGCTGGTGAAACTAATCTGCTGTACCTGATATGGCAACTAAACAGGGAGCAGACCAGCTCAGGTAATCCATGGGGGGATGTTCAATCCTGAGGACAGGCCATTAATATTTTAAGCTAGAAATCCCCTTTAGGCTAAGGCTCCAAGTTGCAGAAAAGCTGTTTTGTTTTTGTTTTTTTCTGTTGCAGGTTTTGCTGCGGTTTTTCCTTTTTTTTTTTTTTTTTTTTTTTGAGCCAAAGCTAGATGTGGATTAAGCAGAAGGCAGATGTATAAGTATTTCCTTTTGTATTTCCCATTCCATTTGTAGCTACTCCTGGGATTAGTTAAAAAAAAAACCGCAACAAATCCTGCAAGGAAAAAAAAATAAACGCTTTTCCACAACGTGGGAATGTTTGAGAGAGCTGAAAGATTTAAAAAGGGAATCTTTTATCTAATCAACAAGTGAAACTATATCAATAAGAGGGCTTTAGCTATTAATATATTATATTATATAATTTTTTTTCTTTTATTTTATAAACTACTCTTCAAAACTTTCCGTAGTGCAGTATATTGTGTTCTCAGCAGTAGCCTATTAAGCACTGCTTCTGGCTGTATAAAACAGCCAGCATCTGTTGCATGTGGAGTGGAATGAATTTTTGAACCTGTTTTATACACTCCCTTCTACATGTATGTGGGGCTGTGTGGTCAGGACCAATTTTGGCAGGAGTCACAAAAAAGTTACTGGCTCTGACTAGTTTTAATCTCTTCCTTTTTTTTTTTTTTTTTTTTTTCTTTTTTTTTTTTTTTGTTATACAATTATTATTGCATAATTTAGAAGCATAGTGTTGCATAATTACTTTTAGAAATTTAATCACTAGTTTTGTAAAGACTCTGAAGAACTGCTTCAGACTGACCATCACTGTGAGCCATTTGTGAAGGAGTTGGTCTGTGGAAAAATTGTCGGTCTGTTAGTCTACCGACTCCACAACCCTGCTTGTGAATGTCACATGTCAGTAAGAGGTTAATGGGGTTTCTAAGTATTTTACATTGATAACTTAGCTGTACTCTTAAAGGAGTCCATTTGGCGTGGAACAGATAATAGAACATGGAGGAGGTTGTAGCTGTTGCTTTTTTGTGTATATGGAAGTGTCCCTATTCTCACTAACTACATCTTTTTTTCTTGTAGAGAATGTGTGGATCAGTACAAAAGACAGATCTTTATTGTTCTTTTCCAGAGGTTACAGAACTCCAAAACCACAAAGTTTGTCAAAAGTAAGTTTGACTTCCATATATGTATTTCTTGATGTGGATTTGCTTTATTCCGGGGTGCCTGATTCCTTTTATGAATAGGAATTAATGAAAGTCAGTTTTATGGAATAGATGTCTCGTCAGTCAGATGGTGTTTCTGGTCATGTGACCTCATTACTAAACATACTGCATGCTATAAGAATCGGTCTTTTAGTTCCATCTTCCTGCAAGTTCTGTTAATGTGTTGAAAATCCTCCCTATATAGATGGTGTTCTCCTGCTACTTTTAGAACAGGGGTTGGCAACCCCTGGCAGGTGTGCCACTCTTGGCACGAGTGGCATATTCTGATGGCACGGCAGCAAGCACACTGCCTGTCCGGGAGCTGCAAGTTTTAAATGAAGAGGGAGCCTCCTTTTAGTGCTGCGCTACAGCAGTGGTATAGGATGCTCTTTCTTCACTCCTCTCCTTGGTGGATGGAGAGGGCAGCAAGTGAAGGAAGTACAGGATGCAGAGCTCATCACTGTACAGCTCAAGGACCCTGCCTGCTACAGTGATTTTTTTTTTTTTTTTCCCTGCTGTGTGCTTCCCTGCAAAGGCTCCAGGAGGAGGAGGAGCGTGCCCTCCAGTGAAAGTTAAAAGAAAACGGGTACATGCTGAGGTTACTATTCCTATTAATGTCAGGCATTTGGGGTTATTAATTTAGTTTTAGTAACTCCATGTACCTCACATTAACCCGTGTGCTTCACATAAGAATTACTAATATGTGAGACATATGGAGGTACTAGTTAAGCACCTCAGTGATGGAGATATTTACTTAATTAGTACTTCCATGTCTCTCACTTATTAGTAACCCTTATGCGAAGCGCACAGAGGTAAATGTGAAGGATGTAATGGGGTTAATTGCTATTAATATGAGGCACATTGAGATTGTATTGCACACGGCTGTACTTTTTATCCTCAATTGTGGATAAAAGTACGGACCCATACATTTCAATGGGCCCATACACACAGTCGTAGGTTTTGCAGCTGTGTGTCCGGGCCAAATTGAAGAGCTGCAAAATATGGAGTAGGTCCCATACTTTGCAGCCCTGTCAATTAATTTTAATGTTTTAGTCCATGAAAACCACGGATACCAATCCGTGTCTCATCTGTGCTGTTTGTGTGCAGGAGGCCTAAGGGTGCTTCTTTTAGGGTGGTGACACACTATGTATCCAGATGCGACTATAGCCAAATTCATTCCCCAGGCACCAGTGCTTTCACTTTGAGGTAAGTGTGACACCCATTAATTACTGGCTGTGATTTTGCTGTTACCGCACAGCCAGAATTTAAATGCGGCAGAAATTAATCAGTGTTTCACTTACAGAAAAGGGAAAGTACCGGAGCCTGGATGTAGCAATAGCCTCATCCAGTTACATAGTGTGTCAGCACCCTACAGATGTTAACACACTCTGCTTCCATTCGCATACATTTACCATTAATTGCGGGTTGCACATTGCTTCTAATGGAAAAGTACAGGTGTTTCCACGCAAATAGCAGTAAACACATGTGGCTGGGAGTACAGTATGACCGTATTGCACGGCACTCAGAGTACCTCATCTTTGCTATTTTAATTAAAATCGGCACTCCATATAAAAAAGGTTGCATTCTCCTGTCTTAGAATAAATAATTCATATGATAGATTACTGTAATTTGAGCAGGGGTACAGGCTCCAGGCAGCTGCTATGTGTGAAATTACAAGGGGCAACATTGAATATCTGTAACTGTGGTTGTCTTTTCTGTCAGGTTTCTTGGTTTTCCTAAATCTTTACTGCGTCAAGTATGGAGCTGTTGGTGTACAAGAAATGGTTGACAGCATTCAGCCCAAGTGAGTCTGATTTCTATATTCAGGGGGTACTAATGTCTCCCGGTGATGCGTCCTTTCATCTGCCACTGCAGTTAACATAGTTTTCTGCCTAGTTCATGTCTTTTTAATGAGACCTGCAGCCTTCAATTTACTCTCTTTAATATGTGATGATTGTCCTCCTCTTACAGGATGTTTGGGATGATTGTTGAAAAGATAATCATCCCGGAAATTCAGAAAGTATCAGGACCAATAGAGAAGAAAATATGTGCAGTAGGAATAACCAAACTGCTTACAGAGTGCCCACAGATGATGGATGCACAATACACAAAGTTGTGGTAAGGGATGAGCTTATGTGACATCTGTCACAGATTCTTCTACTACATGCTCACTGGCCAGGTTATTACATCTATAATTCTGAATAGTCTCCTTATCAGGCTGAAGGTCATTGGTAGTCATGGGAGATAAAGAGCCAAAGTAAAATCTTTGTGAGTTTATGGTCAAGGGATGTTTTGTCCCCCTCTCACTCCCTGAACTGTGGTGTCTAATGGTGTTCATTGAATTGCAGCTCTTGTATGATTTACATTCACTTGTTTTTGTGTTACATTGTGTGTCTACCCTCTTCTTGCCAGGACTCCATTATTACAGGCTCTGATTGGTCTCTTTGAGCTGCCTGAAGATGACACCATTCCAGATGATGAACACTTCATTGACATTGAAGATACCCCTGGTTATCAGACTGCTTTCTCTCAGTTGGCTTTTGCGGGCAGGAAAGAACATGATCCTATAGGGGACATGGTCAGCAATCCCAAAATTCTCCTTGCGCAGTCTCTTCACAAGCTGTCTACTTCTTGTCCTGGACGGGTAAGCCCATCATTCACATTGTGAGAGTCCTAAAATGCAGTTATTACATTGGTGATGTTTTCCTGCTGTGCTGCAATAAAGCTGTGCCTTTGTTTTTTAGGTCCCCTCCATGATTAGCAGCAGTCTGAATGCAGATGCACTCCAGTTCCTCCAGGGATATCTTCAGGTTGCTAATGTGAGCCTGGTGTGAGGCACATTCTCAGAGGGTCATTGATCATGCAGCAGCCTTCAAATAACTCCACAGTGTATTGGATATAGGATACAGCTCTTCTACTGAGCCCAGCACCTGTACTGAGGTCTCGGCATGGCGGTTTGAGAGTGAAGATTCCTCCTTTGGGCCCATCTAATAGCAAATAATTTATTGAACATTTGGACTTGACTCTTGTCTGCTGTGTCTCCACAGGAAGCACTTATACTAGTTTGCCATTTATCCAGTTTCTGCCTCTTTTTTTCTATTTGTTTTTCCCTCCTAAACTGTGAATAAAGTAAAGCATTTGCTTAATATGATTTGTGTTGCTTATAAGAATTATTTATTTAGCATAAACCTATTCAGCAGCGCTTTGCAAGTCGGAAGTTGTATATGCTAACAAAATTAGACATTGCAGAGTAAGTATACATTTCTAACCTTACTCTGTTTTACCTAATTGCAGCACAATATTAAGACAGAATTTTTAATTAAACAATGAACCTATAAAGACATCTAGCGCCCCCCACTGATTTTTTTTTTTTTTTGTTTTTTTAGTAAATTGGGATGGGAAGCCTGTGCTGCTGTTCAGTACTAAGGAAAAACAGAAGATTAGAAATCTAGTTATCTTGAGGGAAGAGCTCATAGAGGTGTGACATAACCCTGCCAAGCTAAACTGCATGAGAGCAGAACAACAATGCAAGATGCAATGCCTTTTGATCCTCTGTAATACTGTTGTCAAACTGGGATAGAGTAGAAATTGCAGGTCATGCCACAGTGGATGAAACTGATAAGAATGAACAGTTGTGGCCAAAAGTTTTGAGACTAAAAAAATTTGGTTTCTAACAGAGGTTGCTGCTTTAGTGTTTAGATCTTTTATTCAGACATTTATTTCTATGGCATACTGAAGTACTATTATAAGCATTGCATACTTAGTTTTGTTTAAAAAAAAAAAAAAAAAAACCTTTGACATCAATTTTTTGAGAAAACTCAGTATTTGCAATGTTGACCCTTATTTTTCAAGACTTGTTCAGTTCACCCCGCTGCGGATCAGTTTCTGGGCCATATCCTAACCGATGGCAACCCATGCAGAAAGTGTTCTTAATCTCGACCAAGGGCTTAAACACTCAAATGGTCTTTAAACCCACGTCAGTATTCCTGTGTACTCCTGAAGAAGCCAGCAAAGAACTAAACATATGGGGGGGGGGGGATTTTTAGAAGTTCAAAAGAGGGTCCACACTGTAGAATGTGATGTTGCTATCCTGAAAAAGGAGTTTAAAAAAAAAATCTCTTAACTGAAGCCACGTTGTTGTAGTCTTTATAAAGGCTATTCTTCTCCTACCTTTGTTGTTTCCCTTTTCTTGACGGCATCCTTGTACGAGTCTTCATTTGGCCATTTTCCTGTGGCCTATTACATACAGCGCATGCAGTACGCTCGTGTAATAGGCCACAGGAAAATGGCCGAATGGACATACGCAGTCAGAGCATGTCTCCCGAACGAAGGATGACGTCAAGAAGAGGCATCTGCTAAAGAAGAGAAGCGGTGCGGTAAGTTCAAAAATGCGTCTGAGAAGAGCACAGGGAACGCCCCCTGTGCATTCTGAAGATGCATTTGCATAAAGATAAAAAACAACATTTCTTCTAAAAGGCGGCGAGGAGTGAAACAACAAAGGTAGGAGAAGAATAGCCTTTATAAAGGCTATTACGACGTGGCTTCAGTTCAAAACCTGTTTCCCCAATGATAGAATCCCTTTAAAAGCAAAGTAATACATTTAGAGGAAAAAAGAGGTAATAGATTACTTAGAGGAAACGATATTAGACAGTAATATTACTGTGTAATGTAACATTAATATATTTTTATAGATATATAATATTACTATACTATTAGATATCTATTAGAAGCTAACCTTCCACTTACCCAGATTCAATCCCTTGGCAATAATTGCTTTTTATGCTCTAAAGATAAACACTATTCTTATGAAAACAAGGGAGTTACAGAACATACTATATAACTCAAAAATAGCTATACATCCAGGTTATTCCTTTGAAACAGTGGAAAAGACAATGTTGTGTTAATTAAAAAATGGCTAAAGGATGCTGGAATTAAATATTCACTGGTGTACCCTGCAAAACTGAAAGCATTATTGTTTTGCAACATCTTTTACCACACCTGAATACAACTTTTGTACAGCATTATGCATGTGTTTGGTTGGCACACAGGACACGTCCCATGCAATACTAAAATAAGACTAATGGTGGAAACAAATCTTTATTTTAAGAACTTCATTGTGTGCGTATTTACATGGCTAAGCATATGTTTCTAGGTGTTTGATATTAATGTTAATAAAGGTAACTGAAAAAAAAAAAAAAAAACTGAGAAGAAGAATAAAAGATTTTCTTCTCCACAAACATGATGTAATGAGACTTTACTAATTGTGCTTATGTTCTATTCTGTAATACTATATACAATTAGGTCCATAAATATTTGGACAAACAAAAGTTTTGGCAATTTGTTGGTTTGCCAACACATTTGAGAGTGTTATATTATCAATATGGGCTTAAAGAGGACTTTTCATGTCCTCATGTATATGCGGTTTTACATACCGCTAGAAAGCCGACAGTGCACTGAATTCAGCGCACTGTCGGCTTTCCTGCTATGTGCTCCGGGGCTGGAGCTATCGGTGGTCTTACTTTCACCGTCCATCATCAGAAGGGCATTCCTGACAGTCTAGCTGGGCTGTAAGGAACACCCTTCTGACAGTGGGCTGAGATCGGTATCTGCACAGATATCTCCAGCCCTGGGGCACATAACTGGAAAGTCGGCAGTGCGCTGAATTCAGTGTGCTGTCAGCTTTCTAGTTTTTTATAAAACCGCATGTGCCTGAGGACATGAGATCCTCTTTAGAGTGCAGACTCTCAGCTTTAATTTGTGAGTATTCACATTCTATTTGGAGGAAGACATTAGGAATTACAGCTCTGTTATATTTAGCTGCCTCTTTATCAAGATACCAAAAGTAATTGGACAATTATCTCAAAAGCTGTTTATGGGCTATTCCCTTGTTAATCCATCATCAATTAAGCAGGTAAAAGGTCTGTATTTGATTCCAGGTATGGCATTTGCATTTGGAACATGTGGTTAAAGGAGCTCTCAATAGAAGTGAAACAGACTATCATTTGGCTGAAAAAAAAATAGAAATCCAATAGAGAGAGAGCACAAATGTTAGAAGTGGTCAAATCAACAGTTTGGTACATTCTGGTAAATAATAAAAAAAAGCGCACTGGTGAGCTCGAGAGCTCAAAATGGCCTGGATGTCCATAGAAGACAAGAGTGGTGGATGATCACAGAATCCTTTAAATGGGAAAGAAAAAACCCTTCACAACATCCACACAAGTGAAGAACACTCTAGGAAGTAGGTGTATCAGTATCTATCATAAAGCAAATACAGTCATGGCCAAAAGTTTTGAGAATGATACAAATATTAATTTTTACAAAGTCTACTGCTTCAGTTTTTCTAATGGCAATTTGCATATACTCCAGAATGTTATAAAGAGTGATCAGCTTAACAGCAATTACTTGCAAAGTCAATATTTGCCTAGAAAATGAACTTGATCCCCAAAAACACATTTCAACATCATTGCAGCCCTGCCTTAAAAGGACCACCTAACATCGTTTCAGTGATTGCTCCATTAACACAGGTGTGGGTGTTGATGAGGACAGGGCTGGAGATCAATCTGTCATGATTAAGTAAGAATGACACCACTGGACACTTTAAAAGGAGGCTGGTGCTTATCATCATTGTTTCTCTTCTGTTAACCATGGTTATCTCTAAAGAAACACATGCAGTCATCATTGCACTGCACAAAAATGGCCTAACTGGGAAGAGTATTGCAGCTAGAAAGATTGCACCTCAGTCAACAATCTATCGCATCATCAAGAACTTCAAGGAGAGAGGTTCCATTGGTGCCAAAAAGGCTCCAGGGCGCCCAAGAAAGACCAGCAAGCGGCAGGACCGTCTCTTAAAAGTGTTTCAGCTGCGGGATTGGGCTACCAGCAGTGCAGAGCTTGCTGAGGAATGGCAGCAGGCAGGTGTGAGTGCATCTGCACGCACTGTGAGGTGGAGACTCTTGGAGCAAGGCCTGGTCTCAAGGAGGGCAGCAAAGAAGCCACTTCTCTCCAGAAAAAACATCAGGGACAGACTGATATTCTGCAAAAGGTACAGGGAGTGGACTGCTGAGGACTGGGGTAAAGTCATTTTCTCTGATGAATCCCCTTTTCGATTGTTTGGAACATCTGGAAAACAGCTTATTCGGAGAAGAAGAGGTGAGCGCTACCACCAGTCTTGTCTCATGCCAACTGTAAAGCATCCTGAATCCATTCATGTGTGGGGTTGCTTCTCAGCCAAGGGAATCGGCTCTCTCACAGTCTTGCCTAAAAACACAGCCATGAATAAAGAATGGTACCAGAATGTCCTCCAAGAGCAACTTCTCCCAACCGTCCAAGAGCAGTTTGGCGCTCAACAATGCCTTTTCCAGCATGATGGAGCACCTTGCCATAAAGCAAAGGTGATAACTAAATGGCTCAGGGAACAAAACATAGAGATTTTGGGTCCATGGCCTGGAAACTCCCCAGATCTTAATCCCATTGAGAACTTGTGGTCAATCATCAAGAGACGGGTGGACAAACAAAAACCAACAAATTCAGACAAAATTAAAGCATTGATTCTGCAAGAATGGACTGCTATCAGTCAGGATTTGGTCCAGAAGTTGATTGAGAGCATGCCAGGGAGAATTGCAGAGGTCCTGAAGAAGAAGGGTCAACACTGCAAATATTGACTTGCTGCATTAACTCATTCTGTCAATATAAGCTTCTGTTACTCATAATATGAATGCAATTATATTTCTGTATGTGATAAAAACATCTGACAAACACACATAAAAACCAGAGGGCAGCAGATCATGTGAAAATATAATATTTGTGTCATTCTCAAAACTTTTGGCCATGACTGTACTTCATGAGAGCAAATACAGAGGTTTTACCACAAGGTACAAACCATTATTTAGCTTCAAAGATAGGCCAGATTAAGCTTTGGCAAAAAAAATCTAAAGAAGCCAGCCCAGTTATGGAAATGCATTCTTTTGACAGATTAAACAAAGATCAACCTGTACCAGAATGATCGGAAGAAAGTATGGAAAAGTCTTGGAACAGCTCGCAATCCAAAGCACACCACGTCTTCTAAAACATCGTGGAGCCAGTGTTATGACATGGGCATACATGGCTTCAAATGGCACTCACTGGGTCACCAGTGTTTGATATGACAGAAGACTGAAGCAGATGAATTCTGAAGTGTACAGGGATATATTTTCTGTTCAGATTCAATCAAATGCAGCAAGGTTGATTTGACAGTATTTCACAGTACAGATGGACAATGAACCTAAATATACTGCTGCAGTAAAGGTCTGGCAAAGCATCACATAGGAGGAAATCCAGTTTTTGATGATGTCCATGGGTTCCAGACACAGTCATTGCCTGCAAAGGATTCTCTACAAAGTGTTTAAAAATAAACATTTTATTTATGATGTTATTTTGTCCAATTACTTTTGAGCCACTGAATTGAGGAGGCTTTATAGAAAAATTGTTGCAATTCCTTAATGTTTCACAGGCTTAAGTGTTAGTAAACACTACAGGTGCATCTCAGTTTCATTTCTAAACCAATGCGGTGGGATGCAGAGCGCAAGTAATGAAGATTGTGTCACTGTCCAAATATTTCTGGACCAAACTATGTTCTGTTCCTACTGTGAAAACATATATTCTGTTGTCAACTGGACTATTGACTTAATAACAGGAATCACATGACGTGTCAGGGTTACATGACTGACGCTATGTTTAGTTCTATTTAGTTCTCCTATGTATCCATTTCACAGGACTAAAAATGGACCGGACAATTAAAACTTTTTTTTTTTCTATAAATACAAACTACTGCACTGATATACTTTTAGGTTAAGGACCCACGTGGCGTCCTGCAGCAATAAAAGCGCTGCGGGAAAAGCCGCGGCGGCAACACATTGCAGTTCTTCCCACACTTTGCACAGAAAGACCGTGCAGGTTTCCCCTGCAGACTTTCTGCTTTAATTAGATCTATAAGGAAACCGCCAGTGTTTTCGTAGATATAATTGACATGCTGCGGTTTTGGAAATCGCAACAGTTTTGGAAATCGGCGTGTGTCCGCAAACTGGGGATGAGATTCGCTAGAATCCCATCCACTTTACTGTGACTGTAAAACGCCGTGTTTTTTTCCGCGGAGCTTCCCCCACCTGGGGCCCCAGCCTTAAATCGTTTTTTCCACCAAAGACATTTATGGCATATCCACTGGATATGGGGGGGAGGAGGGGCAGAGTCTCATTTTAGAGTTAGGTGTGGGACCTGCACCATTCAGACTTTTATGGTATATTTTGTGTAGGTCCATGTTATTATTTTTTTTATGGGTGCACTGTATATACATACAGTGAAGGAAATAAGTATTTGATCCCTTGCTGATTTTGTAAGTTTGCCCAATGACAAAGATATGAACAGTCTATAATTTTAAGGGTATGTTAATTTTAACAGTGAGAGAATATCAAAAATAAAATCCAGAAAATCACATTGTATAAATTTTATAAATTTATTTGCATTTTGCAGAGAGAAATAAGTATTTGATCCCTCTGGCAAGAAAGACTTAATACTTGGTGGCAAAACCCTTGTTGGCAAGCACAGCAGTCAGATGTTTTTGTAGTTCAGGTTTGTGTAGGTTTGCACATATGTCAGGAGGAATTTTGGTCCTCTCTTTGCAGATCATCTCTAAAGCATTAAGATTTTGAGGCTGTCGCTTGACAACTCGGAGCTTCAGCTCCCTCCATAAGTTTTCTATGGGATTAAGGTCTGGAGACTGGCTAGGCCACTCCATGACCTTAATGTGCTTCTTTTGAGCCCCTCCTTTGTTGCCTTGGGTGTATGTTTTGGGTCATTGTCCTGCTGGAAGACCCAGCCACGACCCATTTTTAATGTCCTGGCGGAGGGAAGGAGGTTGTCACTCAGGATTTTAAGGTACATGGCTCCATCCATTCTCCCATTGATGCGGTGAAGTAGTCCTGTGCCCTTAGCAGGGAAACACCCCCAAAACATAATGTTTCCACCTCCATGCTTGACATTGGGGATGGTGTTCTTCGGGTCATAGGCAGCATTTCTCTTCCTCCAAACACGACAAGTTGAGTTAATGCCAAAGAGCTCAATTTTTGTCTCATCTGACCACAGCACCTTCTCCCATTCACCTGCAGAATCATCCAGGTGTTCATTGGCAAACTTCAGACAGGCCTGCATATGGGCCTTCTTGAGCAGGCGGACCTTGCAGGCACTTCAGGTTTTTAATCCATTATGGCGTAATGTGTTACCAATGGTTTTCTTAGTGACTGTGGTCCCAGCTGCCTTGAGATCATTAACAAGTTCTTCCCCCCCCCGTGTAGTTTTAGGCTGATCTCTCATGATCAAGGATACTCCATGAGGTGAGATTTTGCATGGAGCCCCAGATAGATATCAATTGACAGTCATTTTGTATTTCTTCCATTTTCTTACTATTGCACCAACAGTTGTCTCCTTCTCACCCAGTGTCTTACTTATGGTTTTGTAGCCCATTCCAGCCTTGTGCAGGTCTATGATCTTGTCCCTGACATCCTTAGCAAGCTCTTTGGTCTTGCCCATGTTGTAGAGGTTAGAGTCTGACTGATTAATTGAGTCTATGGACAGGAGTCTTTTATACAGGTGACAATTTAAGAGAGATGTCTTTAATGCAGGTAACAAGTTGATTAGGAGCGTCTACCTGGTGTGTAGGAGCCAGTACTCTTAATGGTTGGTAGGGGATCTAATACTTATTTCTCTCTGCAAAATGCAAATAAATTTATAAAATGTGATTTTCTGGATTTTATTTTTCATATTCTATCTCTCACTGTTAAAATTAACCTACCTTTAAAATTCTAGACTGTTCATGTCTTTGTCAGTGGGCAAACTTATAAAATCAGCAAGGGATCAAATACTTATTTTCTTCACTGTATATATAATTTTTATGCATTCCTTTGAGTGCTGATAGACTGGTAGTTTGGAATGTTAGTTGGAATCTGCCTCAAAATCAGCAGCAGATTCCATGTGAACAGTACCTTAGAGGGATGGGGGGGGATATACCTTGAATCGATTTGCTCTATTTGGATCCATTAACCCTTTTGCTGCCATGAGGTTTTCAACATTTTGTATCTCTGGTAACCAGGGCAATTTTCACACTTTTGAGATGTACAAATGAACCTAAATGACATTTATAAAAAAAAACAAAAATCATACTAACCCCCCATACCTATATCTTTTCTGAAAGTAGACACCTGCAACATTATCAAATTGCCACTCAGCACTATATACAAATGGTGACCTTCATGAAATTTTGATTTGTAGTTTTATTGAAAAAAAAAATTATAAAACATTGCTAAAAGTGTAAGCCAAACAAAGTTATAGGAACCACATCTCCTAAAAATTAGTTCAACAAGTGCAGAGATCATGCATATCACTTAGTCCTACACCTGCATGCACATATGTTAACAAAAATACTAGAAATATAAAAAAAAAACACTATAAAATGTAAGAATTTCCGGCAGAGGCATAGCTAGCGCGGGGGGGCGGTGGCCCCGGTCCCACTGAATCTCGGGGGCCCACTTCGGGGCCGCCGCAACACAGGTTACCCCCACATATTAACTGCATCGGCGTCTGCATGACACCGATACAGTTAAAATACATTCTATACTCGTACGTAGCTCGTAAACCACAAGCCACTTCAGGCCTGTGGTCTACGAGCTGCCCTAAGACGCGATGACGTCATTGTCCTGCGCCGTCCGTGCCAGGGCGCAGGTCCTGCTTCTTCAGTAAGCAGCGGCAGTGCCAGCGGCGGAGACTCCTCCTCGGGGGATCGGAGGTAGGTGAGTAGCATCGACTTTTTTTTTTTTTTTTAACTCACTTTGGGCATTGTAATTGGGGGTGGGGGGAGTGTATAAGAGGTCAATTGGGAGCATTGGGAATTTAGATAAGAGGCCATAACTAATATAAGGGGTATTAGGGGGCTTTAATAAAAGAGGATATAAATTATAGAGAAAGGTCAGTATGAATGTAAGGGGAGATAATATTAGGGGTCATTGGGGCAGTATTAAAGGGGTTTTCTAAGGAATAATAAAGTTTACTGGTAAAGATTGTATTGGGCAAATTGGAGAGGAGGCTAGGAATGTCAAACATAAAAAAAATACTCACCTGTCCCCGGGCTACCGATGACCTCAGCCCTCTGCTGCTGTCTGTCCAGGCACACGCACGCTGCTTCCCTGCCAAAAGTCCTGCACTGCATGTGATTGGCCTCAGATGTGGCTGGAAAAGACTCGGTGATGTCACTCACATACATGACTGGGTCCTTTACTGCCAACGCTGAGGCCACTGATGGCCTCAGCAGTCACGTATGGCACGTGTCTGCACAGACAGCGGCAGACACCAGAGCACTGGGGACAGGTAAGGCTGGGTTCATAGTAGCGCTCGGTTTCTGTTTTTCGGGTCCACTTGGGGACCTGAAAAATGGAAACCCAATTCGCTTGTAAAGCAGTTACCTGCGGACTATAATGGGGTCTGCTGGGTTTCTGTCTGGTTTCTGCCTGAAAAATGCGGAGAAAAAAGGCCTGCTTGCAGAACTTTTCTTTCCGCATTTTTCAAACGGAATGGGGGACAGAATCCCTCAACGGGTTTAAGTGTTGGTGTGAACCCATCCTGAGTATTATTTTTTTATCACCTACTCCACCTCCACTGTGATTTGTCCACTTCCTGGACAACCCCTTTAAAGAGGACCTTTCATATCCTCATGAACTTGTGATTTTATATACCGCTAGAAAGCCAACAGTTGGCTTTCCCATTATGTGCCCTGATGGAGGAGATATCAATGCCGTTAGTTTCGGCACATATCTGTTTCCACTGTCAGAAGGGCGTTCCTGACAGTCTAGCGTCATCGCTGGGCTGTGAGGAAGGCCCCCCCCTGACAGTACTCTAACATAGCCTTGTACTGTCAGAAGGGGCGTTCCTTACCGCCCTGTGATGACGCTGGGCTATGAGGAAGGCCCCCTTCCCCCAGTACAAGTCTTGGGGGGGGGGGGCGTCCCTACAGCCCAGCAATGACGCTAGACTGTCAGGAACGCCCTTCTAACGGATGGGAGAGATCAGTGCCAAAACTAACGGCACCGATATCTCCTCCACCGGAGCACATAACGGGAAAGCCGACAGTGCGCTGAATTCAGTGCACTGTCAGCTTTCTAGTGGTATATAAAACCGCATATGCATGAGAACATGAAAGGTCGTCTTTAATACAAAGGGGTTATTAATAGGCATTATTAATACAGAGGGGCATTTATGTAAGAAGGTATAATTTATACAAGGATACATAAGAGGGTATAATTAATAATAGGGGAATTGGGCAATATTAATTTTAGGTGGCACTCAGGCATTAAATTGATTTAAAGGGGTACACAGGGCATTATTAATTAGGGGGAATTATTAATTGAGGGGCAGTATTAAATAAATGGGGCACATAGGAGCATTATTAAATTAAAAGGGCACATGGGGTTATTATTCATTTCCAGGGGATTTTATATCATATATTTTATAATTGGGGTAGCAGCAGGATGTAGATTTTATGTAGCTGAGGACAATGTGGGTCGGGTGCCTGGAAAAGTGAGGAGCCAAAGATGTCTGTGTTACAAACTTTACAGTCACAGCTGGAAGAAGTGGTCATGGCGGCCCAGATGGAAGAGACGATAAATGTAAACCGTCAGAGATGTCATCTGTAAGTCACAACATTGTTCCTGTATTGTATTTACGTAACTGCTCTTCACAGCCCTGTGTAGAACCACTATCTACCACTATACAGTCACCGTATAGTGATAGTGTTGGTATACATGAGTTGGGGGCCCACTTGGACTCCCTCCCTGTGCTGAACCCCTAGCTACGCCTCTGATTTCCGGGCTTCTCATTTCAGCATCTACTGTATTCAAGTCCCCTGGCTGATATTAGTGACTTTCCATATGTGTGAATTCCAGTTGGCCTCAACAGTCACTTGCTGTTTGTAAAGAGGTCATTACCTAAAATCACCTTAAAGAGACTGTCCCATTTTTGAAATCTGTCACTTTATGTTGTAATAACTTTGGAATGCTTTAACTTACCCAAGTGATTTGGGTTTTATTTTTGTGACACATTGTACTTTGTTAGGTGTAAGCTACTCCAGGCTGGAGGTGGAGGTCGTGGCTTCATTCAGGTTAGTTATCTTCTTTGCTTGAGATTGAACATTTCATTTCATGCATCATTTGTACAATCTATGTTTGGTTCCTGTGTGAGGTGAGTCCATAAAAATGTTTTTTGTTTGATGCCTTCTACACTGGCTATTATTTGCCAATATTTATGTATTATATAGGCTTCCCATGTACGTATGTGATATGTACTATGTATGTCCCTCACAGACCAATGATTGTTACATGTATGTTGTCTGGATAGATGGATAATTGTTATACTATTTTGTTAACACCCATAATATACACTACTATTCAAAAGTTTGGGGTCAGCCAGACAATTTTGTGTTTTCCATGAAAACTCACACTTTTATTTATCAAATGAGTTGCAAAATGAATAGAAAATATAGTCAAGACATTGACAAGGTTAGAAATAATGATTTTTATTTGAAATAATAATTTTCTCCTTCAAACTTTGCTTGCTCCATTTGCAGCAATTACAGCATTGCAGACCTTTGGCATTCTAGCTGTTAATTTGCTGAGTTAATCTGGAGAAATTTCACCCCATGCTTCCAGAAGCCCCTCCCACAAGTTGGATTGGCTTGATGGGCACTTTTTGCGTACCATATGGTCAAGCTGCTCCCACAACAGCTCAATGGGGTTGAGATCTGGTGACTGCGCTGGCCACTCCATTACTTCTTCCCTAAATAGTTCTTGCATAATTTGGAGGTGTGCTTTGGGTCATTGTCCTGTTGTAGGATGAAATTGGCATTGGAAAATGGAGTGATAGCCTTCCTTATTTAAAATCCCTTTTACCTTGTACAAATCTCCCACTTTACCAGCACCAAAGCAACCCCAGACCATCACATTACCTCCACCATGCTTGACAGATGGCGTCAGGCACTCTTCCAGCATCTTTTCAGTTGTTCTGCGTCTCACAAATGTTCTTCTGTGTGATCCAAACACCTCGAACTTCGATTCATCTGTCCATAACACTTTTTTCCAATCTTCCTCTGTCTAATGTCTGTGTTCTTTTGCCCATATTAATCTTTTTCTTTTATTAGCCCGTCTCAGATATGGCTTTTTCTTGGTCACTCTGCCCTGAAGGCCAGCATCCCTGAGTTGCCTCTTCACTGTAGACGTTGACACTGGCGTTTTGTGGGTACTATTTAATGAAGCTGCCAGTTGAGGACCTGTGAGGCGTCGATTTCTCAAACTAGAGAATCTAATGTACTTGTCTTGTTGCTCAATTGTGCAGCGGGGCCTACCACTTCTCTTTCTACTCTGGTTAGAGCCTGTTTGTGCTGTCCTCTGAAGGGAGTAGTACACACCGTTGTAGGAAATCTTCAGTTTCTTGGCAATTTCTCACATGGAATAGCATTCATTTCTAAGAACAAGAATAGACTGTCGAGTTTCACATGAAAGTTCTCTTTTTCTGGCCATTTTGAGAGTTTAATCGAACCAACAAATGTAATGCTCCAGATTCTCAACTAGCTCAAAGGAAGGTCAGTTTTATAGCTTAAACTGTTTTCAGCTGTGCTAACATACTTGCACAAGGGTTTTCTAAATATCCATTAGCCTTCTTACACAGTTAGCAAACACAATGTACCATTCGAACACTGGAGTGATGGTTGCTGGAAATGGGCCTCTATACACCTATGTAGATATTGCATTAAAAACCACATGTTTGCAGCTAGAATAGTCATTTACCACATTAACAATGTATAGAGTGTATTTCTGATTCATTTAATGTTATCTTCATTGAAAAAAACTGTGCTTTTCTTTCAAAAATAAGGAAATTTCTAAGTGACCCTAAACTTTTGAACGGTAGTGTAAAAATGTTTTTATATTTATTTATGGATGAAATTTTATCTATTTATTATTATATGAATTGGATTTTGAAATACTATGTAATATTCGTGCAGCAAAAAATCTTTTGTATATTGTCACCGGACATTTCTGTCTTATATTTATGTGGTTACACCTTGGTTGTCGCCATGACCTCTACTTTTCATTAATTTTAATTATTGTTTAATAATAGTGCGGTTAAATTGTTGAATAAATAAAATTATATATTGTTACCACATACAGTGCCTTGCGAAAGTATTCGGCCCCCTTGAACTTTTCAACCTTTTGCCACATTTCAGACTTCAAACATAAGGATATAAAATTTAAATTTTTTGGTGAAGAATCAACAACAAGTGGGAAACAATCGTGAAGTGGAACGAAATTTATTGGATATTTTAAACTTTTGTAAAAAATAAACTGAATAGTGGGGCGTGCCAAATTATTCGTCCCCCTTAAGTTAATACTTTGTAGCGCCACCTTTTGCTGCGATTACAGCTGCAAGTCGCTTGGGGTATGTCTCTCTCAGTTTTGGAAGGGGGAATCTCTCTCCTTATGGAGAGCACCAGTGAAGGTGTGTAGAGTTTTGAGTTGCCTTTTTGCCCTATACTAAGCATCTACATATCACAAGGCATGGGAAAAGGAGCTGAGAAGCTCATGCGCCCTCTGTTGGATGTAGCAAATCTATCAGTTTTGCACATCGAGAGACTGAAATTCTTGCCCATTCTTCCTTGGAAAACAGCTGGAGCTCAGTGAGGTTGGATGGAGAGCGTTTGTGAACAGCAGTTTTCAGCTCTTTCCACAGATTCTCGATTGGATTCAGGTCTGGACTTTGACTTGGCCATTCTAACACCTGGATACGTTTATTTGTGAACCATTCCATTATAGATTTTGCTTTATGTTTGGGATCATTGTCTTGTTGGAAGCTAAATCTCCGTCCCAGTCTCAGGTCTGTTGCAGACTCCAACAGGTTTTCTTCCAGAATGGTCCTGTATTTGGCTCCATCCATCTTCCCATCAACTCAGACCAGCTTCCCTGTCCCTGCTGAAGAAAAGCATTCCCACAGCATGATGCTACCACCAACATGTTTCACAGTGGGGATGGTGTGTTCAGGGTGATGATCATTGTATCCCTTTCCTATACTTGCTGCTATATGAACTTATGCTGTCTTAATAAAGTCTCAGTGAGCGACTCTGTATTCAGCTAAGAAAGAGGGTTCATAACAACACTCTTTGTCTGGTGTTAATGCCTCGCCGCTAGCACTTAGCTCATATCAATTAGGACAACGACAGTTACCTGGGGAACCTGGTCATCTGGCCCACAAAGGGTCTTGACCTTATCACATGGTTTTCAAAATTTTAATCAAATAAAAATCTGAAAAGTCTGACGTACAAAAGTATTCAGCCCTGCCCAATGGAGCACCTCTAATGAGGCGAAGTGAGGCGGCCGCCTCAGATGGCACTATCCGTCACTGTTTGGAGGGGGTGGCATTTTTACTATCTAACGTAAACCAGCCCAGGACAGGCCGGTTTAAAAAAAAAATAATAAAGCTGAGTGGAACTTGTCCTGGGCTGGCTTACGAGACGTCTGCATGTCAGCGCAGGCGGCAATACAATGATGTCATTGCGCTTCCTGCGCTGAGATGCAGATGAAGGCGGCGGCTCCATCAAGGGATCGCAGGTAGGTGAGGATAACTTTTTATATATATATATATATATATATATATATATATATATATAAATAAGCTGTTACCTGCTGGAGCCCTATTTACTTACCTATCCTCGCTCCTGCTCGTGGCCACCTCCACTTCCCTTCCCTTTCTGCTATGGGACACAGAAGGGGAAGCGAGGCGGCTGTGAGCAGGAGCAGGGGTCGGTAAGTGAGGCAGTGGGCCCACAAACCCCATCAAATACTACTACTTTTCAGACCCTGGAGTATAATAATCGGAGACCCAGGGAAGGTGGTAAACATAAAAACCAATGTTGCTCACCTCTCCTGCGATCCAGTGTTACTCCTAGCAGGCTTCAGCCTTCTTTGGTGACGTCCCAGATGTCACGTGAGCCAGGCCGACATCATTATCTCGCGACACTGACCTTGGCCCACGTGATGTCTGTGCGACATTGAAGAGGGCCGAAAGCAGTGAGTGCACCGGAGCCCAGGATAGGTAAGTAACAGTGGTTTTTATGTTTGTCACCACCTGGCCACTATGGGGCATAATACCATGTTCAGGGGACACTATGGAGTATAATACCCTATGCAGAGGCCACTATGGGGCATAATACCGTGTGCAGGGGCCACTTTGGGGCATAATACCGTGGAAGGGGCATTTTATATAAGGGAGCTTTATGAACTTAAGAGGTGTTATTTATATAAGGGCATTATTAATACAATGGGGATTATTTATATAAGCGTTCATTAGGGGACATCAATTATATAAGGGTTCATTAGGGGACATTATGAATAGAAGGGGCCATCATTTATGTAAAGAGTCATTAGGGGAGCAGTATTTATGTCAGGGTGAATCCGGGGAATAATATAAGGGGGAAAGTAATTAAAGGGGGTTGTCCAGGATAGCCACTTTCTTAATATGAGACCGGGGAAAGTGATTAAAAAAACAAAAAACACCTACTCACCTGTCCCTTGTGCTCCGATGTCTCCCACTGCAATCTGGTTCTGAAGAAAACACCGGAGCACCAGGACTGGAACGCACTGGGAGTCATCGGAGCACCTTCCCCAGCCTCATATTAAAAAAGTGGTTATCCTGGAAAACCCCTTTAAGGTGACGCTTGGGCTTTACTAAAGAGGCTTTCCAGCTTATTTTTATTGATGATCTGTCCTTAGGACAGATTATCAATAAGAGATCAGTGGACCCCTCCTCTGATCAGCTGTATGAAGGGGCTATGGCGCCTGTTTATATCACACGCTGTCTGTTTATAGTGACCGTGTGATATAATTGCAGCCTTGTCACGTAGACGTGTATAGGACAAGGCTGTAGTTACATTACATGGCCGCTATGAGATGAATGACACTATGTAAACAGAGAAGCAGTCACAGCGCTTACACAGATACCATGGTTCATTCAATCAGTGGGGGTCTTGGGTTTTTGAGCCCCACTGATTTTTTTTAGTAATGACCTGGAAAACCTTTTAATTAGGAAACACCTGGGGCATTAATAACAAGGGGCACTATTTATTGGGGTACACACGGATATTATTAATATAAAGATGCACTTCATTCATTATGGAGGGGATACAGTGGGTACGGAAAGTATTCAGACCCCTTTAAATTTTTCACTCTTTGTTTCATTGCAGCCATTTGCTAAAAGCAAAAAAGTTCATTTTATTTCTCATTAATGTACACTCAGCTTGACAGAAAAAAAACAGAAATGTAGATATTTTTGCAAATTTATTAAAAAAAAAAACAAATATCACATGATCATAAGTATTCGGACCCTTTGCTGTGACACTCATATTTAACTCAAAGCTGTTCATTTCCTCCTAATCCTCCTTGAGATTATTCTACTCCTTCATTGGAGTCCAGCTTTGTTTAATTAAACTGATTGGACTTGATTAGGAAAGACACATCTGTCTATATAAGATCTCACTGCTCACAGTGCATGTCAGAGCAAATGAGAATCATGAAGTCAAAGGAACTTCCCAAGGAGCTCAGAGACAGAATTGTGGCAATTGTGGTATATCATATATTGTATAATTGGGGTAGCAGCAGGATGAGGGCTTTGTGTAGGTGAGGACAATGTGGGTTGGATGCCTGGAAAAGTGAGGAGCCAAAGATATCTGTGTTGCAAACTTTACAAAGACAATTCACAGCTGGAAGTAGCCATGGCGGTCCAAAGGGAAGAGAAAGGAAATGTGAAGGATTAGTCAGAGACGTCACCTGTAAGTCACAAAATGTTACTGCACTGTATTCACATAAATGATAGAGGATAAATACCTGATTGATATGGGTCTCTACGCTGAGACCCCCACTGAGCCTGAGAATTGTTTTTTTTTTCCCCCAGGGGTAGGAATTCAGCCTATCCGCAGCCAGGCTGAATATAGGCGTGTAGCTTGGTAGAAGGATGAACCCGCATGGCTCTCATTCACTTTGATGGGAGTGCCAAAGATACCCGAAGTACAGTACTCAGCTATCTGCAGCGCTCCTATTATAGAGAATGGGGGACATGTGGGCACCTCCATCCACCAAGCAGAAGATGTGCGAAGTTATTTTCATTGTTAATGCCGTGATCTCTGATACTGAAGTAATACAGTAAGAAAACTGTTTAATAAGTTTGTGTATGTTTATTGTGCGACAATAACAGCGTGTGAAGCTAATAGCATGTAAACTCAATTTTATAATTTTTTTCTGGGGGGGGGGGGGGCACCTTTCTATAGTCCGCCTCAGTCCACCACTGCTTATATATCAATACTTTGTAGGGCGACCTTTCGCTAGAGACTGAGAGTTTTGCCCATTCTTCTTTGCAAAATAGCTCAAGGTCAGCCAGATTGGATGGAGAGCGTCTGTGAACAGCAATTTTCATGTCTTGCCACAGATGCTCAATGGGATTTAAGTCTGGACTTTAACTAACACATGGATATTCCTTGATCTAAACCATTCCACTGTAGCTCTGGCTGTATGTTTAGGGTTATTGTCTTGCTGGAAGGTGAATCTCCTTCCCAGGCTCAAGTATTTTGCAGCCTCCAACAGGTTTTCTCCAGGATTGCCCTGTATTTAGCTCCATCCATCTTCCCATCAACTCAGACCAGCTTCCCTGTCCCTGCTGAAGAAAAGCATTCCCACAGCATGCTGCTACCACCAACATGTTTCACAGTGGGATGGTGTGTTCAGGGTGATAATCATTGTTACTGTAAGGGAATTGCTAGTTGAGTAATTCTCCAGTGCTGCTGCAGAACCCTGGGGGGAGGGGCAAAACAAGACAGTGGACCCTAAGCTGAAAACCCCCCACTGTCCCTGGTTAACTTGCCCGATCTGTCCTAGGCAACAGCCAGCTACTGGTCGACAGTCCCTTACTAATATAGGTGACAACACAGAACGCAGACAGGACAAACAACAACAAAGGGAGGTCAGCTAGCCAAGAGGTTGGTAACAGTCGAGCAATGCAGTACAAAATCACAATCCAAGAGAATAGTCAAAGGTAAGCCAGTGGTCAGGAAATAAGAAGAACAGGTAAACAGAAGAGAAGCTAACAGGGACAAAGTAAAAAACAGAATCTCAGTAGCCAGCGGCCATGTGTGAACTGACAACCTGTTTATAGCAAGAAAGGACCTGCCCCAGACTTGATTGGATGATAGGCTGCCAATCACACAGGCAAGGCTAAGATTAACTATTGAGAAGCCGAAAGAAACAAGGTGCATGAGACGGGTGTGGCTGAAATTCAATTACATAGTCTAGGACAGTGTTCAGACTGAGCAACAAGAATCTTATGCAAGGAATCAAACTGAATATGCCTCTTTCGCCACAGCGTGCGAGCGGAGGGTGGCGCAGAGACCCAAACAGGCAGAGACGTTACAATTACTTTTCCGCCACACATAGCGCTTTGCATTTAAGCCAAAAAGTTCAACTTTGGTCTCATCTGACCAGAGCACCTTCTTCCACATGTTTGCTGTGTCCCCTATATGACTTGTGGAAAACTGCAAACGGCACCTACGTCTTTCTTTCAACACTTGTTTTATTCTTGCCAATCTTCCATAAAAGCCATATTTGTGCAGAGCGCGACTTATAGTTGTGCTTTGGACAGATTCTCCCACCTGAGCTGTGGATTTCTGTAGCTCTTCCAGAGTGACCATGGACCTCTTGGCTGTTTCTCTGACCACTGCTCTAGGTGGATGGTCAGGTCTTGGTAGGTTTGCAGATGTAGAATACTTTTTCCATTTTTGGATTATGGATTGAACAGTTCTTGGTATGCTCAAAGCTTGGGATTTGTTTTTATAACCTAACCCTTCTTTAAACTTCTCCACAACTTTATCTCTGACCTGTCTGGTGAGTTCCTTGATCTTCATGATGCTGTTTGTTCACTAGTATTCTCTAACAAACCACTGAGGCCTTCACAGAACAGGTGTATTTATACTGAAACTAAATTACACACAGCTGGATTCTATTAACTAATTAAGTGACTTCTGAAGGCAATTGATTGCACTGGATTTTATTTAGGGGTATCAGAGTACAGGGGGCTGAATGCTTTTGCACGTCACACTTTTCAGATTTTTATTTGATTAAAATTTTGAAAACCATGTGTCATGAATACTTTTGCAAGCCACTGTATATATATATATATATATATATATATATATATCTAGAAAAGAAAATTTTGAAGCAGCATAGACAATAATAAATAAAATTCGGGTGCAAGTCCAAACAGAGGGTGGCAATACCTCCAACTAAGTTAATAAAGAAAAAAATAGCAGCACTCCTTTAAGATGCAAAACTAGTGACTTTTAATCCAAGAAAAGTGCTTGAAAAAGGTTTGCTATGAGGACCGAAACGTCGCACTTGGTTTAGATTAAAAGTCACTAGTTTTGCATCTTAAAAGAGTGCTGCCATTTTCTTCTTTATTAACTATCTATCTATATATATACTGTATATATATATCTTGAG
This sequence comes from Leptodactylus fallax, assembly GCA_947044405.1. Taxonomy (NCBI): domain Eukaryota; kingdom Metazoa; phylum Chordata; class Amphibia; order Anura; family Leptodactylidae; genus Leptodactylus; species Leptodactylus fallax. Next base: position 266,486 of record CAMRHE010000233.1, read on the forward strand.
AAAGGCTGACTTCTAACTATATTTATAGCAATTCTAACTAAATCTAACTAAAATTTAGATTATTACAATAAAAAAACTGCAGCTAAAGATTGAGCAGATGCCTGTCAGAAATGTATGTTACTGAACAACGCTCAGCACCAAAGGATGCACACAAGAAGACGGATTGTGTGTACTACAGTAAAAAAGACCCTGTTCTAAAAGCTATCTATAATTTTTAGATATATATCTATAGATAGAGATTCTATCTATATATATATATATATATATATATATATATATATATATCTATATATAGCAATTCTAACTAAAATTGAGATTATCACAAAAAAACAAACATGCGGCTAAAGATTGAGCAAGTGCCAGTCAGAAATGTATATCACCGACCACCGCTCAGCGCCACAGGACGCACACGCGAAAACGGCTTGGGTGTGTACTACAGTAAAAAAGCACAGGACCTATCCTAACAGCTATCTAAAAATTTTCTATAGAGACTTCTATCTACAGTGGGGAAAAAAAAGTATTTAGTCAGCCACCAATTGTGCAAGTTCTCCCACTTAAAAAGATGAGAAAGGCCTGTAATTGACATCATAGGTAGACCTCAACTATGAGAGACAAAATGAGAAAACATATCTAGAAAATCACATTGTCTGATTTTTTAAGAATATATTTGCAAATTATGGTGGAAAATAAGTATTTGGTCACCTACAAACAAGCAAGATTTCTGGCTCTCACAGACCTGTAACTTCTTCTTTAAGAGGCTCCTCTGTCTTCCACTCATTACCTGTAGTAATGGCACCTGTTTGACATTGTTATCAGTATAAAAGACACCTGTCCACAACCTCAAACAGTCACACTCCAAACTCCACTATGGTGAAGACCAAAGAGCTGTGGAAGGACACCAGAAACAAAATTGTAGACCTGCCCCAGGCTGGGAAGACTGAATCTGCAATATGCAAGCAGCTTGGTGTGAAGAAATCAACCGTGGGAGCAATAATTAGAAAATGGAAGACATACAAGACCAAAATGATCACAAGAACAGTGAGCAAAAATCCCAGAACCACACGGGGGAACCTAGTGAATGACCTGCAGAAAGCTGGGACTAACGTAACAAAGGCTACCGTCAGTAACACACTACGCCGCCAGGGACTCAGATCCTGCAGTGCTAGACGTGTCATGATTGATTTCCACAACTAAGGGGTTAACACCTGTGATCTGCGTTAACTCTGTCCATGGGTGCTATAGCAGGGTGGTAGCTGTTATGACCACTTAGCTTCTAAGCAGGTGCCATGTCCAATCCATAATAGTTTGTTCTAAAACCTTGGTAGCTGTGCCATACTATTATGGTGCATATCTCCAAGGGGTTAATGACAGATGTTAGTAAGGTTGTACAAATTAAATAATGTCCCAGAGAGTACAGTAATGTGTACACCATCAGATAGTTGCAATATATAGCCGCCGGAGTCACTTTGAGTTCAGGCATTTTTGTTTAGTTTCTTACACCAGTGTACTTCAGAAAATGGCTGAGGGAGAAAGCAGATGCAAGATGAACAGAAGAAGATGCAGGAGGTCTGAAAAAGCAGCGCTGGAGGCGGGTTGCGGCAATGATGCGAAGTGCTCAGAGCACAGGGGGAACGCCCCTGGTGCTCCCTGAGCATAATTTACATATGAGAATAAAATGTTTTTTTGGACAAACGGCGGCAAGATAACAAAAGTAAAGGTAGGAGTAGAATAGCCTTTATAAAGGCTATTCCAACATTGCTTCAGTTAAAAACATGTTTCCCCAATGATAGACTCCCTTTAATTAAAGTCAAACACCTGTGATTTACAACTGCTCCTTTGGAAGTGATAAGTGCCAGCATCTCCATGCAGAAGTTACTTTCCCAGTTACACTGTAATAAAGCTATTAGGACCTTTTTCATCACTTTTATCTACAAAATTTTACTCTTTATAGTGATTTTCTAAAGTGAAACTGCTCGTCCATTCACATTTGTGCTAACAGAAATTGTTCCCTTGCCACCCCCTCCCATCAGCTACTTCCTGGATGTTTGCTTTTTCTCAGCAGGGAGCTTAGCTACAGATAACACAAGCAGTTTACAGTCATCTAGCTTTCTAAACTACTGGTTAATTTACACATGGACTAGAGGTCCAAAAAATAAGCCATACTGAATATAAAACCATATAAAACCTCATTTCTGTTGAAAAACTATATAAACATGTAGCCCCTGTGATCAGAAGAACTAGGAAAGCAAATTTTAATTAACTAGGAAAGCAAATTTGTTTACGTGCAATAGTATACAAATGTATAAATGTATATAAATATGTATATAAATATATATATATATGTATACAGTACAGACCAAAAGTTTGGACACACCTTCTCATTCCAAGAGTTTTCTGTATTTTCATGACTATAAAAATTGTAGATTCACACTGAATGCATCAAAACTATGAATTAACACATGTGGAATTATATACTTAACAAAAAAGTGTGGAACAACTGAAAATATGTCTTATATTCTAGGTTCTTCAAAATAGCCACCTTTTGCTTTGATTACTGCTTTGCACACTCTTGGCATTCTCTTGATGAGCTTCAAGAGGTAGTCACCTGAAATGGTTTTCACTTCACAGGTGTGCCCTGTCAGGTTTGATAAGTGGGATTTCTTTCCTTATAAATGGGGTTGGGACCATCAGTTGTGTTGTTCAGAAGTCAGGTGGATACACAGCTGATAGTCCTACTGAATGGAGTGTTAGAAATTGTATTATGGCAAGAAAAAAAGCAGCTAAGTAAAGAAAAACGAGTAGCCATCATTACTTTAAGAAATGAAGGTCAGTAAGTCCGAAAAATTGGGAAAACTTTGAAAGTGTCCCCAACTGCAGTGGCCAAAACCATCAAGCGCTACAAAGAAATTGGCTCACATGAGGACCGCCCCAGGAAAGGAAGACCAAGAGTCACCTCTGCTGCGGAGGATAAGTTCATCCGAGTCACCAGCCTCAGAAATCGCAGGTTAACAGCAGCTCAAATTAGAGACCATGTCAATGCCACACAGAGTTCTAGCAGCAGACACATCTCTACAACAACAGTTTAGAGGAGACTGTGTGCAGCAGGCCTTCATGGTAAAATAGCTGCTAGGAAACCACTGCTAAGGACAGGGAACAAGCAGAAGAGACTTGTTTGGGCTAAAGAACACAAGGAATGGACATTAGAGCTGTGGAAATCTGTGCTTTGGTCTGATGAGTCCAAATTTGAGATCTTTGGTTCCAACCATCGTGTCTTTGTGCGACGCAGAAAAGGTGAACGAATGGACTCTACATGCCTGGTTCTCACCGTGAAGCATGGAGGAGGAGGTGTGATGGTGTTGGTGTGCTTTGCTGGTGACACTGTTGGGGATTTATTCAAAACTGAAGGAATACTGAACCAGCATGGTTACCACAGCATCTTGCAGCGGCATGCTATTCCATCCGCTTTGCGTTTAGTTGGATCATCATTTATTTTTCAACAGGACAATGACCCCAAACACACCTCCAGACTGTGTAAGGGCTATTTGACCAAGAAGGAGAGTGATGGGGTGCTATGCCAGATGACCTGGCCTCCACAGTCACTAGACCTGAACCCAATCGAGATGGTTTGGGGTGAGCTGGACCACAGAGTGAAGGCAAAAGGGCCAGCAAGTGCTAAGCATCTCTGGGAACTCCTTCAAGACTGTTGGAAGACCATTTCAGGTGACTACTGCTTTAAGCTCATCAAGAGAATACCAAGAGTGTGCAAAGCAGTAATCAAAGCAAAAGGTGGCTACTTTGAAGAACCTAGAATATAAGACATATTTTCAGTTGTTTCACACTTTTTTGTTAAGTATATGTGTTAATTCATAGTTTTGATGCCTTCGGTGTGAATCTACAATTTTTATAGTCATGAAAATACAGAAAACTCTTGGAATGAGAAGGTGTGTCCAAACTTTTGGCCTGTACTGTATAAAAACTATTTTGTTTTAAGTAAAAGAAACCAAATTTACATTTTTTTTTACATTTTATACCATTCTTCTACTTCTACCGAAAACAATATTCAACTTATTTAAGAAATAAGGCTACTTATTTCAAGCCTTATGTGTGTCCTGAAAAAAACATTGAAAGAGTGAAGTAATCAGGCGATACCTTTTTGACTTCACTATTCCACTACTTTCAATGGCTAACACGGTAAAACATTATACTACTGAAAAAAACATTGTAAAAATAGTTGAGATATGCAAAGCCATTAAAATGACATTGTTGTGTAAAGCAATGCATACAAAAGTGCTAAATTTGGCCTGGGCATTGGGACATCAATGACGCTTGGTCCTGAAAGGGTTAAGATGTCAAATAGCCCAGTTTCAAACTTGTACCTGGTTAAAGGGTCAGTCAATTGAGGATGGCTGAAAGTGCTTATTAGCTTTCATGGCTTCTGATTCCATCCTACTATATTTTTTTATACTGTTCATGGATTCTTGCCCATAATTTGACAAATGTTTTGCCCATATAGTATTGATTGCCTGCACACTTTAAAACGTATATGAGTCCTGAATTAGAAGAGAGGTGATATTATATAAATTAGGGGCTCCAATACACCTTTCTATCCCTCCTTTACCTATGCCGTTATGTATATTTTATGTTTTTTCATCGTATAGACTTTAATGCATTATTAAAAGTAAAGTTTTAATATAATTTTTTCCTATGTCCATCTGCTTTCTCCCTCCTTATAGGTTGTACAAATTAACCAAATAAAATCTAGTGAATTAGAGGATCTACATACTGTATTTTTCGGATAAGTCATGTCTGACTATAAGTCACACCCCAAGTTTAGGCAAATAAAATTAGGAAACAATATTTCAGAATAATTTCACCTTCTTTGATAGCTAAATGGGGTGGAGGGGTCAATGTCTCTAATTGGAATGGGAATATAAAGGGGGTTATTAGCAAAGCTAAATAAAATGCAATTTCACACAATATAGTAAGGCATTATACTGTGCGTGGGGCATTAAACTGTGTGGAAACACTAATGGGGCATTAAATTGTGTGGGGGCCACTAACGTGGCATTATGCTGTGTTAAGGGAAATAATGAGGCATTTTTACTGCTCTCATAGATCAGGAAAATGCTTTATCAGCACTTCTCTCCATCATTAACCACTTCAGCACTGGGTTATTTTCCATGGTTCTGGACCGGTTCGTGTTTTTCTTTTTGTACATGCGGTTTTGAGAGCTATAACATTTTTTTTTCCTTTGGGTTATCCAAATAATTGTTGCATCTTTTCAGTGGTAATTGGGGATTTATTTTTATGTTATTTATATTTTTTAACCACTTCACTACTGTGCCAATTTTCATAGTACAAGAGAAATTTTTGGTTTTCTTGTAAATACGGTTTTTAGGGCTAACATTTTTTTAAATTTGGGTTATTAAAATAGTTTTGTGTCTTTTTTTCTGTGACACACAGGGCTTTATGTATATGTAATATTTTTATTTGCAAGTTTTTTGGGGTTTTTTTATATCTGGAAAAATGTAAACAAAAAGGTGGAAAATGTGTCTGTTTTTCATATGTTTCACTTTTTTTTAAATAGCACAAAGTGCTTCTAAAAAATGTTTCAAAATAGTTTTCTGTCACCATTATGGTAATTTTTTTTTTGATATTGTGTTGTTGGGGGTGGGGCTAGAATCTGTGCCTTAAGGACATAGTCCCATTTTTAAAAACTGACGTGTCACTTTGTGACAATAACTTTGAGATGCTTTAAATTACCCTAGTGATTTTGAGATTTTTTCCTGAAATATTGTATTTCATAATAGTGGTAAACATTGCTCAATATTTTTTTACATTTATTTATTTAAAAAAAACTATAGAAAATTTCATGGAAATTTTGAAAAAAAAATTGCAATTTTCAAAATATGAAATGCTCTGCTTTTCAGACAGAAAGTCATACCACCCAATTACATTAATAAATATTATGTACAATATCTCTACTTTATATTGACATCATCTTTTAATAATACTTTAATTTATTTTGGACATTAGAAGGCTTACAAATCTAAAAGCAATTTTCCAGATTTACAAGAAAAGTTCCCAAACTCATTTGTTGACCATTTCAGTTCGGAAGGGGATTTTAAAAGCCTATATATTAAAAACCCCCATAAATCACATAATTTTCAATACTGCACCCCTCAAATAATTCAACCAATTTGGGAAGTTTGTTAACCTTTTATGCATTTCACAGGAATTCTTCTGATTGTGTAATTTGTTTTTAATTTTTTAATTGGTTTTAACCATTTTTGTGCTCTCTCTTTGTGTTAGCTTATTGTCTCTTTGTCACCATGATGTTTTGGCCATCTTTATTACGTCATCTCAAATCTCACTGATATGTTCCCCTGAAGGCTGGTTTGAATTACCCTGGAACCATTACTTTGTGCAGTTTTTTTTACATTTATGACAATTTTTATATACATGATACTTTTATATACATTATTGTCTATTATAATGTTTTTTATGATTGTGTAGCAATTGATTTGTTACAAATATTTTGTTCTTTTCACTTATTCTTCACACGGTATCACTTCACTACCGCACAATTTCACCATTCTTTTTTATTTTTGTTTTTCACTTTACTGATCACTTTTACATTCCATAATTTTGTATGGTCTTATCCAAAATATTTATTGTGTATTGTATACATATTAATGTGTGGTCATTTACACGTGTTTCATTACATTTTTTTTAATTTGTGTTATTTTAGTCTCTTAAGGATATTAGATTATATTGCTAACTTATATAGGATGTTGGGTTATAAAGTGTTCCATGTGTGTTATATTTTTGGTACCACGCAGCCTCTGTAGGTTTATATTATCATTACATGCTCCATGTGTTATTGGCATGCAGTCTCGCGGTATTTTGGACATTCACGCATGCTCAGTTCTAATTTTTGCTTCTTGTAGCGCTTACTGGTTCAGGCATGTGTGTCTGAGTAGTGTGAGCGAAGTCTTGCGGTATTTTCTAGTTCTCGCGCATGCGCAGTACTTCTTTCCCATGGAGGCTGCCATTTTAACATTTTGTGTATGCCTTCATCGTTGTCACTTCAGAATATACAGGTGTGTATGTCATGTGCTGTTTCTGTAGGCTTGTGATTGGCCTCTTATACTTTATAAACTACTCCGTCAGTCTCTATCCTACACTCCCAGACGAAGCCTGGAGGTGAAACGCACGTCGGGGTACATTGCTTTTCACAATGTTAATTCTTTTTGCATTTTCATGAGTATGCATATGGCTTTGTCTTCAGTAGCCTGCTCTGCTGTTATGAACTATGCTATTTATTTTTAGGCTATTTTTCTTGCGCAGCCATTATGCAGCCATGAGCTTGTATGTTATATTGTTAAGCAGTGTCCCCCTCATTTTACCACCTGATCACACCTACATGTGGTAGTTTCTAGGGGTCATATGACTTCTTTCCCCATATTGTCTGATATATTATTTATTTTTTTGTATTTAATTTTTGTAATTAATAAATATATTTTTACACTATCATTTGGTGGACTTGATTTGTATTTTTAGCATTTCACAGGAATTAAAACAATACAGAGGTGAAATTTAGACATTAAATTTTTTTCAATAGTATATTCATTCAACCCTAAAATTTCACATTAACAAGGGGTTAAAGTAGATTATTTGTAATGCAATTTCTCCTGAAATACCCCACATATGGATGGAAACTGCTGTTTGGGCACATGGCAGTGCGACAAAGGAAAGGAGCGACACTGGGCTTTTGAAAAGCAGATTCTGCTGGAATCGTTTTCAGGAGCATTTGCAGAGCCCCTGAAATACCAGTACAGTGAAACCCCTCCAAAAGTGACCCCATTTTGGATTCCATTCACAGAATTTATCAAGGGGTATACTGAGTATTTTGACCCCAAAACTGTTTTACAGATTTTATTAACATGGGACATAAAAATGAAAAATTAGCTTTTTGCAATAAACTGTCAAATTATCCCCAAATTTTTCATTTTCACAAGGGGTTAAAGGAGAAAAAGAACCCCACAGTTTGTTACACAATTTCTCCTGAATGCAGTAATATGTGGTTGTAAACTGCTGTATGGGTACATGGCAGGGCTCAGAATGGAAAGAATGCTATTTGACTTTTTGAGGGCAGATTTTGCTGGAATAGTTTTTTGGGTGCCATGTTGCATTTGCAGAGCCCTTAGGGTACCAGTACAATGAAAACCCTCCAAAAGTGACTCCATTTTGTAAACTACACCCCTCACAGAATTTATCAAGGGGTATTATCATTTTGAGCCCAAGAGTGCTTCCCAAAAATTAATGTGCAAAGTGAAAATTGAAATTTTTTAAGAAATATGCCATTTCAGTGTCCAATATGTTGTGTCCACTTTGTGTTAACAGAGAGACACACTGCTAAAACCTTTTAAGTGGGTTATCCCAGGTACAAAAAAAAGTTGGATATGTAGGCATAAACTGCTGTTTGGGCACACAGCAGGACTCAGAAGGGAAGGAGCGGCACTTTTTAGATTTTGGAGTACAGATTTAAAGCAGGGGTGTCAAACTCATTTTCTCCGGGGGCCACTTCAGCCTCATGGGGTACCTTGAAGGGCCAAGATTATTTTACACATGTATAAAAGTAACTTCTCCTTAACAGATAAGCAAGCTATTAAGCAGTAGTTACATTTGTACATTACTACTGTTACAATCAGCCCTTTCAGGTCAACCAGGAAGAACATAATGTATTGTTAAAACCTTGGCATGTTACATACTATCCTCATCCTTTTCTGAATATATCAAAAATTAAGCACTATACAAAATACTGTTTACCCCTGCAAATGGTATTATGCTCTATAGTTGCCTCTGTACACGGTATTACGCCCCACAGTGGCCCCTGCACACGGTATTATGCTCCATAGTTGCCCCTGCACACGGTATTATGCTCCATAGTTGACCCTGCACACGGTATTATGCTCAATAGTTGCCCCTGCACACGGTATTATGCTCAATAGTTGCCCCTGCACACGGTATTATGCTCCATAGTTGCCCCTGCACACAGTATTATGCGCCATAGTTGCCCCTGCACATGGTATTATGCTCAATAGTTGCCCCTGCACACGGTATTATGCTCCATAGTGGCCACTGCACACGTTATTATGCTCCATATTGGCCCCTGCAATCGGTATTGTGCTCCTTAGTGGCCCCTGCATTGGTATTATGCCCCATAGTGGCCCCTGCACACGGTATTATGCCCCATAGTGACCCCCCCACCCATGAACTATTATTATTGGTGAGTAACTCTGGTTTTTATGTTTATCACCTTCCCTGGGTCTCCGATTATTATACCCCTGTCAAGTCTCAGGTCATGAAACAATGTTTTGGTACTTTTGTATTTTTCTACTTTATATGTTACAAATACTAATTTTTCCTTGCTACTAATTGCTGACAGCTAAAGAACAAAAGAATGAATCAAAGATGGCACTGAAATCCTTTATGCCGCGCCTAGTAGCTGACATCTCAGGCTGGAATCGAGACTGCACCTGGTTAAACATTAGGAACAAGAGCCAATGGGGGATGGACAACTCAGGAGTATCAGAGAAACTCTACACTACACTATGCATTAACCCGCCCTCTTCCTTTGTTGTACAACTATGTGTGACGTGAATAAACCGGCCAGTGTAGTGCTGAAGCTGGGAGACAAAGCATGAGCTGAGCCAGAAACAGAACTCTGTCTGTGTCTTTCTTAGTGCAGTGCACACATGCTTACTGATTTGGACTGACTGATTGATCCGTATTTTGTTGATTACGGCCCTGACAATTGGCCTCCAACGTGGGGCCACCAGCTGGAAACCAGAGAGGGCTTGCTGACCTGCACAGACCACCCTATTGAACCCCGCGATTTTCCGAGGAGGGTCTGGAACCTCAACTGATCACGGTAAGTCTACTCATATTATATATGTGTTTACTTGACTGTGAATCGGGAGGTGACGGTTAGTAGGTTTGGTGGTTACGACGGGTCAGGTGCCCAGTCCGGAAGGGACGGACGTCTGGTGTTCTCCTCTGGTGGTTCAGAACCACAGCACTCACATTTTTGTCCCTGTGAGGCTCAATCAGTCAGAGGTTGTGAATGTAAGAAAGGAACCAGGAAGTTGAGATAGTCAAAGTGAAGTGAGATAGTTGGAAGCCGTCTGTTTAGTTTAGAAAGGTGTTGTGTCTGATGCCGTAACATATTGCTGGGACATCGGCTGTCACGTCCGAGAAAGTAGCTAGGACAGGTGTCCACAGGATCCTTAAGATCCCATTGGTTTATTAGAAACCTGGAATTACTCTCTCCGTAGGATCCTTAAGATCCCATTGGTTTATCAGAGACCTGGAATTGTTGGAGAGTGTTAGGAATACGCGTAGAGCTGCAGTCTGAGGTTGGGGACCTGAAGATAAGATCCTGGAACTGGAAAGGTGGATCTTTGACTGACTGTGAGTCTAGTACTGGTGAGCAGCTGCGCCAGTGTTGTATTTCTGGAGTGATTATGTTACGGCATTTCAAACGTAAGCATACTTTGCCCCCCGGGGCACAGACGGTGGTAGAACTGGTTAGAACAAGGGAAGGAAAAAAGCATGTGAAGGATGCAAGCCGCCTGTATAAGCTAGCCGGATTGCCGTCCAATGGTAGATTGCAGCCCAGCCTGTGGAAAGATCAGTTAGTTACAGGGATAGGCATGCTGGAAGATAAGGGCTTGTTAGAAGCCGCGCAAGCTCATTACAGAGTCGCAAGGGCTCTACAGAGTGAGGGATATGCAGAAGTGAGAGGTGAGGGAGGAGATGTGGATGCTGAAATGCTGTTCGGTTATATGAAACCTGATGTTACAAAGACTATGCCTATTACAACTGCATGTGCACCACCGCCCTATAATGGTGCTGAGAGTGGTAGAGATGAGTGGACTTGTAATGTATGTGGGTTGCAAAATCCTGACTGGCACGAAGCCTGTGCAGCCTGTGGGGCTCCCCGCCCATCTCCCATTGTCTTGTCTTCCGGATCCTCCCCTAATGATTGTGGAAGTAGGGCAGTGACTACTTCCAGTGGCGACCATGTTGGTACACCCACAGCTTCTAAAGTTATGCCCCTATATCCGGTGATAACTACATCCGGATCCTATTACACAGGCCCTGTTTCTGTTAAACCTTTAACCCGGAAGAGACTAAGTCTCCCATAGTGCCGCTGTTCCCCAATGTTCATAGTCAAGAGGTACAACCCGCAGATACCACCTGACAGGACCCCCATGATTCCCCTACAGATCCTTCGGCTTTCAGTGTTACCACTCTCGAGTGAGGGATATGCAGAAGTAAGAGGTGAGGGAGGAGATGTGGATGCTGAAATGCTGTTCGGTTATATGAAACCTGATGTTACAAAGACTATGCCTATTACAACTGCATGTGCACCACCGCCCTATAATGGTGCTGAGAGTGGTAGAGATGAGTGGACTTGTAATGTATGTGGGTTGCAAAATCCTGACTGGCACGAAGCCTGTGCAGCCTGTGGGGCTCCCCGCCAATCTCCCATTGTCTTGTCTTCCGGATCCTCCCCTAATGATTGTGGAAGTAGGGCAGTGACTACTTCCAGTGACGACCATGTTGGTATACCCACAGCTTCTAAAGTTATGCCCCTATATCCGGTGATAACTACATCCGGATCCTATTACACAGGCCCTGTTTCTGTTAAACCTATAAACCCGGAAGAGACTAAGTCTCCCATAGTGCCGCTGTTCCCCAATGTTCATAGTCAAGAGGTACAACCTGCAGATACCACCCGACAGGACCCCCATGATTCCCCTACAGATCCTTCGGCTTTCAGTGTTACCACTCTCGACCCGGGTCGCATACTTCTATTTCTTATGAAGCACCCCCTACGGAGGTGGGTGACTCTCTCCCCTCCGAACAGTGGAAAGAGGAATTCCAAACAATGTATGTCACTATATCTGGGGGGCAGATTGCTCTCAGTGTGGGTTTCGTGGATCTGTGTACACTTAATGTGGGGGCCATGGTGAATGCTGCCAACTCCAATTTAGAACACAGATCAGGATTGGCCCGCAGAATGGTGGAGTTAGGGGGCCCCCAGATACAGACAAACAGTAGGGTTCTGGTAGCCAGGGGAAACCAAGTTGCGGTAGGAGATATAGCTATCACAGGTCCTGGCCGCCTTCCCTGTTCCCTTCTGATTCATGCTGTGGGACCTGTGTATAACAGGGGAAATCCAGAAGAGAGTCACCGTCTCCTCCGATCTGCTATTTGGAAACCCTTGGTGTACGCCTCCGACGTTAGCAGGGAACGCATGCCTGATAGATCCATCGCTCTGCCTTTGATATCTTCTGGAGTTTTCGGTTACCCCATGAAGGATTGTATTGAGGAGACAGTTGATATAATTCACCAGTATATTGCTACACAACCCACCACTCTGAGTGAGATTAAAATAGTCACAGGCTCACCTGATGCCGCCAATGCCGTGAAAAGGGCAATCCTACACAGAATGGAACCAACTGTTCCCCATGTGCAACCCCCACCAGCCCCCCAGGACTCTCATTTGGGGAAGGACTTATTTGACTCTAGGGCTCAGGATACTCCACTCTCCCTAAATCCCTTTGTGTCTCCAACAGTCTTGCCCCCTCCTTTGGAGCCAGAAGCGGAGACCCTCAGGTATGTCAAGTTTAAACCAAACCAGGTGTCCACCTTGGTCGCTCAGCTTCCAGATCCAGAAAAGCACCCTATGCCATTCTATAGGAGACTGGTACAAATACAAAAGACATATGCGGCCACTTGGCAAGATTTGATGGCCCTGCTTGTGATTAAAGCGACAGACAGCTATTTACCCATAATCAAAGCTCACTTAATAATAATAATAATAGTCCTTTAATAGTCCCACAGTGGGAAAATTCAGTGTGTTACAGCAGCAAAGATAAGATAAGCAGATACAAATACAAATACAACATGTACAGGAATGTTCCAAGGTGAGAGGCATTACATTAATAGCAGACAGACAGATAGGACGTAGCAGAGGGGGGGGGGGATTTAACAGGCAGAGAGATATTTCAGTTCTCTGTGTGTAATGATCTCCGCTTAGGTCGGTGTTGGTTGTACAGCCTAACCGCGGTGGGGAGGAAAGACTTCCGATAGCGCTCCTTCTCACACCTAGGGTGGAGCAGTCGGTCACTGACAGTACTGCCCAGCGCAATCACAGTCTCATGTATGGGATGGGAGTTATTCTCCCACATGGAGCTCACCACGGACAGTATCCTTCTGTCACCCACCACCTGCACTGGGTCCAGTGGGCTCCCCAGGACAGAGCTGGCCCTTCTAATCAGCTTGTCAAGTTTATTTCTGTCCCTGGTTGATATACTGCTCCCCCAGCAGGCCACTCCAAAGAAGATGGCTGATGCCACTACCGAGTTGAAGAAAGTCTTAAGAAGTGCCCCCCGGATTCCAAAGGCTCTCAGCTTCCTAAGCAGGTAGAGCCTGCTGTGGCCCTTCCTGTACAGGGCCTCCATATGATCTGCCCAGTCCAGCTTATTATTAAGGAGCAGATCCAGGTACTTATAGGTGTTCACAATCTCGATGCCCGTCCCCAGGATGTCCACTCGTTTTGGAGGGCATCTGCCTTTACGGAAGTCCACCACCATCTCCTTGGTCTTCCCCGTGTTAATCTTCAGGTGGTTCTGGTGGTACCAGTCCACAAAAAACCGGTTCAGTTCTCTGTACTCCCTGTCATCATCGTCTGTGATGAGGCCTACTATTGCAGAGTCGTCAGAATACTTCTGTAGGTAGCAGCTGGATGAGTTGCACCTAAAATCAGCAGTGTACAGTGTGAAGAGGAAACGGGCGAGAACCGTACCCTGAGGTGCCCCTGTATTACAGATCACGGTACCTGACACACAGTCTTGGGCTCTCACGTATTGAGGTCGATTTGTGAGGTAGTCTATGATCCAGTTGGAGAGGTGGTGGTCCACTCCAGCAAGGCCCAGCTTGTCTCTCAGTAACCTGGGCTGTATGGTGTTAAAAGCACTGGAGAAATCAAAGAACATTATTCTCACCGTGTTCCCTAATGTTCTAGATACATTCCAGTCTCCTCAAATCTGATGTTTGCCTTCAAGTGTTTCAAGAGATCCGCCCCCAGAAGATTGACAGGACAAGTATCAGACACAAGAAACCGTGCGGTGACATCTGGGAAGGGACCCAATGCAATGGGTACTGTGAGAGGAAATCGGGAGTTGACCCCTTCAATTCCCACACTAGTCACAAAATCAGTTGAAATCGGGACCTCAGGAGGTATGCTAGACTGACCTCCACAGATTCTTGGGACTCAGGGGTGACGCTGTGTGACCAATTAAGGACCTGGGCACAGGACATGCTCATAGACCAAGCAGGGTCGATGCAGCACATCCAACAGGAAGAAGATGAGACAGTGGACAAATATGCGGCCTGTATGACACAATAGTTCGAGGACCTTGGATTTGCGGCCCAAAACAGGACCCATGCTTCTTTGTTGACCCGTGCCTTTATGGATGGACTTCAAGAATTGCTGAGAGATAAGATCAATTCTGTCAGACCGGAAACTGTGACTTTGCCGTTAAAGGAGGCTGTTATAATTGCCAAGGGGTTTTACAAAGCCATGACCAAGGAAAAGAAAGAGGAGAAAAAGGAAGAAAAGAAGAAAAAACTAATGGTGATGACCTCAGAATTGGATGTACAATCATTGACTGGACCCGCCCTTCCCATGATGGCTAACCTGCCCCAAACAGGTCAGGTATATCAACCAGTCCCCCAGGCCATGGTCCAATATATACCTCCTTCGGTCCCAGTGACCTATCAAGCACCATATCAGTACCCTATGAGACCTCAGCCGACCCAATATCAACCTAGACGGGGTGGCCAGGACACTTATGACCCTCTCACTTGTTGGCAATGTGGTAGAAGAGGCCATCTTCGCCGGCATTGCAGGTCAGGTCCCTCTCGTGCTCGAGAACCCCGATTCGGTAATTCTCCTAATGATGGACACTCTCAACACCTGGATGTCTACCCCACCCGTCCTACATCATGAAGGTCAGGCCAACCCGTGTCCCTCTTCAACTCTTGCAACCCAGCTCTTCCTCCTTGTGGGAAGATCACCCTGACAATTAATTAATGTCCCATTGATTTCCTGGTAGACACGGGGGCGGCCACTTCAGTTATCACCCGGAAGGATTTACCTCCTGAGGTCCCGATTTCAACTGATTTTGTGACTAGTGTGGGAATTGAAGGGGTCAACTCCCGATTTCCTCTCACAGTACCCATTGCATTGGGTCCCTTCCCGGATGTCACCGCACGGTTTCTTGTGTCTGATACTTGTCCTGTCAATCTTCTAGGGGCGGATCTCTTGAAACACTTGAAGGCAAACATCAGATTTGAGGAGACTGGAATGTATCTAGAACTTCACAATCCAGACTGTGAAGCCGGGCACATGGATGTTTGTCTATTGAGAGCTGTGCCTTTTATGATAGCCTATCAAGTTGGCATGGAATCCTTTGAAGCTGGCCCAGTTTATGGTGTGCCTCCACATGTCGAGGCACAGATACCCACCATCCTATGGTCAAAGGGTCCAGACGATGTAGGAATTCTCCCAGTGGCACCAGTCAAAGTCCACATGAAGGCTGATGTTCCCTTTCCACGTATACCACAATATCCACTCAAGGCTATGCAAGAGGGGAGCCTGGCAACACAAATCGATACTCTAAGGTCTCAAGGTGTCCTGATACCCTGCACTTCTCCATGCAATACTCCACTTTTTCCAGTAAAGAAGAAGACGCCCAAGGGGCAAGCCCCCAAGTTCCGCCTGGTGCAGGATCTAAGGGCGGTCAATGCAGCCACGGTACTGGAGACTCCTGTGGTCCCAAATCCAAACACTCTACTCTTGGGAATACCCCCTTCTGCCACGTTCTTTACTGTTTTGGATTTGGCTAACGCGTTCTTTTCTTTCCCTTTGGACCAGGAGTGTCAATTCCTCTTTGCTTTTACATTCCAGGGAAGCCAGCTCACCTGGACACGTACTCCTCAAGGGGCCCAGAACAGCCCAAATCAGTTTACCCAGGCCCTGAAGTCTTGCCTCGAACCCTGGATCATCCTCCATCCTGGGGTGGTCTTACTACAATATGTAGATGATCTTCTTTTATGTGGGTCCACTATGCAAGACCTGGAGCAGCTATCCATCTCCCTTCTCTTTCATCTTTACTCTATTGACTGTAGGGTATCCATAGACAAAGTCCAGTGGTGTCAGCCTCGAGTCGTGTTTTTGGGTCATTGCATCTCGGCAGGAGCTAAACATCTCACAGAAGACAGGAAGTTCACTATCGCTAAATTGACATATCCAAGAACCATTTCTCAACTACAGTCCTTTCTTGGCCTTATTACCTACTGTAGACAATGGATCCCAGATGCTTCTAGGACTATGCAGCCTCTATATGATGCTCTCAAGACTGGTCCTGTCTTCTACTCGGCTCCATCTGCAGAGGTGTACCGACAACAACAAGACTCTTTCCAGGCCCTTAAAGATGCCATATCCAGTGCCCCGGCTTTGGGCTTGCCAGATTACAACCAGCCCTTTCACCTGTTTGTCTCTGAGAGTGAAGGTCATGCCGCGGGAGTCTTATGTCAGTTATATGGTGGCAAGCAAAGACCTCTTGGATACTATTCATGCAGGCTTGACCCTGTCGCCAGGACCGCACCAACTTGCCTCAAAGCCGTCCATGCGGCACATGCCCTACTTGACAAGACGGCTGATTTGATCCTCGGACATGAGGTTGTTATACAAGCTAATCATGACCTGGCTGCTGTGTTGACACAAACACAACCAAGACACCTGGCCCATCAAAGGCACCTCAGACTTCAATGCTCATTGCTACTCCCATCTAATATTACCTTCAAGAAGTGTAACACCATCAATCCTGCCACTCTACTGCCACATTCCAGGGGGGATGATGATGATGGAAAAGATTCAGCGTACATAGAACCATTTCATGACTGCCTTGCAGTCCTGCAATCCGACATTTCTGCACTGCCGAATGTCAAGGAAATCGAACTTCTAGATGCAGACCTTGAGTTATGGATGGATGGTTCCAGATTTGCTGACTGTGCTGGCAGGTTCCACACGGGATATGCAGTCACCTCTGAGACAAAGGTTCTGATGGCTGAAGCACTCCCCGCCCACATGTCAGCCCAAGAAGCAGAGCTGATAGCCCTACAAATGGCTTGTGACATGGCTGCTGGACTAAAGGCCAACATCAGGACAGATTCAAGATATGCTTATGGCATAGCCCACGAGTTTGGGACAATCTGGAAGAAAAGAGGTTTCATTACTGCAGCAGGAACCCCAGTAAAACATGCGGAGCGCATTCAGAGCCTCATGGATTCCATCTTAAAGCCTACAGAAGTTGCAATTCTCAAGGTAAAGGCACATGGAAAGGTGAACTCAAAGGATTCTAGAGGGAACCACCTGGCAGATCAAGCGGTAAAACAAGCTGCCTTAGGGAATGTGTCAGAGAGATGGCAGGAATCAAAGGCAACATCTATCATGGTGACAACAAGGGCCCAGAAGAAACAATTCCAAGAAGATGAAAGACTACAGAAGCCTGAAGACCCCAGAGATATGTTGAACTTGGGAAGACCCCCTTATGATAAGCTTGTTTCTGAACAGACACATACAACAACGGAGGAGAAAAGGGAGTGGAAGGATCAGGGCGCCAAGTTTGAGGATGGATTCTGGAAGAAGGATGGGCTCGTTTGTCTTCCAAGGAGAATGTATCCAGCTATCGCCACATGGGCGCATGGCATTACTCATCGAGGCAAGACACAGGCTTTGGCCTATGTTAAGAAATTCTATCATGCCCCTGGAATATCCACAACTATTGCAGCCTACAATAAAGCCTGCCAGACCTGCAACACCTGCAATCCTGCCAAGACTGAGAAAGTGCCACAGCAACATTTGGCTAAGCCTGATTATCCGTTCCAAAGGATACAAGTGGACTATATACAACTTCCTAAGTCTGGCAGATATGAATATGTCCTAGTGGTGGTGGATATGTTTTCAGCTTGGCCTGAGGCCTGAGGCCTATCCGGTGGCCAACATGACCGCTAAAGTCACAGCCAAGAAATTGATCATTGAAGTTGCCTGCAGATTCGGGATACCCCAAGTAATTGAGAGTGACCAAGGGCCAGCCTTCTCAGCTATGATATATTCAGAACTGTGGGAGATGTTAGGAGCTAGTGTAGGATTACACACCCCATATCACCCTCAGAGCTCAGGGAAGGTAGAAAGGATGAATGGGACTTTAAAAAACAAATTGCTGAAGATGAGTCAGGAAAGCCCCCTGGAATGGCCAGAATTGCTACCCATTGCCCTGTATCATGTCCAACATACCCCCCAGGCTAAGCATGGGTTGACCCCCTATGAGATTTTGTTTGGGGCTCCCCCTAAGATAGGGGAGATAAAAAACCAAGAGTTGTCTGAATCCAATGATAAGGTTGTAAAATTTGTGGTAGAGCTTGCTAAAGAATTGACTAATACACATTCTATAGTTTCTGCTTCCCTTCCAGAATCTTCAGGTGATGTGGTGCACAGTTTCCTACCTGGAGATCAAGTATACGTACAAAGGCGCATCAGGAAAAATTGTCTGGAGCCCAGATTTGAAGGTCCCTACCAAGTGTTGCTGACCACTCCCACAGCGGTGAAGTTAGAAGGAAGAAGCACGTGGATTCACGCTTCCCACTGCAGGCGGGATCCCAGCAAGCTATGAAACTGCATATCCTTTTTGTACTGCCTTTCCTTGTGAAGGGAGAGGGGCAGTCAGCCATCATATCTAAGGATCAGGGGATAGTAACCATGTGGTTTAATATTTCTGCACCATATGTGGCCTATCAGTTTTGCTATTGTGACATTGTCCAGTGTGAAGGATTAGGGTGGAAACACTGGGCGAGTTGGTTCTCGTCATGGGCTAAGGGTTGGAAGGAAAAGTTGACCCAAGTAGGAGTAATAATTGGTTTTGTTCTATTGATCTTGTTGATGACCTCTATATGTGTTATTCCATGTATAAAGGGTATGATAAACAAGGCTGTGGACTCAGATAAGAAGGGCATCTTTCTAAATCACCTAAAGATGGATCCACTAATGATGAGACCTGAGATTGATATGGAAATAATAGAAGTGTGTAAGAAGGCTCCCTCCCGGGAATATGCAGAGTTAATTTAGGGATAGTAAGGATCTGACTTTCCTATGTGAAAGACCTTTAAGTGGGAACCTATCCACAAGGGATAGGTTGTCACCCAGGAGGTGAAAAGGAGCGAAGCACATTGGAACAGATCATTAGGTTCATAAATATTAGGGAAAAATTAGTATTTAGGGGGGAATGTCAAGTCTCAGGTCATGAAACAATATTTTGGTACTTTTGTATTTTTCTACTTTATATGTTACAAATACTAATTTTTCCTTGCTACTAATTGCTGACAGCTAAAAAACAAAAGAATGAATCAAAGATGGCACTGAAATCCTTTATGCCGTGCCTAGTAGCTGACGTCTCAGGCTGGAATCGAGGCTGCACCTGGTTAAACATTAGGAACAAGAGCCAATGGGGGATGGACAACTCAGGAGTATCAGAGAAACTCTACACTACACTATGCATTAACCCGCCCTCTTCCTTTGTTGTACAACTATGTGTGACGTGAATAAACCGGCCAGTGTAGTGCTGAAGCTGGGAGACAAAGCATGAGCTGAGCCAGAAACAGAACTCTGTGTCTGTGTCTTTCTTAGTGCAGTGCACACATGCTTACTGATTTGGACTGACTGATTGATCCGTATTTTGTCGATTACGGCCCTGACACCCCGAGGTCTGAAAAGACCCCGGAGTATAATAATAGTAGTATTTGATGGGGTTCGCGGTCCGCGGCCTCACTTACCATCCCCGCTCCTGCACACAGCCGCTTCTGCGTCCCATAGCAGAAGGGGAAGCGGGGGCGGCCACGACCAGCAGCGGGGATCGGTAAGTAAATAGGCCGTTACGTGCCGGGGATACTCCAGCAGGCAACGGCCTATTTATATATATAAAAAAAAACTTATCTTCACCTACCTGCGATGCCTTGATGCAGCCGCCTCCTCTTCTTGTCTGCGTGTCAGCGTAGGAGGCGCGATGACGTCATTGTATCGCCGCCTGCGCTGACATTCAGAGGTCTTGTAAACCAGCCCAGGACAGGTATCGCGCAGCTTTGTTTTTTGTTTTTTTTTTTTTTAAGCGGCCTGTCCTGGGCTGGTTTACATTACATAGACAATAAAAAATGCCGCGGCCCTGCGGGCCAGATAAGTGCCGGGCCGGATAACAGAAGGCAGCGGGCCGTATTCGGCCCGCGGGCCTTGTGTTTGACACCTGTGATTTAGAGGGACTGGTTTCTGGACACCTTATTGTTTTTGCAGAGCCCTGGAGATGCCAATAAAGTGGAATTCCCCAAGAAGTGACCATTTTGTAAGTGCCATTTTATAGTCTATGCAAACATGACAAAAACCAACAATCTAGATGCTCCAAAAGTGCTCTTTCACATTCCTCATTCCTGCACCTTGCTGTGTGCACAAACAGCAATATACGTCCTCATGTATGACACTATTATACTGAGGATAACGTACTTAACAATGTCACATGTGGGTATAAACCACTGGGCACAGAAGGAAAGGAGTGCTAATTGGTTTTTGGAGCACAGTTTGATTTTTTGAAGGTCATGCCACTTTCGCAGAGGCCCTGAATTGGCAGTAAAGGGAAATCCACAGACAAATGATCCCATTTTGGAAACCACACCCCTCAAGGGATTTATCAAGCGGCATAGCAGGCATTTTTAGCCCTTGAATGTTGCATTAATTTAGTTAATTAATGTGCAGCTGATAAAGTGAAAATTGCAATTTTTTTTAGTGATATGCTATTTCAGTGCCCATTATGTAGCGCCCAGACATTCCAAAAACTGTTAAATACATATCCCGGCACAACAGCCTTTGGAGTACTCATCTGACACAAGCTGGGCACAAAATATTGCGCACTGAAATTGTGTATTTCTGGAAAAATAACGATTCACCTTTTACCATCAGCTGTACATTCATGTCTGGGAAATGAATTAATGCAGCACATGGGGGATAAAAATGTTCACTGAACCCCTCAATATTCCCCTTTACTGGCATTTCAGAGTTCTGCAAAAGTGGTATGATGTCCAAAAACCAAAGTGTATAATCTGTACTCTAAAAAACAAATAGTACATCTTCCCTTCTGTACACGGCAGATTATATCCACATATGACATTTAGTACATTATCCTGTGTACAACTGTGTCATACATGTGGGCATATCTGCTGTTTGGGCATAAACTGCAGGGCGCAAATATGAAGAAGCGCTATGTAGCTCCATAGCCATGTCGTGCGGCGATTAGAATGAAGCGTGGATTGAGCTAATGTGTGTATGAAGACATGTCTGGGGGCATGTCTAAAAAAGCACAGCATTATGTGATTGTGAGACTAACATCAGATCCTTCCCCCAACACACAGGGGCTTGTGGCCATTCACACTTTCCCCACCCCCTGGCCATTCACACTTTCCCCACCCCCTTGTGCATAGGCAGTTCTGTTGTAGTGTAGCAATGTAGCAGAGTTGAGGTAGTGTGTTATTGTGTGATTCAGCAAAGTTGATGTGGTGTTATACAAAATTGAGCACAAACAAAAAACGCAAAGTTTAAAAAGTTTATTCAGCCAATAAACAAGGCACAGAAATGCTGCAATGTTACATCACACATATATAAATTGAAAAATAGGCTTCACAGGGTTACACTATACAATACATTAATAATATACACATATTCAGATAAGTATTTACAAGGTTAACCAAGAATATTGTAGCACCGGTGGGGGTCTTCTCTTAGGAAGTAGGCTCCCATGTGGTATACCCGTAGGTGTGGAGGGTTTAGTCAGGAGACTGCGCTTAGGGGTGACATTTACAGACGACTCAATCAGATTCGTTTTTAAACCATTCAGAATCTCTCTAGTAGATGAATTACCCACGACAGTAGACGGTATATTTATGTCAGCCATGGAGGGCTTTTGTTTCTTGTGAGTCTGTGACTTTGTGTTGCATTTCGTACAAGGTCCAGCATGTTAGAACCAGGAATAACATCACCCTTGCAAATAAATTCACCTTTATCATTCCACGTTGTAACTCCGGCGTTCTGCTTCATCCTACTTAACAAAAGTTCAGCTGAAAATATCAGCAAACAACCCTGTGAAAGATCCTCAGTGCGCCAACACCACGTTGGCCCACACCTGAGTCTTCTTTTATAAAAAACCACACTCACCGCCAGTGAGTGCTGGGTCCACAAGATAAATACAAGACAAGATTTCTAAATTTTATATATTTATTAACCCCTAAATGGGTCGGTATTAACATCTAACACATGCAGTTCAGAACAGATATGTAGATATATGCAAGCATTAACAGTTACTAGTTACAAGATACAGTGCAATAAAATAAAAGGGCATAAAAGTGAAATAGTTACTTTACCACACATCTCCTTGATGTGGCTCTATAATCCAACACTCACACATACTCTGTCATGTGTGAATAACCAGTGGAGGCTGCTTAGCATGTGACATCAATACAACAATCCAGCCTGCATGCTCTTCACAGTGGTCTGTCTGCAATCTTCTGTAGTCTGTCTGTAAAAAACTCCTGTAGTCTGTCTGTAAAAAACTCCCCCACTGGCCTCTTACCTCATCTTTTATACCCTTGATGACACCACCCAGAATGAGGTCATCAACAACAGCAAGTCTGATTGATTAACGCACTCAAGTCACGATTCTTTGTATGGATATGAGACCAAGTGAAATGATACAATGTTATCAACCATGTCTGATCTACCAGCCCAGACTGATCAATGCATGTTTCTTTGATCACTCAGGGCTGTGTATAATTCAATGGAGCCCTGCTGGGATGGATACAAAGCCCTATTGTTCCAGTCCGGCCACTATTGGCAATATACCTATGACTAGGCTGTGCACATTATGAGTAAAGAGAACTAAGAGAGAAATACGCTACCCAGAGATCAAAATACAGCTTTGAGTTATAGCCATATTTAAGCAGAATCATCACAAACCCCCAAAATAAAATATGGAAAACTGGTTGTTAAAAGTTACTTAACTGCAGACCAGTTTTCCATATTTTATCTTGGGCTTGTTTGTTGATACAGTGCTGGCCAAAAGTATTGGCACCACTGCAATTCTGTCAGAAAATACTCAATTTCTTCTAGAAAATGATTGCAATCACAAATGCTTTGGTAATAATATCTTCATTTATTTTGCTTGCAATGAAAAAACACAAAAGAGAATGAAAAAAAAAAGTCAAATCATTGATCATTTTACACAAAACTCCAAAAATGGGCCGGACAAAAGTATTGGCACCCTCAGCCTAATACTTGGTAGCACAACCTTTAGACAAAATAACTGCGAACAACCGCTTCCGGTAACCATCAATGAGTTTCTTACAATGCTCTGCTGGAATTTTAGACCATTCTTCTTTGACAAATTTCTCCAGGTCCCTGAGATTTGATTTGGGTGCCTTCTCCAAACTGCCATTTTGAGATCTCTCCACAGGTGTTCTATGGGATTCAGGTCTGGACTCATTGCTGGCCACTTTAGAAGTCTCCAGTGCTTTCTCTCAAACCATTTTCTATTGCTTTTTGAAGTGTGTTTTGGGTCATTGTCCTGCTGGAAGACCCATGACCTCTGAGGGAGACCCAGCTTTCTCACACTGGGCCCTACATTATGCTGCAAAATTTGTTGGTAGTCTTCAGACTTCATAATGCCATGCACACGGTCAAGCAGTCCAGTGCCAGAGGCAGCAAAGCAACCCCAAAACATCAGGGAACCTCCGCCATGTTTGACTGTAGGGACCGTGTTCTTTTCTTTGAAGGCCTCTTTTTTTTTCCTGTAAACTCTATGTTGATGCCTTTTCCCAAAAAGCTCTACTTTTGTCTCATCTGACCAGAGAACATTCTTCCAAAAAGTTTTTGGCTCTCAGGTAAGTTTTGGCAAACTCCAGCCTGGCTTTTTTATGTCTCTGGGTCAGAAGTGGGGTCTTCCTGGGTATCCTACCATAGAGTCCCTTTTCATTCAGACGCCGACGGATAGTACGGGTTGACACTGTTGTACCCTCGGACTACAGGGCAGCTAGAACTTGTTTGGATGTTAGTCGAGGTTCTTTAGCCACCATCCGCACAATCTTTCGTTGAAATCTCTCGTCAATTTTTCTTTTCCGTCCACATCTAGGGAGGTTAGCCACAGTGCCATGGGCTTTAAACTTCTTGATGACACTGTGCACGGTAGACACAGGAACATTCAGGTCTTTGGAAATGGACTTGTAGCCTTGAGATTGCTCATGCTTCCTCACAATTTTCTTCTCAAGTCCTCAGACAGTTCTTTGGTCTTCTTTCTTTTCTCCATGCTCAATGTGGTACACACAAGGACACAGGACAGAGGTTGAGTCAACTTTAATCCATTTCAACTGGCTGCAAGTGTGATTTAGTTATTGCCACCACCTGTTATGTGCCACAGATAAGTAACAGGTGCTGTTAATTACACAAATTAGAGAAGCATCACCTGATTTTTCAAAGGGTGCCAATACTTTTGTCCACCCCCTTTTTATTTTTGGTGTGGAATTATATCCAATTTGGCTTTTTGACAATTCTTTTGTGGTTTTCCATTGACGACAAATTAAATGAAGATATTATTACCAAAGCATTTGTGATTGCAATCATTTTCTGGAAGAAATTGAGTATTATCTGACAGAATTGCAGGGGTGCCAATACTTTTGGCCAGCACTGTATTTTCACAATTTATAGGTGCCTTTTCACCAAAGGTAACCCCCCTTTAGTTACATATTAGAAACTATGTTTCTTTGATTACATTTGGGTTTACCTGTATATGTTTTGCATCATGGATGTTCATATGGTGTCTGGTTTATTGTATTATCATTGTTAATATTACGTATCATGCAAAATATTTGGTGTTACTGGTACTTTGATTGACTTCACAAGTCTTACCCCTATTTTATATGTCATGATTTTGTTTTGTTACTGTTGGGTCCGTGTAGGTCTTTTTATTGGATACTAATAAAGTATTCATATGTTTTATATTAGTGTGGATATTTCTTTTTTCATGTCTGTTTGTGATAGAGCTTTATGGCATTAGTCCTACCGCCATAAAATGCATCACGAGGGTCTAGCGGGGTTGGGAAGCGCATGTTAAGGAGGACTGCTTGAAGACTGTAATCTTTCTCTACCATTTCATTCCACTCATGTTCCCAAAGCACACATACTACGTATCCGCAGCTCTGTAAAAAAAATTTTTAACGAAGAATGTGTGGTACAACTGTCTGTAGCTGGTGTTTGTAACGCTGTTGGTGTCATTTTCGTTATAGCAAATGGGGCACCCGTGGTAAAAGCACCCCTGAAACTCATACACTATGTGTTCCCCATTAACTCTGGCGTATCCATCTATAAAATATTTCCCAACTTGTTTTTCACTGCCTCTCAAAGCGTGTTGAATGTCAATGTTTTCAGTGTGCACTACATACATGAGCCACTGGATAGCGGGTGATGAATAATGATTTTTTTTTTTGTTTTGTGGTAGTTGTTGGCTGGTAAAATGGCTATGGTATTTTCGGGTAGAAACTTAAACCTGTACATAGTCATACATACAGAGGCCAGAGTGATGTGCTGAAAAGGATTGATGCTTTGGATAGTTGCAACATTTCTCTTTCGCTGCTTACAGTATTTTTTCATCTTTTTTCTAGTCATCTCCATCATACGCTCTCTGTAATGCTCACAGGCTTGTCTCAAATCAACATTATGCTTACAGTACAATTTCAACTCGGTCTTAAAATCAAGAGTACACCCTTTCTGGGTCTCATACCATTCCAAGAAATCCTTTTTGTCACTAGGCATCACATATTCAATACCGTAATACTCAACACCCGGCAAGGGACCCACATAGTTTTGATTTTCTTCTGTGTTGAAGAAATGGGGGAAATGGCCCTTTAAACCAGAGAACCCTAACGTTTCTGGTAAATGATTTCATTTCATTAGCAGGAAGTTAAGGGAATCTATGAACCTTAATTTCAAGTCAGGCACCGTCACACACAAGAGTTGCCCACCCTGAGTGATAATTTTTTCACGTAGATTTTTCTTAATCAATTCCTTAACAATAAAGTAGATGTCATACCTACCGGCATTATGAGCTATCAAGGTATACTCGGCAAATTTACTGCTGGTAAAGAAGCTAACAAACTAACGCATGCAGGTTTTGCCCTCAAACTCCCAGGAGTTAGCACCATACAATGTCGTAGCATAAATGTAATTGGGTACGTGCGTCCCCGTCTCCTGCATGCATTCAAAGTCTTAAAAAACATATAGATCCATCTCTTTCTTTACTTTGTAAGGCTGCATATAGCAAAGATGATCATCGAATTTATACATGGGGGCACCACAAATGCTGCAACGCAAACCATTACATTTGTGCTCTTCCTCACTATTGTATACAAAACGACAACAACGATCACAAAACATTTTAATCCTACAAAACTTGGGGTTATCTCTAGCCAGCAGTCTGTGCTGATCTAAACATGCGTTCGAACAACAAAACACACGACAAGCAGGGCATCGCGGCTGTTGCTCAACACTCTCACTACAATCGTCTCTTTGACAAACCCTGCAGAAATATTGACACGAGTGATTATTTTTGTGGTGAAACACTGAACTACACTTTTCACAGAAGTACGCCTCATCGATAAAACCCTTCACATTTTTGATACCGTAGTAATGACCGTCATGATACAGAATATACACAGTTTTACCCATAGGTTTTTACCCAGTATCAAAATAGTGCCAATCGCCACGACTGTGGTACAAGACCTTAATGACAATGTCAAGGTGGTTCTCAAAAGCATCTATACCAATGAAACTGACCAACTCATTATCAGGAATACCCAAATCAGTGTGTATCTGTCTAGCCTGCAACAATAAACTAGTGTCATCGATATCACCATCAGCCATCAGAGTACATAAACTGGCAGCAAGACACAAATTAGAGTCGTCATTATTAAAGTCGTAAAACCACCTCTTTGTCTGCTGTGTAATCTTACTTTAAACAATGGATTTCATACAGCGTTTCACACCGCCACGTCGATTTCTAATGACAATAACCACAAGATTGAGCTGCTGCAAAGAGAGGACTTCAGTGTTACTCTGGAGTGCGGACGCAATCGCATAGAGAAACATCTCTGTGTTAAAGACTTCTCGCACCTGCTTTGTAGAGTAAATCGCGTCTAAGGCGGAACCGCCTTTGAGTCTTAACTAAACAAAATCACCAGCATTAATATCTCTGAGGACTCTGTCCAGTAAAGACTGAATGGCAGCATTCATACCCTCCAGAGCAGCTACAAACGAGTCGATTCGTTGTAAATTCATAAACCTAAAGTGATCGATATACTCAACACCGTTAAACCCAGTTAGATTTCTCTCATGGTGGAACTGATGGTCTAGTACAGGGGTCGGCAACCCCCGGCACGCGTGCCAAGAGTGGCACGCGAGGCTTATTTCCCTGGCACGGCAGCGGTGTGTTCACATATGTCACATCTGTTTCCCTCCGGCCTGGTGCACACAAGCTGGAGGGAAACTGATGCCAGGACGGATCCCATAGTTTTCTATGGGATCGGTTCTGGCACAAAGAGGCATCAGTTCTGGTGCCGGATCTGTGCCTCAGCCGGATGGAAAAACGTTACCTGCAGCATTTTTCCATCCGGCTTCCTTAAAATTTCATTAGCGCCAGGTGAAGATGGATGTGGCAGCATCACCCGGCTTCTGCACAGTCTATGTACAGTAGTAAAGCCGGTAATTGCCGGTTTCACTACTGTACCTGAGCTAATTGCTCAGGATTGGTTAAAGCCATCACCATGATCATCCTTAAACATCCTGAGCGATTCGCTAGTGAAAACGATGTTCTGCATTGAAATCCCAATGCAGATCTCAATTCCCGACATCGTTTTAACAGTGAATCGCTCTGAATGTGTAAGGAGATCAATCATGGAGATATTGGTATCGTTGTAAAGATGAGATTCTCATCTTTAAAATGAATCCAGTTGCATCTTTGTGGCCCTAATAGATCCTTAGAAATGGGGCTCTAAAAGTGCCCCCCCCTCCTGTGTCAGGCAGCATCTTAGAGCTAAGGAAGGAGGGGGAGGAGGAGCTGCAGAGACAATGATAACTCCTCATTGTCTGTGCATAAGCTACAGATGACCCCAGGGGGGGGTAACGGGGACTTCTGTCCATGTTATCCCCTCTCCTATTAATCAGAGAGCATACTGTACTTCTGCTCTCTGATTGTCACATAGAGGGATAATGTAACACCCCTCTGAGCCTAATCACATAGCCAGGAAGTTTATTGGCGCTGTGACCCAGACATTTATCATCCTCCAGGTCGCAGCACCAGAAGTGTCGCACCAAACACTTACACAACACATGCACAAAGTCACCAATAAAGTTTACATTTTTTCACTGTCTCTGTCCTGTCCATACCTGATCTTTATAGAGTAAAATACGCCGCCCGCCACTCTAGTGATATCTGTTACACGCTAAAATAATAGTAATAGCAATTATCACTAGTATTATCACCATAATACCGTGTGCAGGGACCGCTATGTGACATAATACCATGTGCAGAGGTCGTCAGACTTACAATTATTGACCGGCACTCCGAGCACCTCAACTTTGATTTTTTTAATCAAAATCGGCACGCCGAACAAAAAAGGTTGCCTACCACTGGTCTAGTATCACAGGGATGTCTGCTGGCTGAACTACGCTGTCTGGTGATGGTGACATTGTTCGGCCTGCGGACTGTACAGAACTGTCTGGTCGTCTCCTCTGTGTACGTTTTTGGGTGGTATGTGGAGTAATGTCGCCAGTAGCAACCTCTGGAGTGTGTATTCAAACCCACACCGCTAGGGCTTTCTAAGGGATCGTCATAGCCTTGTTCGTATTGTTGCGTCACTGGTGGATGTGGTGTGGCTGGTGCTTCTGCTCTGTTAACCCTTCTGCGCTTCCTGGGGGCTAAAGATCTCTTGGAGACCGACAACGTTTTCACAGCCCTTTTTACAGACTCCTACCTTTTAAAAAGGGACTGTTTACATTTACACATTTATTCAGACCCCCACCGACCATGTGTAGTCATAATGAACTATCAGGTCTTCTCAGACTGGTCTGGAATGGAAAAGGGGTCTCTGGGGTACTGAGGAAGGGCCTCTCTCGGGCTTCACAGAGTTGTCTTGATCAGTTAGATTTTGCACACGTTTTGTTAGATGTTTATGTACATTTATGAAAATTACTTACAGTTGAGGAACAGCTCCAAAATAGCATCAGCGATACTCATCTGACCGTCCGTTACAACACATAGCCCCGAGTCTAGCTTTTCTTCAAACTGTGTTTCAAAAGCCGCGACTTTAAAAAGAATATAAAAAAGAATACATGTTACCAACACTGTACAGTATAGAGTGTGTGTGTAAAAGCATAAAAAAGTATAAATAAACTCTATTTACCTAACTGAGAATCCGTAATGCCATCAAACAAATCTTGAAAACCGCATTCATTCTGTTGCGACATCTAAAAATGAATATTTTATTAAAATAGGCTTACTACACCACACACACACGTCACGAGTTAACTTTCAAATATTACCAATTGTCTCGCAAAATATAAATAACGAGGTAATAAAATCCATTTCAATAAATTTGTTAACTAATTTTGTATAGATAAAACATTGAAAACAAATATAAAACAAACGTAAACTGTTAGATAAAAACAAATAAAAATAAATAACAAAATAAATCAATTTCAATAAATTTGGTGATTTACAATTACAAAATGTGTAGTGCTGAGTAAATAGATATAATGCATGATGAAAAACAACTTACATTTATGTATGATCCGCAGCGAGGGTCTTGACAGCTATGGTCTGAAATACAGTACTGCTTGGGCTGGATGTGGTGAACAAGACCTGAGCGCGGCTGCTTATATACAGTACAGACCAAAAGTTTGGACACACCTTCTCATTCCAAGAGTTTTCTGTATTTTCATGACTATAAAAATTGTAGATTCACACTGAAGGCATCAAAACTATGAATTAACACATGTGGAATTATATACTTAACAAAAAAGTGTGAAACAACTGAAAATCTGTCTTATATTCTAGGTTCTTCAAAGTAGCCACCTTTTGCTTTGATTACTGCTTTGCACACTCTTGGCATTCTCTTGATGAGCTTCAAGAGGTAGTCACCTGAAATGGTCTTCCAACAGTCTTGAAGGAGTTCCCAGAGATGCTTAGCACTTGTTGGCCCTTTTGCCTTCACTCTGCAGTCCAGCTCACCCCAAACCATCTCAATTGGGTTCAGGTCTGGTGACTGTGGAGGCCAGGTCATCTGGCGTAGCACCCCATCACTCTCCTTCTTGGTCAAATAGCCCTTACACAGTCTGGAGGTGTGTTTGGGGTCATTGTCCTGTTGAAAAATAAATGATGGTCCAACTAAACGCAAACCAGATGGAATAGCATGCCGCTGCAAGATGCTGTGGTAACCATGCTGGTTCAGTATTCCTTCAATTTTGAATAAATCCCCAACAGTGTCACCAGCAAAGCACCCCCGCACCATCACACCTCCTCCTCCATGCTTCACGGTGAGAACCAGGCATGTAGAGTCCATTCGTTCACCTTTTCTGCGTCGCACAAAGACACGGTGGTTGGAACCAAAGATCTCAAATTTGGACTCATCAGACCAAAGCACAGATTTCCACAGGTCTAATGTCCATTCCTTGTGTTCTTTAGCCCAAACAAGTCTCTTCTGCTTGTTGCCTGTCCTTAGCAGTGGTTTCCTAGCAGCTATTTTACCATGAAGGCCTGCTGCACACAGTCTCCTCTTAACAGTTGTTGTAGAGATGTGTCTGCTGCTAGAACTCTGTGTGGCATTGACCTGGTCTCTAATCTGAGCCTGCGATTTCTGAGGCTGGTGACTCGGATGAACTTATCCTCCGCAGCAGAGGTGACTCTTGGTCTTCCTTTCCTGGGGCGGTCCTCATGTGAGCCAATTTCTTTGTAGCGCTTGATGGTTTTGGCCACTGCACTTGGGGACACTTTCAAAGTTTTCCCAATTTTTCGGGCTGACTGACCTTCATTTCTTAAAGTAATGATGGCCACTCGTTTTTCTTTACTTTGCTGCTTTTTTCTTGCCATAATACAAATTCTAACACTCCATTCAGTAGGACTATCAGCTGTGTATCCACCTGACTTCTGAAAAACACAACTGATGGTCCCAACCCCATTTATAAGGCAAGAAAACCCACTTATTAAACCTGACAGGGCACACCTGTGAAGTGAAAACCATTTCAGGTGACTACCTCTTGAAGCTCATCAAGAGAATGCCAAGAGTGTGCAAAGCAGTAATCAAAGCAAAAGGTGGCTACTTTGAAGAACCTAGAATATAAGACATATTTTCAGTTGTTTCACACTTTTTTCTTAAGTATATAATTCCACATGTGTTAATTCATAGTTTTGATGCCTTCAGTGTGAATCTACAATTTTTATAGTCATGAAAATACAGAAAACTCTTGGAATGAGAAGGTGTGTCCAAACTTTTGGTCTGTACTGTAGGATGTAACAAGAGTCGTCCATTAGGGGGGGGTGATGGGTGGTGGGAGGTGTAGAGAATTCTACACATAGGATTAATTTATTTATCAATAGATAATTCCTCTATACTGTAAAACTTTATATAAAAGCTATATATATACACGATGATAGCTTTGCGGATATAGCACACTTGTATGAAATAAACACGTATAATCGATACAATCATGACGACGCAGCATGCTGAAAAACATTTGCAAAAGACATATTTTAATCCTAAAGCACCCGGATCTTTTGGTGTATTGGAAAGTTTATACAGATCTGTTAAAAAACACGGAATAAAGAGGTTGTCTATAGCAAGGTGGTTACGCAATCAAGCAATTTACACACTTCATAACCCTGCAAGGAAATATTTGTTAAAAAGAAAGTTATAGCGGCGAGCATAGATTCGCAATGGCAAAGTAACCTATGTGATATGTCAAACTACGCCAAAGAAAATGACGGTATAAAATATATTTTGACTGTGATTGACGTATTATCAAAATATGCGTGGTGTGTTGCGCTGAAAGATAAGACGGCTGCCTCTGTAGCGAAAGCCTTTGAATCGATTTTTAAGAATGATCGCCGTGTAGCTCAAAAACTACAGAAGGATCGGGGTCGCAAATTTATGAACATAGCTATGAAGTGGCTTTGTAAAGAGCGCAATATCCATCATTTCTTTATTACAAACACCGTAAAAGCCGCTTTAGTGGAACGATTTACAGAACGTTAAAAACAAAAATGTGGAAATTTTTAAATAGCTGCAATACATTTCGATATATAGACGAACTAGATAATTTTTTATACAGCTATAATTATACATACCACAATACAATCCAATGCAGGCCTGTTGACGTAACAAAAAACAATTCTTTAAGAATATGGCAGACTGTTTACGGCAAATGCATGAGTCTTATACAGGCAAATCCTACTTTAAAAATTGGGGACCATGTCAGAATGAGTCAGTATAAAGGAACTTTCGCTAAAGGGTATGAACAATCTTACACGGAGGAAATTTTCATTGTCTCGGGCGTTAACACAAGATTTAAAAAACCTATAAACTTGTTGATTTGGCTAATGATCTAATAGAAGGTTCGTTTTACAAAGAAGAACTGCAGAAGATCCCAGCTGATACTGAACGTATCTACAGGATAGAAAAGATACTGAGAAAAAGACGTGTGAGGGGTGAAGCTCATTTTTTTGTAAAGTGGCTTGGCTACCCCGCAAAATTCAATAGCTGGATCGCTGAAGAGCAACTAACTTCTATATAAGCCATGGAATCTGGGTCCTTTTATATAACGCTCCCTTGTAATGCCTCATCTGAAATTTACCCTGAAAATTCAATAGGTGTTTATACAACAAAACTAGCAAAAGCCGTTCATTTGGCTGGTCCTTATGAGGTTGCTATGACCGAAATCCAGTATCCGTATAGCTGGTATACCGTCGGATCGCAAGAAGGATCCTTCTTGTTTGGTAAAAAAAGGTGAAGCGTTAACTGAGTACCGCATAAAATCGGTCTTTTATTCTTCGGTCGCTGAAGTTGTAAAAGCTATTAATGAGGCTATTGAAAACAAAAATTTTGAGTGATCCCTTTAGATTGAAATATGAACCCATAAAAAGGGCTGTTTATACGGCCAAATCGCAGACACACATTTTTATGTCTGGTGAAAAGCTAGCGCCTATTTTAGGACTACGCAGCTATGTTGAGGGCTCTATCAAAAACAATAAGCCCAGGAGGTGCGGCATGTAAGCGAACATACATTCTGTTTTTTATACGCTATTTGTTTATTCAGACATTGTTCAGCATTCTCTCGTTGGAAATTTGTACACACAACTTTTAAAAACAGTTGAAATTTCCAGCAGAAACAACGAGATTGTTACCCTAAAGTATATGCGACCCAACTATATTCTGGTATCCAAGCATAATTTCGATACAATCTCAATAGCCTTCCTAAAGGACCAATGTCGACCTGTTAAATTCAGGTACGGTAAAACCATTGTGCGATTACATTTTAGACCCTGCAAGGAGGTGACACGCTAAAAATGCTTTCCCAGAGACTGTACAGCGACCTGGTGTGTATGCCCGTTATTACGTTAATCAGGCAGGTCTGGGTTTAGAGGGTTTCCATGGGATGCCATATATTGTATGTACGGTTCCGGTCTTGCCAGTTTGTTTTGCGGTCTTTTTAGACATGCTGTACCTCTTTTCAGGAGGGAAATCAATCCTGTGAAACCGCATGTAAAAACTGCGGCCAGAAATATTGGTAAAGATACCATCACGAGTATATCAGCCGCTGTGATGAATAAATTAAACCAGCCCCCAAAAGATCAGAAAGGTTCGGCCCTTGTTTATGTTGTGAAAAATTCCGGTAAAAGAAAATCCGCTTCACCGTTCCCACCCCTGCTCAAGAATAAAAACCCGACACGTAAAAGATGGAGACGTCAGAAAGCTGTTAGACGAACCGGAGAGGACATCTTTTAGTGAAATAACATGGCCTTCATACACAATGGATCTGTGGAGTTTACCAAATCGGAGCTGGATATTTTTGATTTACCCCCGACGCAGATGAGTATTGAAATATCGCTCTTTGTAGAAGTTCAACCCATAGCCGCCTTGGCCGACACTGCGCCGTTGGAGTTCTCCATTTCAGACAGCGGAGAATATTATTACGACCTGAACAACACACACTTATATATCAGTTGCTGTATTGTGAAGGCGGACAATACGGCTGTCCCCGCGGACGCTAGTGTTGGGCTGATTAATTATCCAATCACCACGCTTTTTTGCCAGGTGGACGTGACGCTCGGCAACAGACTTATTTCATGCTCAGATAATTTGTATAGTTGCAGAGCGTACATAGAGACAATTTTAAATTACAGTCCGCAAGCGCTGTCGTCACAGTTTACGGCAGACCTGTTCTATAAAGACACTGCTGGTCATCATCATGAAAGAGCTCTTGGGGGTAACAATTTGCGTTTTAACAAAAGGTCTACGACTACTGCCCTCTCTAGACCTGTAGAGTTTTTGGGACCCATTTTTGGTGATTAATTTAATCAGCCAAAACTCATACTGAACAGTCTGGACCTGAAAATTAAACTGACCAGAAATAAAGATGCTTTTTGTCTGATGTCTGCAGATGCTGAGCAGTTTAAAGTACAAATCTTACAAGCAGCTCTGTATGTAAAAAGTGTACAGGACTCCGCCGCTGTCAGGATAGGCCACAGTCAGGCTTCTATTAGCTACTGCTAAATATACTATCGATAGAGCGTGACTCAAGTTGTACAGCGTTCCAGCCGGTACGCGAATTACGAATCAGGAAAATCTGTTTCTGGGACAGCTTCCTTAACCCGTAATAATAATAATAATTCCACCGTGATCGTTTCAACGGGATTTTGAAACGGATTCTGCAGTGAGGGAGTACTCGGCCATTCTCCATATATGAGGAAAGCAAAGAGCTGATATTGGGTTATCCATAGACAGACGAATTTATGAACGGTTACACATTTTTTGGATTTTATTTGTCACCGGATCAAGAACTAGGCGGACATTTTTTTCTCAACTGGGAATCTTAGAGCGGAGGTAAGCTTTGCACTAACACCTCACACAGTGAATATGATAGTTTACTCTATAAATACAAATATAGTGGAAATTAACAACCGAAGAGAACTTGTGTGCGACTTTTAACTAAACAGTGCTGCAGGTTTGAGAAATGAATACTCTACAATTTACAATTCTCGCTAAATCTGATCTGTATATGAGCCGCATATTCACAGGGTTATTTCCGTGCGATTTTCTCCCAGACGAACAGGTACCACAGAGGCCTAGCGCATTTATTGTGAATACAGATGATTCTAGTGAACGGGGCCGACATTGGGTGTTAATTAAACTGTATGATAAGGACACTATTTTCTTTGACTCTTACGGTTTATCACCCTCGAGCCTTTATTCAATTTATAAAAAGGAATTGTGAGAGTTATATCTATCAAAATAGGCAGTTACAATCCGTGAACAGCTCTGTTTGTGGAACCTACTCACTCTTTTTTTATACCACCTATCGTGTGGAGTCTCTTATAAGAATGTTTTAGATTTCTTTAATAAAAAATGTGAGGATAATGATAACTTATGTAATCACAGAAATCGGTCCCAAAAAAAAAGAAAATGTAACTTTTATTAAATACCTACTAAAAATCCCCAATAGAGATAACATCGACACATGTTAACCAAAATAAATTCCCTATCACCACTGGGATCTATTATAGTGAAAACAATTCCCCTGTGGTGGGATTAATCACCTGTTTATAACCATAGATTTCTACACTTAGTCTGCTTCTGTGAGCAGATTATTAACTGTATAAAATTCCAAACTCCTGTGGTGGGATTAATCAACTATTTATAACTGTGAATATCTCTATTAAAGCTGTTCCCTATAAACAGACTATTCACTGTATAATTCATTAATCTGTAACCCACAACAGGACGGCTATGATATCAGATTATATATCCTATGCCCCTATTGATTAAACTATTGTTATGGAGGGTATATATGGTCCTGATGTCATTCTTGAGGAACAGATCACTAAAATTTGCACTCAGGGGTTTATAATTCGACCAGGTCCCTGGAAAACATTATCTGTCCTCCTTATTAGCAACTGATAGTATCAACGCTGAAAAAGACACCCTCTATTCATTTAGATCCTATTCAATATCCCATGTTCCAATTCTCTATGCGTTTCACCTACTAAATTTAGAGGTTCATCAGGAGAGATAGACTAAAGGGTAAAGATGATAAAATAAAAAAAATTGTGGTAAAAACCGCAGTTCCCAGGGCTCTGATGGTGAGCCCTGGTACAATCAACACGGCCGACGCTGACTGCTCACTCTATTGTGTCTTATGTAGAGACATGCGAGCATATAGCCATGCTCCCTGGCACGTCCCTACCAATCTGGGCTCTCGTGAACACACCCCTCTTCTGGTAAATCACAGGAGAGTGTCAGGAGGAGGTGGAGACGTTCGATGTAAATACATCGTAAGAACAGCTGATAGAAGAAGCCAAGGTGAACGATCGCACAGGATAGTATATTACAGGATAAATATTAGTAAATATGGTCCATAAACACAAAACAGACGGTCAGACAGATAGGGCAAATCAGAGTTTAAAAATAAACTGTTATTGCATAAAAAAAGAAACCCACGGGCAAATGCTGATAGCAAGACTGGTATATACATTTATATATGCAGTGACACATTAATGACAGCGTTATTCCCCTGCAAGGCACACAGTCTCAAGGAAACTTGTCTCAACACCCTATTTTCTATATTTAGAGAGAGAGACCGCAAATTACCAGTGCACAGAGAAAAAAAAAAAATATATATTTTTTTTTTTTATATTTTTTAAAGTCTGAGCTCCCTATAATCCATCTACTAGATTAACAACTGACCAAATGACATATATGCAAAAATGGACCTATCCACCTATAATCGCAACAAATAGAGGAATGCCACCATAAGAATTTTAAATAAAAGATGTAAAGGAAATAGCATCATTCAGTCCTAATGGCTTAACCGAATTAAATCTAAAAATCCATTGGGCTTCTTTGCAGAGGATGAGCCGATCCCAATCACCACCTCAAGGGGATTTACGCACCCTTTCTATACCTTGAAATTTAATAGAGAAAACGTCACCTTGATGATAATCCCACACATGATTAGCAATTGGGACATCAGCTTGACAAGAGATATCACCAAATGTGATCTAGAATGCGTCTACGCAATTGTCTCTTTGTCTTGCCCACATAGTTAAGTGGGCAAGAACAAGACGCAACATATATTACTCCTTCAGTGAGGCAGTTGATAAAATCTCTAATACTATATTGATGACCCGTGGCATATGCAGTTACAACAGAGCCCTTGCCAACACTTGTATGTGCCAGGTGGTCGCATTGCCCCCAGCCATGTAGAGGAGGCCCGAGATGAATTCAAATGGCTATGCGTGAGCCAGATTTCTGCCAGATTTCTGCCTCGTCGGAATGTAATAGATGGTTTAGGAGTGATCACTTCAGAGATATCAGGATCTTGCCCTAGAATATCCCAGTACATATGTAATATCTTAAGTACTTCTTCTGATTTATTATCATATGTACCTATCATGAGTATAACTTTTGATGCACAAACACGATGTCTGGGTACTACAGTCATATGAAAAAGTTTGGGCACCCCTATTAATCTTAATCATTTTTAGTTCTAAATATTTGGGTGTTTGCAACAGCCATTTCAATTTGATATATCTAATAACTGATGGACACAGTAATATTTCAGGATTGAAATGAGGTTTATTGTACTAACAGAAAATGTGCAATATGCATTAAACCAAGATTTGACCGGTGCAAAAGTATGGGCACCTCAACAGAAAAGTGACATTAATATTTAGTAGATCCTCCTTTTGCAAAAATAACAGCCTCTAGTCGCTTTCTGTAGCTTTTAATCAGTTCCTGGATGAAGATATTTTTGACCATTCCTCTTTACAAAACAATTCCAGTTCAGTTAAGTTTGATGGTCGCCGAGCATGGACAGCCCGCTTCAAATTATCCCACAGATGTTCAATGATATTCAGGTCTGGGGACTGGGATGGCCATTCCAGAACATTGTAATTGTTCCTCTGCATGAATGCCTGAGTAGATTTGGAGCTGTGTTTTGGATCATTGTCTTGCTGAAATATCCATCCCCAGCGTAACTTCAAATTCGTCACTGATTCTTGTACATTATTCTCAAGAATCTGCTGATACTGAGTTGAATCCATGCGACCCTCAACTTTAACAAGATTCCCGGTGCCGGCATTGGCCACAGCCCCAAAGCATGATGGAACCTCCACCAAATTTTACAGTGGGTAGCAAGTGTTTTTCTTGGAATGCTGTGTTTTTTTGACGCCATGCATAACGCCTTTTTGTATGACCAAACAACTCAATCTTTGTTTCATCAGTCCACAGGACCTTCTTCCAAAATGAAGCTGGCTTGTCCAAATGTGCTTTTGCATACCTCAGGTGAGAGGTTACCTCAGAGGTTTGTGGTGTGCTTTCAGAAACGGCTTCTTTCGCATCACTCTCCCATACAGCTTCTCCTTGTGCAAAGTGTGCTGTATTGTTGACCGATGCACAGTGACACCATCTGCAGCAAGATGATGCTGCAGCTCTTTGGAGGTGGTCTGTGGATTGTCCTTGACTGTTCTCACCATTCTTCTTCTCTGCCTTTCTGATATTTTTCTTGGCCTGCCACTTCTGGGCTAAACAAGAACTGTCCCTGTGGTCTTCCATTTCCTTACTATGTTCCTCACAGTGGAAACTGACAGGTTAAATCTCTGAGACAACTTTTTGTATCCTTCCCCTGAACAACTATGTTGAACAATCTTTGTTTTCAGATCATTTGAGAGTTGTTTTGAGGAGCCCATGATGCCACTCTTCAGAGGAGATTCAAATAGGAGAACAACTTGCAATTGGCCACCTTAAATACCTTTTCTCATGATTGGATACACCTGGCTATGAAGTTCAAAGCTCAGTGAGGTTACAAAACCAATTTTGTGCTTCAGTAAGTCAGTAAAAAGTAGTTAGGAGTATTCAAATCAATAAAATGATAAGGGTACCCTAATTTTTGCACCGGTCAAATTTTGGTTTAATGCATATTGCACATTTTCTGTTAGTACAATAAACCTCATTTCAATCCTGAAATATTACTGTGTCCATCAGTTATTAGATATATCAAATTGAAATGGCTGTTGCAAACACCCAAATATTTAGAACTAAAAATGATTAAGATTAATAGGGGTGCCCAAACTTTTTCATATGACTGTAATAATGACTCCCTTGGTGTGTCCCTCGCCAGCTTACGTGACGTTTCTAATAGAGGCTTGGGGTATCCCCTCTCAATAAATCTATCCAATAAAGATTGGATCTGTAGGTCAAATTCTTGCAAAGATGAACAATTCCTCCGAACCCGGAGGAATTGTCCCTTTGGTATGCCCCTTTTTAATGGTTTCGGGTGGTGGCTTTCCCATCTAACAAGGGAATTAGTCACTGTACTCTCCCTGTACAGAGTTGTAGACAGTGTATTCTCTTTCATGATAGAGATCATAATTTCCTAAAAATAAATCTGTCTCTCATGGATCACGGATGTGAAACGAAGGTTCAAACTGTTGTTATTCAGAAAAGATACAAAATCAAGGAAGGCATCAGAGGGGCCTGTCCACACAATTAGTATGTCATCTATGTACCTAATCCAAGCTAGAATAAATGGTGTCCACTGTTCACATTGTTCATGAAACACAAAACGTTCCTCCCACCACCCCAAAAAGATATTTGCATAAGTGGGTGCGGCTGGTGGTAGAAACATCCATTGAATAGAAAAAAATTATGTGTCAGAACAAATTGCAGTAGTTCCAAGATAAGCCCATTATGGGCTGCCAAATGGGTACCACGGGTTCCCAAGAAGTGCTCCACAGCCCCACACACCAAATCATAAGGGATGGAGCTGTAATGCACCTCAACATCCAAACTAGCAAGGACCGCCCCTGATGGAAGACGTCAGAGGACATCCATAGTGTCTCGGACATACGATGAGAGGGCTAGCACAAATGGACGTAATACCCTATCAAGGTACGTGCTGACCCCCTATGTCAACCCATCAATGCCCGAGACACTTTTTATTGTCTACCTGTGGAAACCTAGGACACATATATTCCCACTCGTTGTGGGAGACACGCCCCTCTGATTTAGCCCGATCCAAAATTAATTTGAGCTTGGTACAGTATGTCGAGGTGGGGTCTGCGGATAGGGTTTTCTAACTCGTAGTATCTGATAAAATGTTGTCACAAATGGAAACATAATGTTCCCGGTCCATCACTACTAAGTTATCTCCCTTATCTGCAGACTATAGTGTCTGAGGCGGAGGGAGGACTCATTCACCTCCTTCACCCACGCTGATAGTAATATTCTGATTGTCAAGCGGTGCAGAATTCTAAAATTATAGAATATATATATCGTGAGTTCACAGAAATGACCAGTTAAACACAGGAAGTGTGCTTAAGGCTATTTCCCCTTTATTTGACCTACAATATAAACCTTTATATTAATCAATAGTAGACGTGGCTAAAACATAACAGTGTGCCTAGCAACATACTTCGTACAATCCTGATTGGTTGTTGGTTATCTATCCCCTCCCCAGTGCTTAACTGCAAGCTAGCATTTTATCTCTCGTTATAATGTTCTGATATTAAAATAGAATAAACAACATCTAAAAAGCAGAAGTAAATGTAGACATTATTGCGACATGGTATCTTTCCATAAACTTGAAGACAAAATATATTTCTCCATCTCAAAGACATTAAAGAGACAGCATATTTCTATAACATTTCTCACCTTTTGTGATTTCAACCCAATAAGTTGTTCAATGCCTGTACTTCAGTTTCTAAAAACTGCTGGACTGTAATTCTTTTTCTTCACCACATTCCAGGTCATTTCTCCCACTAAAAAGATGAGAGAGGCCTGTAATTGTCATCATAGGTAGACCTCAACTATGAGAGACAAAATGAGAAAACAAATCCAGAAAATCACATTGTCTGATTTTTAAAGAATTTATTTGTAAATTATGGTGGAAAATAAGTATTTGGTCAATAACAAAAGTTCATCTCAATACTTTGTTATATATTCTTTGTTGGCAATGACAGAAGTCAAACGTTTTCTGTAAGTCTTCACAAGGTTGGCACACACTGTTGCTGGTATGTTGGCCCATTCCTCCATGCAGATCTCCTCTAGAGCAGTGATGTTTTGGGGCTGTCGCTGGGCAACACGGACTTTCAACTCCCTCCAAAGGTTTTCTATGGGGTTGAGATCTGGAGACTGGCTAGGCCACTCCAGGACCTTGAAATGCTTCTTACGAAGCCACTCCTTTGTTGCCCTGGCAGTGTGCTTGGGATCATTGTCATGCTGAAAGACCCAGCCACGTTTCATCTTCAATGCCCTTGCTGATGGAAGGAGGTTTGCACTCAAAATCTCACAATACATGGCCCCATTCATTCTTTCATGTACACGGATCAGTTGTCCTGGTCCCTTTGCAGAGAAACAGCCCCAAAGTATGATGTTG
Source organism: Leptodactylus fallax (assembly GCA_947044405.1). Lineage (NCBI taxonomy): Eukaryota > Metazoa > Chordata > Amphibia > Anura > Leptodactylidae > Leptodactylus > Leptodactylus fallax. The sequence continues at coordinate 308,409 of CAMRHE010000233.1, forward strand.
CCACCCCCATGCTTCTGAAAGTTCCATTGTGGGTTTTTCTTTCATTAAACAAGGGGTACCAACAATTTTGTCCACGTGTGTATGTAGTTTTTTTCCCCCTTGTTAGCCCTTTTATCCAAACATTTTCCATTTGGGCACAAACAGTAAAGTGTACAATCGCTGTCCCAGTCCTTGTTCCAATGCTTGCAACCACACCTGTTTTGTTTATGGAAACATACATAGTAATTTCATCCCCTACTTTTATCTAGTAGCAACTTCCAGCTTTAGACCACATCCTGGCTTGCCCACTCAAGCCACTGTCTTCCAACCACCCCTAACATTGCTTCTCAATCTGCTCCCATTTCTCCAGGTGAAGTCCATCCTGACCCCTATCACCAGCTTATTCATATTCCTTGTGGCTTTTTTTATCCACCCCTCTACCCTATAACCTCCAGTGGTGAACCTAGCCTCTTTACTGCCTGAGGCGGACTATAGAAAGGCGCCCCCCCCCAAAAAAAAAAATGGTAATTACTTACCGGTAATTGGATTTTCCAGAACCCACGATAGCACCCAGAGAGAGGATCCGCCCCCAGGGACAGGAAACATATGGTATAAAAAGGTGGAGCCTCTCCTATCCCTCAGTTCTTTTAAAGAAGCGAGAGATAGACTCCAGTTAACTTGTAACTCATGACCCTAAGGTCAAAACTTTTTTTTTTTTTTTGCTTGCTACACCCATTGCCAAACAAAAGTCCATCACCAAGAAAAAAGGGAGGGATAAAGGACGGTGCTGTCATGGGTTCTGGAAAATCCAATTACCGGTAAGTAATTACCATTTTTTCCCATCACCCACAACAGCACCCAGAGAGAATAAAATAGGAAAAAACTAGGGAGGGACCACCGCTTGTAAAACTTTCCTTCCAAAAGAAAGATCAGCAGAAGCCCCAAAGTCCAGCCTATAATGGCGAAAAAAGGTAGAAGGTAAAGACCAGGTTGCCGCTTTGCAGATAGAGTCTATGGAAGCATCAGCTCTCTTGGCCCAAGAGGTGGCAATCGCCCTAGTAGAATGTGCCTTGAGCCCCACTGGGGGGGTGTGAAAGATCTCGTCCTACCAAAACCTGCTTCTGGCACACCTGAGATCATTTCGATTACCTCTCACCCACTTTCCGTGAATGTGCTGGGTCAACAGAGGATAATACGCAAGGCGGCCTTCTAAATTTTATATATTTATTAACCCCTAAACGGGTCGTCACTAGACACTTAACACATACATAGAATACATGCAGCGGTTAGCAAGCAGATACAAGTGAAAAACAGCATAACACGGTACATAAAATAAAAATGGGAATAACAGAAAGAAAAGAATATATATTACCAACACCAGCTTGTGATGGTTTCTCTGGCCTCCAGATGCTGAGCCAGGGCACTTATCTTATGAACGTCCAGTAGCAGATGATCCTAGCAGAGAAAAGGGCAGAAGACCTTCCGAAACAAGTAGTTAACCCATTTCTCTGAGCCCATGTGGCAGGCTCAGGGCACAGTCTTGGGCAAAGCATGTGTTGCTTACATGCGGTTACCCCTCGTTCAGGTTCACAACAAGGCCTCAAGCCTAGCTGCTTAGGCCGCATGTCAGCCACATGGTCATCACATGGTTGACTTCCCCCACACCTCGCCTCCAGGAAGCGCGCATCACCAAAGTCACAAGACAACAGAGACTGGTTCAGCCTGGGCGGAGACCTTTTGTTTCCCCTGTCTCCTCCCTGAGTGAGGTCACCAGGGGGAGGAGCCCCCGCCCCCTCTCTAGATCTCTTAGAATTAATTTCCGGTATAATTATTTGCTGGATGTTTATAGAGTCGGGCTGGTAGTATAATGGGGTTCCTGGCAAGATCCCCAATACATAGACTCCAAGATCGACACTCCATCTTCCTTTAGGTAAGGAGATCAGTGCCTGGACCTTTCCTGGGCTTTGAACTGTGACATTTGTATATTCTGAGCTGACGCATCTGGGGAATTTATCGGGGCGGCTGTAAGATGTTCCCCAGGCCAGATATTGTCATAAAACCATAATCCCTTTGAAGTAGAATCCGGGCCATTATTTTCATAAGGGGAAGGCACCTCGTACCCCCTTGCCTGTTTATATATGAAACTGCAGTCATATTGTCGGACATGATCCTTACATGGCGATTCCGAATACTCTGACCTACAACTTTCAAGGTCTCCACGATCGCCATTAGTTCCCTCTGATTCGAGGATGCCTGAGAGACTCCTTGACCAGCAGCCCTGGAACACCTGATCTCCCATGTGGGCACCCCACCCCCAAGGGCTGGCATCCTTGGTAATAATTAGGGGGTCTGAGATCTTCCATGGAACTCCAATTTCTAGGTGACCCCTGACTAACCACTAACCCAGGGTTTCTCTTGTTGGCCGAGACACCCACATAAATTTGTCGAGAATTTTCTCTTCCTGATGCCAGGCTGTCAGGATTTCCCACTGCAGGTCTCGGGAGTGGCTCTGAGCCCAAGGTACTGCTGGAATACAGGCTGTGAGAGTCCCCAGGATGGACATAACCTTTCTTATAGTGACCCTGGGGGGACTGGATCAGGGTTTTTACTAGGGACAGAACCCTCTCTATTTTCTCTGGAGGGAGAAAACATCTCTGAGCTGTGGAATTTAGAATGATCCCTAGAAACTTTTTTTTTGTTGAGAGGGAACTAAACTTGACTTCTCTAGATTCACCATCCAACCTAATTCCTCCAGAATGTCTAGTACTACTCTGACACTTTCTAAACATTCTATTCTGGATCTTGCCACAATGAGAAAGTCGTCTAGATATGGAATAAACAGAACGTCTTTCTCTTACATGTGCCCCCATTTCTGCCACTATTTTGGTAAAGACTCTTGGGGCCATGGAGATTCCAAAGGGAAGGGCCTGATATTAGTAATGCTGAACCACCCCTCCCATCTCTTCTGCTACTCGCAAGAACCTCTGGTGACCTAGAAAAATTGGAACATGGTAATAAGCATCTTTCAGGTCTATCACCGCCATCCAGCAATTGGGATTTAACAATCTCACTGCTGACCGCACTGTCTCCATCCGGAATTTCTTGTAAGACAGAAACTGATTTAAACTCCTTAGATTTATTATGGTTCTTTAGGAGCCATCGGGTTTCCTTATCAAGAACAGATGGGAATGAAACCCCTGCCTCTCCTCTTCCTGGGGAACTGGAATCAGCACCCCTTTCAAAATCAGGCTCTTCACTTCCAATCCCAGAGCCGATTGAGAGGTTAGGGAAGTCTGAGTTCTGGTAATCTGAAAACTTAAAGGCGGAGGAGAAGAGAACTCCAACTTCAGGCCTACTCCCACTGTATCCAGGATCCAAGGGCTTGATGAAATTTTCCTCCAGGCAGGAAGGAATTTCCTCAGTCTTCTCCCCCCCCGCCCGTCATTGCCTATTGGGTCTAGGATCTTTATTACGGGGTGAGTTGCTAAAAAAGAAACCCTTGTATTTCTTATTGGTTTCCGACCAGCTATTATCTCTGAACTTGACAAATTTCTGCCCTCTGTATGCTCCAAAGGGATGAAAGGACCTCCGTGTACGACCAGAGGAAGGCACAGGAAAACCTCTCTTTATCTGCTGCCTTAGCTAAGATGTCATCCAAGGCTGGTCCAAATAGATATTCACCATCACAGGACAGATTGCACAGCCGGATCTTAGATACTACATCACCTGTCCAACTCTTCAGCCATATAGCCCTTCTGGCAGAGTTGGTCAGGGCAAGGGAGCGAGCTGAATCTTACAGCGTCCGCTGAAGGATCTGACAAAAAATCTGCAGCTTTTCTAATAGTCGGCAGGGCTGACAGAATCTTCTCTCTTGGGGCCTTATCCCTTAATTGATCTTCAAGCTCCCCTAGCCAGATCATAAGGGATGTTAAAGTACAGGTAGTCGCTATATTGGGCTTGAGGGACGCTCCTACTGACTCCCAAGAACACATTAGGAAGCTTTCTGCTTTCTTGCCTAAGGGATCCTTCAGGGTACCCATGTCCTTGCAAGGCAGTGCTGACTTCCTGGAGGCTCTGGCTATGGCAACATCAATTTTTGGTACATTATCCCAAGAAGAGCAAGCTCCCTGGGATATCTCCTCTAGGGATAAAACCCTTCTTGTCCAGCTTTTACCATTCCCTCTTGATAAGCGATGTAATATTTTTATGGACTCCTTGTGTCTCCTTTGACGAACCTCCAAACCTCCAAACATAATGTCCTGCATAGAACGGGAGGGTCTAGAGTCCTCAATCCCCATAGTCGGTCGAATGGCTTTGAGCAACTTGTCAGTGTCCTCAACTGGAAAACACGACTGTCCTCCCTCTACATCAGATATGGAGGAAGAAGGGGAGTCATCGGATAATTCTCCACTTTCACCCTGAACAGACTCCCCCTCAGAAGAGGAGTCATGACCCCGGGTAGAGGAACTGGACTTCTTTTTCTGGCCATTTTTACCCTTAAGGGAACTCCTGGCCTCCTCCTGTATCAAAGATCTGATACCTTGTAAGAATGACGGGGACTCCTCAGCAATAGTTCTATCAATGCATGATGGGAAGAGCTTTTTCTCATAAGAAGAAGAAAGTCTAGTTCTACATAAGGCACATTCCTTATTCTTAGATTTCGCCAAGGCTTTCCTAGGTCTATCCTACAAAAGACAGGGGAACCAATTAATAAAAAATAAAGGGTTGGCACGCAGCCACTTACATCCCCCTAGAATACCGAGGAAGGCAGAGGTGTACCTTCATCTTGCTTTCCATCTTGGGGCTGCTGCGGCTGCTGGGACTGTGACTGCAGCTGTGGCTGTAGCTGCTACTCTTCCATACTGTAGAGACTCAGTGCAGGGAGGGCCAGGAACTGCTTAGCAGCTCCACCGTCCTTCAAACTGCATTATATGGCCATTCAGTCGCTAGGCCACGCCCCTTCCACCGGAAATCACGCCCACTTCCTTCCGGGCTGGCACCTCCATGTGTTTCCCTGCAGGTCCAGAACTCCTGCGGCCTAAAGCAGAGGAAACACACTCCTTCTGCCTGGATATCAGAACCCCCACGCCTGGAACACCAGCGGTGCATAGCTGGGGGGACGGCACCGATTCCAGATCGGGCCACAGCTAACAGCCACCCATGGAAGAAGAGAGGCAACCCCTACCAGGACCAACTCTTTCCTATGCCATCAGGTAAGCCTGCCTCAAGCAGGCATGTAGGTCTCCCTCCAGGGACAGGAAACAACTGGGGAGGTAGGAGAGGCTCCACCTTTTTATACCATAGGTTTCCTGTCCCTGGGGGCGGATCCTCTCTCTGGGTGCTGTCGTGGATGATGGGAAAAAATAAAATAAAATTGAGTTTACATGCTACTAGCTTCACACGCTGCTATCGTCGCACAATAAACATACAAAAGCTTATGAAACAGTTTTTAAGAATTCTTCTTACTGTATTATTTCAGTATCAGAGATCAACAACACGTCATTAACAATGACAATAACTTCACACATCTTCTGCTTGGTGGATGGATGAGCCCACGTGGCCCCCATTCTCTATAAAAGGAGCGCTGCAGATAGCTGAGTACTGTACTTCTGGTATCTTTGGCACTCCCATCGAAGTGAATGAGAGCCATGCGGGTTCGTCCATCCATCAGGCTACACGCCTATATATGGCTACGACCAGGCTGAATTCCCACCCAGTGGGGGAAAAAAACCCCGTTCTCAGGCTCAGTGGGGGTCTCAGCAGACAGACCCCATCAATCAGGTATTTATTCTATATCATTTATGTAAATACAGTGCAGTAACATTTTGTGACTTACTGGTGACGTCTCTGCCTAATCCTTCACATTTCCCTTCTCTTCCCTTTGGACTGCCATGACCACTTCCTCCAGCTGTGACTTGTCTCTGTAAAGTTTGCAACACAGACATCTTTGTCTCCTCACTTTTCCAGGCATCCAACACACATTGTTCTTTCCTACACAAAGCCCCCATCCTGCTGCTACCCCAATTATAAATGGATGGAAATATCAACATTAATGGTGATAGTGGTGAGGGAAAAGAGGACTCCAAGCCGATTATTAGTGAAGGTTTGGTAAGAGAACATTTAGCTAAGATTAAGGAAACCAAGTCCCCAGGATCGGATGATTTACACCCTAGAGTTTTAAAAGAATTAGCAGAGGAAATAACAGAACCCCTTGCAATAATCTTTAATAAGTCATGGGAAACAGGAGTGGTCCCTCTAGATGGGAAAAGGGCAAATGTGGTCCCCATCTACAAAAAGGGGAATAGGGACGACCCAGGAAATTATAGGCCGGTAAGTCTGACCTCGATAGTAGGAAAAATCTTTGAACAAATCGTTAAAGAACATTTAATTAGGCACCTGGATGGGAAGGCTTTAATTAATCAGAGCCAGCACGGCTTTATGCCTAATAAATCTTGTCAGACTAACCTGATTTCCTTCTACAATAAAATCACTGAATGGTTGGACCAGGAGAATGCAGTGGACATAGTATATCTTGACTTTAGTAAGGCCTTTGATAAAGTATCACATAACATTCTTATTGAAAAAATGATCAAGTATGGCTTTGATAAAATATCAGTGAGGTGGGTTCACAACTGGCTTAATGATCGGGCACAACGAGTAATTCTAAATGGCTATACATCAAACTGGAAGAAAGTAAAAAGCGGGGTGCCACAGGGCTCTGTCCTGGGCCCAGTACTTTTTAATATTTTTATAAATGATCTTGATGATGGGATTAATGGGGAACTAATAAAATTTGCAGATGATATAAAGATAGGAGGAATAGCCAACACTAGAGAGGAGAGAGAGTGCATCCAAAAGGACTTAAGACACACTGGAACAATGGGCTGAGGTGAACAAAATGGTATTCAACAGGGACAAATGCAAAGTCCTACATCTGGGTAACAGAAATGCAAGAAGCATATATAGTATGGGAGGAATAGAACTAAGTGAGAGTACAGGGGAAAAGGATCTGGGCATAATAGTAGATCACAAATTCAACATGAGTCAACAGTGCGGTGCGGTGGCTAAAAAGGCTAATAAAATTCTAGGATGTATCAAGACAAGCATTGAAGCTAGATCAATAGAGGTAATTATTCCGCTGTACTCTGCCCTGATCAGACCCCACCTGGAATACTGTGTACAGTTCTGGGCGCCCCACTTTAAGAAAGACATCGATTTATTGGAGCAGGTCCAGAGAAGAGCAACCAAAATGGTGGAAGGTCTACAAACCATGTCCTACGAGGAAAGGCTAAAAGAATTGGGACTGCTTAGTTTGCAGAAGAGAAGGCTAAGGGGAGACTTAATAGCGGTATTTAAATATCTGAAAGGTTGTCACAGTGCAGAGGGATCTACCCTATTCTCATTAGCAGAAGGAAGCACGAGAAGTAATGGGATGAAACTAAGGGGAAGGAGATTCAGATTAGACATTAGGAAAAACTTTCTAACAGTAAGGGTAGTGAGGGAGTGGAATAGGCTGCCACGGGAGGTGGTGAGTTCTTCATCAATTGAAATCTTCAAGCGGAAACTGGATAGGTATATAGCTGGGATGATTTAGGAATTCCTGCTTTTGCAGGGGGTTGGACTTGATGGCCCTTGAGGTCCCTTCCAACTCAAACAAACAAACAAATAAAATATATGATATAACCCCCCATAATGAATAATACTCCCAAGTACATCTTTATATTAATAATGTCCGTGTGTACCCCCATAAATAGTGCCCCTTATCAATGCCCTAGGTATATCCTAATGAAAAGGTTTTCCAGGTGATTTTTTTTTTTTTTTTTTTTCCAAGATGGCGCCGCTGGAGTGGCTGCCTGCTACAGCAGCTCTGAGACTCTCTATCTTATTTTTCTTTCTATGTCTCGTTTTTTACCTCTCTACTTAAGGACTTTGCACTATGAAGAAACACACACAAAGACTTGGACCCTTGTGATACTTTTTTTTTTGTTTTTATCTGTCTTTTTGTTCTGCTTGAAAATGGGATCTTTTGTGTATGCAGACAATTCCTTTGTCTATACAAGAGAGGAACTCCTGCAGCTCAGGGACACAGCAGGACGGCATACCATCTGGTCACACATCCCCCGCGAGCTTTGGAGAAAGAAAAAGAGGGTGAGGGGATGCAGAGCTGGTACTCTTCAGAGGACTAAAAAGAGGCGTTACCGACCAGCTGTTCCCTCCATCATCATGGGCAATGTGAGATCTCTTGCAAACAAGATGGATGAACTAACAGCGCTCACCAGGCATCATCAGGAGTTTCGGGCGTGCAGCATGATACTACTTACAGAGACTTGGCTCACTGAAGTTACTCCTGACTCTCTGGTCTCCTTGGATGGTTTTAAACTCCTTCGGGCAGACAGGACAAGGGAGAGCGGTAAGAGAAGAGGAAAAGAGGAGGGTTGGCAATGTTTGTGAATAATAGATGGTGTAATCCTAGGCACATTGTGATTAAGGAGCAAACTTGCTGTAAGGACATTGAACTATTAGCTGTGAGCATGAGACCTTTCTACCTACCAAGGGAACTATCGCATGTCATCGTGATAGCTGCATATGCCCCCCCCTCTGCGAAAGCTGACGCTGCCTGCGAGGTCCTACAAGCCACGCTGAGCCTTTTACAGTTAAAACATCCCCAGGCCCTCTTTCTTCTGTCGGGTGATTTCAACCATGCCTCTCCATCATCCACATTGCCCAGTTTCACACAGTATGTAACCTGCCACACAAGAGACAACAAAACACTGGACTTGTTCTTTGCCAACGCGAGGGAGGCATATAACTCATCAGCCCTACCGCCCCTGGGGAGATCGGATCACAACCTAGTACATCTCCGACCTGTGTACAAGCCACTTGTACGTAGAGAACCAGCTGTCACCCGCACAGTGAGGATATGGTCCAAGGAGAGTGATGAGGCTCTGAGGGATTGTTTTGACACAACCGCATGGGAAGTTCTGCAGGATTCTTATGGAGAAGATATAGAAGGACTCACACACTGCATAACGGACTACATAAATTTTTCTGTGGACAACACAGTACCCACTAAAGTGGTGAGGTGCTTCTCCAATAACAAACCATGGATTAACTCTGATATAAAAACACTACTTAAGGAGAAAAAGATGGCATTTAGGACAAGAGATAAGGAGGGGTTGAGGGAAGTACAAAAGGAGCTGAGGCATCAAATCAGGCAGGGAAAAGCCAGTTATAAAGAAAAAATGGAAAAGCAAATGGAAAGAAAAGACATAAGGGGGGGTCTGGGAGGGGCTTAAGTCAATTTCGGGTCATAAACAGTCTGTCTGCCAGATTGAGGAAAATGTTAATTGGCTTAATGAACTAAACCTATTCTTCAACAGATTTGATCACACACCAGCTCCTCCCACCCCAGTATGTCCTTCAGCTCCCCCCACCACAATGACTTCTCCCCATGCGGCCACTTCCCAACAGACCAGTAAATCCAGAAATCCATCTTTATCTGGCCACAGTCTGACCTTTACACGGGCCCAGGTGAGGAAGGAGATGAAAAAGATCAAGGTGAGGAAAGCCGCAGGGCCAGATGACATCAGTGCAAGGCTAATTAAGACTTGCGGGGACCAGCTGTGTGGTATAATTACATATATGTATAATATGAGCCTGAGGCAGCAGGAAATAGTCCCTGAATTATGGAAATCTTCTTGTGTGGTACCAGTTCCAAAGAAACCCCACCCTATGGACCTCAATGACTACAGACCTGTAGCACTGACATCCCACCTGATGAAGATCTTGGAGAGATTGGTTCTCACACATCTCCGCCCTCTAGTGAGCCCCGCTATGGACCCCCTCCAGTTTGCTTATCGGCCGGGCATTGGGGTAGATGATGCCATCATCCATCTTCTGCACAGGGCTCTGTCTCACCTGGAGAAACCAGGGAACACAGTGAGAATAATGTTCTTTGACTTCTCCAGTGCTTTTAACACCATACAGCCCAGGTTATTGAGGGACAAGCTGGGCCTTGCTGGAGTGGACCACCACCTCTCCAACTGGATCCTAGACTACCTCACAAATCGACCGCAATACGTGAGAGCCCAAGACTGTGTGTCAGGTACCGTGATCTGTAATACGGGGGCACCTCAGGGTACGGTTCTCGCCCCTTTCCTCTTCACACTGTACACTGCAGATTTTAGGTGCAACTCATCCAGCTGCTACCTACAGAAGTATTCTGACGACTCTGCAATAGTGGGTCTCATCACAGATGATGATGATAGGGAGTACAGAGAACTGAACCAGGATTTTGTGGACTGGTGCCACCGGAACCACCTGAAGATTAACGCGGGGAAGACCAAGGAGATGGTGGTGGACTTCCGCAAAGGCAGAAGCCCTCCTAAACCAGTGGACATCCTGGGGACGGGCATCGAGATTGTGAACATCTATAAGTACCTGGGTTTACTCCTTAATAATAAGCTGGACTGGGCAGATCATATGGAGGCCCTGTACAGGAAGGGCCACAGCAGGCTCTACCTGCTTAGGAAGCTGAGAGCCTTTGGAATCCGGGGGGCACTTCTTAGAACTTTCTTCAACTCGGTAGTGGCATCAGCCATCTTCTTTGGAGTGGCCTGCTGGGGGAGCAGTATATCAACCAGGGACAGAAATAAACTTGACAAGCTGATTAGAAGGGCCAGCTCTGTCCTGGGGAGCCCACTGGACCCAGTGCAGGTGGTGGGTGACAGAAGGATACTGTCCGTGGTGAGCTCCATGCAGAAGAAGAGGTCCCATCCCATGCATGAGACTGTGATCGCGCTGAGCAGTACTGTCAGTGACCGACTGCTCCACCCTAGGTGTGAGAAGGAGCGCTATTGGAAGTCTTTCCTCCCCACCGCGGTTAGGCTGTACAACCAACACCGACCTAAGCGGAGATCATTACACGCAGAGAACTGAAACATCTCTCTGCTTGTTAAATCCCCCCCCCCCTCCTCTGCTACTTCTTATCTGTCTGTCTACTATCAATGTAATGCCTCTTACCTTGGAACATTCCTGTACATGTTGTATTTGTATTTGTATCTGCTTATCTTTGCTGCTGTAACAAACTGAATTTCCCCATTGTGGGACTATTAAAGGACTATTATTATTATTATTATTATTATGATTATTAATAAAAAAAATCAGTGGGGCTAAAAAACCCAGGACCCCCACTGATCAGCTGTTTGATTGAACCGTGGTACCTGTGTAAGCACCGTGACCGCTTCTCTGTTTACATAGTGTCATTCATCTCATAGTGGCCATGTAATGTAACTACAGCCTCGTCCTATACATGTCTATGTGACAAGGCTGTAATTACATCACACAGTCACTATAAACAGACAGCGTGTGATATGAACAGGCGCCATAGCCCCTTCATACAGCTGATCAGAGGAGGGGTCCACTGATCTCTTATTGATAATCTGTCCTAAGGATAGATCATCAATAAAAATTATCTCAAAAGCCCCTTTAATAAAACCCAAGTTCCACATTAAAGGGGTTGTCCAGGATAACCACTTTTTTAATATGAGGCTGGGGAAGGTGCTCCGGTGTCTCCCAGCGCGTTCCAGTCCTGCTGCTCCAGTGTTTTACTTGCCCACAGTACTGTGACGTCCCATGTCAGCGACCTCAGTGGTCATGTTCGGATGGGGACTTCCGCCAGAAGAAAACACCGGAGCAGCAGAACCAGACTGTGGTTGGAGACATCGGAGCACAAGGGACAGGTGAGTAGGTGTTTTTTTTTTTAAATCACTTTGCCCGGTCTCATATTAAGTGGTTATCCTGGACAAGCCCTTTAATTAATTGCCCCCTTATATTATACCTGATTCCCCCTGACATAAATACTACTCCCCTAACGACCCTTTATATAAATGATGCCCCCTTCCCTTCTATTCATAATGTCCCCTAATGACCCCTTATATAATTGATGTCCCCTAATGAAAGATTACAGTGGGGAAAAAAGTATTTAGTCAGCCACCAATTTTGCAAGTTCTCCCACTTAAAAAGATGAGAGGCCTGTAACTGACATCATAAGTAGACCTCAACTATGAGAGACAAAATTAGAAAACAAATCCAGAAAATCACATTGTCTGATCAGGCACTGAAATGGCGTATCTCTGGAAAAATTGCAATTTTCACTTTTCATTATCAGCTGCGCATTCATTTCTGGAAATTAAATTAATGCAACGCTTAAGGGTTAAAAATGCTCGCTGCCCCACTTGATAAATCCCTTGAGGGGTGTAGTTTCCAATGTGGGGGTCACATGTCTGCGGATTCCACTTTACTGGCAATTCAGGGGCTCTGAAAAAGTGGCATGATGTCCAAAAACCAAACTGTGCTCCAAAAACCAAAATAGCGCTCCTTCCCAGCTGTGCCCAAATAGCAGATTATACCCACATATAGCATTGTTAAGTACGTTATCCTGGATACACCAGTGTCATACATGTGGGTATAAACTGCTGTTTGGGCACACAACAGGACACACATGTGAATGAGCCCTATGTGCTTTTAGACCACTAATTTAGATTTTTGGACGCCATGTAACGTTTGCAAATACCCTAAAATTGCACTACAAAATGGGGTGACTTCTTAGGGAATTCCAGTTTACTGGCATCTCTGGGGCTCTGCAAAAACAACACAGTGTCCAGAAAGTCCCTCTAAATCTATACTCCAAAAGCTAAATAACACAGTGCTCATTCCACAGTCCTGCTGTGTGCCCAAGCAGCAGTTTATGCCCATATATACAACTTTTTTGTCTCTGGGATATTCCACTTAATAGTTTTAGGAGTGTATGTCTCTGATGAAACAAAGTGGGCGCAACAAATTGGCCACTGAAATGGCACATTTCTATAAAAATTTCAAATTTCATTTTGTACGTTAATTTTTGTGAAGCAGTCTTGGGCTCAAAATGATAATACCCCTTGAGAAATTCCTTGAGGGGTGTAGTTTCTAAAATGGGGTCACTTTTGGGGGGTTTCCATTGTATTGGTACTTTAGGGGTTCTGCAAATGCAACATGGCACCCAAAATCTAATCCAGCAAAATCTGCCCTCCATTCTGAGCCCCACCATGTACCCATACAGCAGTTTGTAACCACATATGTGGTATTCCCGTGTTCAGAGAAATTGTGTAAGAAACTGTGGGGTGTTTTTTCTTCATTAACCCTTCGTAAGAACGAAAAATTTGAGACTAAATGGACGGTTTATAGGAGAAAAATAATTTTTGATTTTTTTAGGTCCCAGTGCTAATAAAAATCTGTGAAACAGCTGTGAGGTCAAAATGCTCAATATACCCCTTGATAAATTCTATAAGGGGTGTAGTTTCCAAAACCACTTTTTTAGTGGTTTTATTTGTACTAGTACTTTAGGGGCTCTGCAAATATGACATGGCACCCAAAAAAAATTCCAGCAAAATCTGCCCTCCAAAAGTCAAATAGCACTCTTTCCATTCTGAGCCTCGCAATGTACCCATACAGCAGTTTGTAACCACGTATGGGGTATTCACGTGTTCAGGAGCAATTGTTTAACTAACTGTGGTGTGTTTTTTCTTCATTAACCCCCTGTAAAAATGAAAAATTTGGGGCTAAATTGACAGTTTATTGGAAAAAAAGTAATTTTTCATTTTCACGTCCCAATGTTAATAAAATATGTGAAACAGCTGTGGAGTCAAATTGCTCACTATATGAAGGATACCGGAACATCCTAGGGTTACTTTTAGAAGGGTCCGTACAAACAAAGAGATTGTAGCCCCAAGAAAACTCCGTCAACCACGTACAGGTGCAATAAGGCTAGATGTAAATGCTGCCTAACTATTAAGCATAGGAGAACTTCCTTCAATAGTAACACCACTGGAGAAATATTTGAAATCCAATCCTATATGACTTGTGCCTCAGATTTCGTGATCTATTTACTAAAATGTACTTGTGGCTTACAATACATAGGAAGAACATCAATGTGTCTGAGAGTACGACTAAACAACCACAGACACAACATAGCAAAAGGCTATGTAAAGCATAGTGTCTCAAGACACGAGGCTCTGTTACATAATTGTGAGCCCAGAGATTTTTGCAATACACCTATTGAACAAATACCCTCAGATGTATGTGAAAGACATGACCGGTTACAGAAACGTAAAATGTAGTGGATATTTGAATTAAACACTCTATCTCCGTTAGGGCTTAATGAATCCCTGGAAAACGTATATTGATTTTTTTTTTTTTCTAAAAAAAAAAAAAAAATCCTCTTAGCGGGTATATATCTATGGTGATATTTATTGATTTTATTTGCTTTGTTATATGGAATATCTGTATGTAAATATGGCGATACCTATTACATTTATACTTTTATGATCATATATTTATAATATGTATATAGGTTTTATTTATTTTTTTTTATACTGTCATGTATTTACAACTTCCATATTTTTATAGCTAGATACATTTTATACTTTTCATATCTTTTTATACATATTTATGTATTATGCACAATTTATTTATATATATATATATATATATATATATATATATATATATATATAACAATTTAGGACAATCTCTTGCATAGCTATATACTGTATGACTGACTATAAACCCAAAATCACAGAGGGTGTATATCCATTTCCCTACAGGCATATATGTCACAGAATTGGAGTGGAATTCAAAAAAAAATAAAATAATATAATAAAACTTAACATTTATTATAATCTAATAAAAGTGGACAAGCCACTATTTATGTGGCTTTCTGAATGCTGTGATTATACCTAATTGCCTGAGAATCAGAGGGGAGTTAGGCATAAAGGGATGGACTCTAACGCTAGGATCTAGCTTTATCACTGCCGGGTTCTGGAGGCAGGGGTAGCGTTTGGAGATATTATAGGTCCTGCTATGTGGTATATACAATCACTTCCATTTGCTCCTGATGAACTCATTTCAATAATCTAATGGGGGAAACACATTGAGCTTTTAAATCAGCACTGGGATAAATTGTTCTCAGGGCTGTTGTTTGTTTAGCAGTTTAGAGCTTGCAAATTGGTGCTGGGATTAATTATTCTCAATGCTTTGTTTGTATAGCAGTTTAGGTGATTTTGGAGCTGCACTACTGCTCTGACACCAGGCATTAGCTTATTAAGTGGTGCTGGGATAAATGACTCTCAGCGCCGCTGTTTGTATACCAGCCTAGATGACCTTGGAGTTGCACATACTGCTCTGACACCAGACATTCAGCTGATGTGTTAATTATAGCTTTGGGTAATCTATATGGGATGCGAGTATTGGGCTGGAATCAGATTTGTTCTGTTTATAAGTTTCCAGTGATCGTCATCACAATCTCTTATATATATAAAAATGAGTTCCTGTCTGTCTGTCTGTTCTTTATGCGCGACCAAACGACTGGACCGATCCTCACCAAATTTGGCACACATGTACATCAGGTGTCCGGGAATATTATAGACTCGGTCTTAGCTCTCTTGGACGTACCGTTCCTGAGATACAGTATTCCCAAAAAATGACCAGCATTAGTCTATACAAGCATGCAAGTCTTTCACTCATATTCCAACTGCCATACACACGGTCACATGTCCCTTATCAGCCAATAAGAGCTCGCAGGCGCTTACTCTCCTCAGGCACACAGGTTTCCATAGCAACCAAGCTATGTATGACCTGTATTAGTGAATAGCAGTTCACAGGACCTTAAATATTCAGTCATATCACGTGTATCAGCCAATATAAGTTCACATTTAATTTACCAGGTTTCCATAACAACACAGCCATAAATAGACTGTACCTATACTGGACTCAGTGGCGTAACTAGCAATGGCAGGGCCCCAAGGCGAACATTTGACATGGGACCCCCCCCCCCGGCAACCCCTCCACGCACAAACTGCATTTCTGCACACACTATTATGCCCCATAGTGGCCCCTGCACACACTATTAGGCCCCATAGTGGCCCTTGCACACAGTATTCTGCTCCATAGTGGCCCTTGCACACAGTATCATAGTGGCTCCTTCATATAGTATTATGCGCACTTCCCGCTACTTCTTCAATGTTGGACCAGATGTCACGTGAGCCAGGCATGTATCACAACGCATAATGACGTTGGACTGGCCCACCGACATCTGGGACGCCACCAAGGAGGCCCGAAGCCTGTTGAAAAGACCCCAGAGTATAATGATAGCAGTGTTTGTGGGGTTCACGGCCCACAGGTCTTACTTACCAATCCCCGCTCTTGCTCACAGCCGCCTCTGCAGAAGGTGAAGTGCAGGTGGTCGTGAGCAGGAGTGGGGATCGGTAAGTAAATAGGGCCCGTTACCTGCTGGTGTTAAAAAAAAAAAAAACATTAGAGGCCCGCTGGGTCCCCTAATGTCCCGGGCCCTGTGGCAGCTGCTACCACTGCTAAACCGGTATTTACGCCACTGACTGGACTGCCATACTGGATTTCAGAATTCTTATAAATTGAAACGTTTTTTAAACTACTCATGTCCCCTGCAGCAAAACACATGGCTGCTGCTCAAGCTAATGAAAACTCTCAGCAGACCCAAGCCTGTCTCCAATCTGATAAGGTATGTTACAGACAACAGCGAGCTGCTGAAACTCCCCAGCAGACACAAGCCCGTCTCCAATCTGACAAAGCATTGTCAGCCACATGCACACAGCTGCACTCCAGGTTTCAATAACAACCTAGCCATTTTTCTTCACTGCTGTAGGTCAGCTTTAAAGGGGCAGGGCGCTGTGGATGACACTGTTACACAAGATCACATACACACAGCTTTACTCCAGGTTTTCCATAACAACCGATCGCAGGTTTTTCACTGATATCCAAACTGAGATGCACATGATCACATGACACTTATGGACCAATGGAAAATCGCAGGTTCAGTCTTGACATACACACAGCTTTACACCAGGTTTCCATAGCAACCAAGCTATTTATGTCCTGTATGAGTCAATAGCAGTTCGCAGGTCCTTAAATATTCAGTCATATGACGTGTATTAGCCAATGTAAGTTCACATTTCATTTACCAGGTTTCCATAGCAACACAGCCATAAATGGACTATACCTATACTGGACTGCCATACTGGATGTCAAGTGCAAAACTGGCCAATTCTTATGGGGTCACTACACAAACAAAAAATGAAATATACCCGTGCGAAGCCGGGTCCTTCCTCTAGTACCATATATATTTTTAGACACTCACATAAATAAAAGCTCAAAAGGGTGCTTCTACTCAATACTTTGCAAAGGGTCTGAATACTTATGACCATGTGATATTTCAGTTTTTCTTTTTTAATAAATTAGCAAAAATATCTACATTTCTGTTTTTTTTCTGTCAAGATGGGGTGCTGAGTGTCCATTAATGAGAAATAAAATGAACTTTTTTGCTTTTAGCAAATGGCTGCAATGAAACAGAGGGGTCTGAATACTTTCCGTACCCACTGTACATGATGTGTATAGTGCTTGATTCTACTTGCAACACGTATAACATTGACATGGTGTCGTTGTGTTTCAAGGTACCCGCATTGTAAAAAAGATGGTATTAAGCGCAGGGTATATAGCAGTCCAAGGCCAACAGCCTCAGCAAAACTAGTTCTAATGGGTCAACAATCCAAGTCATCAACACATCCAAGTAAAAATGATCAGCATCAAAACTAAAAATTATGATTAAAATAAAATATAACTTTTAATCTTCATATTAAAAAAAAGTATATGCATCGGTCCAGTAATCCTGAAAAACGCTGACTATTCTGACTACTTTCTGGCCCTTGAGTCCGGGCTTTACCTGTTTGTTTCGTGCACCTTAATTCAGAGGCGTGGATTTCTGATCTGGACATTGTTGGTGACCTGTATACTTTTTTTTGCTCTGGAACAATCCAAGTCTCTTGAATAGAGGTAACAGGTATATGGGGTTCCCTCTTGAACCGTTTAGACTATGATCACAGGAGTGGTCCTATGCAGAGGGGAAATTACAGCGGAGAGGGTGGAAAGGATAGGGAAGATGGAAAGGATGGAGGGGGGAGAAGGAAATGGGAAAGTGAGGGCTAAGGGATAAGGGGTCTATGTCCTTGTTTCCAAGGCAATTAGGATGGGTAAATACACACATCTCAACATGTAACTACAGAAGCAGGATTCCGGATGCCAGTTTGAGTCTTTCGGCGTGCGGGAGATCCAATGGTCTGCTTATCCAGGATCATGAAAAAACCATGCAGACGCTGTCCACCACTCTACTCTTGGCAGGATAGGCCATACTGTAGGGAAGTTTGAGATTCCAAAGTCTATGCTGTACTGCAACAAATGTCAGAGAGCAATGAAATCTTTGTGTTCTCCTATCTGATATCCTTGTGTTTTCGAGCCAGTTGTAGTTTGAGGTCCCTGTCCTTCCAATTCAGTATATGAGCAAGTAAAGATCGTAGGAAAATATCTGAAAGAGTACTAGGACTCTTTGAAAATTACCAGGATGCATGCTCCTCTTAATGAATGTATGATTCAATTGACATGGAGATTTAGCAAACTGTTCATAGTTTATTGAGGTAAAAAAGGTAAAATGGATAACGCGTTTCGGGGTATTTTTCACTGATTACAGTGAACCCCTTGTTCAGATCCATTTAACAGCAACTATAACATATAAAATAAAAATAAAATAACCAATGATGTACAATCATGCTGGCTAAATAATAATATTTCATATTAAGATATGTATATAAAACGTAAAAAAACACATACCAATCAGAGAAATATATATACAATAACTATATCAGTAACTGCTACATAAAAAAATAACTTTTTTGTCCATATGTATATATTTATATTAGTAATAGTGACATTTGTGTCGATATGTGTATATTTTCATGCTAGTAAAGTTCTAGTACATATCATATGACTCACATACAATGTTTAAAACTAATAAATATATACGATGATAACATACATTATAAAGAATATTTAGGATATCTTACTTGTCAGATGGCTGTAAAGTACACTCCAGTGTAGGACTTCAGTACCATCTAAAAACATATTGAATAAAATTTTTAGTGGGTCTTCTGTATGTATATGTATATAAAAAAGGACAACATAGACTTGTTAATAAAAAATAGGCTTGTTGGTATAATGGGGATAAACGATATACCTATTGAAAAGTATTTTTAGACTTAGACGGTGATAGCTATTGCTCTCAGACCAGAGTGTTTAAATATCATCATATTACTAACCTGTATGCTGCTTGTAAATGGGCGGGCTGCGTGGGTAACACATGGATAACAGGAGTCTTATATAGATAAGTGGAGATTCCAGCATTTGCGCATGACTTGGGACCAAAGCGCGCCTTTGCTGCGCTATAATGTCGCAATGTTTAAACCGAAAGTGCGTGCATGTGCACTAGAAACTTGTCGGCATTTCGATGTAAGGATGGGGCTATAGCGGTTCTATGTGAGAGCAATGAAAGTACGTGCATGCGTTCTGGTATTGGAAAGGAAGAGAGATGCCCTGGTAAGGATACTTGGGACGTTTAATTATAAAAAGGATATATACTGTGATAGGAATAATGTATGTTGGTGAATTGTAAGTAAGAGCGGATTGGTACATGTAATATAGGGAGAATGTGTAAAAATGTTTTTATTATGTATAAAGTGAATGAGTAAAAAATGATAGAGATGCGTATCGGTATGAGGTGAAGTGTATGATAGTTGAACCATATGGAATGTGGTTAATGGGGTATGTGAGAATGTAGATCCAGTTGTGTGTATATATACTGCAGGTGTGGGATTGGGAGAACAATATGTATATTCTGGAAGGTAGGGAGATAATGAGATGTGGAGCTGAATATGATAAGTGTTTTGTTGTGTATAAGAGAGACTAAATGTACAAAGATATGATGGAAATTGTATATGGAACAATTGAACAGAGACTAATAGGGATGAGTACCATTGGGACCTGGAATGTGTGGTAATTGGAATCATAGGGTATGGTGGATAGGGTGTTTCAAAATGAAATGATGAATATAAGAGTATGACATGAACATGGGGGGACAGTGCATGAATGACGTGGGAAAAAAAGA
The DNA here is from genome assembly GCA_947044405.1 of Leptodactylus fallax. Taxonomy (NCBI): domain Eukaryota; kingdom Metazoa; phylum Chordata; class Amphibia; order Anura; family Leptodactylidae; genus Leptodactylus; species Leptodactylus fallax. The sequence continues at coordinate 328,450 of CAMRHE010000233.1, forward strand.
ACAAGGCTAATTAACTGGTTGATGTAGAGTGAAACTCGTCCGGGTTTGCATAATATGATACAGGGATGTAATCTAGAAGGGGATATGTAAAGAGCATTGATATTGTATATTGGAATAGAATGGTGGTGGGTGGGGTTTGGTTGTGAGGTTTCTATGGTGGTATGACTGTGGGGGAGATTAACGTGTAACTAGCTCAGTCGCTTCGTTTGAACCTCTGGGAGATAGTGTGTTTAGTTTAAATATCCAGAACATTTCCCTCCTGCGTAGCCTCTCGAATCTTTGAGAGGCCAGCGGAGGGATTTGTTCTATTAGAGTATTTTTAAAAAAATTGAAAGTCACAGTTGGGAGTTTCCAATGCATGTTTTGATAAACCATGCTTGGAATAGCCATTCATAACATTTGACCTATGATTGTTTAATCTAATGTGGAATGGTTGAGTTGTCCTACCCACATATTGTAATCCACACGTGCATTCTATTATATAAATGACAAAGTCAGTTTCACAATTGAGAAATTGTTTGGCAAATTTTTCACCAGTTGTATTGCTTGTGAAGGTTGTACTTTTATGACTGATAAAATGACAGCATTTGCAGCGATTTTTGTCACACCTGAAGACTCCTTTAATGCTGCTAATGGAATTTTGTGTGGTGTTGGTTCTCTTGTGGGGGCGGAGTTTGCTAGGTGCGACTATATTTTTAATGGTTTTTGCTCAACGAAATATTAGTGTAGGATTTTTTTGAGTATTTTGTTGAGGATTGGGTCATTTAGAAGTATAAAACAATGTTGTTTAAGTATATTTTTGATAACTGCGTAGGAGTGATTATACGTAGTGAGGAAGTTAAACTGCCATTTATCATCTGTATTAATAGTTAGTTTTGGTTCGAAGCATTCTGCTTGGGATAAATTGCTCGCTCTTATTTTTGCTGCTTTTATTACTGTTTTTGGATATCTTTTTTCGCAGAATCTCTTTGTCATAATTATACTTTGAGATTCGAAATCCCTAATCAATGTACAGATTCTTCTGAGGATTTTAAACTGACTGAATGGTACAATTACTTTCCACTTCTTGTAATGGTCGCTGTGGAAGTCTAAAAGACTATTACCATCTACTTTTTTGAAGTATGTTTTGGTAATGATTTTGGAGTTGAATACATTAAGAACTAGATCCAGGTACTCGATGTGGGTTTTAGAATGACTGCATGTAAATGTTAATCCCCAATCATTGTGGTTAAGATGTTGTATAAATTCTTGAAGACTATCTGGTGACCCCTACCAGATGAAGAGAAAATCGTCAATATAACGAGTATAAAATTTGATATTTTTTGACCATGTGTGTTCCTGATATATAAAAATTTTTCGAAAAAACCCATGTAAAGGTTTGCGAAACTTGGCGCAAACTTTTTGCCCATTGCTGTTTCCTGGCATTGTTGATATACAGTCATATGAAAAAGTTTGGGCACCCCTATTAATCTTAATCATTTTTAGTTCTAAATATTTGGGTGTTTGCAACAGCCATTTCAATTTGATATATCTAATAACTGATGGACACAGTAATATTTCAGGATTGAAATGAGGTTTATTGTACTAACAGAAAATATGCAATATGCATTAAACCAAAATTTGACCGGTGGAAAAATTTGGGTACCCTTATCATTTTATTGATTTGAATACTCCTAACTACTTTTTACTGACTTACTGAAGCACAAAATTGGTTTTGTAACCTCACTGAGCTTTGAACTTCATATCCAATCATGAGAAAAGGTATTAAAGGTGGCCAATTGCAAGTTGTTCTCCTATTTGAATCTCCTCTGAAGAGGCATCATGGGCTCCTCAAAACAACTCTCAAATGATCTGAAAACAAAGATTGTTCAACATAGTTGTTCAGGGGAAGGATACAAAAAGTTGTCTCAGAGATTTAACCTGTCAGTTTCCACTGTGAGGAACATAGTAAGGAAATGGAAGACCACAGGGACAGTTCTTGTTAAGCCCAGAAGTGGCAGGCCAAGAAAAATATCAGAAAGGCAGAGAAGAAGAATGGTGAGAACAGTCAAGGACAATCCACAGACCACCTCCAAAGAGCTGCAGCATCATCTTGCTGCAGATGGTGTCACTGTGCATCGGTCAACAATACAGCACACTTTGCACAAGGAGAAGCTGTATGGGAGAGTGATGCGAAAGAAGCCGTTTCTGAAAGCACGCTACAGAGTCGCCTGAGGTATGCAAAAGCACATTTGGACAAGCCAGCTTCATTTTGGAAGAAGGTCCTGTGGACTGATGAAACAAAGATTGAGTTGTTTGGTCATACAAAAAGGCATTATGCATGGTGTCAAAAAAACACAGCATTCCAAGAAAAACACTTGCTACCCACTGTAAAATTTGGTGGAGCTTCCATCATGCTTTGGGGCTGTGTGGCCAATGCTGGCACCGGGAATCTTGTTAAAGTTGAGGGTCGCATGGATTCAACTCAGTATCAGAAGATTCTTGAGAATAATGTACAAGAATCAGTGACGAATTTGAAGTTATGCCGGGGATGGATATTTCAGCAAGACAATGATCCAAATCTACTCAGGCATTCATGCAGAGGAACAATTACAATGTTCTGGAATGGCCATCCCAGTCCCCAGACCTGAATATCATTGAACATCTGTGGGATAATTTGAAGCGGGCTGTCCATGCTCGGCGACCATCAAACTTAACTGAACTGGAATTGTTTTGTAAAGAGGAATGGTCAAAAATACCTTCATCCAGGATCCAGGAACTGATTAAAAGCTACAGGAAGCGACTAGAGGCTGTTATTTTTGCAAAAGGAGGATCTACTAAATATTAATGTCACTTTTCTGTTGAGGTGCCCATACTTTTGCACCGGTCAAATTTTGGTTTAATGCATATTGCACATTTTCTGTTAGTACAATAAACCTCATTTCAATCCTGAAATATTACTGTGTCCATCAGTTATTAGATATATCAAATTGAAATGGCTGTTGCAAACACCCAAATATTTAGACCTAAAAATGATTAAGATTAATAGGGGTGCCCAAACTTTTTCATATGACTGTAATTGATTTTCAAATGAAAAAAACAATAGAGGGTCTGTTTCCAAAGATTGTGAGGCTGCCCAAATGCCTTTGTGGTGTGGGATGTTGGAGTATGATGAGTTAACATCTAGTGTTCCCAAAGAAAGTCCTCCGACCACATGATGTCTTTGAGTATAGTAATAAGAGAAGATGAATCTTTTAAAAAGGACGGTAGGTCCTGTACATATCCTTGTAGGTGATGATCTATATATTCGGGTAAGTTGTAGGTTAATGAATTGATCCCTGTTATTATAGGGCAGCCTGGTGGTTTTGTCTTGTTTTTATAAACTTTTGGTAGATGGTAATAGAGAGCCATTCTAGGGGTTCCTTAACAGTTAAGAATTCCTTTTCTTTTTTATTTAGAATACCTTGTTTATCTGCCTCATTTATAAGTGTGTTGTATTTGTTTAGGAATTCACTTGTGGGATCTTTGCTCAGTTTTTTATAATATTCTGTATCTGATAGAATTCTCAAAGCTTCTGTTAGATAATAATCACGATTTTGTAAAACAATACCTCCTCCTTTGTCCGCACTTCTAATGATTAAATGTGTGTTAAGGGAGAGATTTTTTTAGAGCTTTTGTTTCTGACCATGTGAGGTTAACCTTCTTTTTATATTTAATATTTCCTTGTTGGGAGTTAATTCCTCTAAAGGCTTCAGATACAACTGAAAAGAAAGTATCAATGTAGTTGCCTCTATGATGTACAGGATAAAACTGGGACTTGGGTTTTAGAGTGGTGGATTTTGGGGTAGGGGAATTGGGATGTAGACAATTAAATCTCTCTTTTTGGGTTTCTGAAAAATTTGTGTTTCTAGTGGTTAATGACTTGGTTTGTTTTTTTTAATAATTTCAAAGTGTCTTTTTAGAGTTAATTTTCTAGTGAAGTTATTGAGGTCAAGAAATAGATTAAATTCATCTATTTTGTCAGTTGGACAAAATGATAGACCTTTCGTAAGTAGATTAATTTCAGACTTGGATAAAGTATGTGATGATAGGTTGAAAATTTTTACTGTAGATTCATTTTGTTCTTTTTTGGATTTGGACTTATTTTGGATTCTTCTTGGATGTTTTTTGTATTTTCCTACTGTGCATCCTCTTTTGGTTTTCTTTTTTTTTTTTTTTTTTTTTTTTTATAATTAACGTTTTATTGGATTTTCAAATATCGCCAATGAGTATACATAGTTAAAGACAATGTGCATGACACAACAATCATTAATCCAACAATCAGATGAGCTGGTGTATTACAACAACGGTTAACTAATAACACAATAATATTAAATGGAACGTTGGCAGTGGAGAAGAGACAAAGAGTCCTTAGGGTGAAAGGCCAAGGGTCTCAGAAGGTAAGTTTATTAAACAGGGGGTTCCCACAGATGCGTCCAGGAAGGGTCCTTAGAGAAATCATACCATGGCGCCCAAATAGCGCTAAACTTCAGTGGGGTACGAAGTTCTAAGTGGGAAAGTTCTTCCATCCGTGCTACTTGAGAGACTTTCCGTAGGAAGTGGGATACTGGAGGGGGGGATTCGGAAGTCCAGTATAGAGGAATCATAGATTTGGCGATAGCCACAAGTTGAAGCCAGAGTCGTTTGTGGGACCTAGGCGGGAAAGTGGGCCACAGATTCAAAAATATGCCTACAGGGGTCAGAGGCTCGGTGAATCCACAAACCTGGTTCAGAACCTGCTGAACGAGTGACCAGTAAGGGGATATTTTTTCACATTCCCACCAAATATGCAGGTAGGAACCTGAGGACTTATGGCAGCGCCAACACAAAGGGGATACATCAGGAGAGTACTTGTGGACTACAGTGGGTGTTCTATACCATCTGGTGACCAATTTGTAGCTTGACTCCTGCAAGCGCACACATCTGGAAAGACCTGTGGATCGCTTGAGTGCAGATGATATTTCTCCAGGGGTAAGGGACATTTGGAGGTCTGCCTCCCATATTTGCACATATGAGGGGAGCTCTGTGCCCAGTTCGCTCAGAAGGTTGGAGTAGAGAGAAGATAAAGGTCTTGGTGTACTTTGCCTCCGGAGTAGGAGCTGTTCTAGCCATGTAATTGTGCGATTGTCAGGCTCCTCCTTTAGAGCTCTCAGGTACAGTGTTTTAATCGACTGATATGTTAGGAAATTGGTATGGATGGAGAGGGGGTGTTGGGTGAACTCAGAATAAGAAGGGAAGGCCCCATCAATCAGTATAGAGTCGTAAGGTAACCGCCCGACATGTTTCGGCACTATGGGGGCCGATTCTATAAACTTGGATTCCGATAGGATTAAATCCTGAACGGACATGAGAGGAGAGGGACCTGTTGACAAAGGAAGTAGTCACCGTACCCATTGCCATGAGTCATAGACAGCTGATGTGAGTACATTGGGGGCGAGGACCTGCTTAGCCGTTTGGCGGGGGAGCCATAGTATTGCAGTAAGGGGGAAGTCTATAGTGGCTTCCTCCACTGACACACGTAGCCTCGAATTTTCACTCTGAAACCAATCAATGGTCCTTGCCAGTTGTGCTGCATGATAATATGTTCTTATATCTGGTAGACCCATACCACCCAACTTCCTAGGTCTGGTAAGCGTGCGGAACGCCACTCTAGGACGTGAATTATGCCAGACATACTTTGAAAACATTCTGCGAAGGGAGGAGAAGAATGTTAGTGGAAGAGGGATAGGGAGGGTTTGAAATAAGTATAATATCTTAGGCAGAATCATCATTTTCAATAGACTAGTTCTACCCATCCATGAGATATATGGTACATGCCAAGATTCTAATAGAGATTTGATGTTGGAGAGAAAAGGGGCGTAGTTAGAATCGTACCAGCGCCTGGGTGAGGGCGTTAAATTTAATCCTAAATACTTAATAAAGTCGTGCCGCAGTGGGAATAGGGAGGTAGCCTGTAAGTCAGATTTAACCGATGGGGGGCAATAGACACATAGGGCTTCGGATTTTGTGGTATTAATTTTAAAATTCGAGAGGGTACCGAAGGCCGTAAAGATCGTATCTATGTGAGGTAGTGCAACAGTTGGGTTGGTAAGGATTATTAAAAGGTCGTCTGCAAATGCTGCCATACTATGACATATCCCTCCAGTTACCAAACCTTTCAGCAATGGGTCCTGTCGGATACTCTGAATTAATGTTTCAATGGTCAGGACAAAAAGTAAAGGGGATAGTGGGCATCCCTGTCTGGTGCCATTTTTAATATCAAACGAGGAGGAGAGGCATCCATTAACTCTAATTTTAGCGCCAGGTCTAGAGTACAAAGCCATGACCTTCTGGACAAACATGTGTGGGAAGACAAAATACCGTAGTGTCTCTGTCATAAAGGTCCAATCTACCCTATCAAAGGCTTTCTCTGCATCAGTTGAAAGAAGTACCAATGGGGTCTTCTTACACTGGGAGTGTTGTATCAAGTGGAGTACTCGTTGGGTGTTATGTTTGCCTTCTCTGCCCGTTATAAACCCCACTTGCTCTGGGTGGACCAGGGAGGGTAGGAAGGATTTTAATCTATTAGCTACTAACTTGGCGTATAGTTTAACATCTACGTTTAGCAGGGAGATGGAGCGATAGCTACCACATTGTGTTGGGTCCTTGCCTTCCTTAGGGATGATAGAAATATGGGCTTCTAAGGCTTGGGGGGGGGGTGGAAGTGGTGGGCTTCGTCTACAGAGTTACAAACCTGGAGAAAATGGGGGAGAAGGATAGAGCTGAATTGTTTATAATAAAAGGCTGGGAGGCCATCGGGGCCAGGAGCTTTCCCCAAAGGGGTGTCAGCAAGTGCTGACTGTAGTTCTGACAGTGTAAAGGGAGTCGTAAGGGCATCTTGTTGTTGGGGAGTGAGCGATGGGAGGGAGAGAGATTGCAAGAAGGACCGGATTTTAGTAGAGCGATCCTGTAGCTCGAGAGGGGTCTCAGCAGGTCTAAGGTTATACAGTTTCTGATAGAAAGCACAAAATTCAGAAGCTATGTCTGGAGTGTCTTTTAGGCTAGAGTCTGACCGGGAAGTGATCTCCGCTACAAATATGCCATCAGTTTTCCACCCTTATTACCATGCATATAGTATTTATGGGAGGATGACAGATAGGCTTTAGCAGTTTTTAGGTTCAGGCAGTCTTTAAGAAGTTCTCTGCACAAGATCAGTTCTGAGAGAGCCCCCTGAGCCGCAGCTCGCTTATGCTGACTTTCCAAGGTTGCAATTCGGGCAAGTAGGTCGTCAATTTCTTTGGTACGTTTTTTCTTAACGTGAGAACTCAAACTAATAAATACCCCTCTGATCACGGATTTGTGGGCCTCCCAAATAACAAGGCTATACGTCAGGTGTAGTGTTTTCAGCTTGACTAGAGTCGTGGGAGCAGAGCAGGGTCTTATTAAGTCTCCAGTCATAGCTACGGGGTGGGAGGGATGAAATTTGTAACTGTACAGTGATGGGGTCGTGGTCAGAGATAGTGATAGAGCCAATGGTGGGAGAGGAGGATAAAGTTAGCTGGTTCTGGGGCAGGAAGATGTAGTCCAGACGCTGGTACGATTTGTGTGGGTTAGAATAAAATGTATAGTCCTTAACGTCGGGATTAAAGGCCCTCCATACATCTACAAGATGCATAGAGGAGAGATGCTTGGCGAGTTTACTAAGGGCAGCGAAGCTATGTGAAGATGTGCCAGTGGAGGAGTCCTGAAGGGGTTGAAGGGCAATGTTAATGTCACCACCAAACACTACAAGACCCTCTGCGAACATAGAAAATCTGTCTAGAGTATCGAGTAGCCATGTAATTTGGCCAACATTTGGTGCGTATACATTGCCAATGGTGACTAGGGTATTGGCAAAATAACCTTTAAGAAACAGGTATCTGCCCTGGTCATCACTCAAGCGAGCAACCACAGAGAAGGGAACGTCTGATTTAAAGGCAATACTAACTCCATTCTTCTTTGCAGCAGTATCGCACGAGTGAAACCAGGCAGAGTAAGGAGATTTGGGTAGATTAGGTACTTTACCTGTAGGGAAATGTGTCTCTTGGAGGAGTAGGATAGAGGATTGTGATCTTTTAAGGGCGTGGAATACCTGGGAGCGCTTGGTGGGAGAGTTGAGACCCCTGACGTTCCATGACGTGAACTTAACACAAGACATAGACAACAGTGAACAATAAACTGAGAAATACTAATAAGTATGTAAAACAAACGCTATAGTGAGGCATTCAAATTTAAACAATTATATATAATGCACTGAGCTACAGTGCCGTATCGTGGGGGGGTCGTAGAGCAGGGAGGTCGGCCCAAAAAGTCGCCAACAGAATCGATAAGGAAGCAACGGGCGTTATAAACTCTTTTAGGAGGTAAAGGCAAACAATATATAAACTATATGCGAACTAGGCCCATCCCCGGCTACGGGGCAGCACACGTGAAAAAACAACATTTTAACAAGTAAGGAATCACGGTCATAGGTCAGACAGTAAAAAGGATATAGAATATTTATGACATCACGAGAGATAATTCAGTCCTGCTCCACAGGTGCCCTCTTCCTCTGGTGCTTAGATTTCGGACGTTTCCAGGCTTCCACTTTAGGAAGATCGGGTAGAGAGGCAATGTCTGTGAAATTAAGCCATGATGGAATGGTGGCTGGATCCAATTCCAGAGGCGGACACGCAGCAAATAGGTCATCCGGATGCCGGATATTGTACAAGCGGCCATTGAAGTTGTAGGAGATCCCGAAGGGAAATAGCCATTTATACAGTATCTTAAGTGTCCGAAGACGGTCTGTGAGCAAATTCATCTGTCGTCTTTTGGCCAGGGTCACCGGGGAGATGTCCTGAAAGAATGTAATCCTGTGTCCTTCATAGGTAAAGTCCGGGGTTACGCGGGTTTTCTGCAAAATCGCCTCTTTTACTGGGAAGGACAGCAGTTTGCAGACGATGTCCCTGGGAGGTTCCCCTTCCTTAGGCTTCGGGCGCAAAGCCCTATGGGCTCGTTCAAGTTGGATATCCGAAGACAGATCGCCCTCCAAGACTGATTCCTGGAGTCTCTTTGTGAAGGTCATGGTTTCAGAGGGCGGGAAGTTCTCTGGCACCGCTCTGATACCTTGATTATTCCGCCTACCCCTGTTGTCCTTTTCCTCCATATAGGAGTGCAGAGAGTTCAGATGGGCCTGGCAAGCCGTAAATGCCATAGTAGTGGCTTCGCCATGTGCCAGGAGCGAGGTCTGTGTTTCCTCTAGGTGCTCGACTCTGGAACCAATGCTCCGGACATCTTGTTTAATATCCGCTAGTTCTTTCATGACCGGTTGCAAAGTCTTCTCAAGTAGTTTCAGCAGCCCCTTGGAGGAAATGGTGACCATGGAGGTGGAGGCGGAATCGGATATGTTTCCGTCATCCATGATGCTTTCTGCGTCGGACGCCTCTGCAGGCTAAGGAGCAACTAGAGAGCGTCTTGTTGCTGATGTGGAATTGAGTGGTGAGCGCTTCTCGAGAAACTTGTCTATTTCTGCTTGTGACTTCTTTGAGTGTTTCGGTGTAGCTCGTGGGTCTACGGGCTTATTCTGACCAATTTTGACCATGATGCAGCTATCAGGGCATGCTGGCCCACACCGGGAAGGAGCTCAATCAGGCTGGGTTAGGAAGACATAATAAGATCTAAGGGACCCTAGTAAAAAGTGGCAGGCACTCGAGGGTTAACTCACCACCCAAGAGGAGGATCCACATCGCACAGGGCCGCTGATAGCATAGAAGACAAATTTAGGGTCCACTTGTAACAGATAGAGGATTTGTCTTATAGCGAGAATCTGAAGGCCCCAAGATGGCTGCCTCTCGTTGTGAGAGTGGCGGTAGGCCCCAGGCTTTAGACAGTCCTCAGCGTCGGCCGGAGCGCGTAGGGATAGCTGAAGAAATCAGACCCACAGATGGAGGAGCCTGTCGTTGTGGGCGGTGGAGTCGCTGAGGAGCCAACTGGTAGCGGGTGGTCCCGTTCAGGCTGGTCCGCGGCGGTAAAGCAGGCGCCAAGGCGGTGGCTCTCAGCGCGGGGAGTGCAGGAGGCCGCACCCCCTGGATGTCCCGCAAGTGCAGCCAGAGCTATCGGCGGTATCCGCGGCGGTGAGAGCCAGAGGGCACTAGGCGGTCCGGCCTTGCTAGTGCCGCGGAGGCCCCTGAAGTCAAGATGGCCGGCCTCTGTGAGGAAGGGAAGGTAGGCCTCAAACCGGAGCAGCCGGTAAGAAGCTCCAATTCGCAGCCAAAAGCACCCTAAATGCACTAACAGGGCCTGGGGGAATGCCCAAGGGTGTTGGAAGTCAGTAGAGGCTAGGGTGGTAAGGATGATGAGCGGATTAGGTGAAATACGCAGGAGAGCACCAGAGTACACGTCCAGCCACTCTGCCGGCTAGCAACGCCCCCTCTGGTTTTCTTTTTTGTGGTCTCTTTTGTGGTGTGTGAACAGGATGGAAAAACTGTGTTATTTTGGCAGATGAGTTTTTGATGACCGGTGGGTATGTTGCTTCTGAGGTAAGTATGTTCTGGGTTTGTTCCTGAACATGAAACTTGATTTTGGGTGACAAGCTGGAAGGAAGTTCTAAAAAATAATTTTTATAGGTGTATTCAATATTGGAATGTGTGAGATTGGTACCAATAGGAGGACGGCGGGGTGTAGCTGCTGATGGTGTATTGTATACGGTTGTTAAAGAGTCTTCAAGAGACTTGCTTGGAACCGGAACTAACCATGAATACACATGATAAATGGCAGTTTAACTTCCTCACTACATATAATCACTCCTATGCAGTTATCAAAAATATACTTCAACAACATTGTTTTATACTTCTAAATGACCCAATCCTCAACAAAATACTTCCAAAAAATCCTACACTAACATTTCAACGAGCAAAAACCATTAAAAATATAGTCGCACCTAGCAAACTCCGCCCCCACAAGAGAACCAACACCACACAAAATTCCGTTAGAAGCAATAAAGGAGTCTTCAAGTGTGGCAAAAATCGCTGCAAATGCTGTCATTCAGTCATAAAAGTACAACCTTCACAAGCAATAGAACTGTGAAAAATTTGCCATCAAATAATTTCTCAATTGTGAAACTGACTTTGTCATTTATATAATAGAATGCACATGTGGATTACAATATGTGGGTAGGACAACTCAGCCATTCCACATTAGATTAAATAATCATAGGTCAAACGTTCCGAATGGCTATTCCAAGCATGGTTTATCAAAATATGCATTGGAAACGCCCAACTGTGACTTTCAATTTTTTAAAAATACTTTAATAGAACAAATCCCTCTGCTAGCCTCTCAAAGATTCGAGAGGCTACGCAGGAGGGAAATGTTCTGGATATTTAAACTAAACACACTATCTCCCAGAGGTTTAAACGATGTGACTGAGCTAGTTACACATTAATCTCCCCCACAGTCATACCACCATAGAAACCTCACAACCAAACCCCACCCACCACCATTCTATTCCAATATACAATATCAATGCTCTTTACATATCCCCTTCTAGATTACATCCCTGTATCATATTATGCAAACCCGGACGAGTTTCACTCTACATCAACCAGTTAATTAGACTTGTTCTTTTTTTCCCACGTCATTCATACACTGTCCCCCCACGTTCATGTCATACTCTTATATTCATCATTTCATTTTGAAACAACCTATCCACCATACCCTATGATTCTAATTACCACACATTCCATGTCCCACTGGTACTCATCCCTATTAGTCTCTGTTCAATTGTTCCATATACAACATAAACACTCATATACATTCCCGTCATATCTTTGTACAATTAGTCTCTCTTATACACAACAAAACACTTATCATATTCATCTGGATATCTCATTATCACATCATCTCCACATCTCATTATCTCCCTACCTTCCAGCATATACAGTGGGTACGGAAAGTATTCAGACCCCTTTACATTTTTCACTCTTTGTTTCATTGCAGCCATTTGCTAAAAGCAAAAAAGTTCATTTTATTTCTCATTAATGTTCACTCAGCACCCCATCTTGACAGAAAAAAACCAGAAATGTAGATATATTTGCAAATTTATTAAAAAAGAAAAACTGAAATATCACATGGTCATAAGTATTCAGACCCTTTGCAAAGTATTGAGTAGAAGCACCCTTTTGAGCTAGTACAGCCATGGGAATGATGGGAAGTCGTCTTGGGAATGATGCAACAAGTTTTTCACATCTGGATTTGGGGATCCTCTGCCATTCTTCCTTGCAGATCCTCTCCAGTTCCGTCAGGTTGGATGGTGAACGTTGGTGGACAGCCATTTTCAGGTCTCTCCAGAGATGCTCAATTGGGTTGAGGTCAGGGCTCTGGCTGGGCCAGTCAAGAATGGTCACAGAGTTGTTCCGAAGCCACTCCTTTGTTATTTTAGCTGTGTGCTTAGGGTCATTGTCTTGCTGGAAGGTGAACCTTCGGCCCAGTCTGAGGTCCAGAGCACTCTGGAAGAGGTTTTCTTCCAGGATATCTCTGTACTTGGCCGCATTCATCTTTCCTTCAATTGCATCCAGTCGTCCTGTCCCTGCAGCTGAAAAACACCCCCATAGCATGGTGCTGCCACTACGTTTCACTGTTGGGATTGTATTGGGCAGGTGATGAGCAGTGCCTGGTTTTCTCCACACAATACGCTTAGAATTAACGCCAAAAGTTCAATCTTCGTCTCATCAGACCAGAGAATTTTATTTCTCATAGTCTGGGAGTCCTTCATGTGTTTTTTGGCAAACTCTATGTGGGCTTTCATATGTCTTACACTGAGGAGAGGCTTCCTTCGGGCCACTATGCTATAAAGCCCTGACTGGTGGATAGCTGCAGTGATAGTTGACTTTGTGGAACTTTCACATCTCCCTACTGCATCTCTGGAGCTCAACCACAGTAATCTTTGGGTTCTTCTTTACCTCTCTCACTAAGGCTCTTCTCCCACGATTGCTTAGTTTGGCTGGACGGCCAGGTCTAGCATGAGTTCTGGTCGTCCCAAACTTCTTCCATTTAAGGATTATGGGGGCTCTTAGGAACCTTGAGTACTGCAGAAATTCTTTTGTAACCTTGGCTAGATCTGTGCCTTGCCACAATTCTGTCTCTGAGCTCCTTGGGCAGTTCCTTTGACCTCATAATTCTCATTTTCTCTGACATGCACTGTGAGCTGTGAGGTCTTATATAGACAGGTGTGTGCCTTTTCTAATCAAGTCCAATCAGTTTAATTAAACACAGCTGGACTCCAATGAAGGAGTAGATCAGAAGGAAATGGACATCATGTGAGTTAAATATGAGTGTCACAGCAAAGAGTTTGAATACTTATGACCATGTGATATTTCAGTTTTTCTTTTTTAATAAATTTGCAAAAATATCTACATTTCTGTTTTTTTTTCTGTCAAGATGGGGTGCTGAGTGAACATTAATGAGAAATAAAATGAACTTTTTTGCTTTTAGCAAATGGCTGCAATGAAACAAAGAGTGAAAAATTTAAATGGGTCTGACTACTTTCCGTACCCACTGTACATATTGTTCTCCCAATCCCACACCTACAGTATATATACACAACTGGATCTACATTCTCACACACTCTGCCTAGCAATATTCTTTCTCAATACCCCATTAACCACATTCCATAAGGTTTAACTATCATATACTTCACCTCATACGATACACATCTCTATCATTTTTTACTCATCACTTTATACATAATAAAAACATTTTTACACATTTTCCCTATATTACATGTACCAATCTGCTCTTACTTACAATTCACCAACATACATTATTCCTATCACAGTATATATCCTTTTTATAATTAAACGTCCCAAGTATCCTTACCAGGGCATCTCTCTTCCTTTTCAATACCAGTATGCATGCGCGTACTTTCATAACACTCACATATAACCACTATAGCCCTATCCTTACATCGAAATGCCGACAAGTTTCTAATGCGCATGCACGCACTTTCGGTTTAAACATCGCAAAATTATAGCACAGCAAAAGCGCGCTTTGGTCCCAAGTCATGCGCAAATGCTGGAATCTCCATTTATCTATATAAGACTCCTGTTATCCATGTATTACCCACACAGCCCGCCCATTTACAAGCAGCAATATCTATCACCGTCTAAGTCTAAAAATACTTTTCAATAGGTATATCGTTTATCCCCATTATACCAACAAGCCTATTTTTTATTAACAAGTCTATGTTGTCCTTTTTTATATACATATGCATACAGAAGACCCACTAAAAATTTTACGCAATATGTTTTTAGATGGTACTGAGGTCCTACACTGGAGTGTACTTTACAGCCATCTGACAAGTAAGATATCCTAAATATTCTTTATAATGTATGTTATCATCGTATATATTTATTAGTTTTAAACATTATATGTGAGTCATATGATATGTACTAGAACTTTACTAGCATGAAAATATACACATATCGACACAAATGTCACTATTACTAATAGAAATATGTACATTTGGACAAAAAAATGTTTTGTTTTTTTATGTAGCAGTTACTGATATAGTTATTGTATATATATTTCTCTGGTATGTGTTTTACGTTTTATATACATATCTTAATATGAAATATTATTACTTAGCCAGCATGATTGTACTTCCTTGGTTATTTTATTTTTATTTTATATGTTATAGTTGCTGTTAATTGAATCTGATGAAGGGGTTCACTGTAATCAGTGAAAAATACCCCAAAATGCGTTATCCATTTTACCTCAATAAACTATGAACAGTTTGCTAAATCTCCATGTCAATTGAATCATACATTCAAAAGATGAACGTGCATCCTGGTAATTTTCAAAGAGTCTTAGTACTCTTTCAGATTTTTTCCTACATTTTGTACGATACTGATATATTCAGTTTGTCGTATGCCAGAGGCCGTTGCCCTCTATATCTGCATTATCTTTCTTAGTATTTTATTTTTATCTGTATGACATCATAAAACAGTCACTATCGTGACTTGGTGCATGAAGTTCTAAGGAGTGCATCCTTCCTGTTTTTTTCATTTCCTTTTGTAAAACATTTGTATTACAGGTAAAGATTGTGGTGGACGGCCAAGCTGTGTGGGCTTTGCACTCGATGGGCTCTCTCAACTGCAATAGCTGTGGAGAATGGTGCCTTAAGAAAAATGACGCAAAGCTACTGCTCCAGGAAAGTCTCTGGCACCCTGCCTTCTGCTCTTTCAGGGAATCCAATAACACTGGTCTATAAATAAAATGTTTTTTTCTTTCACAGAAACAAAAATATGCGGATTTCAAATATATTTTAAGATTTTTTCCATCAGGCGGGGTTTTTTTGTGACAGGCATTTAAACTTTAATGTAAATATTAATATTAACATAATACATACTCAATCAAGATTATTTAAAACACAGCTTATCTAAAATTTCTTTCATTATTTACGGGAATATTTTGCGTCCGGGATGTCTCTCTTTGTAGTCCAACAATAGTCAGCCAGCATGGTGGTGCTCCACTTGCCTTGGTACCTTCGTTCCATTGTAGAAATCTGCTGATGAAAACGCTCCCCATGCTGGTCACTAACAGCACCAAGATTTTCTGGGAAGAAGTCCAGGTGGGAGTCCAAGAAATGAAGTTTTAACCCCTTAATGACCTTGGACAAACTAAGTCCTGGGCGCAAGGTACTTCGCACACCAGGGCGTAATACTATGCCAGAGGCCTGCCGACCACTATCTGGGCGGGCGGCATCGGAACTGGGTGTTAGCTGTAACTGACAGCCAATACCCTGCACCATAACCACTAGTTGGAACTGAGTTCCAATCAGAGGTTTTAACCCCTAGGTTGCCGTGGTCAAACATGACCGCGGCATCCAAGGGGTTCCACCATGTTGCCGCCCCCCTCGGCGAGATCGGGGGGTGCCGATATCTATAATCTGCAGCCCAAGGTCTGCTCAGTGACCCCAGGCTGCCTGGAGACCCCACTACCTGGTTGATCCTGCTGGGGCCTCCGGAAGTCTTCCTGTATAGACTGCAAGACACTTGTATGCTCATGTCTTGCAGTCTATAGTACTGAGCCAACGATCATAGCATCGTTGGCTCAGGTGTCCAAATGGGACACATCAAAAAGTAAAAAAAAAAAGTGCAAAAAAAAAATAAAGTATGTGAAAAAAAAATTAATAAAATAATAAATCCCCAAAAATTCCCTTTTCTTATATAAAATGAATTATATTAAAAAAAAAAAACTAAAAATGAATAAAAACAATACATATTTGATATCTCTGCATCCGTAACAACCTGTACAATAAAACAAACAATATTTAACGTACACGGTGAACGTCGAAAAAAAAAAAAAGGAAAAAAAAAGCCAGAAGTAATGATTTTTCGCCATCTCGCCTTATAAAATATGCCATAAAAAGTGTTCAAAAAGTCATATCTACCCCAAAACAGTACCAATAAAAAGCACAGTTTGTCCCTCAAAAAATAAGCCCTAAACCAACTCTGTAAACTGCAAAATAAAAATGTTACGCATCTCAGAAGATGGCGATACAAAAATAACTGATTTATGACACCAAAAGGATTTTTGTTCTGCAAAATTAGTATCGCATAAAAAAACAATATAAATGAGGTATCGCCGTAATCGTACCGACCCGCAGAATAAAGGTAGCATGGTACTTACGCTGTACGCTGGATGTCGGAAAATTTAATAGGTAAAACACAATGCCAGAATTGATGTGGTTTTTTTTTAATCCCCCAAGAAAAAGTTTAAATTTATTCAATAAGTTTTAGGCGCCCAAAGATGATGTAAGTACAAAATACATCTCACCTCGCAAACAACAAGCCCTTATATGGTGACATCACCAGAGAAATAAAGAAAATATAGCTTGTACAATGTGAAGACAAAAACCCCAAAAATCGCCAAATCATTAGAACACAACTGGCTGTGTCAGGAAGGGAATGTATAAGCTGCGTGTGCGTATATCAGGGGACAAACCAAATTTAGACCTTATGAGGGATAATGAACCAGAAGTGACCCCCAGAGTAACCCCCCCCCCCCAATAATAGGAACTACTGAGGAAATAGAAGGGAATTTGGTGTTCCCAAAGCACTCCGCACTGCTTACATATTCATTCTTTACCATCCACTGTGCAGTCACATCTGGGATACTAATGCTCACTACACCCCTTGATAAATTCTTTGAGGGGTGCAGTTTTCAAAATGCGGTCATTCCCTAACACATTCGTAAAGATTGCAAACATCTGAATCTGTGCTCCAAAAGCCACATTAGCGCTCCTTCCCTTCTGTGTACCCAAACTTAAGTTTATGCCCACATGTATGACACTGGTGTACCCAGGATAACGTACTGAATGTCATATGTGGGTATAAACGGCTGTTTGGGCACAGTCGGGCACAGATTGGATGGTTTGGTTTTTGGACACCATTACACTTTTGCAGAGCTGAAACACCAGTAAAGTGGAATCCCCTGACATGCCACCCCATTTTGGAAACTACACCCCTGAGGGATTTTATCCAGGGGTACAGTGAGCATTTTTATCCCCCAAGCATTGCTATAATTTATTATCCATAAATGAATACGCAGCTGATGGTGAAAATGACAATTTTTCCAGGAATACGTAATTTCAGTGCGTAATATGTTGTGCCCGGCTTTTATCACAGATGAATGCTCCAAAAGCTGTTGTGCCCGGGATCCCCGTTTTAACAGTTTTTGGAATGTGTGTCTACTGACACAAGCTGGGTAAAACATATCGGGCACTGAAATGAAGTATCTATGGAAAAATGTCATTTTTAACTTTTCATTATCAGCTGCACATTCATTTCTGGATATTAAATTAATGCAACACTTAAGGGTTAATAATGCTCACTACCCCACTTGATAAATCCCTTGAAGGGTGTAGTTTCCAAAATGGGGTGACATGTCTGTGGATTCCACTTTACTGGCAATTCAGGGGCTCTGCAAAAGTGGCATGGTGTCCAAAAACCAAACTGTGCTCCAACAACTAAAATAGCGCTCCTTTCCTTTTGTGCCCAGCTGTGCCCAAACAGGTTTATACCCACATATGGCATTAAGTACGTTATCCTGGGTACAACAGTGTCATACATGTGGGCATAAACTGCCATTTGGGCACAGAGCAGGGTGCAGATGTGAAGGAGTGCTATGTGCTTTTGGAGCGTATATTTAGATTGTCGGTTTTTGGACGCCATGTCACATTTGCAGAGACCATAACATTGTCCCTACAAAATGGGGTCACTTCTTGGGGAATTCCAGTTTACTGGCACCTCCAGGGATCTGCAAAAACAACATGGCATCCAGGAAGTCCCTCTAAATCTATACTCCAAAAGCTAAAAAAACAGTGCTCCTTCCCTTCTGAGCCCTGCTGTGTGCCCAAGCAGCGGTTTACACCCAAATATATATTTTTTTTATCCCTGGGATATCCCACTTAATAGTTTTAGGAGTGCGTGTCTCTGATGCCACAAAGTGGCCGCAACGTATTAGGCACTGAAATTGGGTATTTCTTTAAAAACTTTAAATTTCACTTTGTACATTATTTTTTGGGAAGTATTTTTAGGCTCAAAATGATAATACCCCTTGATACATTCTTTTAGAGGTGTAGTTTCTAAAATGGGGTCACTTTTGACAGGTTCCTATTGTATTGGTATTGTAGGGGCTCTGCAAATTCGACATAGTACCTGAAAAATATTCCAGCCATTTCTGCCCTCCAAAAGCCAAATAGTGCTCTTTCCATTCTGAGCCCCACCATGTACCCATACAGCAGATTACAACCACATATGAGGCATTTCTGTGTTCAGAAGAAATTGTGTAACAAACTGTGGTGTGGTTTTTCTTCTTTAACCACTTGCAAAGATTAAAAATATGTCGCTAAATGGACGGTTTATTGGAAAAAAAAAGTATTTTTTCATTTTTACGTCCCAAAGTCAATAAAATCTGTGAAACAAATGTGAGGGCAAAATGCTCACTATACACCTAGATAAATTCTATGAGGGGTGTAGTTTCCAAAATGGGGTGACTTTTTGGGAGTTTCCATTATATTAGTACTTTGGGGGCTCTGCAAATGAGACATGGCACCTGAAAACTATTCCAGCAAAATCTGCCCTCCAAAAGCCAAATAGCGCTCTTTCCATTCCGAGCCCCATCATGTACCCATACAGCAGTTTACAACCACATATTGGGTATTGCCATGTTCAGGAGCAATTGTTTAACAAACTGTGGGGTGCTTTTTCTCTTTTAACCCCTTGTGAAAATGAAAACTTTGGGGATAAAGTGACGTTTTAGTAATTTTTCATTTATACATCCCAATGTTAGTAAAATCTGTGAAACAGCTGTGGGGTCAAAATGCTCACTATACCCCTTGATGAATTCTGTGAGGAGTGGTTTCCAAAATGGAAATTATGCAATAACAAAATTCATGTCACAAAAAAACTGAGCCTGATGGAACAATTCTGACAACATATTCGAATTCAGAATGTGAAATATAACTATAATTGCTATTTAATTTTTTTTTAAAAAAATCACGTTGACCAGTGTTCATCTGGGCACGCAAACGACACGGAATAGCTCAAACCGTTATGCTAGTCTTCAAAGAAGGCTCCAAAAGGTTCCTTTAAAGTGATAGTCCAGGGAGTAGTAATATACTTACTTGGTCGCGAGCATTGCTGATGATGGACCTGAAGGTTCTGGTGATGTCACGACCCCTGGGTCATGTGATCCAATGCAGCGTTCAGGCTCAGGTTGTGGCATCTAAGGGGTTGACACCCTACATTCCTCTTCCTTCTCCTGGGCTGACTAGCGATGTGGTGGTGATACGACCTGGGTCCGGGGCTATTGCCAGAAATTAAAGGGGTTGTCGAGGCAAATTTTTTTTTATTTTAAATAGGCCGGGGAGGTGATAAAAAAAAAAAAATCCTCACCTTTCCCCGGTGTCTCCCGGCACCGTCCGGACCTGCCTGGTCCATTGTTGTCTTCTGGTGGAAGTTCCCACCACATGTGACTGCTGAGGCTAATCAACGTGAAGGACACGTGTCACTGCCTGTGCCTGTGACGTCCCAGGGTCACTTCCTGAGGCCCACTGATTGGTCTCATCGGTCATGTAACTGCTGAGGTGAATCAGCGGCTTCAGCGGAAGTGACCTGGGACGTCACAGCTTGCGAGGTGTTTTACTTCTACAAGACACCAAAGCAGCAGGACTGGACCGCGCTGGGAGGACACGGCCTGTGCTGGCTGACGGTACAAATATATAGAATAAGAGCAGATACTGAGCATAACATAGCATACAGGGCAAGAGAAGTGACACTGTGCAGTCTCAGTATACAGACATAAATGAAGAAAATCAGCACAGCTATTGGAAATGTTTATTGCAATTTTATTTAGCACAGTGGCTTCAGGTTTCATAAGTGTCCCCCCACTCACTTATGACATACTTTCCAACTTTCAGAGGACAAAAAGCCACAGAAGTGTGGCAGCACACACACAGCATTATGTCCCACTTATGTCTCCTATGATCCCACCCCTTTTTACCCCAACACAGTAATTGCGTGCTTCAATGTATAACACACAGATCCCACCACACATTATAGCAATAAAGTTAGTAAGAGTACATATGTCCATCAAGTTCAACCATGGGATGGAAAAGGACATGCCATTTAAGCCTTTTTTGAAGCTGACTCCTGTGACCAGCTCCTGGGGTAGGCTATTCCACAGATTTACAGTTCTTACAATGAAGAAACCTTATCGCCTCTGCAGACTAAATCTTATTTTATCTAGATGGAGGGAGTGCCCCCTTGTCTTTTGTGGGGATTTTTCATGGAACAGCTTTTCCCCATATTTCTTGTATCGACCATTTATGTAGGTTTATCATATCTCCCGTTAAATGACTCTTCTCCAGACTAAACAAATTTAACTTTTATTACTCCTCCTAGCTGAGGTCACCATGTTTCTTATCAATTTTGTGGTCCTCTGTTGAACTTTTCCAACTCTAGGACATCATTTATTTGAACTGGTGCCCAGACCTGAACTGCATATTCCAGATGGGGCCGCAACAATGATTTATAAAGTGGTAATATTACATCCCTGTCCGGCGAGTCCATACCCCTTTTAATACATGACAATATCCTGCTGGCCTTGGAAGTAGCAGATTGACATTGCATGCTGTTATTTAATCTATAATCTACTAGTACACCCAGGTCCTTCTTCACCAGTGACTTCACCGGCTTTAATCACCTTAGGACCGTGTTGGTGAACCTATGTCACGGGTGCCAGAGGGGGCACTCAGAGCCCTCTCTGTTGGCAAGCGCGCCATCAGCCTGATCGCTCACTAACGGGGAATCCAAGCACACCGCCAGGGCAACGAAGGAGTGGCTTCGTAAGAAGCATTTCAAGGTCCTGAAGTGGCCTACCCAATCTCCAGATCTCAACCCCATAGAAAACCTTTGGAGGGAGTTGAAAGTCCGTGTTGCCCAGCGACAGCCCCAAAACATCACTGCTCTAGAGGAGATCTGCATGGAGGAATGGGCCAACATACCAGCAACAGTGTGTGCCAGCCTTGAAGACTTACAGAAAATGTTTGACCTCTGTCATTGCCAATAAAGGATATATAACAAAGTATTGAGATGAACTTTTGTTATTGACCAAATACTTATTTTCCACCATAATTTGCAAATAAATTCTTAAAAAAATCAGACGATGTGATTTTCTGGATTTGTTTTCTCATTTTGTCTCTCATAGTTGAGGTCTACCTATGATGTCAATTACAGGCCGGCCTCATCTTTTTAAGTGGGAGAACTTGCACAATTGGTGGCTGACTAAATACTTTTTTTTCCCCACTGTACACAGTCATCAATAAAGTTTACATTTCACCCAATCCCTGTCCTGTCCATACCTGATCTTTATAGAGTAAAATACACCTCTAGCGATATCCATTACACGCTAAAATAATAGAAATAACGATTATCAATAGAGATGAACGTATAAATTGCTACAATTTTTATAGGGGGATAGAAAATTATATTTTTATGTAAATTTGCATGCACAAAATGGATGGCGCATTTCTTCGATTTTGGCGTTTCTTTAACACCCGCACCTGTAAATATATATATGTGTGTGGTATGTATGAATTCCTCACATATTGCACTTTTTGGAAAGTACATTTTGTTTTCAGAAAGGGACTGCTTGACCCGGCACTTTAGTGGCAAATTTGAATTTTTGTGCAATTTTTGCTTAAAATCTCTGTTTGCTGCAAAGTTGCATGAAGGTGGTTGTATATATGATATATTAAGTTGTGTTTTTATATACGGTATGCTGTGAAATCTCACAGTTTTCTAGGTGCAGTATAGATTTTTAACATATTAGTGAATAACAGCAAAATCTTGCTTGTCTTCTACATCAGTGTTTTTGAGAGTACAAGCTCTTGTTGTAGTTGATGTTTGTGCAGTGGCGTAACTAGGAATGGCTGGGCCCCAAGGCGAACATTTGACATGGGGCCCCCCCCCCGAACCGCTACCCCCAATCGACGCCCCCCCCCCCCCCGGACCACCCCCTCCCCCCAAAAAAAAACCGCATTCCTGCGCACACTATTATATGCTATATTGGCTCCTGCACACAGTATTATGCCCCACAGTGGCCCCTGCACACAGTATCATGCCCCATAGTGGCCCCTGCACACAGTATCATGTCCCATAGTGGCCCCCACACACAGTATCATGCCCCATAGTGGCCCCCGCACACAGTATCATGCCCCATAGTGGCCCCCGCACACAGTATCATGTCCCATAGTGGCCCC
Source organism: Leptodactylus fallax (assembly GCA_947044405.1). Lineage (NCBI taxonomy): Eukaryota > Metazoa > Chordata > Amphibia > Anura > Leptodactylidae > Leptodactylus > Leptodactylus fallax. The sequence goes on from CAMRHE010000233.1 coordinate 351,287, forward strand.
CGCACACAGTATCATGTCCCATAGTGGCCCCTGCACACAGTATCATGTCCCATAGTGGCCCCTGCACACAGTATCATGTCCCATAGTGGCCCCTGCACACAGTATCATGTCCCATAGTGGCCCCTGCACACAGTATCATGTCCCATAGTGGCCCCTGCACACAGTATCATACCCCATAGTGGCCCCTGCACACAGTATTACATCCCATAGTGACCCCTTCACACACTATTATTCCCCATATTGGCCCCTGCACACAGTATCATACCCCATAGTGGCCCCTGCACACAGTATTACATCCCATAGTGGCCCCTGCACACAGTATTACATCCCATAGTGGCCCCTTCACACACTATTATTCCCCATATTGGCCCCTACACACAGTATCATACCCCATAGTGGCCCCTGCACACAGTATTACATCCCATAGTGGCCCCTGCACACAGTATTACATCCCATAGTGGCCCCTTCACACACTATTATTCCCCATATTGGCCCCTGCACACAGTATCATGCCCCATAGTGACCCCTGCACACACTATTATTCCCCATAGTGGACCACCCATGAACAATTATTATACTTTGGTGTCTTTTCAGACCCCAGAGTATAATGATCGGAGACCCAGGGGAGGATAGAAACATAAAAAAACAACGTTGCTTACCTGTTCCTCGCTCCGGTGCATGCCTGTGCGCTACTTCGGCCTTCTTCAATATTGGACCAGGCCGGCGTCACATGACGCGGGCCGGTGTAGCTACGCAAAATGACGTCCGCTGACGTCACCAAACAGGCCCGAAGCCTGGAGAAGCGCAGGAGAGGTAAGTACAGTGTTTTTTATGTTCCCTCACCTCCCCGGGCCTCTGATTATTATACTCTGGGGTCTTTTCAACGACCCCGGAGTATAATGATAGCAGAGATTGTGGTTTTCGGCCCGCGGCCTCACATACCTAACCCCGCTCCAGCTTACAGCCGCCTCCGCAGAATCGGAAGCGCAGGCGGCCGTGAGCGGGACCCCAGGGAATGGTAAGTATATAGGGCCCGTTACCTGCTGGGGTTACTCCAGCAGGTAACGGCCTATTAAAAAAAAAAAAAAAAGAAAGCCCCGTAATGTCCCGGTCCCTGTGGCAGCTGCTACCCCGATAGTTACGCCCCTGTATTTGTTGTATATATAAACTGTGTACTCCTTGATTTTTTATTTTAAAAAGATAACCAATTGAGACACATGTAATCTTCAGGTTGTCTACTTTCAAAAAATATATAGGTTTAGGGGTTCACTTGCTTTGCACGGTGTGTAATCCCTACATTTTATAGGATGATACTTTTTTAACATTTCCAGCTTTAACCCCTTAACCCGACCATTTTTCATTTTTACATTTTCGTTTTTCCCTCCCCACATTCCAAGAGCCATAACTTTTTCATTTCTTAGTTCACAGAGTCACATGATGGCTTATTGTTTGCGAAACAAATTGTACTTTGTAATGGCATCATTCAATATTCTGTGCAATGTACTGGGAAGCTGGGAAAAAATTCAGAATGAGGTGCAATTGGAGAAAAACTGCATTTGTGCCAATTTCATATGGGTTTACTTTTAACGGCGTTCACTGTGTGGTAAAAATGACATGTCACCTGTATTCTGCAGGTCAGTGCGAACAAGTTGATACCAAATTTATATAGTATTTGTAATGTTTTGATACCTTTTAAAAAATTAAAAGGTTTGCAAAATAGAAAAAAATTTTTGTGTCACCATATTGTGACACCTGTAACTTTTTCATATTTACATGTATGGAGCTGGGTATGGCATATTTTTATGCGGGACAACATGACGTTTTTATTGATACCATTTGGGGAAAGATCTGATGGTTTGATCACTTTTTATTAAATTTTTTATAGGAGGCAAAGGTGGCCATTTTGACTTTTTTCGCCGCTACGCAGTTCACCGTATGGGATTAATATTTTAATAGTTCGGGCATTTTGGAGCGCGGGGATACCTAATGTGTTTATGTTTACGTTTGTTTATTTAGTTTTATATCTGATCTAGGGAAAGGGGGGTGATTTTAACTTTTGTGTTTTTTTAATACTTTTACTTTTATGAACAGATCCCCTAGGGACCTTGAAACCTAGGGGGTCTGATCGCTCATACTATTCACTGCAATACTACTGTATTGCAGTGAATAACAAAATGCCTTTACTTCTATTAGACGATACCTCTGGCATAGTGTAATAGATCTAATGTAATAGATCTAATGTAATGCAACCTATCTCCGCCCTCCGATGACGTTCTAGAGAGCGGCGATCGGGGAAAAATGGCGGCGCCCGTGGCGCCTGCGCAATTTAGACGCCGCGGTCCCGTTTGACCGCGACATCTAAATGGTTAACAGCCGCGATCGGTGCAGGCACCGATTACTGCTGTTAGCGGCAGGTCCTGGCTGTATTATACAGCCGGCATCTGCCCTGTATGGAGAGAGCTCAGCTCCTGAGCTCTCTCCATACATCGTCATGCGACTCAGGACGCACTATTACGCCCTGGGTCACTAAGGGGTTAAAACAGATTTTTGCTCATTCCAGTTCTAGTGATTTTCTGAAGACATGTGCATGCAGGTGTAGACCTTAGTGATATGAATGAACTCTGCACATGTTGAACTCTTATTTTTAGGAGGTTTGGTGCATATAACTTTTTGTTTGGTTTCCACTTTTAGCAACTAATATACATTTATTTGCCGCATTTTTTTTTATTTTATAAAACATTCACTTTACATCAAAATTGCATGAAGGTGCTTGTTCGCATACAGTACCAAATGGCATTCTGACAATGCTGCAAGTGTCTACTTTAACAAAATATATACCTATATACCTTTCAGTACAAAGCTGTTTGTATTATTGAAAGCTCTGTAAAGCCCCATTTACACGACTGTATTTTGCGGGTCCGTAACCGTCTGCAATTGTGGATCCACACAGGACACTTGTTGCTCTGCTGCCATGACAATTAGGTCAGCTAATTGTATTTTGCTGATAATGGAACGGACAGTGTAGGTTATCTCTCTATGTAACCACAAACATAACATTGCGTTTACTGCAAGTCCGTTCTCTCCTCTGCAGTCTGTAAGTTTGTTTTTCTATAAACCTGTGTAATGTAATATATATTTACTCTGCATATTATTTGATCTGCATTTACATTAGATATCTAGTAATCATAATAAATAATCTTTCATTGTAAAGGCAATGTCTATAATCAGGGTTAGGCAACCTTTGGCACTCCAGCTGTTGTAAAACTATAACTCTCACAATGCATACTTGCTATACTGTTCTTGGAGATCCCATGGAAGTGAATGGAGCATGTTGTAGTTTCACAGCAGCTGGAGTGCGGAAGGTTGCTGACCCCTGGTCTATATCTAGTAAAGTACAGGAAGTGAGAATAAGGCAAAGCTGCTGAGAGAGAGAGATTGGAAAACCCCTTTAAACGCCCCAACTCAGGTCAAGATTGGATTATAAGGCAGCACTCTTATTGGTTCAGCATCTCAAACCTTAAAGCAACGGCTATGAACAGTGCTACACTGAAACTGGTCTACACTGCAACTTTTTTTAGTGCTGCTGATTGATTTTAACTATTGACAGCTACAGCCACAAGTCAGTGTATTAATTTGTAATTCAGCTGTAGCTCAAAAGTTAAAATCAATTTGTAGCACTACCAAAAGTTGTAGTCTCCAGCCAACTATCGCCCTATCTCACTGTTCCCATATGCCTCAAAACACGTCCACTTTGAACTATCCTCCTATCTCTCGTCCAACTTACTCTTTGACAGACTACAGTCAGCCTTCCGACCCCATAACTCCACAGAAACCGCTCTAACCAGTCTCAAACGACCTAATAGCTGCAAAAGCGAAGCGGCACTTCTTTGTTCTTCTCCTCCTTGACCTTTTCTTCACCTTCCACACAGTCAAACACTCCCTCTTGTTACAAACTCTCTCATCCCTTGGCATCATAGACTTCTCGCTCCTGGATCTCCTCAGACCTCACCAATTGCACATTCAGTGCCTCCCACTCGCACACCAACTCCTCACCGCAACCTCCTTCTATAGATTTCCCCCAAGGCTCTGTTCTAGGACTCCTCCTGTCCTCCATCTATACCCTCGGCCAACTTACATAATCACACGGGTTTCAATAGCATTGCTACATCAACGACACTCAAATGTATCTGTCTGGACCAGACATTACTGCTCTGTTTTCCAGAATCCCAAAATGTCTAGCAACTATAGCCTCCTTCATCTACTCCTGCTTTCTCAAACTCAACATGGAGAAAACTGAGTTCATCATCCTCGCCCCACCTCGCACAAACCTCCTACATGACCCATCTATCAAAGTTAACGGGACCACACTTACCCCAGTCCCACAGGTCCGTTGCCTTGGGATAACCTTGGACTCTGGCCTATCCTTCAAGCCACACATCCAAGCCCTAAATACCTCCTGTTGACTCTATCTCAAGAACATACATCAAATCCACTTCTTCCTAACCCCTGAAACTACAAAAATTCTATTCCACATCCTCATAATCTCCTGCTTAGACTATAACACCCTTCTCCATGGCCTCCCAGCAAATGTTCTTGCCCCCCCTCCAATCCACTTTAAAGTCTTCCACTCGCTTAATCCACCTGTCCCTGTACGGGAATTACCAGTTGAGCAATTCCCCAGTGCTGCTGCAGAAAGCTGAGAGGAAGGAATGACAGAGACAGTGTTTCCTAAACTCACCCAGCCGCTATCCCTGCCTATTTGCCACACTGTCCTAATGACAGGAGCAACTGGGCGGCAAAACCCTTCCTAGAAATAAGTGACAACACAGAACGCAGACAGGACAAACAACAACAAAGGGAGGTCAGCTAGCCAAGGGGTTGGCAACAGTCCAGCAATGCAGTACCAAAACGAAATCCAAGAGAATAGTCAAAATCAAAGCCAGAGGTCAGGATTAAGAATACAATAATAACAGAAGAGGAGCTAGCAGGGACAAAGTCACAGGACAGAATCTCAATAGTCAGCGACCATGTGTGGGCTGATGACCTGTTTACAGCAAGTCCAGGACCTGCCCCAGACTTGATTGGTAGACAGGCTGTCAATCACACAGGCTAGGCTAAGATTAACTATTGAGGAGCTGAAAGAAACAAGGTGCAGGAGACAGGTGAGGCTGAAATTCAATTACATAGTCTAGTACAGTGTTCAGACTGAACAACAAGAATCTTAAGCAAGGAATCAAACTGAACACGCCTCCTGCGCAACAGCATGCGAGCAGAGGGTGGCGCAGAGACCTGAAAAGGCAGAGACGTTACAGTCCCCCTGTTTTTGATCAGCTGTTCCCCTCTGCCAATCCCTTCACTGGCTACCCATCGCCCAGTGAATAGAGTTCATAATGTTAAAGAGGAAAGAGGTTGTCCAGGATATTTTTTTTTCTTACATTAGGCTGGGGAAGGTGGTGGAAGTCCTCGCTGGCTGTGATGTTCACGGTCCCTTTCCTTACGCCGCTGATGGTTCTCAGCAGTCACGTGCAGCGAGGACTTCCGCCAGAAGAAAACACCGAAGCAGAAGGAATGGATCACACTGGGAGACACTGGGAACAGGTGAATATGTTTTATTTTTTGTTTTCATTTTCACCTCCCCTCGCCTAATATAAAAAAATCAAAAAAAATAATCCTGGAAAACCCCTTTAACGCTTACATACAAAGCCATCCACAACTTGACCCGCTACCTGCCCACAAGTAACCTCTCTCAAGACCTCCTACTCCACTCTTCACACAACTGTGTATCCAAGACTTCTTCTGTGTGTCCCCCATATTCTGGAACTCACTACCATGACACATATGACTCTCCCCCACAGTCACATGCTTCAAAAGACCTTGAAGACTCACCTATTCAGGAAGCCCTACAACCTCCAATAATGCTACTGCCACCACACCACCATCCAGAGGCGTAACTAGGAATGGCTGGACCCCAAGGCGAACATTTGACATGGGTCCCCCATAACTGCATCCCCCCCACACAAACTCCATTCCCCGCATTCCTGCACACACTATTATGCGCCATAGTGGCCCCTGCACACACTATTATGCGCCATAGCGGCCCCTGCACATATAATGATGCGCCATAGTGGCCCCTGAACACACTATTATGCCCCATAGTGGCCCCTGCACGCACTATTATGCCCCAAAGTGGCCCCTGTACACAGTATTATGCCCCATAGTGGCTCCTTCACAAAGTATTATGACCCATTGTGGACCACCCATGAACAATTATTACAGTCTGGGGTCTTTTCAGCCACCCCTGCTTCCGCAGAATGAGAAGCGTAGGCGGCCGTGAACAGGAGCGGGCGATCGGTAAGTAAATAGGGCCCGTTACCTGCCGGTGTTACTCCAGCAGGTAATGGCCTGCCGGGCCCCCTAATGTCCCAGGCCACGCCTGCTGCTACCCCGGTATTTACGCCACTGCCACCATCTTAACAGCCTGTACCCTCACCTACTGTCTCTATCACCCTTCCCTCATAGACTGTAAGCCCTTGCCGGCAGGGCCCTCTAACCCACTGTACTATAGTACTTGTTTGTGTGTTGTATGGTAATCCTCAACTGTACAGTCATGGCCAAAAGTTTTGAGAATGACACAAATATTATATTTTCACATGATCTGCTGCCCTCTGGTTTTTATGTGTGTTTGTCAGATGTTTTTATCACATACAGAAATATAATTGCATTCATATTATGAGTAACAGAAGCTTATATTGACAGTTAGAATGAGTTAATGCAGCAAGTCAATATTTGCAGTGTTGACCCTTCTTCTTCAGGACTTCTGCAATTCTCCCTGGCATGCTCTCAATCAACTTCTGGACCAAATCCTGACTGATAGAAGTCCATTCTTGCAGAATCAATGCTTTAATTTTGTCTGAATTTGTTGGTTTTTGTTTGTCCACCCGTCTCTTGATGATTGACCACAAGTTCTCAATGGGATTAAGATCTGGGGAGTTTCCAGGCCATGGACCCAAAATCTCTATGTTTTGTTCCCTGAGCCATTTAGTTATCACCTTTGCTTTATGGCAAGGTGCTCCATCATGCTGGAAAAGACATTGTTGAGCGCCAAACTGCTCTCGGACGGTTGGGAGAAGTTGCTCTTGGAGGACATTCTGGTACCATTCTTTATTCATGGCTGTGTTTTTAGGCAAGACTGTGAGAGAGCCGATTCCCTTGGCTGAGAAGCAACCCCACACATGAATGGTTTCAGGATGCTTTACAGTTGGCATGAGACAAGACTGGTGGTAGCGTTCACCTCTTCTTCTCCGAATAAGCTGTTTTCCAGATGTTCCAAACAATCGAAAAGGGGATTCATCAGAGAAAATGACTTTACCCCAGTCCTCAGCAGTCCACTCCCTGTACCTTTTGCAGAATATCAGTCTGTCCCTGATGTTTTTTCTGGAGAGAAGTGTCTTCTTTGCTGCCCTCCTTGAGACCAGGCCTTGCTCCAAGAGTCTCCACCTCACAGTGCGTGCAGATGCACTCACACCTGCCTGCTGCCATTCCTCAGCAAGCTCTGCACTGCTGGTAGCCCGATCCCGCAGCTGAAACACTTTTAAGAGACGGTCCTGCCGCTTGCTGGTCTTTCTTGGGCGCCCTGGAGCCTTTTTGGCACCAATGGAACCTCTCTCCTTGAAGTTCTTGATGATGCAATAGATTGTTGACTGAGGTGCAATCTTTCTAGCTGCAATACTCTTCCCAGTTAGGCCATTTTTGTGCAGTGCAATGATGACTGCACGTCTTTCTTTAGAGATAACCATGGTTAACAGAAGAGAAACAACGATGGCAAGCACCAGCCTCCTTTTAAAGTGTCCAGTGGTGTCATTCTTACTTAATCATGACAGATTGATCTCCAGCCCTGTCCTCATCAACACCCACACCTGTGTTAATGGAGCAATCACTGAAACGATGTTAGGTGGTCCTTTTAAGGCAGGGCTGCAATGATGTTGAAATGTGTTTTGGGGGATAAAGTTCATTTTCTAGGCAAATATTGACTTTGCAAGTAATTGCTGTTAAGCTGATCACTCTTTATAACATTCTGGAGTATATGCAAATTGCCATTAGAAAAACTGAAGCAGTAGACTTTGTAAAAATTAATATTTGTATCATTCTCAAAACTTTTGGCCATGACTGTACAGCACCATGGAATTAATGGTGCTCTATAAATAAATAATAATAAAAGTGCTAAATAATAAAAATAATAAATGTGCTCTGGCTCTGTGGCAACAAGTAGGATTACACATTAAACACCCACATTATAAAAAGACCCCTCATTTGTCCCCACATAATATAGTAGAATACATGCAAATTTTAAAAAGATACTTTCCTGATCCAGATCCCGCTCTAAACTGCCTGGAGACATCAGCTCTGGTGCAGTCTCCGGCTCAGCACTGTGTCGCGAATATGCAGACAGTGCTGAAATCAGGATACACTGTCCCAGTGAGACAGCATCCAAATTGTGGGACTTCCTTGTCGGATCCGGTGCCTTTTCTTGAGAAGGGATGCCTTGCATCATTGTGATCTGAGTGAGTCCCTGCATCCTCACAGTTCTACAGTGCTGTACTGTATTTAGACAGTGGAGACGCGAGGAGGCAGGGACTTAAACATCATCATAGATCCCTGTCCCATCTGCTAACTAGGTATGGACCGGATTTTCCGGTCCAGATATTACCCTGTGTCCATGGGGCCTAAGGGGGTCCCTTACTAACACAGGTCACGATGAAGGTGTATTGTTTGCGCTATGTTTAATACGGCTCTGGGTCAATGAGACGACCAGGTGCTGAGTGGAAAAATGGCCGAACCTCTATTCACGACGGTGTGTCAGAAGAAGGTCATTTCTGGCCGAAACGTTACACATAACTGCTGTCCTAATCAAACCCCAAAAAGCATTTCCCAAGTTTTGGTGTGCAGATTTTTTTTTCATGTACGGATAAAACCAGTAGTCGGCGTTACTCTGTATCATTATTACAGTGTCAGCGACAGATCTAATAAGATGGGCGGGTTTTACCCTCCAGGCCGCCAATATGGAGACTGCCCCTCTGTCGGAGCAGTGCTGGTTGACGTCACTTCCGATAGCCCTGCCGGCTCCTCATTCTCTTTAGTGTTTGCCGTGTCTGTATTTCTTCTCTGGTCTCCCGTTATTGATTTCTCTTCCCACCCTGTATGGACTATCGAGCGTATCCCAGCGCAGGGTCTGAACACAGCTGGACTGTCAACGAAACAAGGTGAGCCTCAATCCGCACACCCTTACATATCCAGCCTCAGCGTCTTGCGTGAAACATCCTTCTAGATTTACCACGTTTTGAAACCCCCGTACCCTTAACATTTGTCTACAGGGTTTACCATGTACTACACAGTTTTAATCATCCCTTCCACCTTCCAGTTGTATAAATCTTCACCCCCAACAATCCACCAGTAATTTGCGTCTTCCCCCAGTCCAAGTTTTACTATGAACAACTAAACGGTGAAAGAGTACTTACCATAATGTTCAGTACTGAATCTGCTACACTCAGTAATGATTCTGCCAAGATCCGCTTTCTAACAAAAATCTCAGTAATTTTTACCCTGAATAATAGCCCCCTCTTTCAGTAAGATGGCTTTATCCACCACTAACCTTCTCAACCACCATTTTGAGTACCTCCCATAATCCATCTATTTTCAATATGTGTGCCCCCTTCCCCATTTCACTCCTCGTGTTTTTGTTTTTCCAGATACTTTTTCGATGTTTATATTGGGATCATCTAGTTTTCATAAACCTTCCTAATTTGTATTAAGTTAAATTGTTTCATTACTCTGTTTTCAAAAGTTTTGCTTGTTGTCAGTGAATAGTACAAATACTTTTCCAATGTGTCAATGTTGTAGATAATCCAATGTGAGCTAAAGGAAAATCTTTCTGCTTTTTTGGACTTTTGGCTTTAACTTGCACTGATACATTGCAAGAAAAACAGTTCCGTGATAAGAATTAGGTTAGGGCAAGATTTTAGCCTCAGAATTTGAACAAATGTCCCTATTCATTGAGAGCAAGCTGAGGTATTGAACTTAATGGGCAGTTGAAAAAAAAAAATAGGTCTATAAATAAAGTCAACTTATGAAATGTAAGGGTGGGCTCACACTAGCGCTTGAGTCCGTCCACTGCCAATCCGAGTGAAAATCTCAGGAAACTGGATAGGCACCGGATGGCGACAGGTTAGTGACGCATTGCTTTAAAAACCCATTAATTTGAATGGGTTTTTAAAGCAATACGCGGGTGTGCGCTTATACCCTCTGTGCCGCGAATCCAGTTTTTTCGTCGGAAACAAAGTCAGACATACAGGACTTCGTTTCCAGCGAAAAAAAACTGGATTCGCGGTGCAGAGGGTGTAAGCGCACACCCGCGCATTGCTTTAAAAACCCATTCAAATGAATGAATTTTTAAGCAATGTGTCGCTATCCGGTGCCTATCCAGTTTCCCTAGATTTTCACTCGGATAGGCAGCGGACGGACTCAAGCGCAAGTGTGAACCAACCCTTAGTGTTCATGCACATTGCTGTCCCTCCTCCATCAATCTGGATTTTCCAGGATCAGAATGTGTCCCCAAGCAGCACAATACCTAAGGAGAGGCATGTGTTGCTCGTGTGGTAAAGGGGGATTCCCGACCCAAAATCAGTTCTGTATGTGTGGGTTTCTTTTTTTTTTTTTTTTTTTTTTTGTGATCTGTGGGGATTCAACATCCAGACCCCACACAGATCAGCTGTTGCAGCAGACTCCAGGTGCTGAAATCTGCTGGTGTACTGGCAGCTCATGCAGCACCACTCCTATTCAAGTAATAGCAGTGGTTTTGGGGAATTGCAGCACTGTTCTTCAGTAGGAGCGGCTGCTAGTAGACGGAGTGCGCAACAGCTGATGATATGAGTGGGTTCAGGTGTCCTCTCCTTACAGACCACATATCCTATGGATAGGTCATCAGTATGAAAAATTGATTTCAGGATGGAAAAACCCTTTAACTCAGACAAATTGTTGCATATTTAAAGGGGTATCCCCTATTTATACTGGTAGCTTATGTAAATTGACGACTTTTCCTAAATATATAGCTTTAGCAATGCTGCTTTATTTTCCTGCTATGTGAAATTATATCTCCCATTGTTTACACAGCGTTTCCATAGCACCGAACCTGTGTGATAAGCAGGACAAGTGAGGTCTCTTACTGTTATCTACAGCTCTGCCTGCTGGACAATCAGTTCAGTTAATTGCAGTTTGCTGCTAAAGCCATGTCTGTTATCGCTCTATGTAAACACACAGATAACACTGAATCTGTAGAAGCATGTACATATTATTTGATCTGCATTTATATTTTTCTTAGGGTGGGTTCACACTTGCGCCCGGACTCCTCCTGCCGCGAATCCGACCTAAATGTTGGAAAAATGGATAGGGAAAGGTTTGAGACGCATTGCTTAAAAACCCATTCACTTCAATGGGATCTTAAAGCAATGCGCGGGTGTCCGATTGCACCCACTGCGCCGCAAAGCCGTTTTTTTCCGTCGGAAACAAAGTCTTGCATTTCAAGACACAGAGGTTGAATACAATAATGGAGTAAGGAGCTGATTATTCAGCCTTCGACTGATGTCTGTGTCAGGGAATCGCAATGATACCGCAGACATCATTACAGCCAGAGTCTGCAGATCTGTGGGAACAGGGTTAGGTGAGTTTTTTTTTGTTTTTTTTTCTGTAACATTGGTGGTTGAGAGGGCAGTGGACCGTGTGTGTTGGGGGGGGGGGGTGGTTTTTACTACCTATAACTTTGAACTGAGCCCCCTAATCTATTAAAACTACCCTGGAGCAGCCTATAATAGAAGTATATGCCAGACAAAGCCGGGAGCCTTCCATGACAGCCGGGAGCCTTCCATGACAGCCTTATTGAAACGGATTGATGGCCCTGGATCTCGTTCCTGGTGCTGGCGATCCTCCCCAAAATGGCAGCACCCATGCACTGCTGGGAAAATGGCTCTTCGGTCTGGGCACTGATTGCAGGCATTAGTGTCGAGTCTTTGCTGTATAATACAGCAGCTCCTGGGTGGCCGCCATATTTAAATAAGTTCATAAGGATAAGTTCACATATGTGTCAAATTCTCTGTTGAGACTCAGTCTCAGTGTCTACTTGAAAATCGGCAGAGGGAATAGTTCTGCATGGACGACTTTTTCCTCCTCCAACTTCAGTTTTAAAATGACGGACAACTGACAGACCCCATTATAGTGTGAACCTAGCATAAATGGCACCTCAAGTACCAAAATTAACTGCGCTTGTTGCTCAGGAGTGAGGGGGCTAGAGAAAACATTTCAACTGTGCTAGAATCAGTGCCTTTTAACAGGTGCTAAGAACTTGAATTGGTGAAGGTGGTGAAAGGCCATCTTTAATGAGTAGAGTCTGCCCTGTAGCATATAGCATTATAGGAGATGAGTGTGCTGATCTTGTGGTAAGTCATGAAAGTTCTATAGTGGATGGAGAAGGACCCCAACAGCACAGAGTATTTGAAGAGGACTGCTTGACTGTTATGAAAGGTCATAGGCTGAGAGTTATATAGTGGATGGAGCAGTGTTCCAGCAGCAGAGAGTATTTCAGAAGAGATTAATATGTTTGGGAATGGTAGTTTACTACTATCTGGTGTGCCTGACTTTTTCCTTTATCCCCCATGCAGTAAAACTCTACAGCGTAATCCTGCACTTTCCACTGACAACTGGAGCCTTTGATGGAAACTAATATGTCTCAAGTTCAAAGTTCTCTAGCCACCCTCTCAGGAAGCCATGTCTTGAATAAAAATCAGCACTCGTCTATCCACCAGAGTCTGGGCATCCCTCCTACTGCTAGCCTGCTGCCATCTGAACATGCAGGGAGACCACACCACAACTCTGCTTTACCTCCATCCTCTGTCACATCTGGCACTGCCACTGCAGGTAATTACCCAACTTTTGAGTTCTCTGATTACACACCCCATCTTCGCCCTTCTCCCAGTACCACCATTGTTATCCCCCCCCCCTCCCAGCATCACCACCATTCTTACCTGCTGCTTATATCTTCCAGTGTCTTCTAACATGGCAAACCCCAAAGAGAAAACCCCCATGTGTTTAGTGAATGAGCTGGCACGGTATAACAAGGTTCAGCCTCAGTACAAGTTACTTAGTGAACAGGGCCCAGCTCATTCCAAGGTAAGCAACACATACATGTTTCTTGTATCTCACCTTGATTTCCTGGACTCCTACAAAGTTTCCACTCTCCATTGTGAGCTATAGACCTCACAACAGCACAGGGTCTTTACAGCTGAAGCAACATGATGGTTTGTATCACACCAGGGCTATGCTGCCTCATCCACAGAATAGGATTGGGCATATACTGATTTCTGGTAATATCCATTTCCAGTCTGAACTCTTCTGGAGGGTGGGGGGGGGGGGTAAATGTATTGAGGGCATTTGTAACAATTTAGTTACTCTCCAGGAAACTTCAGCACTGTATGTGGCTGAGGTGGTGCTACTGTGCATGGAAAATTGTGATGGGTATACAGCTCTAAATCATTCTCAGGATTGGTGGACAGAGGTCACGGTACAACTCTTACGGGAGAATAAAAAATACTCCTTATCATTTTTGTGGAGTGTTTTTAGCCAACGAGGAGTATGAAGTTTGCAGTAATGGAAAGAAATTATATGTAGCCATAATATTAAATGGTCACTATTTAAGCAGGGAGTATAAATGGCACATTTGGGTTTATGGCATTCACTCTGCATTAAAAATGACATGTTTCTTATATTCTTTGGGTTGGCACACCCAAAGCAATACCAACTTTATTTAGTTTTTGTTTGTTTTGCCTGTGGCTGGGCTCAACAGTTATACATTGATTCTCACATAGTCTCACTTACAGTTATATTGCAGTCTATGGGACAAGTGAGCTAATAATTGCAGGTTTTAGCCCACTGGTGGAGTAAAAAAAAAAAAAAAAAAAAAATATATAAAAAAAAAAAAATCTATTCTACTGTTCCCGTGTTCAAAAATGCCCAAACTATAAAAATATTTATCCCATATGACGAGCACTGTAGTGGTAAGGGTGGGTTCACGCTACGGGTTTTTTTTTTTTTTTTGTCATTGCTCTTTCATTACAGGATGAGAGCAGTGACATTAAAAGACTGATGCAGACAGAGCCCCTTCCATTGGGTGTGTGTCTGCATTCATCCTAATGCAGGACTTTCTTCTGTTACAAAAGTACACAAACATAACAGAAGAGAGTCTCCACAATGTTTTTTACATTATAGTGAATGGGATAGGACACAGACAGAGGGGGGCTCATTCTGCATCTGTTACTCTACTACCTTTCATGTCCATTGCTGTCATCCTATCACGGATGACAACGGACTGTAAGAACAGTAGCGTGAGCATAACTTTAGAGATCAAAATAGCCGTCTTGCTTACACTCTCTGCGCTGCAAATCCTTTTTTTTTCGTCGGAAACAAAGTTGGACATGCAGGACTTCATGTCCGACGAAAAAAATGGCTTTGCAGCGCAGAGGGTGTAAGTGCACACCCGCACATTGCTTTAAAAACCCATTCAAATGAATGGGTTTTTAACCAATGCGTCGCTAACCTGTCGTTATCCGATGCCTATCCTGTTTCCCGAGATTTTCACTCGGATTGGCAGCGGACGGACTGAAGCGCAGGTGTGAACCCACCCTTAGACATGTAATTTTTACCATATGAAGTAAAAACAAAACCCCCTAAATTTGCTATCTATATGCAAGTGAATTATCGTAATGGTTTTCCCGCTTGAGACTAAGGCCCGAAGTTGCGGAAACGCAGCTTTTTTTGTTTTTCTCTTTCTGCCAAAGTCAGAGATGGATTGAGCAGAAGGTAGAAGTATAAGAGTTTTCTATATATTTCCCATTCCTTTTCATTGCCATTCTTGGCTTTGGCTCAAAAAACCACAACAAAATCTGCAACAAAAAAAAAAGCTGCGTTTCTGCAACCTGGGGCCTTAGCTTAAATAGTGGCCTCTTAGAATTATTATGAATACATATCATTTATTTCCATTGCTGCAAACTTATTCCTTCTCCTTGGTGAAAAATATTCCTCCATGGCTGAAAATACTACTGAAAAATAAGGAGTATTTTCACTCTTCTGGAAAAAAATGTAGTGCGACCTCTGGATCTAAGGTTTTGGAACTGTATTTCAGAATAAGGGAGATTCCCTGCATAACAGCCACAGACAAGCCTCAATAGTTATTATTCCTATGACAGGCCTGGGAGCCTTTTACAAGGCTCCCGGCTGTCATACACCCAGGATGTCTGACAACATGTAATAAGTGAGGAGGCAGGGGCTCAGTATGGGAGGGGTCATAGGAAGGGTCAGGGGAGCCTCAGATGTATTACATGCATGCGATTGGTGAGGACTCTCAATCATAGGCATTAGCACCGGGTTTTTTGTCATACAGTGGAGACCTGGTGGTTATGGTGTCAGCTCTGCTTCTGACCAGGTGCCATATATAAAATGCTGACAGCAGCAGTTGGGGCAGAGCTGCTGTAAGTGGGAGCTTAAGATGTTCAAGTGCCAAGAAATGTCTCATGCATGTTAGTGTGCATGAGACTTTTGTTTCAACACTTAAAAGTGCTTTTACAGGCTTTATTGCGACCTCTGTTGGTGGGTGCCTTTAAAGGTTGGACACCCACTGATCATGAAGTGATATCCTAGCAGTGCATGTCCCTCTGAGTATTTTTTGTAGGTAATGGAACCCTCTTTGCGTAGAATTGCTATAATTCTGAGGTAAGGCATACTCTGCTGCAACTGTCTGCAGAAATCGAGGTTCACGGGTGCAGCAAAGTCTTTAAAAGTGGACAGGCTTCTTATCAACGTGACTGCCATGGCTAATACGTCACCTATACCCCACATGTGACCACTGAGGTCAGTGATTGACCGCAGTACTCATGTTGGCCTCAGCACTTCTGGCTCAGCTGGTCCAATGACAGGAGGGAACAGGGGAATGTGCTGTCTGAACAAAGGACCAGTGGTAGTGATACTCGCCTATGTTTTAAATAATACCTGGGTACTCTTGGGCTAACCTGGAAAAACTTTATTTTTCGCTTATTTCACTGGGGTACAAAGTACTATGGGTATAGACCTGGTCACTAGGAGGCTGATACTATGGAGAAGAAAATCTGTCTGCTCCGCCTCCAGGCTATACCCTGCCACAGGCACTGTACATGAATCAGTTTAAACCTAGTGTCCGTAGGAGGCAGAGAGACCTGACTCAGGTCTTTCTGTCATATATTGTTTTTATTTTTTATTTTTTTCAGGTGTAGGGTGGTCTTCAGCATGTACGTCACACTAGTCATACCCCCTGCGGGTGCAGCGCTCTTGAAGTGCACCTCGCTGTTCACCTAGTCCTCACTTCTCACTCAACGCATCGGCGGCCAGATTGCCGGTGATCCCACTCCCATGTGTGAGGTCTACTGAGGGGGTGACCCTGCGGCGCCTGTAGAAGCCAGACAGGTGAGAGTGAGAAAATTAGAAGATAGCTGAGTATAAGAGTTCCCTCAACCCCTCTCCTCCTTCACCTCAGTCTCCCCGGAGCCCCTCAAATACCTCTCTCATGGGTCCTTTGTTTATGGGGTCCTCCCAGAGGCCCCCATCCTTGGTGTGGGGACCTCCTTTTCTGACCCCCGGTACCTTTTCCAGGCCTTCCGAAGGTGCATTATTACGCGAGTCCCAGGCCTAGCCCCTTTCCCAGGCTTTTTTGGCCTCCAGCCCTGCCTGGGGCCTTTCATTGGCCAGGGGCCTTTCCTGGCAAGCCATCTAGCCCGGCCAATAGCCCTGAGCGTGGGAATTTCTATGGGTAGGGCTTCTGCTCTCCACAGGAAGGCTTTTTATTTATTTATTCTTGCTTTTTTGACTTGCTGGGATAGCCCTCACAGCTCCCTGAGAGAAACTGCACCTGTGGATCCCTCTGTGCAGCCATCTCTGCAGCAGTCAGCGAGCGGCCACCTTCCTGCTGTCTGGTTGGCTTACCGCCGGGGTTACCCCTAACATCTTGAAGGAACAGTGGCTTCTCTTGGACTGTCCTCTGTCTTCTACTAGGAAGTCGGACGTTCGCTTTCCTTTCCCTGACCTGTGTGTCCCCAAGTGGGAAGTGAGCTTAGGGGCTGTTCTGCCAGGCTAAGCTGTGACACTTGTCTCTAGCTCGAATGTTTCTCATTGCCAGCCAGTGGGAGCTAAAGGAAGCACACAGTGCATCAAGCCAGCCTGTCCTGAGATCTTCTGTCAGCCAGCTACCCCATGGGTCCCTTCCTAACATTTAGAGCCACCCATGGTTAATACCGCAATAGCTAGGATCTCCAAGGCTACTATCCTGCCCTCAGCGGACTCTGCCTCCCTCAGCGATCCTTGGTCAAGAAGGTGGATTCCCTCGCCAAGGCAACCTTCTCTGCCTCTTGAACAGCAAGGCCTGCATTTCCTGGATCAAACAGCTCCAGACAAACCTCTCTAATGAAGCTTCCCTCCAGAACAACCAGTTGCTCGTCTCTCAAATCCGGAATGCTTCCAAGTACCTGTGCGTTGCCTCCCAAATCTGCTAAGGCGGCTGCCAACGCAGTGGCTATCCACCGTACTGTTTTGATTCGTTCGTGGAATGCTGAGTCCGCCTCCAAGATGGTGGTCATGGCCCTCCCCTTCCTGGGACGAACAGAGCTGACTCCTTGGCAAAGGCTAGAGAAGCTCATCTCTGAGGCCATAGGGGGAACATGGTTCTTCCTCCCCCAGTGGTGCCCTGAGTGCCAGCCATCCTCTTTCAGCAGGTCCCCTTTTTGTGGCTCCATCTCTTGCTTGGAGCACAGCCTTCCTGGATCTCCTGTTCCAAGAAGCCCTCTTCAAGCCCAGACCTTCCTGGCAGTCCTGCACCAAGTCCTCCTTGGCATGATGGTCTCCAACGTGCAGCTACCCCCCCCCCGGGTGAGGGACAACTGGGTCCTGGGCCCTATAGATGGTGTCGTCCGGCTACTCCACTTTGCCTTCTTCCCCTGCTCGAGCGGCTGCGTTTTTCCAGGCTGTCTCCATTCTCCAGCGTCCCTGTTCCTGCTTCAGAGCGTTTCCAGGGGTTACTATTTCTACATGTTCTCCATTACCAAGAAGGACAGCTTCCTTCGTCCCATCCTGGACCTGAAGGTGCTCAACAGGTTCGTCCGTGTCTGCAGGTTCCGCCCGAGTCTCGGCAGTTTGTGGTTGCATACCTGAAGACTGGCAAATTCCTTCGTCCGTCGACATCTGCAACGCTTATCATCTTGTCCTAATGGCGTTGTGCCATCAGCGTTTTCTTCATTTTGCTGTGAATTTGCAACTTTTCAGGGGCAGTTCTTCTTCCCCTTCGTTGGCAGGTGTTTTCCACCAATGCCAGTCTCTCCGGCTGAGGAGCGGTCTTCGGTGCCTTGGCTGACCGTTCAGGGCCTGTGGTCCAAGGCCAAGTCCTCAGTCCACTTCAGCCTGCTGGAACTAGGCTATCTTCTTAGCCCTGTCTCATTGGACCGCTCTCCTCCAAGGGCATCCGGTCACAGTCCAGACCAACAACTCCACCGCGGGTGCCTACTTGAACCTTCACTGCGGCACAAGGAGCCGTGCGGCCTTGTTTGGATGAAGCGCCACGTTCCGGCTTTTTCGATGTTTCACATTCCAGGCATGGACAATTAGGTGACAGACTTCCTAAGTCGAGAATATCTCGCTCTGGACGTGTAGTCGTTTCATCAGCAGATCTTCCTTCTGCTGTGCTCCCGCTGGGTCACGCCAGACGTCGACCTCTTCGCCTCCTACCTGAACCTCAAGGTCTCCGACTACGTGGCCAGGTCTCTGGGTCCTCGAGCTATTGCTACTGAAGCTCTTTTGATTTCACATTTTTGCCTCCTCTTCCTCGTCTCCCTTGGGTCCTCAAGACCAAGGGGGTTCCAGCCATCCTGGTGGCGCCGGACTAGCCCCTGGTACGTGGGTCTCATGTTCCTGCTGGCGGATGCTCCTTGGCCTCTTCATTTGCCGATTGACCTTCTGTCTCAAGGACAGCTCTTTCTCCCCACCTTGCCTCAACTGCGTTTAACGACGCAGCTTTTAAAGCTTAGGTTTTGAGGCGTCTTGGGTTTTTGGAGCCTGTTATCCAGACCATTCTCAAGGTCCGGAAATTCCAGTCGGCTAAGATCTACCATTGCATGTTGAAGTATTGTGTCCGCTGGTGTGAGAGTAACAATTCTCATCCGATCTTCGTGTGTGTCTGGGGTGTTTGTTTTTTTTTTTTTTTTTTTTTTTTTTACCCATCTGGTCTAAATCAAGGTCTTTAGTCTTCTTTCCTTTTAAAGACTTTCTTGTAGGGAGTGGCGCACTGTGTACTCCCCTAACATCCACCCTTGAAACCGTGGGATCTTAACATTATCCTTGAGGTGCTTCAGGTTCCCTCCATTGAGCCTTTGCGGTATATCCCTCTTTGCCTTCTGTCTTGGAAGGTCGCATTCCTGGTGGCCATTACCTCCATCCGCAGGATCTCTGAGCTGGCAGGCTCCCTTTCTGGTATTCCACAAGGATAAGCTTTTTCTCTGTCCGCCACCATCTTTTCTGCCTAAGTTGGTTTCCTCCTTCCACATCAACAAGGACTTAGTCTTGCCATATTTTTGCCCAGACCCCAAGGAGCGTTCTCTTCTTGGCCTGGATGTTGTCTGGGCGATTGAGGTCTATTTGTCCCTCACTGACCTTTTCCGTCGTTGAGACGCTTTGTTCGTTCTCTCTCAGGGCCCTTGGAAGGGCCTGCCTGCTTCCAAGGCTTCCATTTCCCGATGGCTTCAGAGCCCTGCCCTTCCGTGATGGCTCACTCCATGAGAGTTGTCAGAGCCTCCTAGGGTGTTCGGCATCAGGCTTCTGCTGCCCTGGTCTGTAAGGCTTCCTTCTTAGCCTCCATCCACACTTTCACTAGTTTTACCAGAGCCATTCTGTGGCCTCTGCCAATGCCAGTTTGGGTCATAAGGTACTGCATGCGACAGTGCGCTAGGTAGTTCTCATGGCCGTGTATTTCCAAATCTGGGACTGCTTTGGGACATTCCATGGTACTGTGTCCCCTAGTGAAATAAGCAAGAAAACGGGATTTTTGTACTCACCATAAAATTGTAAAATCCTTTTCTCGTTGTAATCACTGGGGTACACAGATCCCACCCTTGTTTTTCACTGTTGTTCCTGCCCAAGCTGTGTTTTGGTTCCTTTTCGGGCTCAGGACTTGTTGGTGGTTGTTGGTTCCGTGTTCCTTTTTGTGTCTCTCTCCTACTGCTGTGGTACAAACTGATTCATGCACAGTGCCTGTGGCAGGGTATAGCGTGGAGGTGTAACCGACAGCTTTTCTTCTCCCTTGTGTCAGCCTCCTAGTGACCAGGTCTAAACCCATGGTACTGTTCCAACCCCAGCGAATACAAAAAGGAGTAAAGGATTTTACGGTGAGTACAAAAATCCCATTTTATCTCAAGAGGATATCAGACCTCATGGGTAAGATATCTTCACAGTCTCAGCACGTTTTCTCATTGCAGGTTACTATTGGAATCTCCATAATGTGTGTAAAATATTTTATACTTTTTAAAAATTATGAAAAAAGCATATTGTATAGACATAAGTAGATGCCCTCTGAAAATCTGAAGACAAAATTCTAGCAGGGCTATGTGCATTTAGACATTTAATTATAATTATTATTATTTATTATTATTATTATTATTATTATTATTATTATTATTATTATTATTATTATTTTTCTCTCTCTCTGTCTCTCTCTCTGTCTCTCTGTCTCTGTCTCTCTCTCTCTGTCTCTCTCTCTCTGTCTCTCTCTCTCTGTCTCTCTCTCTCTGTCTCTCTCTCTCTGTGTCTCTCTCTCTGTGTGTCTCTCTCTGTGTCTCCCTGTCTGTCTCTCTCTCTGTGTCTCTCTCTCTCTCTCTTTCTCTCTGTCTCTCTTTGTGTCTCTCTCTTTGTGTCTCTCTCTTTGTGTCTCTCTCTTTGTGTCTCTCTCTCTCTCTGTGTGTGTCTCTCTCTCTGTGTCTCTCTCTGTGTCTCTCTCTGTGTCTCTCTCTGTGTCTCTCTCTGTGTGTCTCTCTCTGTGTCTCTCTCTCTGTGTCTCTCTCTGTGTGTCTCTCTCTGTGTGTCTCTCTCTGTGTGTCTCTCTCTCTGTGTCTCTCTCTCTCTGGTCTCTCTCTCTCTGTGTCTCTCTCTCTCTCTCTCTGTGTCTTTCTCTCTCTTTTGTCTCTGTGTCTCTCTGTCTCTATCTATCTATCTATCTATCTATCTATCTATCTATCTATCTATCTATCTATCCTGTAGCAGTACCTCTGTTAATTCCACTACTGGTAAGTTGGGATCTGGGTTGGTGCAGGTGGGGAGGGGCCACTACCCGACTGGGTCCTGGACGCTGAATCAGGATGAGGGGGCAATTAAAGAAGGCCCAGCAAGCTTCTTTTTTGCCGAACCAGGCACACTATATAAATTGGTGCACTAATGTAAACAGCCCTTGCTCTGCAGTCTCCATTTCTCACTCCTGCTTCAGGACACTCATCATGTCATAAGCAGGGTAGTCATCCCACACCGACCCATCAGAGCCTTCTAGACCACTAGTCTCAGTGCTCAGCCAGCTAAAAAAAAAATCTCTCTAAAACTAAGTCCTGTGGAATATGTAGATAATCTCTCCTCCTATACTAAGCCTCTATGTAAAGCCTGCCTAGATAATCTTCACTGTTGGATAGTATAAAGTAAATGGTTAAAACTGAGTTTTCTTCATTTATTAAGAAATCATCCTCCTAGGTGGTTCAGCCTAGCATGTCCTAGAGCAGTGATGGCTAACCTTTTGAGCTCGGTGTGTCAAAATTGGTAAAAAAAAAAAAAAAAAAGAACCTAGCTTAACCCAGGTGCCGTGTTTCATCTAGAAATATCCATAATTTTGTGATATTTGTAGCTCTAGTACAAATAATTTATTTTATTTATTTTTGTATTATATGGATTTCTGGCCCATCACACAGTATATTACCTCCCCTCTATTTAGCCCCCCACATGGTGTATACGGCCCCCCTTTTTTTTTTTTTTTTTTTTTTTTTTAGCCCCCCACAGTATATGACCCCTTATTTTTGCCCCCCCCCCCCCAGCCAGGACAGGGGTGTGTACAGGTGAGTAAAATTTATCAGCAGCTACTTATTGCAATAACACAATAAGTAGCTGCCGATGTGTGTCACCTAAAATGTCTTGGCATGTCACCTGTGACTAACGTGTCATAGGTTCGCCATCACTGTCCTAGAGCCTCCCAAATGATTAGTGCATTAGAGAAGTCAGAGGAAGCTCAAGAGGAAGGAGAATGGGACCCTGGTTTTGACCCTTAGAATGAAGATTTTTGTGTCCGGCTTCATTTCCAGCAAAAGATAGTTATTGTTGAAAGCTGATAACATTTGATTAAGGAACAGAAATCCATTTCTAATCAGTTGTTTAAGGGGTTAGGCACTGAGAGTGCGAGTGTTTCCTGTTCATGAAAATATTAAAACCCTCAAAAAAAGAATGGAAAAATCAGGATTTAAAAAAAAAAAAAGTAAATAAAAAAAATTAGTTCCTTCTCTTAAAGAGGACCTTTCACCACCTCCAAGACCAGCTCTTTGCATCATTTAATAGGCACTGATTCTGGCACAGGTAGGAATCTTTTCTCTAGCCGTTACTGGTCATGAGCAATCAATGCTGTTAGCTGTGGTGCCTGATATGCTATTTAGATTGTGTACTATCAGGATGGCGGTGTCAGGTAGTAGCAGACAAGGGGTGTGATTCTGATCTCTGACACTGGCTGCCCCTGATTAGAGCTCTGAATTAGAGTGAAAAAAAAATTGAAAAGCTTTCAAAATTCGAATCCCCCCCCTCCCCAGAATACCATATTTTTCAGACTATAAGACGCACCTAGGTTTTAGAGGAGAAAAAAAGGGGAAAAAATTTTGAAACAAAAAATGGTAAAATATTTAATATATGGGAGTTTAGTTTTCCAACAGCTGCAAAGCCACTTTGATAGGTGGCCCTGCAGCTGTACACGGATGCATAGGGCATCCTTTTTTGCGGGGCCAGGTGCACTTTTTATTCAAATCGGAGGCAAAACAGTGAAAAAAAAACGGTGTTTTGGCACTTTTGATTTTCTTTCCTGCTACGACGTTCACAGTACAAGAAAAATAAATTTTTAGAAGTTTGCAGACCGGGCATTATCGGACACGGATACCTAATGTGAATGTGTTTCACAGTAATATTCTACTTTTATATGTATTATAGAGAGAGGGTGACTTTAGAACATAATAATAATAATTAATAATTATATATATATATTTTTTTTTTTTACTATTTAATTAGCCCCAGTACACTGTACAGAATAATAAATGGTACTTTTTATGAAGAACAATTTGTCCCACAAACATTAAGCCTCATATGGCTCTGTGAATGGAAAAATTAAAAGTTATGGGGTATGGAAGGTGGAGAGTCAAACAAAAAATGGCTCCGGTGGGAAGGGGTTAAATAGCACATCAGGCTTCAAAACTTACTGAGCTGCTTGTTTGGGAACAGTGGAAGCTAGCGAGAAAATGTCACCTGTTCTGGAATCAGTGGAGTGGCACCTATTAAGGGTGGCTTGACACCTGTGTTCCAGTCCGTCCGTTGCCAATCCAAGTGAAAATCTCGGCGAACGGGATTGGCATCGGATACAGACCGGTCAGCGACGCATTGGTTAAAAACCTAATTCATTTGAATGGGTTTTGAAAGCAATGCGAGGGTGTCCGATTGCATCCTCTGCACTGCGAATCCTTTTTTTTCGTCGGAAACAAAGTCGGACAGGCAGGACTTCGTGTCCAACGAAAATAATCGCTCATATGTGCTGGTACACTGAAGTACAGGCACATGGCAGGGCTTGAAACGGAAAGAGCACTAATTGGCTTTTGAAGGACAGATTTTGCTGGAATAGTTTTCAGGTACCATGTCCCATTTGCGGAGCCCCTGAGGTGCCAAAACAGTGAAAACTTCACAAAACTGACCCCATTTTGGAAACTAGACCCCCAGTGCTTTTATCGAGGGGCATACTGAGTACTTTGACCTTACAGGTCTTTCACAGAATTGGGCCATGAAAATGGAAAATCACATTCTTATCTATAAAATGTTTCTTTAACCCAAAATGTTTCATTTTTACAAGGGGTTAAAGGAGAAATATGCCATGTTACATATGTGGAGCCCCTTAGGTACCAGCGCAGTGGAAAGCCCCAATAAATTACCTCATTTTGGAAACTAGACCCTTCAAGGGGTATAGTCAGCATTTTGCACCCACAGCTGTTTCACCGAAATTACTGCTAATGGGATGTGAAAATGATATTCGTTGTTTTTGTTTTTTACCCCACTAAAATGTTGTATTAGTCCTAAAAAGCACCCCATAATTTCTCCTGAACACTGCAATACCCCATATGTGGTCATAAACTGCTGTTAGTGTACATGGCGGAGCTTGGAGCGGAAAGTGCACTCTTTGGCTTTTAGAAGGCATATTTTGCTGGAATTGTTTTTGGGTACCATGTTTCATATGCAGTCCCCTAAAATGCCATAGAAACAAAAATATGGTATATATAACACTGGCCATATCAATTATCACGTGATTAACCTACATAGCCCAAATAAATATAAACCACACCTCCGTAACAGTGTGTCCAAGATAACAATATGCAATGCAATGAACAAAAATATGGGAAGGATACTCAACATATGAGACAAGTAATAAAAAATATGAAATTTATTAATCCATTAAAAAATGACAATAAGACAAGATGACAATACAAAGGTGTCAGGCATGAGGCAGGGACCATGACTGCAGGAGTATGCACTCAAGCAAATAACTAATATGGTGTTATACCTTCAACCACATAAATATCATACACAATTGTCAAAAGGGAATAGGTAACACCATATACAAATATCCAATGATAGATCTGGCTATTATGCCGACCTGAGACATCCCCATGTAAGTCTCAAGATGAAAAGTGAAAAGGATGCCATGGTAAACAAGTAAAAATACAAGAACTACATATATCTGCAAGATAACATACTTCAAAGGTAATCAAATTAATACCTAGTGGTACATATCCATAGTGAAACAAAATAATACATGCGTGGTCCGTGCCCAGCTGACACCACCCAAAGCGCATTTCGTCCGGGGTGGTGCCAGTGTTTTGGGGAAGTGGATATATATGGATGACTAAATCAGTAATAAGTCCACTTGGTGTGTTCAGCGTCAATAGCACATAAAAAGTGTACTAGTACTCACAATGTGCCTTCCTCTTCTCGTAGCGGCACATGTCCAGTCTGACAACGTCGCAGGTCACATTACCGGGACCGCTGACACCCAATGATGACGCAGGTGTCGGCCAAGAGTACACGGCGACCGCGTCACCATAGACACCATAATGCGGACCCGCATTATGATGAATCTCAACCACATCGGTATGATATACAGTGGGGGAAAAAAGTATTGTCAGCCACCAATTGTGCAAGTTCACCCACTTAAAAAGATGAGGCCTGTAATTGACATCATAGGTAGACCTCAATTGTGGGAGACAAAATGAGAAAACAAATCCAGAAAATCACATTGTCTGATTTTTAAAGAATTTATTTGCAAATTATGGTGGAAAATAAGTATTTGGTCAATAACAAAAGTTCATCTCAATACTTTGTTATATATCCTTTGTTGGCAACGACAGAGGTCAAACGTTTTTCTGTAAGTCTTCACAAGGTTGGCACACACTGTTGCTGGTATGTTGCCCCATTCCTTCTTGCAGATCTCCTCTAGAGCAGTGATGTTTTGGGGCTGTCGCTGGGCAACACGGACTTTCAACTCCCTCCAAAGGTTTTCTATGGGGTTGAGATCTGGAGACTGGCTAGGCCACTCCAGGACCTTGAAATGCTTCTTACAAAGCCACTCCTTCGTTGCCCTGGCGGTGTGCTTGGGATCATTGTCATGCTGAAAGACCCAGCCACATTTCATCTTCAATGCCCTTGCTGATGGAAGAAGGTTTGCACTCAAAATCTCACGATACATGGCCCCATTCATTCTTTCATGTACATGGATCAGTCGTCCTGGTCCCTTTGCAGAGAAACAGCCCCAAATCATGATGTTGCCACCCCCATGCTTCACAGTAGGAATACTGTTCTTTGGATGCATTTCAGCATTCACTCTCCTCCAAACACGACGAGTTGTGTTTCTACCAAACAGTTCTACTTTGGTTTCATCTGACCATATGACCTTCTTCCAATACTCTTCTGGAACATCCAAATGCTCTCTAGCAAACTTCAGATGGGCCCGGATATGAACTGGCTTAAGCAGGGGGACACGTCTGGCACTGCAGGAGCTGAGTCCCTGGCGGCGTAGTGTGTTTCTGACTCTAGCCTTTGTTACATTAGTCCCAGCTTTCTGCAGGTCATTCACTAGGTCCCCCTGTGTGGTTCTGGGATTTTTGCTCACCGTTCTTGTGATCATTTTGACCCCACGGGGTGAGATCTTGCGTGGAGCCCCTGATCGAGGGAGATTATCAGTGGTCTTGTATGTCTTCCATTTTCTAATTATTGCTCCCACAGTTGATTTCTTCACACCAAACTGCTTGCCTATTGCAGATTCAGTCTTCCCAGCCTAGTGCAAGTCTACAATTTTTGTTTCTGGTGTCCTTCCACAGCTCTTTGGTCTTCACCATAGTGGAATTTGGAGTGTGACTGTTTGAGGTTGTGGACAGGTGTCTCTTATACTGATAACAATGTCAAACAGGTGCCATTACTACAGGTAATGAGTGGAGGACAGAAGAGCCTCTTAAAGAAGAAGTTACAGGTCTGTGAGAGCCAGAAATCTTGCTTGTTTGTAGGTGACCAAATACTTATTTTCCACCATAATTTGCAAATAAAGTCATTAAAAATCAGATAATGTGATTTTCTAGATATGTTTTCTCATTTTGTCTCTCATAGTTGAGGTCTACCTATGATGTCAATAACAGGCCTCTCATCTTTTTAAGTGGGAGAACTTGCACAATTGGTGGCTGACTAAATACTTTTTTTCCCCACTGTATATATTAAATTACCAGAGTGGCAATTACAAAGTAAAAACATACTTAATATATAAATGCCCGCATAATAGAGCTTCACAATAAACTCATATAAAAGTTAATATATAAGCATACAGCATATTAGATATATTACTACATAAGTGATAAAAACTTCTACATATAATTTGCATATACTTGTAAAAAAGTGCAAAAGTGAAGGAATTCATTAAAGAATGAATGACTAGGAGTGCATATATGATTTTTTTTTTTTTTTTTTTTTTGCAATAAAATGTTGCTTTAGTCACACATTTTTCATTTTTACAAGGGGTTAAAGGAAAAAAATGTCTCCAACAATTTGTTATGCAATTTCTCCTGACTACATAAATACCCCACATGTGGAGGAAAACTACTGTTTTGGCACACAGCAGGACAAGGTAGGGAGCGCCATTAGACTTTTGGAGGGCAGAATCATTTTCAGGTGCCATGACTCATTTCTCCCTAAGGTGCCAATGCAGTGGAGAGTACTAAGAAGTGACTTAATTTTGGAAACTGCACCCCTCAGGCCCACGTCATATCTGCGCATGGGTTTCCGTTCGGGGGAGTCTGCTTGGGAACCCCCCGAGCGGAAACCTAGCTGCATAAAAAAGCAGTCACCTTAGGAAACCGACGGACCCCATAGACTATAATGGGGTCCGTGTGGTTTTCGGTCGGTTTCCGCACAAAATATGCCACCACGTCCCTGGAGTGACCCCATTTTGAAAACTGCACCCCTCAAAGATTTTATCAAGGGGTGTAGTGAGCATTAGTAATACCAGACATGAATGCACAGTGGATGGTAAAAAGTCAATATGTAAGCTGTGTGGAGTGCATTGGGATCTCCAAATTTCCTACGATTTTCCCCAGTAGCTCCTATGATTGGGGGTCACTCCTGGTGTCTTTCCTCTTGTAAGCTCTAGATCTGAGATGTACCCTGATATAAGCTTGCACAGCTTATACATTCCCTTCCTGCTGTATCCAGTTTTGTCCTAACGATTTGGCTTTTTTTTTTTTTTTTTTGGTTTGTATTGATTTTATTTATTTTAACCCCTTCCCGCTGCAGCCAG
The DNA here is from genome assembly GCA_947044405.1 of Leptodactylus fallax. Classification (NCBI taxonomy): domain Eukaryota; kingdom Metazoa; phylum Chordata; class Amphibia; order Anura; family Leptodactylidae; genus Leptodactylus; species Leptodactylus fallax. The sequence continues at coordinate 379,503 of CAMRHE010000233.1, forward strand.
TTTTTGACTTCCTGACAGAGCTCAGTTTTTCAAATCTGACTTGTCACTTTATGCAGTAATAACTTTGGAACACCACTTTGGCAAGTTAAAGTAATTGGTAATTTTGATCGATGTTTTTCTTTAATTATGAAAAAATAGGAAATTTGGTGGAAATTTTGAAAAATATGCAATTTAATTAAATTGATCTGATTTTCATACAGATTGTCATACCACCCTACTTGGTTCATAAATCAAATGTTACCATATTTTTGCACTATGTTGACATCAAACTTTAATCACATTAATTTTTACAGACATTATACAAGTCAAACAGCAATTTTCAAGAACATTTCCAAAACTCATTTTTCAAAGGACTAATTCAGTTCTGAAGGCGTTTTGAAAGGCCTTTGTATTAGAAACCCCCATAAATCACCCTATTTTCAAAACTACACCCCTTTAAAGAAGTCAAAACAGCATATACAAAGTATCTTAACCCTATAAGCGTTTAACAGGAATTAAGATAAAATGGTGAAATTTACATGTTTAATTTTCTCTTACTAATATGTTCATTTAGCCCTAGAAGTTACACATTCACAAGGGGTTAAAGGAGAAAATATATCGCACAATTTATGCAAGGTCTCTTGACTAATATCGTAATATCCCACTTGTGAATGTAAACTGATATATGGGCACAGAGCAAGATGCAAAAAGGAAGGAGCGCCAATGAGCTTTTGTAGGGAAGATTTGGTGTGATTGGTTTCAAGTACCATTTCACATTTGCAGAGCCTCTGAGGTGCCAAAACAGTGGAAGCCCCCACAAAGTGACCCCATTTTGGAATCTAGACCCCTCAAGGAATTTATCGAGGGGTACAGGGAGTACTTTGACCTTACAGGTCTTTCACAGAATTGGGCCATTTTTACAAGGAGTCAGAGGAGAAAATGCACCCCGCAATTTCTCCCGACTATTGAAATGCCCAACATGTGGATAGAAATTTCTTCAGATTCTGCTGGAATTGGTTTCAGGCGCCATGTTGCATTTGCAGAGCCCCTGAGGTATCAGCACAGTGAAAAGCCCCAACAAATGTCCTCATTTTGCAAACTAGACCAAGGAATTTGAGGGGTATAGTCAGCATTTTGAACCCACAGCTGTTTCACTTACTATACTACCAATGAGATGTGAAAATGAAATAATTTTTTTTTTTTTTTTTCCTTATAAATCATCACATATGGCCCATTTCTAATTTTTGCAGTTTGTTACACGTTTTTTACTGACACGGCAATATCCCTTATGTGGTTGGATAAACTGCTGTATGGCGGAGCTTGGAATGGAAAGAGCGCCATTAGGCTTTTGCAAGGCAGATTCATTTTCAGGTGCCCTGATACATTTGCCCCTAAGGTTGTAATACAGTGGAGAGTACCAAGAAGTGAATTCATTTTGAAAACTGCACCCCTCAAAGCGTATAGTGATCAATTTGATCCCACAGAAGCTTTCCAAAAATAAATACGCAGCAGATGGTACAAAATAAAAATTTACACTTTTCCCAGATAGGCCTTTTCAGTGCCCAATATGTCATGGCACTGTGAAAAGTCAACTCTTCAGTTGTTATGCTCTATCTCCTAATTTTGGAAACTCCCTACATGTGGCCCTAATCTTTTGCCTAAAAATACGGCAGGGCTCAGAATTAAAGAAGCACCATGCGCATTTGAGGCCTAATTTGGTATTTTACACTGCTTTGGTAAGCGATTGCAGAAGATCTGAGGCAAATTTAAAAAAATAAATAAAAATAAAGAAATGGACCCCTATTTTAGAAACTACTCCCTTCAAGGAATGTATCAAAGTGTCATAACAAGCATTTTTACCCCTTGAGTATTGCATTATTTTCTTTTCCAGAAATAAATGCGCAGTGAAAAGTTAAAATTGTAATTTTTCCAGAAATGGACCATTTCAGTGCCCGATATGTTGTGCCACAGCTTGTTAGCAGAGACATGAACTCCAAAAACTGTTAAGCAGGTTATCCTTGGTTCAACAACATTTGGAGTATTTATCTCTGACACAAGCTGAAAATTGTCGTTTTCACTTTGCATGGCTGATGGTGCATTCATTTCTGGAATATAAATTTAATACAACTCTTGGGGTTGCTCGCTGTACCCCGGGATAAATTCCTTCAGGGGTGTAGTTTCCAAAATGGGATCAGGGGATTCACTTTAGTTGCATTTCAGGAACTCTGCAAAATTGGCATGGCGTCCAAAAACACAACTTGAATTAGAAAACTAGTGGGGCACTGTGTTTTAGTAAGAAATCATGGGGTTAATCTATGTATGCTAAGTATAGACCAAAAAGAAGCACTAGAGGATAAGTTGCATACGATATGAGATTCTCAACCCAATATTATAAAAAATACACTACCGTTCAAAAGTTTAGGGTCACTTAGAAATTTCCTTATTTTTGACAGAAAAGCAGTTTTTTTTTTTTTTCAATGAAGATAACATTAAATGAATCAAAAATACACTCTATACATTGTTAATGTGGTAAATGACTATTCTAGCTGCAAATGTGTGGTTTTTAATGCAATATCTACATTGGTGTATAGAGGCCCATTTCCAGCAACCATCACTCCAGTGTTCGAATGGTACATTGTGTTTGCTAACTGTGTAAGAAGGCTAATGGATGTTTAGAAAACCCTTGTGCAAGTATGTTAGCACGGCTGAAAACAGTTTTGCTGGTTAGAGAAGCTATAAAACTGACCTTCCTTTGAGTTAGTTGAGAATCTGAAGCATTACATTTGTTGGTTCGCTTAAACTCTCAAAATGGCCAGAAAAAAGAGAACTTTGATGTGCAACTCGACAGTCTATTCTTGTTCTTAGAAATGAAGGCTATTCCATGCGAGAAATTGCTAAGAAACTGAAGATTTCCTACAACTGTGTGTTGTACTCCGTTCCGGGGACAGCACAAACAGGCTCTAACCAGAGTAGAAAGAGAAGTGGGAGGCCCCGCTGCACAATTGAGCAACAAGACAAGTACAATAGAGTCCCTAGTTTGAGAAATCGACGCCTCACAGGTCCTCAACTGGCAGCTTCATTAAATAGTACCCGCAAAACGCCAGTGTCAACGTCTACAGTGAAGAGGCGACTCAGTGATGCTGGCCTTCAGGGCAGAGTGGCCAAGAAAAGCCATATCTGAGACTGGCTAATAAAAGGAAAAGCTTAATATGGGCAAAAGAACACAGACATTGGGCAGAGGAAGATTGGAAAAAAGTGTTATGGACAGAAGAATCGAAGTTTGAGGTGTCTGGATCACACAGAAGAACATTTGTGAGACGCAGAACAACTGAAAAGATGCTGGAAGAGTGCCTGACTCCATCTGTCAAGCATGGTGGAGGTAATGTGATGGTCTGGGGTTGCTTTGGTGCTGGTAAAGTGGGAGATTTGTACAAGGTAAAAGGGATTTTGAATAAGGAAGGCTATCACACCATTTTGCAATGCCATGCCATACCCTGTGGACAGCGCTTGATTGGAGCCAATTTCATCCTACAACAGGACAATGACCCAAAGCACACCTCCAAATTATGCAAGAACTATTTAGGGAAGAATCAGGCAGCTGGTATTCTATCTGTAATGGAGCGGCCAGTGCAGTCACCAGATCTCAACCCCATTGAGCTGTTGTGGAGCAGCTTGACTGTATGGTATGCAGAAAGTGCCCATCAAGCCAATCCAACTTGTGGATGGAAGCATGGGGTGAAATTTCTCCAGATTACTTCAGCAAATTAACAGCTAGAATGCCAAAGGTCTGCAATGCTGTAATTGCTGCAAATGGAGCATTCTTTGATGAAAGCAAAGTTTGAAGGAGAAAATTATTTCAAATAAAAATCATTATTTCTAATCTTGTCAATGTCTTTACTATATCTTTATTCATTTTGCAACTCATTTGATAAATAAATAAAAGTGAGTTTCCATGGGAAAACACAATTTGTCTGGGTGACCCCAATCTTTATTAGCACATATATATTATTACATTATAAAAAATCAAAATCAAAGCTGCAAGGTCTTTACAATAAAAATAAAAAATTCCAAAAAATATGGACGGAGATTGAATACTAGATATCTTGCCCAGACACTGGACAGCGTAAGATCCCTCGCGTATTGCCTGGACCCAGATATTTAAACTACCACCTAATTAGGTAGCACACGCCTAACATACACTGGCATCTCTGTATACCAGTGTGCAAGCGCGAAGACTAAGACGGTCAATGCGCATGCGCAAGATTCGGATTTGTAATCGCGAGAGGTATGCATACTTTGCAAATGAGCATTTTCGATGGCTCATGAGGCATCTGACGATAAAATTCATACTTAGCGTACATTTCAGTCTTATTCACCTGCGCAAACTTTGAACATTAAGTATCTCATCCATATATAGTTACTATTTGGATTCTATGTATTATAAGGGCATTGATAAGCTCAATATACTTGTTTACAACATGTTATGATATCCAATAAAAATAAAAAATTTTATGCATAGATCAGTTGAGACCTATGCATTTAGGAAACCAAATATAATTGAACATTGGCCTAGATAACACTGGTGTTAAAATGTCATTAAAGGGGTTACTCGCTTAACCCAGCGATGGTTAGCTAAGTCAGAATCAAAAGAACTGCTAAGGGCTGATACTTGTACCTTCAAAGTACTAGGTTTTAGACCCTTATCCAGACCTGCTTGCAAGAAATCTAAGATTTTTGCTATATTTGGATGGTTGATATCCGGAACACTACTGTCACACCAGTAAAGGAATTTCTTCCACACCTTACTATAGATAGCATGGGTAACTTTCTTCCTCCCCGCCTGGAAGGTTTGAATAACCGACTCACAGTCCTCTTGATTTCAAAATGGAGATTTCAGAAGCCAGGCTGCTAACCGGAGTTTGAAGATCTGGATGAAATATTGGACCTTGATGTAGAAGGTCTGGAAGTAATGGGAGTATCAATGGGTCTGCTATTCTGAGACTGTTTAGGAGCCCAAACCATGCTCTCTTGGGCCATACTGGGGCTATTAGAATGACCCTCAGATTCTCTTTGATGATCTTTTGCAGAACCCTTGGAAGTAAAGGGAGTGGAGGAAAAGCATATGCCAGAGTGAAATCCCAGCTGTGGGAAAGGGCATCTACCCCTAGATAAGGTTCTCTTGGGTTGAGTGAGAACAACTGAGGAACCTTCGCATTTTGACGATTGGCAAATAAGTCCACCTCTGTAGTTCTCCAGATCTGACAAACCTGCTGGAAAATTTCTGTCTTTAGACTCCAATCTCCTGGATTTAGATGTTTCCTGCTCAGAAAATCTGCTTGATTGTTTGAAGAACATTTTAGATGGAGAGCAGAGATGGATTTTAGGTGTGTCTCTGCCCAGGCAAATATCTGAGCTGAGGGAGCCTGAAGGTCCCGCCATTGAGTACCTCCCTGGTGGTGCAGGAATGCCACTGCTGTCATGTTGTCTGACAATATCCTGACATGAGTCTTTTATCAATGGTCTGGTTGCTTTTAGGGTTTCCCAAACTGCCCTGAGCTCCAGGAAGTTTGAGGAATGGCTGTGGAGAGCTGCAGGCCAGGCCCCCTGAAATGATCTCAGAGAGGGTTGCTTCTCAACCCAATCTGCTTGCGTCTGTAGTAATCTGAATTACTGGAGAGCCCGAAACTGAAAATGGAGTGTCTTACCCCCCCCCCCCCCCATCATGCTAGACTGCAAACCTTAAAAATTTTTGGTAGAGAGGATGAATAGGAATATGATAGTATGCATCTTGAAAGTCGATGGTGGCCATAAAATGGTCCTGCCCTACCAGGGGAATTGTGGACTTTACTGACTCCATCTTGAAGTGATGATAAACTATGTAATTGTTTAGAGGCTTCAAATTTATTATTATTCTGTACGCCCCACTTGGTTTTTTTTTTTACCATAAACAGGCAGGAATAATGACCTTCCCCTCTTTCTAAGGGGGGAACAGGGCAAATTACTTCCGTGTCCAGAAGTTTCTGGACACCTTCCATCAAAGCCAGGTGAAGCGTAAGAGATGGTATGGATGTGAACACTACTCCTGGGGGGGGGGGGATAGGTTGAAAATTCTATTTTGAAGCCATTTGCTATAGAATTTAGGATGTACTGGTTGGATGTTATTTCCTTCCAGTGTATGGCATACCTGGACAACATGGCGTCAGATTGCTTATTGGGGTTAAAAATATTCTTCCCCCTGCCTCCCTTAAAGTAGCTCCATCTGCTTGTTTTACCCTTGGATTTAAATTCAGAACTGTATCCTTGAAAGGGACGAAATGGCTGTTTTCTTTTGGAAAGTTTTGGCTCTGGAAGCGATTTTCTTTTTATCCGTTGCCTTTTCAAGCAACATATCTAATTCTGGACCAAAAACACACTCTCCCTGGAAGGGAATAGCACAGAGCTTCTGTTTAGAAATTTGATCACCGGCCCACATTTTCAGCCAAGTTGTATTAGAGAGGACCCCAGATCTGGAGGCAATCCTTACTGACTCTGCCGAAGCGTCTGCAAGAAAGCCAGTGGCCTTCTGTAGCAGCGGAATGGAGGATAAGATATCTTACCTTGCCTTCTCTAAGAAGGATCTCAAGTTGGTCTAGCCATCTATGCATAGACCTTGCCACACAAGTTGATCCAATATTAACTTGTAATAGGGCTGAAGAGCACTCCCAGGATTTCTTAAGGAGGCTGTCAGCTTTCCTATCTAGTGGGTCTTTAAGTTGCGACGAGTCTTCAAAAGGAAGCGTCGTCTTTTTCCCCACTTTAGCCACCTGTATATCAATTTTTGGCACTTCTGCCCAACCTTTGATTTTAGATTCATCAAAGGGAAATATGTCTTTAATTTCTTGAGACAGAAACAGTCTCTTCTCTGGATGTAGCCATTCATCCTGAATTACACTCTAAATTCTCATGAATGGGAAAAACTAATTTTTTCTTTGGCCTAAGCCCTGCAAACATTTCACCGTGAATAGGTTGCTTCTCCTGAACATCCTCTATATTCAAGGTGCTTCTAATGGCAGAAAGAAGCTCCTGAGTAAATGCAGATGAGAAGTAATATCTTCTATTCTCAATATCTGAAGGCCCAGGTAATTCCCCTTCCTCCAGGAAATCTTCGGACACAGATGGGATGTAAACGTCACTATTATCCGAATCTGGATCAGTAATTAACTTCCTCGTTGTGGCTCAGCAGAGGAAAAGGCATGGGAAAAAGAAGCTAGGGAGGACTGGATCTCATGCCGAGCCATCCCTCTAATTTCCTCCATTAAAGATGGCTGTTCCTCTTTAATTATCTTTTCAGTGCAAGACTGACATAAAGATTTTTTTGGACGTGGAAGAAAGCTTTTTCTCACAGATGGCACATTTTTTACATACAGCCACTTTCTTAGATTTAGAAGACACATCTTTAGCTGCATTTTCCTAAATAAATTCATGACAATAAAGGGACATGAGAACTCCCCTAACCATACCATGTAAAATCCCATTACCAGATTACTCACTGGGGCTTGGGCTATGCCAGGCTCATACACCACTCTAGAGGGCTCATCTCTAGGCATTATAACAAACAGACACAGATGGTCCTATCTTGAGGAGAAAGCCTCTTGGTCTGGGAGGCGTTTTAAACCAGCCATCGATGACCTGCGTACTGCATTCCACGAATAGGAATGCTTCCGGTCCACCTGCACCTGTTCAGGACGCTAAACTTTTCAAATCTCCCTCCTTTAGCGTCTTTCTCCGCAACCGGAAGTGACGTCACCACGACCGGAAGCGGCATCGGCGTGCATCCCAGCCGGGAATGCTGGCTCTGAGAACAGGCAGGGGACTCTACAGGCCAGGGAGCCTCTGAAGAGGGACCGAGGCCCATGATACACATCTCAACTGTCCCAGGATGGTGCAGGAGGAGATGGACCCACCGAGTCTCCGGAGAGACGGCGCAGATCTGCAGGACAAGCCGCACTGGACCCCCACTCTGCCAGGTAAGTATGCTCCAAACCTCTTGTCTGCCCACTAATCTGGACAGGAAAAAACACTGGAGGGAGAAAGGGGAGGGGCTATTTAACATCTTGTGTGCTTTTCCTGTCCCTAATAATGGGAGGAGATACAACCTCCTGTGATGCTGTCATGGAGGGCATTTGAGAAAGGTAAGTATGATGGAGTGGATGGGTGGGGGGGTAGTAGTGACGTTCAGTTTCCGGAAACTGGGAAACGGATCATCACCGGATAACCAACAACTGTCTCTGGGGCGGTCACATTTTTGATATATTATGTTATTTAGAAAGTGGGAGGAGTGAGCGTGTTTAGATTAGTGTAGGGATTTCAATTTATCCCGGACAACCCCTTTAACTACTTAAGATATTGAGATAAAAAAAATTATGACTCCTGTGAGTAAACATGACTGACTGTAATATAATAGGTAGTTTCTCAAATCCTTTGTACATTTATTTTCATATTCCAAAATAGTGAATCGAGTATCCTACTTAGATAGATGTAATGTCTAATTACATCACAGCAAGTATAACACCTGCAGGTTATGTATCTCATTATTATATAGATTCCGAACAAGTTGTACATAAGGTTGAAATAAAAAGTTCTGTATAGACATACTGGATCCAAAAGTCATAAATTTTAGATGTTCCAAACTTCTTTCATATTTGAGTCCAACTTAAAAATTGGCTCATGCAGTTCCAATATCAGTAATTAGATCTAGGTTTTTTTTTTTGTTTTGTTTTTTTTTAACCATACAGCATAAGTAAGATATTACCTTTATTCTATGGGTCAGTACAATTGCAGCGATACCTAATTTATATATAAAATAATATATACATACACATGTATGTATGTGCAGTATATGTATATAATTTTATTTATTTTTTTGTTAGAATTTTATTCTGCTGAATTACTATTTAGTGAAGAAAAAAAATTAATTTTTTTGGCATCACCATCTTCTGAAAGGCATAACATTATTTTTCTGTTGACAGAGCTAGTTGAGGGCTTATTTTTTGCGGGTTTTTTTTATCGGTACCATTGATCACTTTTTAATTGAAAGCTTTGTGAGGTAAGATGGCAAAAAAAATCATTTCCTGTGGTTTTCAACTTTATATATACACACGTGGACAAAATTGTTGGTACTCCTCGTTTAATGAAAGAAAAACCCACAACGGTCATAGAAATAACTTGAATCTGACACATGTAATTTGCCAAACTAAATGTTGACAAGCCACAAAGCTTCTGGGAGAATTTCCTATGGACAGATGAGACAAAAATCGAAATTTTTGGCAAGGCACATAAGCTCTATGTTCACAGACGGAAAAATGAAGCATATCTTGAAAAGAACACTGTCCCTACTGTGAAACATGGAGGAGGCTCTGTTATGTTCTGGGGCTGCTTTGCTGCATCTGGCACAGGGTGTCTTGAATCTGTACAGGGTACAATGAAATCTCAAGACTATCAAGGGATTCTAGAGAGAAATGTGCTGCCCAGTGTCAGAAAGCTTGGTCTCAGACGCAGGTCATGGGTCTTGCAACAGGATAATGACCCAAAACGCACAGCTAAAAACACCCAAGAATAGCTAAGTGGAAAACATTGGACTATTCTGAAGTGGCCTTGTATGAGCCCTGACCTAAATCCTATTGAGCATCTTTGGAAGGAGCTGAAACATGCCGTCTGGAAAAGGCACCCTTCAAACCCAAGACAACTGGAGCAGTTTTCTCATGAGGAGTGGGCCAAAATACCTGTTGAGAGGTGCAGAAGTCTCATTGACAGTTACAGGAATCGTTTGATTGCCTCAAAAGGTTGTGCAACAAAATATTAAGTTAAGGGTACCATCATTTCTGTCCAGGCCTGTTTCATGAGTTTTTTTTTTTTTTTTTTTTAAATTCTGTTGAAGCATGGTTGAAAAGCAATGTCTGACTTTCATTTGTTCATTTTCATAGAATTTTTTATATATTATTACTTTTGTCAGATTCAAGTTATTTCAGTGACCATTGTGGGTTTTTCTTTCATTAAACCAGTGGTACCAAAAATTTTTTGTCCACATGTGTATCTGATCACTGATTCAATAGGTATACACTGCAATACACATAGCAGTGTATAGGAGGCTGTGAGAATTTGCAGATGACAGGCTCACAGCCACCACTGATAAACCAGGTGGCGGGCAGTCACTGATCAGACCCGGGGTTGTTAAATCATGAGGGAAGGGGGTTTAGGTTCATTCGGGGCATGATACCTAGTCAAACCCCTGAGATGCCATGATTGTGTTTGACCACGGCATCTCGGGTTTACACTGTCAATCGGAGCTCATTTCCAACCGCAGACACAGAGGCTGACTTCCTCTTTTCTCTGCAGAATCAATCAGGTGGCACAGGAAGACCTGGGGTCACTGGTCAGACCCTGGGCTGCCCAAAATACAGTAGGTATCCGCACGCCCCCCAAAGTCACCACGAGGGGGCACAGAAAACTTGGGTCATTTTATATGCAGCTGCATTATATGATATAAATGTCCCAATTCTGACTCTGTTTTCAACCAGTGGTATCTCTGGAAATATAGATAGCACTGCAATATTAGGGTGAAAGAATCGTACGAAAGAGTGAAAGAGAATCCCTGACCCCCAAAAAAAGTTTTCAGGACACAAGATTTTAAATAATTTATCCTTATTAAATTAAGTTGAATATCATTTATTTATTTATTTATTTTATTTATTTATTTTTTTTCTAGAAGAATGGTAAGAAATGTAAATTTTGCTTCCACGGTGGCAATGCATTGTGTGTCTGTCTGTGTGTTTTTCTCTTTTTTTTTTCCCTCTCCCACAGCGCTTTTCACAAAGTCAGTAGAGGTTTCCTCTTTTGAGTTTCTGCTTCCATTATACCTATAATGAAACCGGCAGCGTTTCCGTAGATATAATTGACATGCTGTGATTTCCAAAACCATGACTGTTTTGGAAATCTCAGTATGTCCACAGTGAATCCCATCCAATTTGCAGGGACTGTAAAACGCTGCGGCTAAACCGTGTCGTTGACATGATGTGGGGACCTGGCCTTATTTGGTTTTATATTCAGCATGGCTTATTTTCTGGACCCCTAGTCCTTTTGTAAATTAACCAGTAGTTTAGAAAACTAGAGGGTTGTTTATCTCTAGCTAAGTTCCAGGCTGAGAGAGTAGACCTAGAGGAAGAAAGTGAAGGCAGGGGCTGGCAGGGTAGCTAATTCTGTTAGCATAATGTGAATGGAAAGGCTGTTAGACTTTACTGTAGTCACTATAAAGAGTTACATTTTGTTGATTAAAAGTGGTGATAAAGGTCCTAAAAGCTTCCCTTGTCAAAGTGTAACTCAGGGACAATAACCTCAGCATGTAGATGCCTGACTTATCACTCCTATAGGAGCAGTTGTAAATCACAGGTGTTTGACTTAAATTAATGTGACTGCAGCACGGGCTATCAGCACATTAGCAACGTCTAGGGGTAAAAAAAAAAAAAAAAAATTTACCATATTCTGATACCTGTAATGTCTTTTTTTGCAGGGGCAGATGTTCTTTTTATTCATACCATTTTGTGGAATATCTGATGTTTCGATCTTTTTGTTCACATTTTTCTGGCAGGCGAAAAAACTGTGGTGGTTTTCATTTGTGGGTTTTTTGTGTTGGTTTTTTTGCACTCTGACTTTCACCGTATGGGAAAAATATTTTTTGTTTTGTAAACCGGGCATTGTTAGGGATACCTTGTGTGTATGTGTTTTATACAATAGATATCTGAAAAATACGACAAAAGAACAATCCCTTGTACATAGCCTCCGTACAACAATAATGATGGTATATCAAAGGAACACCACCCCCATTCCAGATGAATCGGTACCTTGTGTTATGCAAAACTAAACAATTATATAAACTTTGACAGGATGCTGTGGTGCTTGCTTCTCCCTCTAAAGCAACAACGAGCCCAGGTTGATGCGCATATGGTATTGGCTGCAGTGCAGTCTATAAAGAACTCACAAGCCTCAGTTTTCCTTTGAGAACACCTCAGGTTTATGAAAAACCAGGTTGGAGATTGTTGTAGAATCTTTGTCAGACCAATAGTAATGTGATTCAGCGTAAACTCTTCTTCATCACACCATAGGGTAGGTTCACATGTGCGTCAGAGACTCTGCTGCAGATTTTGCCAAAAAACTGCAGAGAAGAAAAGTCCTGCACGGAGGACTTTTCTCTCTGCTGGTTTCAATATAAAAATGGCGGACCCCAATGTAACCTATTGGGTCTGTGGGTAACTGATGTTTTAGTGGAAGGGCTCGTCGTCGTTCGATTCCCCTATGAGGTGTGTGTGTGTGTGTGTGTGTGTGTGTGTGTATGTATGTATGTGTATTTATGTAAGATGCTAAAAGCACCAAAGTCACAGTCATGGGTCAATGCTACATGCCTAGAAACAGTTTCACAGACCCTTTGCTGACATTGCATCTACAGTTGTGCTAAAAAGTTTACATACCCCGGCAGATTTTTTGTTTTTGTTTTTTTGGCCTTTTTTCAGAGAATATGTATGATAACACAAAAACTTTCTCCACACATGGTTAGTGGTTGGTTGAAGCCATTTATTATCAAACTTCTGTGTTTTCTCTTTTTAAATCATAATGACAACCCAAAACATCAAAATGACCCTGCTCAAAAGTTCACATACCCTGGTGATTTTGACCTGATAACATGCCCAGAAACCAAACCACGGTCAGGTAGACCAACCAAAATTTCGGCCACAACTGCCCGGAAAATTGTTCGGGATGCAAAGAAAAACCCACAGATAACATCAGCTGAAATACAGGACTCTCTGAAATCGGTGTGGCTGTTTCAAGATGCACAATGAGGCCGCACTTGAAGAAAAATGGGCTGCATGGTCGAGTTGCCAGAAGAAAGTCATTACTGCGCAAATGCCACACAGAATCTCGCCTTCAATACGCCATACAGTACAGAGACAAGCCTCAAAACTTCTGGAACAAGGTAATTTGGAGTGATGAGACAAAAATCTAACTTTTTGGCCACAACCATAAACGTTACATTTGGAGAGGTGTTAACAAGGCCTGTGATGAAAGGCACACCATTCCTACTGTAAAGCACGGAGGTGGATCACTGATGATGTGGGGATGTGTGAGCTTCAAAGGCACAGGAAACTTGGTCAAAGTTGAAGGAAAGATGAATGCAGCACGTTACCAGCAAATACTGGAGGCAAATTTGTACTCATCAGCCAGGAAGCGTCGCATGGGACGTACTTGGACGATCCAAAACACAAGGCCAAGTCGACCTGTCATTGGCTACAGCAGAAGAAAGTGAAGGTTCTGGAGTGGCCATCTCAGTCTCCTGACCCCAATATCATTGAGCCTTTCTGGGGAGATCTCAAGCGCGCAGTACATGCAAGACAGCCCAGGAATTTACAGGAACTGGAGACTTTTTGCCAAGAAGAATGGACAGTTTTACCATCTGAGCAAATAAAGAGCCTCATCCACAGCTACCACAAAAGACTTCATGCTGTCATTGATGTTAGAGGGGGCAATACAAGGTATTAAGAACTGGGGTATGTGAACTTTTGGACAGGGTCATTTTGATGTTTTTGGTTGTCATTATGACAATGCAAAATCTGCCGGGGTACTTTTTAGCACAACTGTATGGTTCTTTAAGGTGGATTCTCAGCCATGTAGGGGTCCTTCCCACATACTGCAGCCCATAATTACATTCTAAAAGATAAATAATGAAATAAATGTTCTGTTGTCAAAACTCTCAAGTGTGATATTACTTCTGAATGCCACCGAAACTGGAAGAATTGCTTATTACAGCATGCAACACCCCTATGGTATCTCCACATGATCAATCTGCTGATCACACCAATTTGGAATGCTTTTAGACGTTTCCCCTCACTCTGATCCCACAGATGTCTAGCCATATAAGGGAAGACTTCACATTGGCCCTGACAGCACAGTCAGTGAATCCGGTCAGTCTCCATTTGAATACACCTCCAATGACACAATTTTTCAACCAGGTTCCCCTTATCAAACAAACCACGTCAAAAAAGAAAACCAAAAGAGGAAGCAGAGGAGGGCTAAAAGGGAGACTCAAAAACATTGGGTCCCAACCTCAAAAAGAACAGGATATAATGATAGCTTGTATCTTTAACCTGTCAAATCATTCGTTAATCACTGATGACAAAAGGTTTGTCTTCCTGTCTCACAGGCAAAATTAACAAATTTGAGTTATTTATTGATCTTATAAATTTGATAAAACTCTCCCTCACTAAACACTTTGCCATGATGACTAAGTCATCTTATCATTGTGAGGAGAAATGGAGGGAGTCTTACTGAAACTTTCTTCTTGGTAGTGTCCTGAACATTCTGACATATACAGTTCCTTGCAAAAGTATTCATACCACTTGAACTGTTTAACATTTTGTCACATTACAACCACAAAATTAAATGTATTTGATTGAGATTTTACATAGACCAACACAAAGTAGCACATAATTGTGACATGGAACGAAAATGATACATGGTTTTCAAAATTTTAATCAAAGTCTGAAAAGTGTGATGCGCAAAAGTATTCAGCCACCCCTATATCAATACTTTGTAGAGCCAATTACAGCTGCAAGTCTTTTGGGGTATGTCTCGACCAGCTTTGCACATCTAGAGAATGAGATTTTTTCCCATTCTTCTTTGCAAAATAGCTCAAGCTCAGCCAGATTGGATGGAGGGCGTCTGTGAACAGCAATTTTCATGTCTTGCTACAGTTGCTCAATGAGATTTTGGGCCATTCTAATGATATGATGAATATTGTTTGAGCTAAACCATTCCACTGTAGCTCTGGCTATATGTTTAGGGTCATTGTCTTGCTGGATGGTGAATCTCCTTCCCAGTCTCAATTCTATTGCAGCCTGCAGCAGGTTTTCTTCCAGGATTGCGCTGTATTTAGCTCCATCCATCTTCCCATCAACTCTGGCTAGCTTCCCTGTCCCTGCTGAAGAAAAGCATCCCCCACAACATGATGCTGCCACCACCAAGTTTTACAGTGGGGATGGTGTGTTCAGGGTGATGAGAAGTGTTACTTTTCCACCACACACAGTGCTTTGTATTTAGGCCAAAAAGTTGGACTTTTGTCTCATCTGACCAGAGCACCTTCTTCCACATGTTTGCTGTGTTCTCTCTATGGCTTGTGGCAAACTGCAAATGGCACTTCTTATGTCTTTCGTTCAACAATGATTTTCTTCTTGCCACTCTTCCATAAAGGCCAGATTTGTGGCGTGCACAACATATTGTTGTCCTGTGGACAGATTCTCCCACCTGAGCTGTGGATTTCTGCAGTTTCTCCAGAGTGACCAAAGGCCTCTTGGCTGCTTCTCTGACTAGTGCTCTCTTTGCTGTTAGTTTAGGTGGATGGCCATGTCTTGGTAGGTTTTCAGTTGTAGAATACTTTTTTCCATTTTTGGATGATGGATTGAACAGTGCTCCTTGGGATGCTCAAAGCTTAGGGTATGTTTTTATAACCTAACCCTGCTTTAAACTTCTCCACAACTTTATCTCTGACCTATCTGATGAGTTCCTTGGTCATTATGATGCTGTTTGTTCACTAGTGTTCTCTAACAAACCACTGAGGCCTTCAAAGAACAGGTGTATTTATACTGAGACTAAATTACACACAACTGGACTCTGTTAACTAAGTGACTTCTGAAGGCACTGGATTTTATTTAGGGGTATCAGAGTACAGGAGGCTGAATACTTTTGCACGTCACACTTTTCAGATTTTTAAAGTTGATTTTAAATTTGAAAACCATGTATCATTTTCATTCCGCTTCACAATTATGTTCTACTTTCTGTTGGTGTATCACTTAAAAATCTCAATAAAATACATTTAAGTTTGTGGATGCGGATAAAGGGGTTAGAGTTATCCCTGAGGATTCTCAGTCCTGTCCTACTATTGTGTTGCTAAAAGATTCATCCCTCTTCGTTTCTGTGTGAGGGATTCTGCAAACCTCATTTATCTGAAGGGTCTTGAGTGGAAACCCAAGTATCTGTGAGTTACTATGGATGTGTCTGCCCTCTATAGCAATTTTCCACATGATAAAGGTTTTTCAGCCATCTTCCAAGTCTTGCAGAGAGATGTCTAAGCTGATTGCATCTAGTATCCTTTAATTCTGATCCATAATATTTTTAGATCGAAGAAACTGTTTACCTACAGAAATGTGGCACAGCTATGGGCACTAGGTTTGCAGGAATTTGAGAGCAAATATGTTTAACGCGGGGAAGACCAAGGAGATGGTGGTGGACTTCCGCAAAGGCAGATGCCCTCCAAATCCAGTGGACATCCTGGGGACGGGCATCGAGATTGTGAACACCTATAAGTACCTGGGTTTGCTCCTTAATAATAAGCTGGACTGGGCAGGTCATATGGAGGTCCTGTACAGGAAGGGCCACAGCAGGCTCTACCTGCTTAGGAAACTGAGAGCCTTTGGAATCTGGGGGGCACTTCTTAGAACTTTCTTCAACTCGGTAGTGGCATCAGCCATCTTCTTTGGAGTGGCCTGCTGGGGGAGCAGTATATCAACCAGGGACAGAAATAAACTTGACAAGCTGATTAGAAGGGCCAGCTCTGTCCTGGGGAGCCCACTGGACCCAGTGCAGGTGGTGGGTGACAGAAGGATACTGTCCGTGGTGAGCTCCATGCAGAAGAAGTCCCATCCCATGCATGAGACTGTGATCGCGCTGAGCAGTACTGTCAGTGACCGACTGCTCCACCCTAGGTGTGAGAAGGAGCGCTATCGGAAGTCTTTCCTCCCCACCGCGGTTAGGCTGTACAACCAACACCGACCTAAGCGGAGATCATTACACGCAGAGAACTGAAATATCTCTCTGCCTGTTAAATCCCCCCCCCTCCTCTGCTACGTCCTATCTGTCTGTCTGCTATTAATGTAATGCCTCTCACCTTGGAACATTCCTGTACATGTTGTATTTGTATCTGCTTATCTTTGCTGCTGTAACACACTGAATTTCCCCATTGTGGGACTATTAAAGGACTATTATTATTATTATATTCAAAAATTAAATTCACAGTAATTTTTTGTCACTTTGCAGATCAGGAGTAGGTAACCTTTTTTGTTTGGCATGTCGATTTTAATTAAAAAATGAAAGAAGGGATACTCTGAGTGCAAATCAATAATGGTGAGGCTGACGACCCCTAAACTAAAGTCATATACCACAAACCATAACGCAGAAGTGCTGCCACCAGATGCTTTAGGATGCATGCGTTTACTGCTTTTTCCTGGGACGCACCTGTACTTTTCTATTAGAAGCAGTGAAAGTACATGTGCAGCCCCCAATTAGTGGTAAATGTATGTGTCTAGGAGCACCGTATGGCAGCAGCCTTATGGTGAAAACACACTTTGTATCTGGATGCAGCTATATTCTTAGGCCACTGGAACTTTTACTTTGTTCACATGGTGCATTTTTGCAAATACCGAAAACACACCATTATACAGAATAATGTCCCATAGCGGTCCCTCCAAACAGTATAATAATCTAACTTTTATAATATTCCAGTTTTCGCCACTCACTAGCTATTATACTGTGGGGTCTCTTCAGACCCCAGAGTATAATAAGTGGAGGGCCAAGAGAGATGACAAACATAAAAAAACGTTACTCACCTTCGCTGCGCTCTGTGGTGGCTCTGTTCTCTTCGGTGCTTCTGCCTGAAGTTGGCAACCGCTGATTGGGTCTCGGGTCACGTCAGTGTCATTATGCGTAATGACACCGACGTGATCCCTGAGGCCCTATCGGCGGTCTCTTCAGGCAGAAGCTCCTGCAGAGCACAGGGAAGGTAAGTAAGGGGCCTTTCATATCATGTTTTTAAAGTCAGTTGAACGGATCCGTTATTTTAATCAAAACACTGTCAATTTATGCATCAAAAAAACGGATCAGTTAACGGATGTGCGTCTGTTTGCATCAGTTTACCTCTGCCACCCCCCACATGTGCTTCCCTTAATACCATCAGAGGTAGCACATGTGGTGGGTGGTGGCAATCAGTCCCTAATAGCTTCTCCCGCACGTGTGTTACCCATGATGGTATTAGGTGAAGCACATGTGGGGCGTAGCAGAGGAGCTGTCCCCCAACCACTACAAGTCACAGCACTAATTTTTTGTTATCTGTACTGTAACTTGGACATGGGGACAGCTCTTCTGCCACCCCCCCACATGTGCTTCACCTAATACCATCAGGGATAGCACACGAGGGGGACAGCCATTAGGGATTGATTGCCCCCCTCCCCCCACATGTGCTACCCCAGATGGTATTGGGTATATTCTCACGTCTGCTACCCACACACGTGCGATACCCCTCATGGTATTAGGTGAAGCACATGTGGGGGGTGGCAGAAAAGCTGTCCCCATGTCCAAGTTACAGCACATATAATAAAAAAAAAAAAAAAATAGTGCTGTGACTTGTAGTGCTTGGGGGACAGCTGCTCTGATACCCCTCCCCCCATGTGCTTCGCCTTATACCATCAGGGGTAGCGCATTTGGGGGAGGGGAAACCATTAGGGATTGATTGCCCCCTCCCCCCCTGGTCCCAGCATGAATAGTACTGCCATTTGTGACCCCTTAGAGAAATGGCTGCCGCCTCTCACCACTTGGTCCCGACTCCCGAATGAGGTGGGGGAGGGGCGACACTTGTGGCGGGGGAGGAGAAGATAGGACTGGGGTGGTGCTGGAGATATTCAGGACTGGGACACGTGAGTGGTGAGAGGTGGGGGGGGAGGGGAGGCAGCCATTTCTCTAAGGGGGTCATAATGGCAGGATCATTCATGCCGTGACCAGGGAAGGGAGGGGCAGACATTTCAGGTAGGACGGGGTTGGGGAGGAGAGGATTTGGGCTTTACCTTATGGAGAGTTGGCTTCTCCTTCCTACAAGACCCTGATGCGCAGTTTCAGCATGAAAAAAGGGGCACAGTTGTGGCTAATGGGGGAGGGGTTTTTCTTGTGGGGATGAACTGACAAGCCATAATGGAATGCTTAACACTTGTTTTTTATATTTGATCCTCTCCACGGAGGCTCCGCATATTATACAATATAATAGCAGTTTCGTTTCGGCCGTATTTGGTCCGATCGAAACTGCTGGGCGCGGACTCGGGCTGCCCGTGCCAGCGAAATGAGCCTTGCGTGCCAATCCTGGTGTAGATGATCTAATCTTCTTCATTTGGCATGGAACACGCGTAAACCTCCTTATATTTGAATAAGAATTAAATGCAAAAGATTGGGGCTTGTCCTTCACATCAATAGCATTCACTGATTGAGGATTATTTGGATTTGAATCTAGGCCACACAAATTTTATCACAAAACATATATATAATTAATTTTTTTTTTTTTTTTTTAAATAAAGTGACTGCCTCCTTAATAACCATTTGGCTATTTTAACAGATGAAACAAAACTGTTCTAGAGATGTGCACTTTGAAGACTAAAGTAAGATAATGCGAGCTTGTTTTAGAAATAAGGCTACCCTTTGAGATTAATAGATACAGAATGTAAAAAAGTACAAGCTCTAGCCCAAACTGAATGCCTCAACCCTCCTCCTTGATTGTACGGCATAATTTCGTCACCATTTATAGTGATTTCCATAGATTGATTAGATTCTGGAGGAACAGTGGCCTTTTCTTCTAAATAACCTCTATTTACAGGGTAGGTTTAAAAGTAAACCTAGATAAACATTTTGGAGAGCATGTACCCTCAAAAAAATCATTGCACCAAATAGATTGTGGCAATTAGAAGTTTTAACTACCACTGATGATCTATCTAATATCATTGGTAGTTTTATGTACAATAAACCCTGCTGTAATTGCTGTAGAACGATTACTTTTGAACGCAACACTTCTATTGGTATTGTCACTCTTAAGAGTTTTGATATCCATACATTTATGAACTGTTCATCTGATTTGATTATTTATTTTTTAGAATGTAATTGTGGGCTGCAGTATGTGAGGAGGACCTCTACATGCCTGAGAATCCGCCTTAATAACCATAGATGCAATGTCACCAAAGGGTATGTGAAACAGTGTTTCTAGGCATGCAGCTATGACACCTGACTGTGACTGGTGCTTTTAGCACCACTCCAATTGAGTAAATAGCCACAGATGGGCACAATATATTTGATTGTTTGAAAACGATGAGTGCTGTATTAGATTTTTAAACTGAATATATTGTCCCCTCAAGGATTAGATGAAGCATTGGGAAAGTGTCTATTGAACCAATGGTAGTATATGGTAATTCAGGGGAGTTATGCAACTAATCACTACAGATAGGAACCCCTAGGTCTTATTTTGCTATTCGGAGCCCAATGAAAGGGACTTATTTTTTTTTTTTTTTTTTTTTTTTTGTATAGCCTCTGTTGGCAGAAGGTTGCTATGTTATATATGTATGTATCATTTTAATTCAATTATCAATTACGGGTGACTTAATGCATATCAATACATCTTTCTGTATAATTAGTATATGTATTTATATACAGTACAGACCAAAAGTTTGGACACACCTTCTCATTCCAAGAGTTTTCTGTATTTTCATGACTATAAAAATTGTAGATTCACACTGAAGGCATCAAAACTGTGAATTAACACATGTGGAATTATATACTTAACAAAAAAGTGTGAAACAACTGAAAATATGTCTTATATTCTCTAGGTTCTTCAAAGTAGCCACCTTTTTGCTTTGATTACTGCTTTGCACACTCTTGGCATTCTCTTTGAGCTTCAAGAGGTAGTCACCTGAAATGGTCTTCCAACAGTCTTGAAGGAGTTCCCAGAGATGCTTAGCACTTGTTGGCCCTTTTGCCTTCACTCTGCGGTTTAGCTCACCCCAAACCATCTCGATTGGGTTCAGGTCTGGTGACTGTGGAGGCCAGGTCATCTGGCGTAGCACCCCATCACTCTCCTTCTTGGTCAAATAGCCCTTACACAGTCTGGAGGTGTGTTTGGGGTTATTGTCCTGTTGAAAAATAAATGATGGTCCAACTAAACGCAAACCAGATGGAATAGCATGCCGCTGCAAGATGCTGTGGTAACCATGCTGTTTCAGTATTCCTTCAATTTTGAATAAATCCCCAACAGTGTCACCAGCAAAGCACCCCCACACCATCACACCTCCTCCTCCATGCTTCAGGGTGGGAACCAGGCATGTAGAGTCCATTCGTTCACCTTTTCTGCGTCGCACAAAGACACGGTGGTTGGAACCAAAGATCTCAAATTTGGACTCATCAGACCAAAGCACAGATTTCCACAGGTTTAATGTCCACTCCTTGTGTTCTTTAACCCAAACAAGTCTCTTCTGCTTGTTGCCTGTCCTTAGCAGTGGTTTTCTAGCAGCTATTTTACCATGAAGGCCTGCTGCACACAGTCTCCTCTTAACAGTTGTTGTAGAGATGTGTCTGCTGCTAGAACTCTGTGTGGCATTGACCTGGTCTCTAATTTGAGCTGCTGTTAACCTGCGATTTCTGAGGCTGGTGACTCGGATGAACTTATCCTCCGCAGCAGAGGTGACTCTTGGTCTTCCTTTCCTGGGGCGGTCCTCGTGTGAGCCAGTTTCTTTGTAGCGCTTGATGGTTTTGGCCACTGCACTTGGGGACACTTTCAAAGTTTTCCCAATTTTTCGGACTGACTGACCTTCATTTCTTAAAGTAATGATGGCCACTCGTTTTTCTTTACTTAGCTGCTTTTTTCTTGCCATAATACAAATTCTAACACTCCATTCAGTAGGACTATCAGCTGTGTATCCACCTGACTTCTGAACAACACAACTGATGGTCCCAACCCCATTGATAAGGCAAGAAATCCCACTTATTAAACCTGACAGGGCACACCTGTAAAGTGAAAACCATTTCGGGTGACTACCTCTTGAAGTTCATCAAGAGAATGCCAAGAGTGTGCAAAGCAGTAATCAAAGCAAAAGGTGGCTACTTTGAAGAACCTAGAATATAAGACATATTTTCAGTTTCACACTTTTTTGTTAAGTATATAATTCCACATGTGTTAATTCATAGTTTTGATGCCTTCAGTGTGAATCTACAATTTTTATAGTCATGAAAATACAGAAAACTCTTGAAATGAGACGGTGTGTCCAAACTTTTGGTCTGTACTGTATGTATATATTCTCTATCCTCCTATCCTGGCCACTGCATGTTGAGCAGACAGCAGGTAGCAAGCTGCTAGCCGATCGCATTACATAGAAAGCTGCATGTGTATCTTTTGTTTATTTTTTTTAAAGATGCACATCTGATTGGTGCTGGGAACTCCAGGGGACAAACCCCTCAACTTCTTACCGACAATAGCATCAGTTTGCTCAAATCACAGGCAGCCAGTGTCAGAGCTCAGAATTACACCCCTTGTCTGCTACTGCCTGACACCGCCCTCTTGACAGTCCAGAGCCTAAATAGCATATCAGACACCAAAACTAGTAGACTAGTAGCATTGATTGGTTAAGAACGATGGGAGGCTAGAGAAAAAAATTCCAACTCTGCTGAAATCGGTGGAGAAGTGCCTTTTTAATTAGTGTAAAAAGCTGGACTTGTTGGAGGTGGTGAAAGGTCCTCTTGTAGGCTAAGGCCCCACGTGGCGTCCCGCATCTCAGTTCTTCTTGCAGCGCTTTTAGACAGAAAGTTTACAGAGCTTTCCTCTGCGGACTTTCTGTTTCAATTATACCTATGGGGAAACCGCCGGTGTTTCCATAGGTATAATTGACAGCTGCGATTTCCAAAACCGCACCGGTTTTGGAAATCGCTGCGTGTCCGCAGCGCGGTTTTTACCGCAAAGTGGGCATGGGATTCGCTAGAATCCCATCAATTTTGCTCTGACCGTAAAAGGACGCGATTTTTTCCGCGGCGTTTACGCCACGTGGTGTCCCGGCCTTAAAGACACTGTGTTTGTAGCTGTTGTCTCTGCAAATGCCTCAAGTTTATGAGCCAGATCATTGGCTATGTCTAATTCAGCTCATAGAACCTTGTAGCTGAAGAATTGGAAAAAAGGAGACAAATGGCTCAAAGTAGATTGTGTGATATCCCTTGTGGGGATAATGTACTTTTTGGTTCCAGCCTTGATGACGTTTTGGAGAAGGCCTCCAATAAAAAGGGCTTTTTGAATTCCTCAGTCTTTTGGCCCTTTTTTTTGTAGATACCAATAGTTTGTGTTGTGTGTGGTATGTTGTTTGTGTTTTTTTTTTTTTTTTTTTTTTTCTTTATATAAAAAATAGAACCCGAGGAAGAAGGTCAAGGAGAACAGAAAGGCACTTTTCATAAAATATATAAGGTGTTGCACAGTAGAGACAGGTGTTTGACTTAGAAATCCTTTTTCTACTTCAGGAGAAGGTGGTATTCCCTGTTCTTTAGGAAGAGATTTCGTGGGAGTTTTAGTTCTCTTTTCTTCCCGGCAGAAGATGACAGCCTTAGTCAGACAGAAGAACATTCTTATGGTGCCTTTTTTGTGACAATTTTTCGTCGATTTCCCCTTCTTAACTGTTGACTCAACATCTAGAAGTTCTTTTTTTCTGTCCTAGAATCCTTAGGTTGGAAGATAAATCTCGAAAAATCTTTCCTTGTGCCATCCCAGAAAAAGTCTTTCTGGGGATTAGGACTAATTTCCTCAGCTATTCCAGCAGTAAAATGGGTACAACACCACTCCAGAAGTTTGAGGTATCCGTTTTTTTTTTTTTTTTTTTTTCTTTGGTCAATTTGCAAATGAGCTCTTTGTCAATATGCAAACGCAAGGGTGTTGCCATTGCTCCAAACTACAATATCTCGACAGACCCACCAAACACTATAATATTAGGGTTGCTTGAATTAATCTGTTGGGCCATGTTGACATGCTGGGTTCTGGTGACTGACTCCTTTTATCAGTCGAAGTAACCTGTGAGGCACCCATCTCCAGACGTTGCTTGTTGAGAATGTCATGAAGGGCAGATTAATCTGCTGTGTGAGTTGGGGTGTCAGTATGTGTGCAGAAGGTGGCTCAGTGAGGTTCATGTTTCTTAGGTGATTAGTGGCCCTGCTGGTGTATTGCAGCTATCTCTACATTGTAACCTCAGGAGCCTCTTGTCTCCCACTCCCCAGGTCATCCCCATAGGACGATGGCAGGATTACAGTCTTCTTGAGAGAGTGGGAGAAGATCGCCCAAAACAAGTGGGTATTCAGCTCCTCTGCTTGTCCTCTGTTCTCTGCTCTTTTGGGCTGTGACTCCCCTCCCTTCCCTTCTTTCCAAGAATCTGAATGTAGAGAAAATCAAGATGCTCCTTCTGGGGCTGTTCTATAATAACATGTGACTAATTTATGCAGCCAATCGTATGTGCCCCCTTCTGTTTAGTGATGGCCCACTATGGCTAGGGTCACATGGTGAAATCAGAACACACTGTTGTGCTACTGCATCACAGCTAATTACAATGAACATGACCATGTTACAGCCTGCAACCACAAAACTAAACTCAGAAATTCAACTCTGCTGGTCTTCTGTGCAATTGCATTGACCATTATTTGCAGCTCTCAGCTCAAAAATTGCAATGTCCCTTAGGTGCATGCTGCTGTTTTAGCAGGTTACCAAAGCACCTCATAGTTGGAACATAAATAACTGATGTGGCTTAGGAATAGTCTTTCTCTGGGTCCAGCAACATGGTCATCCATACACAAGCACGGGTTTTTCATCAATCTATCACAAAATGAGGGACCTAAACAATGGAGGGTACTAGTCCCTATCCAACCACAATTCAGTTGTATTCAAACTATGGTGTGAGCCTGGCTTTCCTTCCTCACTCTCTTATGCCCTTCCTAGGCTACACTCATCGCAAAACCTCCTGAACTCACCTCACCCTGCTCTTGTTTCAGACAGACCTCTGTCTTTGAATGGCGCCACCACGCAAACATCAGAGTGCTTTACACACACACACACACTTACACTTAAAAATCCTCACTTTACAGCCTTGCCCCATTTGAATTGAGTGACTCTCCATTGTTCCAAGGCTAGAGCTGCAGCCATAGCAGTAAGAAGTAGCTAAATAGATAGGAATCTGTTAAGAGATTTTCCAACTTTTTTTTTTTTAACACATAGGGTTTCTTTTTTGAAGATTTCCTATTTGCTCACCTGTCAGGGGATTTAGTGAATAGTCTCTGTTAGCCATTCACTGAAAGAACAGGGACCCTAAGTAGTGATTTTCTGTTCAAATGAAGCATCACTGCTCAGCTGCTGATTTGCTGACATGCTTGTGCATTGGCAGAATGAGACTCTGCTGGATCCCCTGTTTGTTTTTTCTTAAGACTTCCTATGTGTTAAAGGGTATGTGTGTATGGAGATACAGACGTGGACAAAATTGTTGGTACCCTTCTTTTAATGAAAGAAAAACCCACAATGGTCACAGAAATAACTTGAATCTGACAAAACTGGAATTTGCCAAACTACACGTTGACAAACTGCAAAGCTTCTGGGAGAATGTCCTATGGACAGATGAGACAAAAATCGAAATTTTTGGCAAGACACATCAGCTCTATGTTCACAGACGGAAAAATGAAGCATATCTTGAAAAGAACACTGTCCCTACTGTGAAACATGGAGGAGGCTCTGTTATGTTCTGGGGCTGCTTTGCTGCATCTGGCACAGGGTGTCTTGAATCTGTACAGGGTACAATGAAATCTCAAGACTATCAAGGGATTCTAGAGAGAAATGTGCTGCCCAGTGTCAGAAAGCTTGGTCTCAGTCGCAGGTCATGGGTCTTGCAACAGGTTGATGACCCAAAACACACAGCTAAAAACACCCAAGAATGGCTAAGAGGAAAACACTGGACTATTCTGAAGTGGCCTTCTATGAGCCCTGACCTAAATCCTATTGAGCATCTTTGGAAGGAGCTGAAACATGCCGTCTGGAAAAGGCACCCTTCAAACCCAAGACAACTGGAGCAGTTTGCTCATGAGGAGTGGGCCAAAATACCTGTTGAGAGGTGAAGAAGTCTCATTGACAGTAACAGGAATCGTTTGATTGCAGTGATTACCTCAAAAGGTTGTGCAACAAAATATTAAGTAAAGGGTACCATCATTTCTGTCCAGGCCTGTTTCATGAGTTTTCATTTATAAAAAATTTTATTGAAGCATGGTTGAAAAGCAATGTCTGACTTTCATTCGTTCATTTTCATAGAATTTTTACATATTATTAATTTTGTCAGATTCAAGTTATTTCTGTGACCATTGTGGGTTTTTCTTTCATTAAACGAGGGGTACCAATAATTTTGTCCACGTTTGTGTGTATGTATATATGTGTGTGTGTGTGTGTGTGTGTGTATATAATATATATATATAATTTTTTATTTTTTTTTTCTGTATTTTCATGACTATAAAAATTGTAGATTCACAATGAAGGCATCAAAACTATGAATTAACACATGTGGAATTATATACTTAACAAAAAAGTGTGAAACAACTGAAAATATGTCTTATATTCTAGGTTCTTCAAAGTAGCCACCTTTTGCTTTGATTACTGCTTTGCACACTCTTGGCATTCTCTTAATGAGCTTCAAGAGCTAGTCACCTGAAATGGTTTTCACTTCACAGGTGTGCCCTGTCAGGTTTAATAAGTGGGATTTCTTGCCTTATAAATGGGGTTGGGACCATCAGTTGTGTTGTTCAGAAGTCAGGTGGATACACAGCTGATAGTCCTACTGAATGGAGTGTTAGAATTTGTATTATGGCAAGAAAAAAGCAGCTAAGTAAAGAAAAACGAGTGGCCATCATTACTTTAAGAAATGAAGGTCAGTCAGTCCGAAAAAAATGGGAAAACTTTGAAAATGTTCCCAAGTACAGTGGCCAAAAAGAGCTACAAAGAAACTGGCTCACATGAGGACCGCCCCAGGAAAGGAAGACCAAGAGTCACCTCTGCTGCGGAGGATAAGTTCATCCGAGTCACCAGCCTCAGTAATCGCAGGTTAACAGCAGCTCAGATTAGAGACCAGGTCAATGCCATACAGAGTTCTAGCAGCACACATCTCTCTACAACAACTGTTAAGAGGAGACTGTGTGCAGCAGGCCTTCATGGTAAAATAGCTGCTAGGAAACCACTGCTGAGGACAGGCAACAAGCAGAAGAGACTTGTTTGGGCTAAAGAACACAAGGAATGGACATTAGACCTGTGGAAATCTGTGCTTTGGTCTGATGAGTCCAAATTTGAGATCTTTGGTTCCAACCATCGTGTCTTTGTGCGACGCAGAAAAGGTGAACGAATGGACTCTACATGCCTGGTTCCCACCGTGAAGCATGGAGGAGGAGGTGTGATGGTGTGGGGGTGCTTTGCTGGTGACACTGTTGGGGATTTTTTCAAAATTGAAGGAATACGTTCAGCATGGTTACCACAGCATCTTGCAGCAACATGCTATTCCATCCGGTTTAGTTGGACCATCATTTATTTTTCAACAGGACAATGACCCCAAACACACCTCTAGACTGTGTAAGGGCTATTTGACCAAGGAGGAGAGTGATGGGGTGCTACGCCAGATGACCTGGCCTCCACAGTCACCAGACCTGAACCCAATCGAGATGGTTTGGGGTGAGCTGGACCGCAAATATATATATATATATATATATATATATATATATATATATACAGTACAGACCAAAAGTTTGGACACACCTTCTCATTCCAAGAGTTTTCTGTATTTTCATGACTATAAAAATTGTAGATTCACACTGAAGGCATCAAAACTATGAATTAACACATGTGGAATTATATACTTAACAAAAAAGTGTGAAACAACTGAAAATATGTCTTATATTCTAGGTTGCTTTGATTACTGCTTTGCACACTCTTGGCATTCTCTTGATGAGCTTCAAGAGGTAGTCACCTGATATGGTCTTCCAACAGTCTTGAAGGAGTTCCCAGAGATGCTTAGCACTTGTTGGCCCTTTTGCCTTCACTCTGTGGTCCAGCTCACCCCAAACCATCTCGATTGGGTTCAGGTCTGGTGACTGTGGAGGCCAGGTCATCTGGCGTAGCACCCCATCACTCTCCTTCTTGGTCAAATAGCCCTTACACAGTCTGGAGGTGTGTTTGGGGTTATTGTCCTGTTGAAAAATAAATGATGGTCCAACTAAACGCAAACCGGATGCAATAGCATGCCGCTGCAAGATGCTGTGGTAACCATGCTGTTTCAGTATTCCTTCAATTTTGAATAAATCCCCAACAGTGTCACCAGCAAAGCACCCCCACACCATCACACCTCCTCCTCCATGCTTCACGGTGGGAACCAGGCATGTAGAGTCCATTCGTTCACCTTTTCTGCATCGCACAAAGACACGGTGGTTGGAACCAAAGATCTCAAATTTGGACTCATCAGACCAAAGCACAGATTTCCACAGGTCTAATGTCCATTCCTTGTGTTCTTTAGCCCAAACAACTCTCTTCTGCTTGTTGCCTGTCCTCAGCATCGGTTTCCTAGCAGCTATTTTACCGTGACGGCCTGCTGCACACAGTCTCCTCTTAACAGTTGTTGTAGAGATGTGTCTGCTGCTAGAACTCTGTGTGGCATTGACCTGGTCTCTAATCTGAGCTGCTGTTAACCTGCGATTTCTGAGGCTGGTGACTCGGATGATCTTATCCTCCGTAGCAGAGGTGAATCTTGGTCTTCCTTTCCTGGTGCGGTCCTCATGTGAGCCAGTTTCTTTGTAGCGCTTGATGGTTTTGGCCACTGCACTTGGGGACACTTTCAAAGTTTTCCCAATTTTTCGGACTAACTGACCTTAATTTCTTAAAGTATTGATGGTGTGAAAGATCCTCAGAGCGCCAAACCCGCTGTGGCCCCACCTGAGTCCTCTTTCATATAAAACCACACTCACCTCCAGTGAGTGTCGGGTCCACAAGGTAAATACAAGACAAGCCTTCTAAATTTTATATATTTATTAACCCCTAAATGGGTCGGTATTAAAATCTAACATATACAGTTCAGAAGAGATATGCAGATATATGCAAGCATTAACAGTTACTAGTTACAAGATACAGTACAAATAAAATAAAAGGGATAAAGGTGAAATGATTACTTTACCACACATGTCCTGGATGTGGTTCTGTAGTCCAACACTCACACATGCTCTGGTATGTGTGAGATCACCAGTGGAGGCTTCTTGGCATGTCGCATTAACTCCTAGCATGTGGCATCACAGAATAATCCCGCCTGCATGCTTTTCACAGGAATCTCAGCATTAGTCTCTCTGTAATATATCTCAGTCTCTTGTAGGCTCATCATCGTCAGCAGCAGCATTCCAACCTGCCTGCTCATAGTAGCATCTCAGTGATAGTCTCTCTCAGTGGAAGTCTGTGATGGTCTGTCTCAACTCCATAGCATCATCTCCATAGCATAATCTCCATAGCATCAACTCTCAGGGATAGTCTCTGCACAGTCTCCATAGCATCATCTCCTAGGGATAATCTCTGCACAGTCTCCATAACATCATCTCCTCCCACTGACTCTTACCTCATCTTTTATACCCTTTATGCCACCTCCCAGAATGAGGTCACCAGCGGCAACAGGTCTCATAGAATAATCCACTCAAGTCCAGACCCTTTGTATGTAGATGAGACCAAGTGACATGATACAATGTTTTCAGCCATATCTGGTCAACCAGTGCAGCTGGACAATGCATGTTTGTTTGATCACTCAGGGCTGTGTATGAATACAATGGAGTCTGCTGGGATGTATACAAAGCCCTATTGTTCCAGCCTGGCCACTACTGCCAATATACCTACAAGTAGGCTGTGCACATTATGAATGAGTGCAAGCAAGAAGGGAGACACTATACCCAGAGACCAAAAGACAACTCTGAATTATAGCCATATTTAGGCAGAATCATCACAGATGGCCACTTGTTTTTCTTTACTTAGCTGCTTTGTTCTTGCCATAATACAAATTCTAACACTCCATTCAGTAGGACTATCAGCTGTGTATCCACCTGACTTCTGAACAACACAACTGATGGTCCCAACCATCAACTGTGAAGTGAAAACCATTTCAGGTGACTAGCTCTTGAAGCTCATTAAGAGAATGCCAAGAGTGTGCAAAGCAGTAATCAAAGCAAAAGGTGGCTACTTTGAAGAACCTAGAATATAAGACATATTTTCAGTTGTTTCACACTTTTTTGTTAAGTATATAATTCTACATGTGTTAATTCATAGTTTTGATGCCTTCAGTGTGATTCTACAATTTTTATAGTCATGAAAATACAGAAAACTCTTGGAATGAGAAGGTGTCCAAACTTTTGGTCTGTACTGTGTGTGTGTATAGATATAGATATAGATATATATAGATAGATATACACACAGATAGATAGATTATGTTTGGACACACCTTCTCATTCCAAGAGTTTTCTGTATTTTCATGACGATAAAAATTGTAGATTCACACTGAAGGCATCAAAACTATGAATTAACACATGTGGAATTATATACTCAACAAAAAAGTGTGAAACAACTGAAAATATGTCTTATATTCTAGGATCTTCAAAGTAGCCACCTTTTGCTTTGATTACTGCTTTGCACACTATTGGCATTCTCTTGATGAGCTTCAAGAGGTAATCACCTGAAATGGTCTTCCAACAGTCTTGAAGGAGTTCCCAGAGATGCTTAGCACTTGTTGGCCCTTTTGCCTTCACTCTGCGGTGCAGCTCACCCCAAACCATCTCGATTGGGTTCAGGTCTGGTGACTGTGGAGGCCAGGTCATCTGGCGTAGCACCCCATCACTCTCCTTCTTGGTCAAATAGCCCTTACACAGTCTGGAGGTGTGTTTGGGGTCATTGTCCTGTTGAAAAATAAATGATGGTCCAACTAAATGCAAATCGGATGGAATAGCATGCCGCTGCAAGATGCTGTGGTAACCATGCTGGTTCAGTATTCCTTCAATTTTGAATAAATCCCCAACAGTGTCACCAGCAAAGCACCCCCACACCATCACACCTCCTCCTCCATGCTTCACGGTGGGAACCAGGTATGTAGAGTCCATTCGTTCACCTTTTCTGCATCGCACAAAGACACAGTGGTTGGAACCAAAGATCTCAAATTTGGACTCATCAGACCAAAGCACAGATTTCCACAGGTCTAATGTCCATTCCTTGTATTCTTTAGCCCAAACAAGTCTCTTCTGCTTGTTGCCTGTCCTTAGCAGTGGTTTCCTAGCAGCTATTTTACCATGAAGGCCTGCTGCACACAGTCTCCTCTTAACAGTTGTTGTAGAGATGTGTCTGCTGCTAGAACTCTGTGTGGCATTGACCTGGTCTCTAATCTGAGCTGCTGTTAACCTGCGATTTCTTTGGCTGGTGACTCGGATGAACTTATCCTCCGCAGCAGAGGTGACTCTTGGTCTTCCTTTCCTGGGGCGGTCCTCATGTGAGCCAGTTTCTTTGTAGCGCTTGATGGTTTTGGCTACTGCACTTGGGGACACTTTCAAAGTTTTCCCAATTTTTCGGACTGACTGACCTTCATTTCTTAACGTAATGATGGCCACTTGTTTTTCTTTACTTAGCTGCTTTTTTCTTGCCATAATACAAATTCTAACACTCCATTCAGTAGGACTATCAGCTGTGTATCCACCTGACTTCTGAACAACACAACTGATGGTCCCAACCCCATTTATAAGGCAAGAAATCCCACTTATTAAACCTGACAGGCCACACCTGTGAAGTGAAAACCATTTCAGGTGACTACCTCTTGAAGCTCATCAAGAGAATGCCAATCGTGTGCAAAGCAGTAATCAAAGCAAAAGGTGGCTACTTTGAAGAACCTAGAATATAAGACATATTTTCAGTTGTTTCACACTTTTTTGTTAAGTATATAATTCCACATGTGTTAATTCATAGTTTTGATGCCTTCAGTGTGAATCTACAATTTTTATAGTCATGAAAATACTGAAAACTCTTGGAATGAGAAGGTGTGGAAACTTTTGGTCTGTATTTTTATATATATATATATATATATATATATATATATATATACACACGCACACGTCTATGTCCACATATACATATATAATGTGTTTGTGTGTGTACAGTATATATAGTGTATATATGTACACGTCTTTAGTATTTGGATGAATAATTCCACTAGTTTCAGTGCTCAGCACATTATAAATTTCCACATCACTTATTTTATTGGACATGGACTGTATCAACATTTAATAATTTCATAAAGAATCTTTCTTTATGAAATTTCTTTGCAAAAAATTCCCGATTTAAACACCATAATTCAATCATCCGGACTGACTAAGGTGTCCAATCCTACAGTGTATGTGTTTCATATCTAAAATAGAAAAAAAACAGTTAAAATTCACCAATCACTATTTTCAAATCTTGCTTGATATAACAGTTCTAGTCAGAAGGACTCACTCAGCAACTTTACATATGTGCCTGAACCTTAAAATCCACATTTAATCCTAATGGTTGGAGCATATTCAGACTACATATCCACTTGAACTCCCTCCGTTTCAGCACTAAATGTCGGTCCCCACCCCTACGTCTTTGTGGGATGTGGTCTAATACTCTAAATTTTAAATCGTCCACTGTGTGAGCTTTTTCCGCAAAAAGTCTTGAGACTGGTAGTTCCAGTCTCTTCTTATGGATAGAACTTTTATGTAAATGGATCCGAGTCTTAATTTACAAAGTAGTTTCACCCATATAAATTAAATTACATGGACACTGTACCATATAAACTACCAAATCCGAAGAA
Organism: Leptodactylus fallax; assembly: GCA_947044405.1. Classification (NCBI taxonomy): domain Eukaryota; kingdom Metazoa; phylum Chordata; class Amphibia; order Anura; family Leptodactylidae; genus Leptodactylus; species Leptodactylus fallax. The sequence continues at coordinate 412,235 of CAMRHE010000233.1, forward strand.
AAAGTAAACCGTTCTCTAATGTGATATTCGATGCCAGTCTGTGGGTGTAGTAAACTATCACCCCTTAACATGTTTGCACAGTTGAAACAGTTGAGGCAGGGGAAATTTCTCAGCGTCGATGGTCCCAAAAAGACTTTTTTTCTTTCAGTTCTCTGTACCCAACGAGAAAAAAACATGACTCATATATACTGTTTGTTTCAACTTATTCACACTTCAGTGGTTGAATTAAGAACATACTGTCAATTCATTGGACAGTAGTAAAACAAGGGTGTCCAGAGATTGCTGATTTATCATGTCCTCCATTAATGTCGTACAGACGAGATCAGAATTTAAAAGAGATATTGGTGAAAGCGGATATGGGGCCGGCCAAAAAATCACGGCAACTACTATTTGGACCGTTAACGCGGGGGAAATTCCCCTGCCTCAACTGTTCCAACTGTGCGAACATGTTAACGGGTGATTATAATGTGCTGAGCATTGAGACTAGTGGAATTATTCATCCAAATACTAAAGAGATATGTATATAAATTTATTGAGGTAGTATTTAACTCCCTAGGATATATAATGTTTTATCAGACAGATTAGTATTGTGTGTTGCAAACCATGTGATTTGTTGAAGTTTTTAGGTAAAATTTATAGACTGTTTATAATATTGTAATGGGTTCTATTTTTTAATGATGGTAGAACTACAGATGGATAATTTGGTGTTTAAACTGTGAGATTATGATTACCCTTAATAACAGACACATGCATACGTTTTGCAGCGATCAAATAGTGGTATTTACCACTGCACATGCTTGTAAAGAGGATTAAAGCTATGCACTGATCGCCAAGAGATGACTGATGCGCCGTTTTGGACGCATATGAAGCGGAAGGCATTTCTGAGCATGCCCAGTGCCGCTCCAATTCAGGTATGCTCAGTAGGCTTTTTACATGGCGATCTCAGGCATGTGCAACTTGAGTATATACACGCTGGGGCTGAGATATTAGAACATGTGGACTGACTGTGAGTGATCCACCCTAAACACAGGTGCTGCTTTTTAATATAATTATATGCACTTAAGTTTGTTTATATTGGAATGGACCATACATAGAGGTTTTTAAGAAACAGCTGATGTCATAGATTTGTTGTCACAGTTGATTTGGTTGGTTTATGCTAATATATAATGGAGTTTTGGTATATGTAATCACTGACATTTGATAAAGACCCCTGCGTGGGTCGATACATGGTGTGTGATGTTATGTTTTTAATAAAGAAAATTCCTATTATGCTGTATATGGTTGCTGGCAGACTGGACTGCTTTTATTATATAGGTGTATGTGTATATGTGGACATAGGGGTGTGTGTGTGTGTGTGTGTGTGTGTGTGTGTGTGTGTGTGTGTGTGTATGTATATGTGTGTGTATATATGAGTGTGTGTGAGATAATATAATATATAATCACACACACCAGATAGATAGATAGATAGATATAGAGATACATATATATAATATATATATATATATACACACACACACACACACACACACACACACACACACTTTCCCACTCACTTTTTTTTTTTACTCCTGTGGTGCCTTTTGCTCCTCTCTTTCTGCAGATGTTCACCGTGCAGCTCACTCTTGGGGACCAGTACTGGGAGGCTGAAGGAACAAGTATTAAAAAAGCTCAGCATGCAGCAGCTGCCAAAGCCTTGGAGGGGACAAAATATCCAAAGCCTACAGCCCGCTCTTCCCGCAGTGAGGGAAAAAATCCAGGTACAAACTTCTAATGGGTCCTGTGGTATGGGGAGTCCTCACTCCCTACACCCATCACTACTTGGGTGGTATAGATAAATAAGCTCTCCAGACATGCACATGACTTCCATTCCTGGCACCAAATATCTTGTGACCAGTGCTCTCTTGCTTCTGGTAATAGACTCATTTCTAGTTTCTGATGGGTTTTCTTATTCACTTGTATTTAATTTGCAATATGCTGTATGTTATTGATCTTGGTGACTGTTGCTCTATATCTACTGGCCACAAATGTGCTACTTTGAGCAGAAGCTGTCATGGTCATATCAGTGAGATGCAGGAGATGTCAGTGCAGATGTAAACCCATTTCTTGCTTTTGGCGAAGATAGCCCTTAGACATTATGGCCCACTTGGTGTGATTTATGAAGAGTGGCGTATTCAAAACCAGTCTTCATATCCCCTGCAGCAGCGGAGCATGCACCTCATTTATGGTGAGGCACACACCTCTTCATAATTCAGACACACCCTCCACTGGGCTGTGCACCTGTACACTGAAAGTTCCGTCAGTTCTATCTGGCATAAAACATATAAAACATGAGCCCACATTTTCTAATAGAATTTTATACTTTCATTATTCACAGTTTCCTCGTTCTCAGCTTGCTATCATGCATGCCAGCATTTTAGTTCATCAGGTTGACAGCCAGCCTGGATTCTAGTCTAGTTTGCAAGGGATGTAATCATCATTCAGGTATCTCAGGGTGGTTGCAGGGCTGATTCTTGATTCCTGCAGACTCTCAGGTGGCAATCTCAGTGCTCAGTGGACACCTTTGTGGTACATTTAATGCAACAGCAGTGTGTTCCTCTAAAAGCCACCAGAGCAAAAAAAATAAAACACCACCCTACATTGGATGGTTTGTGATTGGATTGGATGTGGTACACCTGCTGAAATTGCTGTAGGTGTTCTATAACTTTCACCCGAAGCATTAACTGACATGCCCCCATAGAGCCCCCCACATGCCAGGCCTAAGGGTGTGATACATGAGTATGGATTTCATCATTACACACTGCTCTTAGTTCCCTGGATCCTCTACTCCTTCTCTACACTTCAGTGCTGGCACACATAAACCTGTCAGTGCTGGAGCAAGTGAGGGGCAGGGAGTTTGGTGAGATAAAATTGGCAAATATGAAATCTGTTCTCACTGTGTGTTCCCATTACCAGTGCAATGACCACTTCAATCTGTATTGGTGGAAACACGGGATGTGGACCTGAGGTGGTTGTATTAGGTTAAATACTGGTAAAAATATACCACTTATTTGTGTCTAACTGGTCATAAAAGCTTACACTAAAAACGCATACAGACATTACTATGTTTGGGGACTTGCCCCAGAATCTTGTTCTCAACATCTGCAGCAATTTCCGTTGTAAGAAACAATACACTTGGCATAAAGTCCTGCTTAGCCTGTAATGGTCACTCTGCTGCCCTCTTAGATCAGTGACCAGGGTTCCCTGATCAGTGGTTCCCCAGTAAACCTGCCTAATGTACAGTTTTGATGGCAAACTTATTTCAGCCTGCTCAGAGATACTTTGCAAAACAATAAATATTTAATGCAAATTTAGCACTCGACAAAACTTATAGAATTCTTTATACATCTCATAACGCCCAGGCATGACATTAGATGTGCCCCAGGAATAGCATTTTCATGGTTTCCCATGACAAATTTGAAGCCACTATGTCAGACAGGGAGACTCTTTTGCTCTGGTCCTAGTGCTCCTCTCAGTCTAAGGATATGTTCACTTGGAAATGGAGGAGGAATTTGAGGTGGACTTCCACCTCAAATGCCTAGGCTCAGATGAATGAGCTGAATCGCAACAGAATTTGCGGCAAGGTTGATCAGGCCACTTATTTTCTTGTTCATATCTTTGGGGGATACAGCACCACTAGGAGGCTGACACTAGAAAATAAATGAAAAAATGTCAGCTTTGCTCTCTCCTCAGACCCTGTGGTGACCGTTTTAGTCTGTTGTCTGTAGGAGGCAGACATGACCTTTGCTTTGTATCTTTTTTTTTTTTTTTTTTCTTTTTCTTCTTTATTTCTAATCTCATACAGTTGCAGAGGGGCTCATCAGCAATTTATGCCATAGTTGTTGCACCCCTCTGTGGGCACTGCGCTCGGATGAGGATGTATGTCCTGTTTCCTTTCCCTGACCAGTGTATCTCCAGGTGGTCCAAGCCTTCCACGGTAGACTCCTTTATTGCTCGGCTGCCTGAGGCCACTACTCTACCTCAGGCAGACTGTCTTCCTCAGTGATCCCTTGGACAAAAAAAGATGGACTCACTCTCCAAGGCAGCCTTTTTTTGTGGCCAGTTCCTCTTTTGGCCTTCCTCTGCTGCTTCTTACTTTTGCAAGGCCTGCATCGCCTAAGCCAGAAAGTCCCAGAAGGGCCTTTCCCCTGGAGCTCCCCCTTCCCTTCCAGAACAACTAGTTGCTTGTTTCTCAGGTCCTGCATGCCTCAAAGTACCTCTGCGTTTCCTCTCTGGAGGCAGCTCATCCATCAGCCAAAACAACAGTCAGTGCTGTGCCATCTGCCTTACCATTTGGATTTGGGTATGGAATTCTGAATCCACTTCTACAAAAAAAAAAAAAAGCGATCGTTGCCCTTCCCTTCTCCAGGGCCTTTAGAAGCTAATCTTTAAGACTGCCAGAAAAAGCCTGCCCTAGCCACCTCTTGCTCCAGAGGACAGTCTTCCCGAGGCTCCTGCTCCAAGAAGCCCTCTTTCAAAGCCAGACCCACATGGCAGTATCACCTGTAGGCCATTTGCTGCCTGAAGGTCTTCCCCTCCCCCCCCCCTCCACTCGTGATTTCTCTGGTGGAGGGATGGATGTTCTCCTTCTAGGGAGACCTGGCTTGCCACCATCACCATCAAATTGGCTACTTCGTTCTCCTCCCTTCCTCTCTGAAGATCTTTTTTCTTCCGTCAACTCTTGCGGCTGCCTTCCTTCAGGCAATCTGTCACCAGGGCATCACAGTTTCCGTCCCCGCTTCAGAGTATTTCCAGGGCTTTTACTCCAACCTCCTCACTATCCACAAAAAAGACATGTCCCTTCAACCCGTTTTGGACCTGAAGAGGTACAATTAACTCGTCTGCAGGTTCTGCTTGGAGTTCCTGCCATCGGTGGTGGTGTCTCTGGAGTTCAGCGAATTACTCTTCTCCATTGACATTCACACCTACCTCTACATTCCCATGACCAGTCTCATCAGCAGTTCCTCTGCTTCATGGTGGATTTGTTTGTTTTTTTTGTTGTGTTTTCCTTTGGTTTTAACACCAACCAACATGAAAACCCAACCCCAAATGCGCCGCTTCGCCCCCAACCCCCCCCCCCCCCCCAAGTCCCACATGGTGATTCTCCGCTCCTGAGGAGTTGAGGTGATCCCATAATTGGACAACCTGAAGGACCCCTGTAGCAAGATCAAACTGACCAACCTCTGGATCGTCTTGGATCTCCTTCACCGGTTCTGCTGGCGTATCATCCAGGGCAAGTCCTGCCCCATGCCTTCCCAGCGCAATTCCTGGGCATGGTCCTCTACACTTAGCAAGGCAAAGTTCTACTTCCAGAGTGTAAGATCTGTGTACTACAGTCCGCGGTAACAGTCCTCATAGTGGCCAGGCCTATACACATGGTTTTGTGTCCCCCCTAATGAATACATTGAGAAAGGGATTTTACAGTGGGTACAAAAATCCAATTTTTCTGTCCTACATCGATATCTGCCTCGAATATAATGGGAGCCAGAGTTTGACACAGATTTTGAAGTTGATTATGGCGTGTGAACATACCTCTCTTGTGCTGTTCCTTCAGAGCGTTAGTTTTCTGCCTAAGCTGATAATGGGTGTCCATTCAACTGGTGAGACTCTTTTTCCCAGACCTGTAATGTTCACACTGTTCCTCTGCTCTATGGAAATCGGGTATGTGCATCCTAAATACAGCATGGACTGATGTAATGATGACAGGTGCTCCAGAGCTCAACTCTGAGGTTTACTACAGGAGTTGATTTCTGTTGGTGATAAATTTTTCTTTTTTTTTTCTTTTTCACAGACAGTATAACTCCTACTGTGGAACTGAATGCACTTTGTATGAAGCTGGGCCGGAAACCAATCTACAAACCCCTGGATCCTTACACGGGCATTCGTTCCTCCTACAACTACAGTGTGCCCAGAGGAGGCGGCTACCCTCCACGGTGTGTACACAGTGGTGCAGTCCAGGTATGGGTGGGTGGGTGGATGGATGTCTTGTTACTGATCATTGTCTCCTAATTCTTCAGGTACTTCTACCCATTTCCGGTAACCCCCATCCTCTACCAGGTAGAGTTGTCTATCGGTGGACAACAGTTTCATGGCAAAGGTCGGACACGTCAGGCAGCCAAGCATGATGCAGCAGCAAAAGCTCTGAAGAGCCTCCAACATGAGCCCCTCCCTAGTAAACCCCAGGTATTGTGGTAAAGTGCTAGGATCGGGTTTTTGCTGTCTGTATGGCTCCAGGCGTGACACATTGAATATTGTTTCTGTTGCTGACAGCTTTACATACTCCATTACCACATGCAATTCAGAGATTAGACTGTTTATTGCACTGAAACTCCTGACTATGGAGGATGCGGCCGAGCTGTCTGACAATTCTTTTTGTGAAGTTGGAAGTTGAATTCATAGTTGAGGAGGGATATCTGGGAAGATGTAGACACTGAATTTAAATGTGTTTAGCTTAGGTCTAAACTGAGTAGTGGAATTTTAGGGGATTTCCAGTTTTCCATCCATTAACCGCCATACAGAGATCTGGACTTCTCTGCAGAGAGAATAATTAAACCCCCTCTATAAATCCCTACATGCTGGTCTGTGGGACAGTGCAGAAAAATAGTGGGAGTTCAGGTGTGTGGACAGTAGGGCATGTTACAGTATGGCTAGTGAACCTCTTGCCATCAAGTGGAATGACAGCGAGGAGGTGCACATGCTATAAACTGTGCATGCAGACACCACTGGCAAAGAGAGAACCTGCCTGTGTGATAGGGTACTATAAACTAAAGTTATGTGGGGTGTTGGTGTTTCTGACCAGGTGCTTCAGCTGTACCTGGTGAAGTGCAAGACCAGAGCCTGTTTTATAAGCAGGTGGCAATTTATTTTATGCAGACTGCTACCTATAATGCTTTTGTTGTGTATAAAAGCCCCGGGACTGTTAACCTTCATACAGTTTCAGGACCAGGTCATTCAGAGCCTCCTATTTGACTCCCTGCACCTCATTAAACATATCAGTCAAAGGAGGTGCATAGGCTGATAGAACGACATTACATTGACCCCGTGCCACTGGCACGAAAACGTACTTTTCAAAAATCTAGTATATAGAAGAAACAATAATTAATATATATAAAACTTCACCTTTATTTAGATATAAATTAAAAGAGAGAGCATGTAAACATGCTCAGGAATCAAATTATCATAAGGTCACACAAAAGACCCGCCTAAATCTGCAGAATGTAGCAAAGATTTTTACATACCAAATGCTTCTATTGTGCTAAAAGGTGTGTATTCAACAACAAGGAGGGAGATTGAAACTAGAGGGAGAATCAAGATGTGTTCCTTTCCCTATAACTGTGAACTCTCTAAACTCCCTCAACCAAATTAGCACATCAAAACAAGATGCAGTGGTTTCCTTGAGATAGCTTTATAAACCTGAACAACAGGGAATGTGCAACCCCCCTCCCCCTGAGGCTTCTGGCCTAATGCCACACCAACAGGGTTTAGTGAGGGAACACCCTACATGTTTCATCTTCCATGATTCATCAGGGGCTTAATCAGATACCAGACAGATAACAGCAGTTACAACTGTTGTTTATAGCAAAGGAAAAAATTTATAGCAGCATGACAGCCAGCAAGACCACACTGATGTCTGCGATGCTGGACTAAAGCATTCCTACAACCCTTATATAGGGCCAAGGGAAAGGGGGGTGATTTGAACTTTTTATATTTTTGTGTTTTTTTTTGTTTTTTTTTTTTTCTTTTACTTTTATGATCAGACCCCTTAGGGACCTTGAACCCTAGGGGGTCTGATCGCTCACACTATACACTGCAATACTAATTTATTGCAGTGTATAGCGAAATTCATTCCCTTCTATTACACCATGCCTCTGGCATCGTATAATGGATCTAATGTAATGACAAGCCTGGGAGCCTTCAATATGCTCCTGGCTGTCATAACAACCGATCACCGCCCTCTGATGATGTTGAGGAGGGCGGCGATCTGCGAAAGATGGCTGTGTCTGTGGCGGCTGCGCACTTTAGATGCTGCGGTCACGTTTGACCGCAGCATATAAAGTGTTAACAGCTGCGATTGGTGTTGGCACCGATCGCCGCTGTTAGCAGCGGGTCCTGGCTGAGTTATACAGCCGGCATCCACCCTGTATGGCGAGAACACTCGCTCTCTCTCAGGGTGGGGGGCATGTTTTAGGGACACAATTTATTCATATTTTATGTTTATGGGCTTTTCAAGTAAGGGATGGGGATGAATTATGGAATGAAGGATGAATTATAATTCTAATTGTTGGGCAATTATTCAAAGACTTTATGCTCTTTCTTCAGGACCTAATCAATCACAAATTTATTAAATTATTTTTTAATATGACATTTTCAAATTTAAAAGGAAAGCATAACAACTTTATTTATATAGTGCCAACATATTCCGTAGCACTTTACAAATCAGAGGACACATGAACAGACAATATAAGACTTTACAATGTCACAAAGAAATAAACATATCAAACAATAGGAGTCAATATGTTGATTTTAATTCTGAAAAAATAGGAAATTTGTAAAAAAAAATTTAAATAAATTACATACCTTTCATATAGATAGTCATACCCGGTACTACCTAAATTACGTCAAAAATATAACTTGCCATATCTCTGCTTTATGTTGACATCAAACTTTAATCACCATTTAATTTTTTTTTCAGATATTATAAGGCTTAGGGGGCATTCACACTACCGTTGGTGACTATCAGTAGTGGCCGTTGCTATTGTCCATTACAAGATTTTAGCAACAGACACTAGCTCAACTGTCAGAAGTCCGTTAAATGGGATTTCATCTTGTGTCCGTTAATGTCCGTTTACACCCAATTCGTCACATGTCAGTTTTTTTTTGTGTTTTTTTTTTTTGCGGACGAAAAATCCTACATGCAGGACTTGTGTGCACGTTAAAAAAAAAAAAAAAAAAAAAAAAAAAAAATGGTTTTATGACGGAAGTCAAGCGTCCGTTATTTTTAACATTAAAGTCAATGGGCAATGGACGGGTGTTACTTATGCTGTCCATTATTGCTGTCAGTTTTTTTTCTGCGCATGCTCAGAAAGCAGAAACAAAAAGCAAAGAAAGGACACTGTTCATTTTTTTTAAACTGGTCCATTAAATGGATCAGTTAAAAAAAAAAAAAAAAAAAAAGACACATTAACTTCAGTTAGTGTCTGTTATGTTAGGTGTCTGTGTGTTTTTTTTTGTTTTGTTTTTTTTTTTTAATGGAAACTATCATAACAGACATCAACGGTAGTGTGAACCCTGCCTTACAAGCCAAACAGCAATTTTCCAAATTTTCAAGAATATGACCAAAACCCATTTTTCAAGGGACCAGTTTAGTTCTGAAGAGGCTTTGAAAGGCCTCTGTAATAGAGACCCCCATAAATCACCACATTCTCAGAACTGCACTCCTAAAATATTTCAAAACCGCATTTAGGAAGTTTAACCCGTTTAGAATTTCATAGGAATTAAACCAAAATGGAGGTGAAATATACATCTTTCAATTTCTGTCATTTGGCCCTACATTTTACACATTCACAAGCGATTGAAGGACAAAATGCATTCCACAATCTGTTATGCAATTTCACCCAAGCATGAAATTATCCCACATGTGGATGTTAACTGATGTATAGGCACATGGCAGTGCACCAAAGGGAAGGAGCGCTATTGAGATTTTGGAATGCAGATTTTTACTACAATCATTTTCAGGTGCCATGTTGCATTTGACAAGCCCCTGAGGTACCAGAACAATGGAAACGCCAAGCCTCCCCCCTCAAATAACTCTATTTTGGAAACTAGACCCCACAAGGAATTTATCAGTGGGTATAGTGAACCTTTTCACCCAAAAGCTGTTTCAAATAATTTTTTACCATTGGGAAATGAAAATGAAAAATTACTTTTTTTTTTTTTTTTTTTTTGTCACTGTAGCCACAAATTTTTCATCTTCAAAAGGGGTTAAAGGAGAAATTGCAAACAATTTTGCACAATTTCTCCAGAACACAATACCCCATATGTGGTGGCACACTATTTTACATACTTTTCAGGCACCGTCTCTCATTCGCGGAGCCCCCAAGGTACCAAAACCGTGGAAACCCCTAAAATGTGAACCCATTTTGTAAACTAGGCCCCTCAAGGAGTTTATCAAGGGGTATAGTGAGCATTTGGACCGCACAGGTATTACATTGATTTATTTTCCAGAAATGGATGCACAACAGAGGTTGAAAGGTAAATATGTGCGGAGTACATCACGGTAAAAGGAGGTGATATACCAGGGAAAATAAATTATAAAATTAATAATCCATGGATGAGTGGTACAATCTGAAGCACTTCTTCATGCACAGGCTGGGTTTTTCGGGGCAGGTTTCACACTGATTGTTGGAAAGTGTTGTCCTTGCCCAATATGGGCACATTCAGTTGCAGAAGTATTGGAGCCCGGCCCTTTCTGGTCCCCAAATATCAGGGTCCTAATAACTTCCTTCTGAAACTCAAGGAATGTTCCATTCCTGCCTGCACATCACGTAAGAGTTATACAGTGCCATCTGTATGATGTGCATGGCCAGTTTTTTGTACTACATGCTTGTTTTTCCTTATGTAGCGCTACAGCTTCAGGACTTGGTCAATTAGATCAACCCCTCTTATTGTACTTATTATAGGCCAGGATGCATTCTGGCACAGCGTATGGGGACAGAGGTGCTGTATTTACCATGAATTGTGGTCAGTTACTTGACCTACAGTGTGTTCTCATTGCAGACCTCCCTGCTCTCACCCATTTTGAGGAGCTGGGCAACCTAGCGAACCCTCTGATTTTTACTCGCTGTCTCACAAGCTGCAGTTCCTCTGGAACTGAGGCACCTAAAGAGTGGGATGCTGGTGTAGAAGTAATCCACATATAGGTGTTGACCCTGGTCCAGCAGTAGATGCAGCAAATCCCACACTAATTTTTCACTAACTCCTAAGATTGGGGGGCATTCTTGGTGCTCATTCTTGCGTGTTTCATAAACCCTAAACTTGAAGATGTAACCTGGTGCTCTTTCCCAGTAAGAAGGCATGGTAAATGTACAAACTGCAAGTATTTCAACCTCCCTTTAAAAGTGATCGGGACTCTTCTTTAGAAATTTTTTGATCTGGGATGTATGATGAAGTGGTTACTGATTGGCCTGACCTTGAATAGGCGATCAAAATTGGGGGCATCTCTGGGCACTGTGCATTATCGTTATAATTCAGAAACGTCAGTCTTTTGAATGGCCATGGAGTGTTACCTATAATGTCTGTACTCCAATACTAATACTTGTGTGTTTTTTTTTGTTTTTTTTACTACGAACATATGCAGCACAAGACTCCAGAATATTTTTCATCTCTGGTGCATTTACAGAGGTCTACCTCAGGTGCCTGGCATGTTTAAGAGGTGGAATTTTGTTCCATAAATTGCTAGGAATATTAATTTGTTTGTGCCACCATTACAGTTTTTTTTTTTTTTTTGACTGTAGTTTTTATTACATTTTTCAAAGTAGGAAAGAAAACAAAAATTACAAAACCAAGACATTGGTGTGTGTGTGTGTGTGGGTTTATCAGAGATCTTGTAGGATCCATTAGGTATCCCATGGAGACCAAATACACTGGAAGGCTTAGCAGAGTAGCAGTCAAAAATTCAGACATCTCTAATATGAGCTACAAGGGCATGGTCTGTTGGAGGAAGCACACTCTTCCAGTGAAGGGCTATGAGGGTTTTAGCAGAAGTGCACAGAGGAATAGTTTGGCAGTTTTTTTTTTCCCCCAAGATTTTGAGAGGGGAGGTTAAGTAAATAAGTAAGTGGGTTCAGTGGGACACTCTAGAAATAGGGCATCAGTTAACTCACCTCTGTCTCCTGTCTCTGTCACCTCTTTCTAGAAGGAACGGATCATATAATCTGCGACTGACTGGGTGAGATCTGTCTGCCAAGTGCTTCATTCCATTTCAACAAATATTTATGGGCGGGGGGGGGGATTTTGCCCTGCCCATGATGAGAAAAGCCTATACATAGCTGAAATAAGCTTTTTTGTAGATGTGCCTGTCCAACACAATCTCTCAAAAACCGTAGGGATAGAGACCCGCGGAGCTCCATAAAGGGTGGACATAAAGTGAGCTATTCGGAACCATTCAGAGGGTCAATCAAATCTGCTACATGAAACAAACCAGCTTGGCTGCTGAGGCGCACCATAGCGGCTGTGAATCCCTCTGAGGAATGGATTGAAGATAAAGGAGACCATAGAGGAATTATGTGAGGCAAGGGGGAAAGCTTGTGAGCCAAATCACCCTAGTAAAATGAATGACACCTAAGGGTGGGGGGGGGGTGTGAGACCACAGAAAAGCTGTGCGGTGTACAGGCGCCAACCAAAGCTTTTCAATTTCTACCCACTTTGTGTAGGCTCGCGGGACTGCCCAAAACTGAATACAACGCAGATGGGTCGCCCGGTAGTAGTGGAGGATATGCGGAACCACTAACTCTCCTAGTCGTCTTGCAAGCTAACTTTTCCCTATGTGGAATCTGGATGCTTCACTTTCCAGATGAAGTGGAAAATAGCTTTTTGGAGAGAACATTTCTCTCAGCGAGGAACTACCACCAGGAGAGTCTCAAAAAAGTATTGAAGTTTCAAGAGTAGGGTAATCTTTACATGTATGCAACCGATCCTATATGTAAGGGATACCATTTTTCATGTAGGGAGTGTAGGTCGTGAAACAAATGCAGGTAGTTAACCAAGTATAAAGTGGCATAGGAGAGAAATAGTTGAATCCCCGAATAGCAGATTGAGCGCTCCTTCCAATAAAAGTCATAATTATGGTGGAGAAGTTGTACAGAGGGGTGTGGGATGTTTAGGGGGAGAGCCTCTGTCTTTGCAGAGTTCACTGTAACCGGAAAGGTTGCTATATTCCCGCAAAGTGTGCAGGAGATTTGGAAAGGGTGGGGATTAGTAAGAGTGAGAAGGATGCCATCAGCAAATAGCCTAATCTTGAAGTCCTTATCGCAAATTCATCATCATCATCAATCAAGTCCAAAGTCCTTTTGGTGTTTTCTTCCCCAACAGTAGGGAATGAAACCGACCTGATCCTTGTGGACAAGAGAGAGGAGTCAAGCGTTAAGCCAATTAGTTAAACTTTCGTAAAAAGTTTGAGGTCTGAGTTCAAAAGAGCTATTGGGCGATAGTTGGAGCACTCTTGCAGATCCTTATTGGGTTTAGGAACTAAGGTAATGTGGGAATGAAGCACCATCTGTGGGATAGGGATACCGTCAAGAAAGGAATTAGAGACGACGCATATGAGGGACTAGGTTCGTCTGGAATGTCTTGTAGTATAGGTAGGTAAATTCATCCGGGCCGTGGGCTTTGCCGTTTCTCCAATATTCCCGTAAGCTCCTCATCAGAGATTGGGGCATTAAGAGTGTCCAAAGCCGAAGGAGGGAATTGAGGGGAGGTGACACTTATCCATGTAATCTCTCAAATTCCGAGAGTCGGAGTGTGAGCTACAGTGCTGGCCAAAAGTATTGGCACCCCTGCAATTCTGTCAGATAATACTCAATTTCTTCCAGAAAATGATTGCAATCACAAATGCTTTGGTAATAATATCTTCATTTAATTTGTCTTCAATGGAAAACCACAAAAAGAATTGTCAAAAAACCAAATTGGATATAATTCCACACCAAACATAAAAAAAGGGGGTGGACAAAAGTATTGGCACCCTTTGAAAAATCATGTGATGCTTCTCTAATTTGTGTAATTAACAGCACCTGTTACTTACCTGTGGCACATAACAGGTGGTGGCAATAACTAAATCACACTTGCAGCCAGTTGAAATGGATTAAAGTTGACTCAACCTCTGTCCTGTGTCCTTGTGTGTACCACATTGAGCATGGAGAAAAGAAAGAAGACCAAAGAACTGTCTGAGGACTTGAGAAGCAAAATTGTGAGGAAGCATGAGCAATCTCAAGGCTACAAGTCCATCTCCAAAGACCTGAATGTTCCTGTGTCTACCGTGCGCAGTGTCATCAAGAAGTTTAAAGCCCATGGCACTGTGGCTAACCTCCCTAGATGTGGACGGAAAAGAAAAATTGACGAGAGATTTCAATGAAAGATTGTGCGGATGGTGGCTAAAGAACCTCGACTAACATCCAAACAAGTTCTAGCTGCCCTGCAGTCCGAGGGTACAACAGTATCAACCCGTACTATCCGTCGGCGTCTGAATGAAAAGGGACTCTATGGTAGGATACCCAGGAAGACCCCACTTCTGACCCAGAGACATAAAAAAGCCAGGCTGGAGTTTGCCAAAACTTACCTGAGAAATCCAAAAACTTTTTGGAAGAATGTTCTCTGGTCAGATGAGACAAAAGTAGAGCTTTTTGGGAAAAGGCATCAACATAGAGTTTACAGGAAAAAAAAAAGAGGCCTTCAAAGAAAAGAACACGGTCCCTACAGTCAAACATGGCAGAGGTTCCCTGATGTTTTGGGGTTCCTTTGCTGCCTCTGGCACTGGACTGCTTAACCGTGTGCATGGCATTATGAAGTCTGAAGACTACCAACAAATTTTGCAGCATAATGTAGTGACCAGTGTGAGAAAGCTGGGTCTCCCTCAGAGGTCATGGGTCTTCCAGCAGGACAATGACCCAAAACACACTTCAAAAAGCACTAGAAAATGGTTTGAGAGAAAGCACTGGAGACTTCTAAAGTGGCCAGCAATGAGTCCAGACCTGAATCCCATAGAACACCTGTGGAGAGATCTCAAAATGGCAGTTTGGAGAAGGCACCCTTCAAATCTCAGGGACCTGGAGAAATTTGCCAAAGAAGAATGGTCTAAAATTCCAGCAGAGAATTGTAAGAAACTCATTGATGGTTACCGGAAGCAGTTGTTCGCAGTTATTTTGTCTAAAGGTTGTGCTACCAAGTATTAGGCTGAGGGTGCCAATACTTTTGTCCGGCCTATTTTTGGAGTTTTGTGTAAAATGATCAATGATTTGACTTTTTTTTTTCATTCTCTTTTGTGTTTTTTCATTGCAAGCAAAATAAATGAAGATATTATTATCAAAGCATTTGTGATTGCAATCATTTTCTGGAAGAAATTGAGTATTATCTTACAGAATTGCAGGGGTGCCAATACTTTTGGCCAGCACTGTAGATGAATTCCGTGAGGGGAGATTATATAATTTAGCGTAGTAAATCTGGAATGTAGTAGCAATGGCGTCATAGAGGTGTTGGAGGGAGCCAGAGGCATCGTGCACCGCATGGGGGGGGTAGAGGAGACCTGATTCTCTGAAAGTTTTGACCAGTAGCGTGTGCGCCTTATTGGCCCATTCATAGTGATGCTGGTGGGTATAGAGGAGTCGTCATTGAGTGGCATGTGATGTTAAATCATGTAGGTCTGCTCGTGCCCCCACCAATTGATGCAAAAGAGTCATTCCGTGTCAAGTGGAACAATTTTAAATGTCGTCCCCACCTCACCATCTCAGATTTTGATGAAATTTGGTACATAGTTTCTCTGATCTAAAACTAAGCTGTACAAAATTTTAGTTCAAAAGACTAAAAATTGGAGGTTCTAGGGGACCTCAAGTAAAGGGTTGCAAAACGGCACCTGAGCAAAAATTACATTTTAGGCCAACTTCCAGAAGCTGTAAACATGGAAGTTTTAGTAGTATAAGGGGGATGTTTGGAGAACTTGTACAACTTTTAGGGCTTAAGGAACTGGCAAAACCCCATGTTCCTAGACCTCTTACTTTCTGCATGGTTTAGGCTTAAAAAACTGCAAAAATGATTTACAGCAATGTTGAGGCTGCTGTAGTGTCAAAACTAGTTGGCCTTTCAGGTTGATTTTTGGTAGGTGTACTAAATACACAGCTGTAATGAGGCCTTCCAATTTGCTGCATTTTCCTTCAAGTGGTTGAAAAAATATAAGCGTTCAAAGTTGGTATAAAAAGCATTTTTGCCTAATTTTGTAGTAAAAGTGATTCTTCTTTCAATAAACACCAATTTTTTAAATAAAGAACACATTGTTATAAAACTGTATTCAAGAAAACGACAAAATAGGAATGTTTTTTAGGATGTGGAAGGATGAGGTCTGGTTTCATCACAGGTTTAAAGAAAACTGAAGTCAGTTAGGATGACCAACTTGGCCAATTATGATTGGTGGACCCTGTTGCAAAGCGGAATTGTTTGTTTCATTGCCCAATTACACGCTTCTGGTAGCTCCTGGCTCCTGAGTGTCTGTTGCTGTGTTTCTTCACTGCACCCTTGCTATAGTTTGACCTTAGTGAACTGTAGGCATCAAAGTAAGCCTAGCAACAGACACTCAGGAGGTACCAAAAGCGTGCAATTGGGCAATGAAACAAACAATTTCGCCTTACAAGATCCACCAATCATAATTGGCCAAGTCGGTCATCCTAACTGACTGCAGTTTTCTTTAAACCTGTTATGAAACCAGGCCTCATCCTTCCACATCCTAAAAAACATTCCTGTTTTGTCGTTTTCTTGAATACAGTTTTATAACATAATGTGTTCTTTATTTAAAAAATTGTTTATTGAAAGAAGAATCACTTTTACTACCCTTGTATCAAGGGTGTAGTGTAGAAATCACAGGCTACTGCCTGCAAACATTTGAGGGCATTTTTTCGGTCCCATTGGAGATATAGGGCATCAAAGATTAGGCAAATTAGGCAAAAATGCTCTTAATACCAACTTTGAACGCTTATATTTTTTCAACCACTTGAAGAAAAGTGCTGCAAATTGGAAGGCCTCATTACAGCTGTGTATTTAGTACACCTACCAAAAAATCAACCTGAAAGGCCAACTAGTTTTGACACTACAGCAGCCTCAACATCGCTGTAAATTCATTTTTGCAGTTTTTTGAGCCTAAACCATGCAAAAAGTAAAAGGACTAGAAACATGGGGTTTTGCCAGTTCATTAAGCCCAAAAAGTTGTGCAGGTTCTCCAAATATCCCCCTTATACTACTAAAACTTCCATGTTTACAGCTTCTGGAAGTTGGCCTAAAATGGCATTTTTGCTCAGGTGCCGTTTTGCAACCCTTTACTTGAGGTCCCCTAGAACCTCCAATTTTTAGTCTTTTGAACTAAAATTTTGTATAGCTTAGTTTTATATCATAGAGAAACTATGTACCAAATTTCATCAAAATCTGAGGTGGGGACCCCTGGTCCACTTGATATGGAATGACTCAAAAGGGACAAGGAAGGGCGAGTTAAGCGATCAGTAAGAGTACATATTTTAACAAAGTGAGCTTCTGAGGCTTCTTATCTTTAAGTTGCGTTGCCAATGCAATACCGTGGCCACGCATGACCGCCTTATGCGCCTCCCAAAGAACAGAGCAAGAGGCTACGGAGTGTTAGTTGTCCCTAAAATAGTCAAGTAGGTGCATGCGCAGTATAGTGCGGTTAGGAAGAAAATGGAGAAGAGTGTCATTAAGGTGCCAATGGCATCGTCTAGCTTGGACCGATGTCTGAGATAATGAGTCAGATATAGTGGCGTGATCGGTCCAGGAAATAGGGCCAACATCAGAGTCAGTTAGTAAGCGAAGTGCAAGAGCATTTTCGAAAAAGTTGTCGTATCTGGAATGAGTGTTGTTGGGAAGAGAAGAAGGTATAGGAGCAAGCAATAGGATATTTAACGCGCTAAAGGTCAAAAAGGACATGGTACCTGATCAGACAGCGGAACTCCCTTCTCCATCGCTGCTCTGCGCACTGCTGCCGATAATCCACCTCTACTGCGCAGCTTCCATGCATGTGCAGTAGAGATAGATCATCACTGCAGAGAACACAGCAGTGCTGGAAAAGAACGCTTGCCTGCAGAATCAGTAAAGGAAGGGCTGTCCCCCAGGAAGAAGCCATGGAGGGAAGAGAGATAACTATATAATGGGGTCGGGGGTTGGGCTGAGTAGGTAGGGAAGGACAGAATAGCTAGAGACAGGGAGGGGGTTGTATGGGAGGAAGGAGGGGGGTAGTGAGGTGAGAGAGGGGTTAGTGTGGAAGTTACATATTAGGAAACTGAACTATGTAAACAAATGCAGGAGATACCAGGAGCTCCCAGAGACACCCAGAAATCACTCAAAACACGGCTAAAGCTATATGGGTGCATTTATTAACCCATTAATAGCACTAACAGACTTTTTTTTTTTTTGCCCGGAAAACCCCTTTAAGTTGCTGTGTCTTAGGATAGTTTCCTTCAGGGTGAAGTCATGGATGCAGAATATAACATCTGAGTACGTCCAGAACCTTTAGGGCAGAGGGCTCTGTGAGCCTGGTCGAGCTTAATTTTATGGGTGGAGGTTCCTGTAAGTTAGTGTTGTAGATCGCCTCTAGAGTGACATGGAGGTCTTCATCTTGTGTGGCCTCCGGCAGACCTTTGACCCTGATAATATTATGCCGGGCTCTATTGTCCAAATCCTCCAGTTGGTGCTGCATATCTCTAGCAGGTTGACACTAGGAATGAATGGAGTCCTGTAGTTGAGAAATATAAGCTTGGGTATGATCGTTATCATCCTCCAGGGTTTCCACTCTGGAGGCAATATGTTGAAGATCTCTAATTTCGGAGACAAAAGACTGAAAGTCCTGTGTGGAGGGCAGGTGAGCATGTAATTGGAGCCATTTAGGCAGCATTGGAGAGGTAGGCAAGACCAGGTTCACAACGGCCTGATTCAGGGAAGGCAATCCATGTCCTCATTTTCCAGGACCGCATAAGGTGACATGGGGTCGCCCCTATGTCCTCCTTTCCTGCCTAAGGTATTAATGGTGGATGCAGAATGGGGCCTGAAAGTCTCCCAAAAGGAGTGACGGCCTCAGGTGCCGGGGAGGCAGGAGGAGGTGCAGCAAGGCCTAGCAGGGGACCCTGCAGGGCGCATAAGAGACCTGCAGACTGACCAGTGGAGTCGCTGGGAGAGTCCTGGCATCCTCTAGGACAGATGCCGAAGCGTGGTGGAGCAGTGCCCGGTGTTCACTACTGTGCTGTGGTGATGCTGACGCTGTACGTGGAACAGCCGCTGGGTGCGATGTTGGGCCCGTCTCCTCCATCACTGAGGGAACCTTTGGAAACTGCGGAGGGGCTGAAGAAGAGCGCTGAGGTGAAATGGAACTTGGAGGAGTGGGATAACAGGGCAATCTGCCCTGATGGAGGGAGCTGTTGAAGACACGGCTGATCAAGATGGCACCACCGTGTGGAAGGCTGGAGTGGAGAAGGCGCCCTGGAGCAGGTAAGTGGTGAGGGTCGATCCAGGGATGCATGGTCCCCGAGAAAGCTTTCCTCGGTAATTTCTTGCCCATGGGGAGATATAGCAGGTAATGGTGACCCCTATTTCACACAGGCTTGGCAGGAGTTCAGAGGGATGTGTCTCACATCATCAGCATCGTAGACCACGCCTCGGGCCACCATTACATTTATGCAATCCTCAGAGAAAAAGACTTTTGAAGGATTCACAGAAATGTACTATTTCAGTCTCAATTCCACAACATACGCCTCCTCTGCTGAGTAGTCTTTGGGAGGTTTGGGACATTATCTATTTGTTTTTCTTTTACATGTGCATTGAACCTTTATTGAAGTTTTATTAAAAATGTGGGGTTTATTTTATCCTTCAGTGTGTGTGTGTGTGTGTGTGTGTGTGTGTGTGTGCGCGCAAAAATTTTTCTATAGATGTCTACTGTCATGAACAGCAGCAATTCTCTACCGAGTGCCGTGTCAGTAAAATGTGGGATCAAATTACTCTTTATACCCTTTGAATACCTTAAGGCAGTGGTTCCCAAACTTTCTGAAGGCGGAACCCACTTATGGACAAGAATTTTGCCAGGGACCCTCTCTACTGTACTTAGTCACATTTGAAAAATGAATGGCCCTACCAGTATTCTGCCTCTTATTACTCTGTAATCTTCCTTTTTATTGTGTCTTTGCCTTTTAGCACTGTACTCTGTATTTTATTCTCTACCCCCCCCCCCCCCAATATATCTTAGTTTTCTTTCCTGTGGCTCCCATACAGTATACATTATATTCCCCAATGCTCCCCACACAGTATAATATCCCACACAATATAAAATGCTCCACAGTGACCCCACTGATGTAATGCTCCACAGTGAGTATAATGCTTGGCAGCCGCTTCATTGGTAGAGATGGGTAAACTCCCCTGGGTTTATTTCTGTCAATTGTTGTACTCTGCGGCTTCCTCAGACCCCAGAGTATTATTATTATTATTATTATTAATAATAATAATTATATAGCACCATTAATGCCATGGTGCTATACATTTGAGGGTTTACATACTGTACACAAAATATACAAAACAAATACAATACGAACAGTGATCACTAGCACAGTGGGATAGAGGGCCCTGCCCGCAAGGACTTAGTCTATGAGGGAAGAGGGATAGAGACAGAAGGTAAGGGGAGAGGCTGTTCAGATGGTGATGCAGTGACAGTAGCGTTATTGGAGGTTGTAGGCCTTCCTGAATAGGTGAGTCTTCAGGGCCTTCTTGAAGCTTGTGATTATGCGGTTGGTCTTATGTGTCTTGGTAATGAGTTCCAGAGTATGGGGGATGCACGGGAGAAGTCTTGGAGACGGTTGTGTGAAGAGCAGATAAGAGCAGAGCAGAGTAGGAGGTCTGTGGAGGATCGGAGGTTGCGTGTGGGCAGGTAGCGGGAGATTAGGTCAGATATATATGGAAGGGACAGGTTGTGGATGGCTTTGTATGTCAGCGTTAGTATTTTGAACTCTATTCACTGGGCAACGGGTAGCCGGTGAAGGGATTGGCAGAGGGGAGCGGCTGATGAAGAACGGGGGTAGAGGTGTATTAAGCGAGCAGCACAGTTTAAGGTGGACTGGAGGGGGGCGAGAGTATTTGCTGGGAGGCCATCGAGAAGGGAGTTACAGTAATCTAAGCGGGAGATTATGAGGGCATGGACTAGCATCTTTGAAGTTTCAGGTGTGAGGAAGGAGCGGATTCAATGGATCTTCTTGAGTTGGAAGTGGCAGGAGGTGATGAGTATTATAAGTAGAGGCCCAGGGGAAGTGAGGAAAAATAAACTCTTGTAGTCACCTTGCCTCACATCTTTTGGGCATCCTCTTGGTGTCCTACGGTCACCTCGTGTCCTCTTCAGGCTTCTTGTGACTTCACAGGCCTCATCGGTCACGTGGGGTGCATTGACACATTTTGGGAACCATAGCCTTATGGGATCCAGTTTTCGAACTTGTCATTTTTGGTGATATTCTATTAATATGTTGGTCTCTGCCTCTTGGTCTCTGCAAACATGGTTTGGTACAGGAAAACATAGCAAATAAAAAAAATTACCAAAATTTATATTGAACTTGTAAATTGTCTTAATTGCGCAAGCGTGTCCTTTCAAATATGCTTCAAACACAAAGTGAAACTAAAATTTAAAGGGGTTTTCCCATCTCAAGAATCCTATCTATACTGCTAGCTTATGTTGTTTGAAGAGTTTTCCTAAATATATAGCAGGAAAATGCAGCATTGTTAAAGCAATGTGAAATTATTTCTCCCATTGTTTACACAGCATTTCCATGAAGCCGGACCTGTGCGATGAGCAGGACAAGTCACTTCAGTCAATGCTCTCTGGGTGGGGGGCTGAGTGCTCTCACTTTTTATGTACAGCTCTGCCAGCAGGACAATCAGGACAGCTAATTGCAGTTTGCTGACAAAACCTTGTCTGTTATCTTTCTATGTAAACACACAGATAACACTGAGTCTGTTCTGTAAGAAGCATGTGTATATTATTTGATATGCATTTATATTAGATTTATAGTAATCATAAGTATTGTGATACTTTTATAGTGTCCTGTTCAGCAAGTTGGGTGAGGGAAGGGGGGGGGGTCTTTGTTCCACAAGGAATACAGGAAGTGAGAAGAAGAGACATCAGGCAAAGCTGCTGAAACAGGAAGATGGAAAAACACTTCTTATTAATCACTCTTAATAAAGATATTATATTGTGATGCGTCATATTTGTCACTGCTCTATATGAGATAGGACAGTGGCATCGTGATACAGCTGATAGAACTGCAGATCAGGAGAAATGTTGACAAAAATGTGGTTTATAATGCAAATAACCATCTATTATCAAGCCACTATGTCAGCCAATACTCAAGGTCAGCTTAAACTGTGGGGGATCTCTGTTACTTGCACTATTGAATGAGCAGGGAGAAAGTATGCGTATAAATATCCAAATTGGCCTAACGGGCTCACCCTAGTATATAGCAAAGTACTACAGTGCTCTAGTTTCCCCAAGCTGGTCAACTCCCATTGCTAAGAAAGGATACCTGCTGAGATGTTAGAGGTATAAAACTCTGAGGACGAGCGCTATACCCGACTAGGTCTGCGCTCCTTTAATCTTAAACTTTTCTACTTTTTAATTTATAGCAGATAGCAACAGAGAGATGTCTGTATGTACCGCAGGTATTCATCGAACTGCCTGGATGTTAAGGTGCTCTACAGCTCCATTCTCCATGACGCGGTGTGGTGCTGTTGAGTTGTTCCTGGGCACAAGAGGAGTCCAATATATAAAACACAGTGAATTCACGATATCCCTCCTGCGTTTTGTACTTGAGCATAACATTTTCCTCTTTGATCAAAAATTTTCACCAGCTCAGGTGAGTGGCCATGGGGAGTCCCTGTGCACCAACTTATGCCAACCTCTACCTGGGCTGGTGGGAGAAAACCGTGGTGTTCACTGACAAGCTGGAGACATAAATGTTGGCCACAGTGATCTGGTTGAGATACATAGATGATATATTCATCTTGTGGCAGGAGACAAAAGAGAGATTTAACAATGACATTGGCTTTTTTTTTTTTTTTTTTTTTTTTTTACATATGACATACAGGAGATAGTTATCTCCTTTCAGGATCTCAACATCATTAAATAGGCCAATGGTTGGTTAAGTACATTGACATTTCGGAAAAAGAAGACGTCCACCAATAATCTCCTGAAGTAAGACAGCTGCCGTCCACCCTCCATGCAGAGGCATTCCTCAGGGCCCGATGAAACTGATCCCTGAATACTGACCTCAAGCCGGCAGCAGACGACCTGAGGGAGATATTTCCACAGATAGGATATCCCAATAGGGTATTGAGAGAAGTCTACCATCACTCCATAGTACAAGAACATACATCCCTCCTTGCACCCCCGGACCAGTCAGACGTGACAAGAATTATTGGCACTTTTGATTATGCACACTGTTTCGGGAGATCCTGGAAACTAACAGGAGGTCCTACGGACTGACCCAGATGTTGCCCATCTGTTGGGAGATACTCATCACCTTCAGAAGTGGATCTAATCTACGGGACCAAGTTGGTGCATAACTATCTTATGCCACACAGACGAGATCCAACATGGTTGGGTTCTACCCATCTTGTGGGGACCTACAAGTGTGGGTCCTGTACCTCATAAGTATATTGACATTAACCAGAAAGAATGGTTGCTGTGTGACGGAATAAAGTTGTTTTTGCTGTGAATATCAGTGGGTGTGTTCTGTGCCTCTTTTTGGTCTCCACCTGAAGGAGGAGTACCATTGGTCAATTGAGATCTGTATTAACCAGAAAGAGGACACATCGGTAGCATCACGTGTTTTACTGTATCATGATGGCGACACCTCCAGCATCAAAATTCAGGTACTGGAGGTGGTATCCCCACTTGTCAGAGGCGGTGCCAAAAAAAAAAAAAAAACTTACAAAAGGAGTCCCATTGGATTTTTACGCTCTGCACAATGAAACTATATGGTCTTAACCGTGGCATCTAAAGTGCGCGGGCGCCACGCATTTGGTTGCCATAACAGCCAAGAGCCTATTGAAGGCTACCAGGCTTGTCATTACATCAGTTCTGTTACACGCTGCCATTGTCATCTGTGTGCTGCCCGTGCATTGGCTGTGCTTCCACGGTCCGATTCACTGACCGCACGTCTGCAACACTGTACAGAAATAGGAGTTTTGCAGCACGAGCAGTCGGCCTGCACATGGAACTGTGAAATTCACAGTTGTGTGCATGGGCCCATACAAATGAATGAGTCAGCGTGCTATCCGGGAAAAACCTGCATGGGCCCTTAGATTAAGAAATTGCTCCCGGGGACATGAATTTGTGAATCAGGAAAAAGATCTGAGGTCTCGATTTATCAAACGTGGATATTGGATCGAATCCTGAAGAAGGCCTTTAAGGATTCTCTTTGATACGACTGGACAAGCCTTCTAAGGGGAATATGAAAAAACGACTGTCCTGGGGAAAAAAAATAAACACCTTTTGATAACTGGTGGGTGAAAAATATAGATTAGCGAATTTTACAAAAATTTGATTCGACCGATTCTCGGAAGTTTCAAAAACAATTAGATTTGGTCCGCATTAATTCACAGCGAATCGCGTTAACCCCTTCCCGACATCCACCCTAATAGTAAGGTGCTGCCGGGAAGGACTTCCCGCAAACCACGGCATAAACATAGTGCGCAAACGCAAACTGTGTGCTCACCCTACTTTGCGGGTGTCAGCCGTATGTAACGGCTGACACTGTCATCTAACACCTCAGGGGTCGTCTTATATATTGGGGTCCCGATCGCCCCACCCCACGAAGTTTTCTGTGGGTGCCACAGCTCCTATTCGGCAGCCCGGGGTCTCACCAGTGACCCCGGATCTGCCACATCGCTGTCCCTCCGCATAACTGGTTGATCCTGCCTTGAATGGAGACTGTCAGCCTATGCTTCTGCACGGGCTGACAGACTCCTATAAACTGCAATACACGTGTATTGCAGTGTATATCTATTGAAGCAGCGAACAGATATCACTGCTTCAATCCCCCTTCCCCCCCAGAGCTGGTGCTGTTATTATACTCTGGTGTCTCCTCAGACCCCTGAGTATAATAATCAGAGGCCATGGGGAAGTGATTAAAAATAACAAACACTTATACTCACCTTAACCTCACCTATCCTGGGAAACCCGGCTGTCCTCCTCGCTCCTCTTCCTTCCGAATGAAGTCCTGCTCCCCGGGCGTCACTGCTGGGGCCTGTGATTGAGCCTCAGCGGTAACATGGGGGCATGATGACGTCATTACGCCGGCACCGATGTCATTACGCCCAATCACAGGTTCCTGCAGTAAGGCTTGGGGAGGGAGAGCTCTGGAGTTACTGCTGAGCCCAGGAAAGGTGAGTATCAGCATTTTTTTTTTTTTTTTTTTTTTTTTTTAATCACTACAGGTGGTGCCGAGGGGGACAGGTATCATGGCGGAACTTGTTTGATGCCGCGATCATGTTTGACCGTGGCATCTAAGGGGTTAAAACCCCCAATCGGAAGTGTGCGATTTGATACATCGAAGCATGAGGAAATCCAGAATCGATGCGAATGAAAGATTTCCTGAAATTCGGATCGAATTCCACTTCATTGGCTTTGATTCACTCATCTCTAGTGAACAACCTCAGATTTATCTTTCGGAAGGGGAGGTCTCTCCAGGACCAGCTGGTCCATAGCTGCTTTGTGACCTAGGAGGGTATCTACCTGGTTATCTCCTCTTAAAGGGTGTTTTATAAGTGTAGTGGTTGCGTTGCTTGCCCATTCTTGGCTACCTGTCAGCTGTTCATGTCAGAGCGGAAAATTAATGTATTTTGACATTAGACGTTTTATATCCTGTCAGTCAAGAGAGGTAACCTACAAGATCTCTTGTCAGTGCAAGCTGGACTAAGTTGGGAAAACGAGTAGGGATTTGAGGAGGAGAATTGGGGAACATCCTGGTGAGTGCGACACTCTGGTGGAAAGCCGTGAGTATTTGTCACAATGGAAATCCAGATTATCTGAGATTTATAGGCATTGACATGGTCAAACCTCCCCCAAGAGGTGGTGATTGGCTCGAAATGACATTACAAAGAGAGTCAAAATGAATTTCCAAATTGGGTACTGAATCATTGTATGGGTTAAACGAGCAGCTGAATTTCAGCTGTTTCTTTTGACCCTTTACAGTAGTCCCTGAGTGTATTCTTAGGGGGCATCTATTTATTGATTATATTTTAATACCTCTCGGTATATTTATGCATTTTGATTTCCCCCGTTTTCCTTCCCTTTCTTGATTTTCTTATGTATACTGTGGGAGGATTGGCTCAGTGGTAGCAGCAGCGGATCCAGACAGTCAGAGACAAACACAAAAAAGTCAGGTACAAGCAGGTTTTACCCTGTGCATTTATTTTTCCAAAACAGCAAAACAAAATAAGCCTTAACAGGCAAAAAGATAACAGAAACCCTGCTCGTCTGAGCTACTAACTATACAAAGAGGTCCTCACTATATGTGTGGCTTTCTTCAGCCACCCAGTTAATACACAGGGCAAAAATAAAGGCGACAGTTCACACTGGTCTCTCACCAGATATCAGAGTCTTAGGACAGAGCTTCCTCCATTCTCCCCAGGAACTGCCCAGGACTGAGGTCTTGACAACCTTTTATGGGCCTTTTAATGAGGCCCAGCTCCCACCTGTGCTTGAAGGCTCCTTCCTACTGTAGGACCGGAAACGGTTAATAGAAAGGCCTTCTCAAAGCTGAGGTTTTGCTACAGACGTCAGTGTTGTAACCTCACTTACCACACATAAGTGAGGAATCTGGGGGAGATATAGCGACCATCCAGAACTTTACCTGTCACCTTCTCACAATACCTACATACATGACCGTGAGGTTGGCACCTCTGAAATTTTTCCAGTAAATTATTTCTCCCAGAAAATTATTTGTTACTCCTGTTTTGTTATACACACGTTTACAAGTGCATCTCAATAAATTAGAATACCATCAAAAAGTTGTTTTTTTTTTTTAGTAATTCAATTGAAAAAGTGAAACACATATATTATATTGAGTCATTAATGTTGATGATTATGGCTTACAGCCAAGGAAAACCCAAAAGTCATGATTTCTGAAAATTAGAATAATTAACCCAAAACACCTACAAAGGCTTCCTAAGCATTTAAAAAGGTCCCTTAGTCTGGTTCAGTAGGCGACACAATCATGCACAAGCAACCAGGATAACCGCAGCCTTGATAGGATTGTTAAGAAAAGGCCATTCAAAAATTTGGGGGAGATTCACAAAGAGTGGGCTGCTGCTGGAGTCAGTGCTTCAAGAGCCACCACACACAGACGTATCCAGGACATGGGCTACAAGTGTCGCATTCCATGTGTCAAGCCTCTCATGACCAATAGACAATGCCAGAAGTGTCTTACCTGGGCCAAGGACAGAAAGAACTGGACTGTTGCTCAGTGGTCAAAGGTGTTGTTTTCAGATGAAAGTAAATTTTGCATTTCATTTAGAAATCAAGGTCCCAGAGTCTGGAGGAAGAGTGGAGAGGCATACAATCCAAGTTGCTTGAGGTCTAGTGTGAAGTTTCCACAGTCAGTGATGGTTTGGGGAGCCATGTCATCTGCTGGTGTAGATCCACTGTGTTTTATCAAGACCAAAGTCAGCGCAACCGTCTGCCAGGAAATTCTAGAGCACTTCATGCTTCCCTCTGCTGACAAGCTTTTTGGAGATGGAATTTTCATTTTCCAACAGGACTTGGCACCTGTCCACACTGGCAAAAGTACCAATACCTGTTTTAACCACAGTATCACTGTTCTTGATTGGCCAGCAAAATCGCCTGACCTGGTATTGTCAAGAGGAAGATGAGACACCAGACCCAACAATGCAGACGAGCTGAAGGCTGCTATCAAAGCAACCTGGGCTTCCATAACACCTCTGCACTGCCTCAGGTTGATCGCCTCCATGCCACACCGCACTGATGCAGTCATTCATGCAAAAGGAGTCCCGACCAAGTATTGAGTGTATTTACTATACATACTTTTCATTTGGCCAACATTTCTGTGTTTTTAAATATTTTTTTTACAGGTGGTCTTGTATAATATTCTAATTTTCTGAGAGCGTGACTTTTGGGTTTTCCTTGACTGTAAGCCATAATCATCAACATTAACATAAATAAACACTTGAAAAAGTTCACTCTGTAATGACGCAATATAATATGTTTCACTGTTTCAATTGAATTATTAAAAAAAAAAAACAAAAAAAAAAACAACTTAAATTTATTGAGATGCACTTGTATTTCCTTATGTGTATTGGAACAGAGGCAAATTGGACATAATTTCACATAACTCCAAAAATGGGCCAAACAGAATTGTTGCCAACTCTTTAAAATTTGGGTAAATAACTTTTTCACGCATGTGATGCTTTTTCAAACTCACCCATGGCAAGTAACAACAGGTGTGGGCAATATAAAAAAAAATTACACCTGAGACCCGATAAAAAAGAGAAAAATTGACTCAATCTTTGCTGTGTGTGCCAAGCTAAGCAAGGAGGACTTGAGATTGTTGATATTTTTCCACAATTTTTGTTCTCACGTTTACAAGTCCATCTCCAGACATCTTTTTTTCCACGTTGTGCAATATAATCAAGAAGTTTACAACCTATGGCACTGTAGCTGATTTCCCTGGACATTGACGGAAGAGAAAAATTGAGGAAATATTTGTACAGATGGTGGATAAGCAACCCCAATCAAGTTCCAAAGAAATTCAAGCTGTCCTGCAAGCTCAAGTTGCATAAGTGTCAGCACGATCTTCCAGTCGACCATTTGAATGAAATGAAACGCTATGGCAGGAGACTTAGGACTGCTGAAACAGAGACCTAAAAAAAGCTAGACAACAGTTTGCCAAAATGTACACGAGTAAGCCAAAATCCAAGATAGAGCTGTTTGTTAAGCACATTATCCTACTGTTTACCGAAAACTGAATGAGGCCTATAAAGAAAAGAACACTGAACTTCCATTGTATTTGACTGGGCCACTGGTCTCTATTTGTTGTTTTTTATCCAGCTTTTTGGTTTTGCTATCTTCTTACCTGTTGGTACATATTTTTATTTTTTTTTTTGTAGTCGTCTAGTCAGGCCCTCTGAATGGTGCAGTGGTGCCAGTAAACACGTAGAGACTTGCCCTTGTAAGGTTGAGAGTCATTTACATGGGGACAGGGACACTGTTACTCACTGACATAATTTCCTGTGCTTTGACTCCTGCCATTTTCAAGTGGGTAAGATTCACCCTTTTTCTAATTATTTGGAAGCTTTTGGTCTCTACAACTGAAACACATATTTGTTTTAGGTGGTAACCCTAGATTTTAACCTTTTTGGTTAAATGTTAAGTTTTATGCTTATTGTTTTTTGTACAATATAGGTCCTTAGCTATTGAGATGGGAATGTGAGAAATAGTAGGGTGGGTCCAGCAGCCATCATCTCTGCAAAGGCACTAATCTCCTCTCAGCTCCAGTGTACGCTGGGTGGCGTGGTCATTTTACTGGACATAGTGCGATATTTTTATCAGATCTGTGTGGTGATAACAGAATGGGGGATGAGAGGAGTGCTTGCGAAAATATTATCTTGTGTAAGCATTATTTAGTATATTCATTGCATATATAAGAGCTGTCCAGATGCAATAACTAGCATGAAAATATATACATAGACAGTTGCATAAGGCTTTGTGCACACTCCTGAGCCTCATGGAAAGTGTTGCTCAGTAAACTACTGCCTGAGGTCCACACTATGTACCTGCCACCTTGCTTTGAGTAAACTACAAATCAAGGTGCAAGCAAAATTTGTTCTTTATCCCACCAAAAAAAAGAAAAAATGAACACTCAGACATCAACAGAGCTATATCTCTAGAAAGAGACTGCTCAATTTGTAAGTTCCATCAAAACTCAAAGTACCCTTTTAAATGTTAAAATGCGTAAAAGCGAGTGGCAGCGCAGTATATGGTTAAACTTAGTTTGTACCCTATGCTTATCATTCGTTTTTTCCATAGACTTACATTTCACGCTCACTTTGACATAACTTCGGCTGTATTTGCCTTAGAGAAATTGGATAGATAGGAGCCCTAAGAGTGTTCTACACTATGTTTTAAGCCAATTTAAGGTGTGGTTTGTATTAAACATGTTCGTCCTGAAACAAATCTGGGACACAAGCCACCCAAACCAGAAACGGATTGAATCTTGAGAGGTTCACCCGTGTCTAATACTTTTTATTTGTACCATATTGGTACCAATTGATTTTCCTTCTATAAAGTGCAAATACAATATTTATGTAATAGTGCATTTTTGTTTGTTTCACAATTGTGAATATTTTTGTTTTTTTGTCTTTTTTTCACCCCCAAGTCCCACTGTGGGACTTGAACCAGCAATCATCTTTTGTATTTCTATGTATAACTGCTGTCAGCCCATGCAACCCTGGATCAGACACGCACAGGAAGAAGGTAGACGTGGAGTCACTGATCAGGCCCCGAGCTGCCATAGAAACAGCATGGCTTCCTCAGAGGTAGCGCAGGGAGCTGATCAAGGTACACATAGCTTTGTAAAATCTATTAATCCCAGTTAAGGGTGAACTTTGATTGCGAGTGTTGTGGACTACAGGTGATACAGAAGGTTGCTGTTACAGCAAGGTATCAGGAGCTGAGCAACCACCAATAACATGACATAATAGTTTGGCATGCTGTACTCAGCGATGCATGCTGTACTATTACATGCTGATTTTAATTAAAAAATCAAAGATGAGGTACTCGGAGTGCCAGTCAATAATTGTAAGTCTGACGACTCCTAAACTAAAGTCATATACCACAAACCATAACACAGAAGTGTCTCCACCAGATGCTTTAGGACACATGCGTTTACTGCTATTTCCTGGGACGCTCCTGTACTTTCTGATTAGAAGCAATGAAAGTACATGTACATCCCGCAATTAGTGGTAAATGTAAGTGTCCAGGAGCACCGTATGGCGGCATCCTTATGGTGGAAACACACTATGTATCTGGATGCAGCTATATTCTTAGGCCTTAATACAGAAAACACACCGTTATACAGAATAATGTCCCATAGCGGCCCTTGCACACTGTATTATGTCCCATAGCGGCCCTTGCACACTGTATTATGTCCCATAGCGGCCCTTGCACACGGTATTATGTCCCATAGCGGCCCTTGCACACGGTATTATGTCCCATAGCGGCCCTTGCACACGGTATTATGTCCCATAGAGACCCTTGCACACGGTATTATGTCCTATAGCGGCCCTTGCACACGGTATTATGTCCCATTGCGGCCCTTGCACACGGTATTATGTCCCATAGCGGCCCTTGCACACGGTATTATGTCCCATAGCGGCCCTTGCGCACGGTATTATGTCCCATAGCGGCCCTTGCACACGGTATTATGTCCCATAGAGGCCTCTGCACACGGTATTTGTCCCATAGCGGCCTCTGCATGAGGTATTTGTCCCATAGCGGCCTCTGCACACGGTATTTATCCCATAGCGGCCTCTGCACACTGTATTTGTGCCATAGCGGCCTCTGCACACGGTATTATATCCCATAGCGGCGCCTGCACACGGTATTATGTCCCATAGTGTCCCCTGCACACGGTATAATATTCTAACTTTTATAATATTCCAATTTGTAACACTCACTAGCTATTATTATTATACTCTGTGGTCTGAAGAGACCCCACAGTATAAGTGGAGGGCGAAGAGAAGTGACAGACCTAAAAAAAAACAATGTACTCACCATTCCCCGCTCCGCAGCCATTCTGTTCTCTTCGGGCGCTTCTGCCTGTAGTCAGCGACCACTCATTGAGTCTCACGGGTCACGTCACGTCATTATGCGTAATGACGTCAGGCGCGACCCCTGAGGCCCTGTCAGGCCCTGTCAGCCAGAAGCGCCCGGAGAGCACACAGCGGCTGCGGAGCGTGGAATGGGGAGTACATTGTTTTTTATGTTTGTCACCTCCCCGGGGGGCTCTGCTTTTTATACTCTGGGGTCTGAAGAAACCCCACAGTATAATAGCAGTTTCGTTTCAGCCGTGTTTGGTCCGATCGAAACTGCTGGGTGAGGACTCGGGCTGCAGTGCCAGGGAAATAAGCCTCTCGTGCCACTCTTGGCACGCGTGCCAGGGGTTGACGACCCCTGTACTAGAGTATTAGAAATCAGTTTGTAGCAAAGACTCCCTAAATGAGTTGTACCTTTTCCCACAGAAAGAACTGTGTTAGAGAAATGTGTGTTCTTTGTGTTGTGTCTGCATACTTCTTGATGTGAGAGATGGTTTTTGTCACTCTGTTGCATTTGTTTCTGGTGACGCTTAACAGTAGTGTGTAGTTTTAAAAACTGTAGTAGTATGAAAATGAGAGCAGTTTGGAGATAGTTGGTGAGCACTTGCTTTACTAAGTAATTGTTCCAAGTAATCATTCATACGTATGTCTGGTTTATTGCAGAGTATCACTTGTCTGACTTTTCTGCAGTATGCTTTGGCAAATAGGGTGTTTAAAAACACTCGTATGGTTTATATGGTGACCTTCAGAGGCAGTTTGGGACCTGAAAGTGGCCCTGGAAAAAATGTAAGTGGCCCCATTTTATAGGGCTCAGTACAAGTAGGCAAGGTCAGCACAAGTAGCTTCTCCATGTAAGGCAATCGTGTGGAAAGTAATTTTGCACAGGACTGCTTTACATGGAGGGAGAGGCATCAATCCTATGTAAGTTACCATGTTAGACTGAAACTAACTTACACAGGACTGCTGCCTCTCACTCCATGTAAAGCAGACATTTCTGCTACACAGGGCCACCTGCTTTATATGTAAAGGCGGCAGTCCTATGTAAGTAAAGTTACAGGCAGTGTGGGTCAGGGTGGAAATTTAAACTGTAGGTGCAATCTTATCCGCCATCACTTTCACAGTGCACTGACTCCTCAATCTACAGGCCCTCTGTATTTGGACAGAAAAAAAGAAAAACAAATTTCCTGGGGCTCTGATGTCCACTGACGCAGCCTGTTCGGTCGCAGTCCATGTTTCGGTCCCATGCACCCCACATGACCACTGAGGCCAATCAGCATCCTCAGCGGTCGCTGGAGAAGACTGGTGACATATG
This sequence comes from Leptodactylus fallax, assembly GCA_947044405.1. Classification (NCBI taxonomy): domain Eukaryota; kingdom Metazoa; phylum Chordata; class Amphibia; order Anura; family Leptodactylidae; genus Leptodactylus; species Leptodactylus fallax. The sequence continues at coordinate 445,203 of CAMRHE010000233.1, forward strand.
AAAGTGACCTCACCGATCCCTCTCCAGCGGTCACCTGGGGTGCAAGGAGAATGAGGCACGTGGTGCGAATGAACGGGCTGCGGTGTCTGACACTGGGGACAGGTGAGTGTGTGGTTTTTTGTTTTTTTTTTGTTTTTTTGTTTTTTTTTCTTTTTTTTCTTAATGTTACTCCTTTTAAGATTAATGTCCCATAGTGGCCCCTTCACATAGCATAATATTCCATAGTGGCCTCCATGCAATATGCCTCTCATTAGCCCTTGCTCACTGTATAATATCCCATAGCGGCCCCTCCACACAATATAATGCTTCACAGTAGCCCCTACACATGGGACATTATACTGTAATGTCCCATTATAATCTCGCATAGTGGCTCCTCCATACAGTAAAATGTCCCATAGTGGGCCTTCAATCCCTTCAGTGGTGTAGTTTACAAAATGCGGTCACATGTTTGAGGGTTCTACGTTATTGGCAATTCAGTGGCTCTGCAGAAGTGGCATGAAATCCAAAAAGTAAACTGTGCTCCAAAAAAACATTGCGCTCCTACCCCTCTTTGCCTGGCTGTGCCCAAACAGTATAGACCCACATATGGCATTAAGTACTTTATCCTGTGTACAACAGTGTCATACATGTGGGCATAAACTTCTGTTTGGGCACCCAGCAGGGTGCAGATGTGAAGGAGCTCTATGCGCTTTTGGAGCGCAGATTAAGATTGTTGGTTTTTGGACGCAGTGTCACATTTGCAGAGACCCAAAAATTGCCCATACTAAATGGGGTCACTTCTTGGGGAATTCCAGTTTACTGGCACCTCCAGGGTTCTGCCAAAACAGGACATTCAGAAAGTCCCTCTAAATCTATACTCCACATATACAACTTTTTTTTTGTCCCTGGGTTAGCCCAGTTAATAGTTTTAGGCGTGCATATCTCTGATAACACAAAGTGGGTGCAACGTATTGAGCACTGAAATTGCATATTTCTTTAAAAATTTAAATTTTCACTTTTTGGGAAGCACTCTTAGGCTCAAAATGATAATACATCTTGAGAAATTCTTGAGGGGTGTAGTTTCTAAAATGGGGTCACTGAGGGGTTTCCGTTGTACTTTAGGGGCTCTGCAAATGTGACATGGCACATGAAATTTATTCCAGCAAAATCTGCTGTCCAAAAGCCAAATAGCGCTCTTTCCATTCTGTGCCCACGATGTACCCATACAGCAGATGACAACCACATGTGGGACATTTCTGTGTTCAGGAGAAATTGCGTAATAAACTGTTTTTTTTTCTTTTTTAACCCTCTGTAAAAATTAAAAAATATGGTGCTAAAAGGACGGTTTATTGTGAAAAAAAAAAAGTAATTTTTAATTTTCATGTCCCAATGTTAAGAAAATCTGTGAAACAGCTGTGTGGTCAAAATGCTCACAGTTTACTCCCACATGTGGGATATTTCTGTGCTCTGGAGAAATTGCATAACAAACAGTGAGATGCATTTTCTCCTTTAATGTGAATGTGTTAATTTTAGGGCTAAATCAATGTATAAGTGAAAAAAATTTCCCAAATGCTGTTATGAATTATTTGAGGGGTTCAGTTTTGAAAATGGGGTGATTTATGGGGGGGTTTCTAATATATATGCCTCTATAATCCCCTTCAGAATTGAAGTGGTCCCTAATAAATTTGGGAAATTTTCTTGTAAATCTGGAAAATCGCTTTTATATTTGTAAGCCTTCTAATATCCAAAATAAATTTAAAGGACGATTAAAAGATGATGCCAATATAAAGTAGAGATATGGTAGATAATATTTATATTGTATAATATTTTACCCTCATGCTGAACTGCAGTTAAAAAAATAATAATAAAAAAGAAAGCCAGAATTAGTGGATTTTTCTGTCAGCAGCCAAGAGTTGTAAAAAGTAAATCAAAAAGCATTATGTCCTTCAATATGGCATCGATAAAATTGTCAGATCTTCCTGCAAAAAAAAAAAGTCGCACAATTCCATTAATAAAAAGAATAAAATTAAAAATAAGTTATGGGTCTTGGAAAGTGGCAATGGAAAAAAAATATATAAAAAGGATTTTTTACTTTGCCAATGTGGTAAAACTTATAAAAAACCATACAAATTTGTTAATAAAAATATTATTTTTATATAGCACCAACATACAGTGGGGAAAAAAAAGTATTTAGTCAGCCACCAATTGTGCAAGTTCTCCCACTTAAGATGAGAGAGGCCTGTAATTGTCATCATAGGTAGACCTCAACTATGAGAGACAAAATGAGAAAACAAATCCAGAAAATCACAGTCTGATTTTTAAAGAATTTATTTGCAAATTATGGTGGAAAATAAGTATTTGGTCAATAACAAAAGTCCATCTCAATACTTTGTTAAATATCCAAATATCCTTTGTTGGCAATGACTGAGGTCAAATGTTTTCTGTAAATCTTCACAAGGTTGGCACACACTTTTGCTGCTATGTTGGCCCCTTCCTCCATGCAGATCTCCTCTAGAGCAGTAATGTTTTGTGGCTGTCGCTGGGCAACACGGACTTTCAACTCCCTCCAAGGGTTTTCTATGGGATTGAGATCTGGAGACTGGCTAGGCCACTCCAGGACCTTGAAATGCTTCTTATGAAGCCACTCCTTCGTTGCCCTAGTGGTGTGCTTGGGATCATTGTCATGCTGAAAGACCCAGCCGCATTTCATCTTCAATGCCCTTGCTGATGGAAGGAGGTTTGCACTCAAAATCTCACGATACATGGGCCCCATTCATTCTTTCATGTACACGGATCAGTCGTTCTGGTCCCTTTGCAGAGAAACAGCTCCAAAGCATGACGTTGCCACCCCCATGCTTCACAGTAGGTAAGGTGTTCTTTGGATGCAACTCCGCATTCACTCTCCTCCAAACACGACGAGTTGTGTTTCTACCAAACAGTTCTACTTTGGTTTCATTTGACCATATGACATTCTCCCAATACTCTTCTGGAACATCCAAATGCTCTCTAGCAAACTTCAGAATTGATCCGGGTATGTACTGGCTTAAGCAGGGGGACACGTCTGGCACTGCAGGATCTGAGTCCCTGGTGGCGTAGTGTGTTACTGACGGTAGCCTTTGTTACATTAGTCCCAGCTTTCAGCAGGTCATTCACTAGGTCCCTCCGTGTGGTTCTGGGATTTTTGCTCACCATTCTTGTGATCATTTTCACCCCACGGGGTGAGATATTGCGTGGAGTCCCTGATCGAGGGAGATTATCAGTGGTCTTGTATGTCTTCCATTTTCTAATTATTGCTCCCACAGTTGATTTCTTCACACCAAGCTGCTTGCCTATTGCAGATTCAGTCTTCCCAGCCTAGTGCAGGTCTACAATTTAGTTTCTGGTCCTGAATGGAGTGTTAGAATTTGTATTATGGCAAGAAAAAAGCAGCTAAGTAAAGAAAAACCAGTGGCCATCATTACTTTAAGAAATGAAGGTCAGTCAGTCCGAAAAATTGGGAAAACTTTGCAAGTGTCCCCAAGTGCAGTGGCCAAAACCATCAAGCGCTACAAAGAAACTGGCTCACACGAGGACCGCCCCAGGAAAGGAAGACCAAGCGTCACCTCTGCTGCGGAGGATAAGTTCATCCGAGTCACCAGCCTTAGAAATCGCAGGTTAACAGCAGCTCAGATTAGAGACCAGGTCAATGCCACACAGAGTTCTAGCAGCAGACACATCTCTACAACAACTGTTAAGAGGAGACTGTGTGCAGCAGGCCTTCATGGTAAAATAGCTGCTAGGAAACCACTGCTAAGGACAGGCAAAAAGCAGAAGAGACTTGTTTGGGCTAAAGAACACAAGGAATGGACATTAGACCTGTGGAAATCTGTGCTTTGGACTGATGAGTCCAAATTTGAGATCTTTGGTTCCAACAACCGTGTCTTTGTGCGACGCAGAAAAGGTGAACGGATGGACTCTACATGCCTGGTTCCCACCCTGAAGCATGGAGGAGGAGGTGTGATGGTGTGGGGGTGCTTTGCTGGTGACACTGTTGGGGATTTATTCAAAATTGAAGGAATACTGAAACAGCATGGTTACCACAGCATCTTGCAGCGGCTTGCTATTCCATCCGGTTTGCTTTTAGTTGGACCATCATTTATTTTTCAACAGGACAATGACCCCAAACACACCTCCAGACTGTGTAAGGGCTATTTGACCAAGAAGGAGAGTGATGGGGTGCTACGCCAGATGACCTGGCCTCCACGGTCACCAGACCTGAACCCAATCGAGATGGTTTGGGGTGACCTGGACCGCAGAGTGAAGGCAAAAGGGCCAACAAGTGCTAAGCATCTCTGGGAACTCCTTCAAGACTGTTGGAAGACCATTTCAGGTGACTACCTCTTGAAGCTCATCAAGAGAATGCCAAGAGTGTGCAAAGCAGTAATCAAAGCAAAAGGTGGCTACTTTGAAGAACCTAGAATATGACATATTTTCAGTTGTTTCACACTTTTTTTGTTAAGTATATAATTCCACATGTGTTAATTCATAGTTTTGATGCCTACAGTGTGAATCTACATTTTTTATAGTCATGAAAATACAGAAAACTCTTGGAATGAGAAGGTGTGTCCAAACTTTTGGTCTGTACTGTATATGTACCCCAAAATAGAGCCATTACACACTGCCACTTGCCCCACAAAAAAAAATAAAAAATGAACTCATACAGTTGCATTGACGCAAAAATAAAAAATCTATAACGTGTACGTAATCGGGGAAAAACGCAAAAAATGGATTTTTCATCAAGGTCTTAACCCCTTAAACAGGCCGGTCATGAAAGTGTTAGAGGTTTTTTTTGCCAGGAAATTGTGTTTTATGTTCATATTTTTAAAGAATTTTTGGTGGTGATGTATTTAATTGTATTTAAAAAAAAAAAAAACTAAACACAGGAACAAGGGGGCACAATTTGTAATTGGTGGGGAGATCAGAAGCAATGTCAAGAAATATTACCGTATTTTTCGGACTATAAGACACACCGGACCATAAGACGCACCTAGGTTTTAGAGGAGGAAAATAGGGAAAAAAATTTTGAAGCAAAAAAATATGGTTAAATATTTAATATATGTGAGTTGTAGTTTTGCGACAGCTGCAAGGCCACATTGACAGGTGGCTCTGCAGCTGTACGGGGATGCATAGGGGATCTTTTTTTGCGAGGCCAGATGTACTTTTTAGTTATACCATTTGATAACTTTTTATTTAAATCAGAGACGAAACAGCGAAAAAAAACGGCAGTCCAGCACTTTTGATTTTTTTTTCCCCGCTATGACTAGTGATTCTGCAGAAGTGGAATTCGATCCGAATTTCAGGATATCTTCGATTCGCCACGATTCCGGATTTCCTGATGCTTCGCGGTAACGAATATTTAGTAAGGACCTTTGTGACATCAGACGGTCACAAGATGTTCTCTACTGATGTGATTGGGTAGGCGTGTCTTTGCTTGTTAGCAGATCCTTCCACATGAATAAAACTTGTCTGTGCTGGAGAGAGAGAGACAGAGAGAGACATGATCGCGGCAGCCTGGAAATAGCTGTTTATTCGCTGCAAAGTAATTCATATTGCAGCAAATTTTTTTGGAACTTCGAATCGAAATGCCAAATCGAACTTTTGAGAAATTATCTAGCTATGACGTTCACCCTACAGGAAAAATATTTTTAGAAGTTTGTAGACTGGGCATTTTCGGACACAGGGATACCTAATGTGTAGGTGTTTCACAGTAATTTTCTATTTCTATTTTTTTATATGTATTCTAGGGAAAGGGGGTGATTGAGAACTTTTATTTATTTTTTACTATTTTATTAACCCCCCGCCCCCCTTGAACCTGCATTAATTTGATTGCAAGTCCCATAGACTGCAATACAAGTCATAGACAAGCCGCAATAGTAATATTGCTATGACAAGCCAGGAAGCCTTCAGTAGAACAGGTAGACTCCTGTGATCATGCCGCGCGGGAGAAAGGTACGGGACCGGTGGGCAGCTTTAATACCTTTAGGGGGCCTCACAGGTAGTAATGCCCGTGACCAGAGTGGACTGCAGCAGAGCGGCCGCCATCATCGTCACAGACCCGGCATCCGCTGTAACAGCACAGGGAGGTTCACACCGCCGGGACACCCTCTCAGCCCATGCCCGCCCCAATATTCCCACTGCAGGAAACCAGCAGCGGCAGGAGCAAGTCGATGCTGCAATCCCGCTCCTCCACGCTCCACCAAAAAGCCCCCCACATTCGGACTATAAGACGCACCCCCATTTTGCTCCCAAATTTGGGAGGGGGAAAAAGTGCGTCTTTATAGTTCGAAAAATACGGTATTTCACTGAAGGAGTAGTTGAGGCTTGGAACAAATTTCTAGCAGATGTGTAGGGTAATCAATAGTAAGTAAATTAAGCATGTCTGGGATAATCTATCCTAAGATAAAATGGAAATAAGGGCTGACTAGATGGATCATGTGGTCTTTGTTTGTTTTGTTTTTTTTATTCTGGCGTCTATCTTCTATGTTTAGTCAGTATCTGGTTTAGTCACTTTACAAAGGCAAATATACTTTGGGTAATAGGTTGAAGAAAAATCCATCTTAACCCTTTCCTGCTGGTGGCATTTTTTTGAATTTTGTTTTTTCCTGTCTTGCAATGCCTGTGATCGTAGTGAACTGCAGCAGACTGGTCACCATCTTTAATCACTCCTGCATCCACTGTACTATTACGGCGGATGTCGGGAAGGGGTTATATACCCACTAAACCCAGAATCCAAACTAATAAGAGAATAAATTCCCTAACGTAATCTCCTTATTTTTCTAGCACTTGTATCGTAATTGTAGAGCATGAAAAATAAATTAGAAAAACTACATATTTATGGAAAGCTTCGTAACATGTCAAATAATGCAGTAATGGGAACTGCTGAATTCTAAATTAACTTAAATAAATCCTCCTGCTTGATCCCAAATCATGCCAAAGTTTGCTAGATTTGCCCTTCAGGGATCTAGGAAAGCTTAGCAGTTAATCTGGTGGCAGGTTCCCTTTTAAAGGATCAGTCAAGGCGTTCACCTCCACATTCTTGTTCGTTTGTGGATAATAGAGGTAAAAGTCAATTAGGAAGGAGGAGAGAGCTTGACTTAACAGATATGCAGTCTTCCTTTCTTTTTGTAAATGAACAGTTCCAGTGCCTCCAGAAGATGCATGGCTTTCACAAAGCAGGGCTTGGAGATATGTGGCGGATGAAGAGAGCTGTCTTAATCATTTGAAAAGATGATTCTGCGCCTCCAAGATCAATTTTTAGGGTTAAAGGGGTATTCCCATGAACATAACCATATCTATATTTGTAGATAATTAAAAGTTAAACATTTTTGCAAATATAAGTAGTTAAAAATTCTGCAGCATTTTTAAAGATTTTCTCTAACAATCTTAGTGTTGACATCTGTTGTCTTGATAAGTTGCCAATGGATATGACCACGAATACAGAAACTTTCTATGGTCTGGGACTTGTCAGGAACCCAGCAATGATTTTCTTATTGTAGCTGGGTTATCAGGCAGGGAGACTACATGTATCAGAAGATATCCTGGCCACAATAAGGACATCATGGCTGATTATCTGACCTTAGAAAGGTCTTGCATTTATGGTCGTGTCCATTGGCAACCGATCAAGACAACAACTTGTGACAACAAGATATTTAGAGAAAATCTTTAAGACTCTGCAAAATGTTTAATTACTTATATTTGCAAAAATGTTTAACTTTTAATTATCTATAAATTTAAAAATGGTTCTGCTCATGGGAATACCCCTTTAACTCCTTTTCTGATAAGAGCAGATAATGGATTCTAAAATGTGGCAGTTTTCCATTCATAAGCCTTGCAGATACATTGCATTGCAGGCCCTTCTTTGGATCTAGCTTTTTGAAATTCCTTGGCCCTTTTAAACAGTCAAAAAGTTCCCTGATCCAAGAGTAACACATATTTGTTCATAACTGTGACCTTTAGGCCATGATACAGGGTTGTAAGGTACTGTCCTTTTTCTCAATGAAGAAACGACCTGTATCAGGTAATGAGGACTTGGGGAGAAACAAGGGATTGACTACCCTTGAAGCAAGCCTATAACAGTCAGAAGGCCTATGTGGAGGAAGTTTCTGCATGTTGTGTGCTGATGATATTCACAAAGTCAGTGTAAAGCTCAGAAAGACCATTTAAAGGCAAAAACAGATGCTGGGATTGGGGATGACTCGTGATGGGTAGACAATAAGTGACTGGAATCAACCTATTGATAAATATTTTCTGAGCTTGAATGTTTGTCTAGTGAATATATCTGAAGCCATGAAAGTCTCAAAAGGAGACGACTGATAGAATTTTGTAAGTTGTAAAGGTAGTTTTGTTCCTGATGGGCTACTTCTACATTGATGAAAGCAATATAATAGAGCAGGGGTCGGCAACCCCCGGCACATGTGCCAAGAGTAGCATGCGAGACTGATTCACCTGGCACGGCAGTGGAGTCCTCACCCAGCAGTTTCGATCGCACCAAACACGGCCGAAACGAAACTGCTATTATTATACTGTGGGGTCTCTTTAAACCCCCGAGTATAATAAGCAGAGCCCCTGGGGAGGTGATGAAACATAAAAAAACTATGTACTCACCATTTCACGCTCCACAGCCGCTCTGTGCTCTTCGAGCGCTTCTGCCTGAAGTCAGCTGACAGGGCCTCAGGAGTCACGTCTGCGTCTGGCGTCATTATGCATAATGAAGCGACGTGACCCCTGAGACCCAATGAGCGATCGCTGACTACAGGCAGAAGCCCCCGAAGAGAACACAGCGGCTGCAGAGCGTGGAATGGTGAGTACATTGTTTTTTTTTTATGTTTGTGACCTCTCTTCGCCCTCCACTTATACTCTGGGGTCTGAAGAGACCCCACAGTATAATAGCTAGTGAGTGTTACAAATTGGAATATTATAAAAGTTAGAATATTATACCGTGTGCAGGGGCCACTATGGGACATAACGTGTTCAGGGGCCGCTATGGGACAAATACCAAGTGCAGAGGCCGCTATGGGACATAATACCATGTTCAGGATCCACTATGGGACAGTATTATACCCCATAGCGGCCCCTGCACACGATATTATGTCCCATAGTGGTCCCTGTGAACTGTATTATGCCCCATAGTGACCCCTACACACAGAATTATGCCCCATAGTGGCCCTTGCACACAGTATTATGCTCCATAGTGGCCCCTGCCCACAGTAGTATGCCCCACAGTGGCCCCTACACACAGTAGTATGCCCCACAGTGGCCCCTGCACACAGTATTATGCCCCATAGTGGACCACGCATGAACGATTATTATACTCTGGGGTCTTTTCAGACCCCAGAGTATAATGATCGGAGACCCAGGGGAGAGTACAAACATAAAGAACAATGCCACTTACCTCTTCCTAGCTCCGGTCCACTCCCGTGCGCTATTTCGGCCATATTCAATATTGGAGCAGATCTCGCGTTAGTGAGGCCGACATTGCAACGCATAATGACGTCGGTTGACGTCTGGGACATCACCAAAAAGGCCCGAAGCCTGCGGAGCGTAGGAGAGGTGCGTTACAGTGTTTTTTTATGTTCCCTCACCTCCCCTGGGCCCCCGATCGTTATACTCCGGGGTCTCAAAAGACCCCGGAGTATAATAACAGTGTTTGTGGGGTTCGCGGTAGTGGCTGCCACAGGGCTCCGTGTCCCGGGCCCCATAATGTTTCGGGCCCTGTGGCAGCTGCTACCCCGATATTTACGCCCCTGCTCAGAGCCTCATCACTCTTCTCGGACCATATCCTCACTGTGTGGGTGACAGCTGGTTCCCTACGTACAAGTGGCTTGTACACAGGTCGGAGATGCACTAGGTTTGTGATCCGATCTTCCCAGGGGCGGTAGGGCTGATGAGTTACAGTGGGGGGAAAAAAAGTATTTAGTCAGCCACCAATTGGGCAAGTTCTCCCACTTAAGATGAGAGAGGCCTGTAATTGACATCATAGGTAGACCTCAACTATGAGAGACAAAATGAGAAAACAAATCCAGAAAATCACATTGTCTGATTTAAGAATTTATTTGCAAATTATGGTGGAAAATAAGTATTTGGTCAATAACAAAAGTTCATCTCAATACTTTGTTATATATCCTTTGTTGGCAATGACAGAGGTCAGACGTTTTCTGTAAGTCTTCACAAGGTTGGCACACACTGTTGCTGGTATGTTGGCTCATTCCTCCATCCAGATTTCCTCTAGAATTGATGTTTTGGGGCTGTCGCTGGGTAACACGGACTTTCAACTCCCTCCAAAGGTTTTCTATGGGGTTGAGATCTGGAGACTGGCTAGGTCACTCCAGGACCTTGAAATGCTTCTTGCGAAGCCACTCCTTCGTTGCCCTGGCGGTGTACTTTGGATCATTGTCATGCTGAAAGACCCAGCCACGTTTCATCTTCAATGCCCTTGCTGATGTAAGGAGGTTTGCACTCAAAATCTCATAATACATGGCCCCATTCATTGTTTCATGTACACGGATCAGTCGTCCTAGTCCCTTTGCAGAGAAACAGCCCCAAAGTATGATGTTGCCACCCCCATGCTTCACAGTAGGTATGGTGTTCTTTGGATGCAACTCAGCATTCACTCTCCTCCAAACACGACAAGTTGTGTTTCTACCAAACAGTTCTACTTTGGTTTCATCAGACCATATGACATTCTTCCAATACTCTTCTGGAACATCCAAATGCTCTCTAGCAAACTTCAGAAGGGCCCGGATATGTACTGGCTTAAGCAGGGGGCACTGGCAGGATCTGAGTCCCTGGTGGCGTAGTGTGTTACTGACGGTAGCCTTTGTTACGTTAGTCCCAGCTTTCGGCAGGTCATTCACTGGGTCCCCCTGTGTAGTTCTGGGATTTTTGTTCACCGTTCTTGTGATCATTTTGACCCCACGGGGTGAGATTTTGCGTGGAGTCCCTGATCGAGGGAGATTATCAGTGGTCTTGTATGTCTTCCATTCTCTAATTATTGCTCCCACAGTTGATTTCTTCACACCAAGCTGCTTGCCTATTGCAGATTCAGTCTTCCCAGCCTGTTGCAGGACTACAATTTTGTTTCTAGTGTCCTTCCACAGCTCTTTGGTCTTCACCATAGTGGAGTTTGGAGTGTGACTGTTTGAAGTTGTGGACAGGTGTCTCTTATACTGATAACAATGTCAAACAGGTGCCATTACTACAAGTAATGAGTGGAGGACAGAGGAACCTCTTAAAGAAGAAGTTAGAGGTCTGTGACAGCCAGAAATCTTGCTTGTTTGTAGGTGACCAAATACTTAAATTCCACCATAATTTGCAAATAAATTCTTTAAAAAAAATCAGACAATGTGATTTTCTAGATATGTTTTCTCATTTTGTCTCTCATAGTTGAGGTCTACCTATAATGTCAATTACAGGCCTCTCTCATCTTTTTAAGTGGGAGATCTTGCATAGTTGGTGGCTGACTAAATACTTTTTTTCCCCACTGTATATGCCTCCCTCGCATTAGCAAAGAACAGAATGGTCTATTGGCCCACAGCAGAGGTTTCCAGTTGAACAGAAGCAAAGAAGAAGCTGCAAATGAGGATTGGACTAATTCTTCCAAAACATTGGCAGAATTGGTTGCAGGTCAGACATGACTAGGTTATTCTATTCCCACTTTGGAGAAACTCAAGCTAGATTTTCACTGGACAACAGGAAGATAGTATTTCACTGTAGCCCTGTTAAAAATCTAGGGTGGAAAACTCTCTTGAACCTCATCAAGAGAATGCCAAGAGTTTGCAAAGCAGTAATCAAAGCAAAAGGTGGCTACTTTGAAGAACCTAGAATATAAAACATATTTTCAGTTGTTTCACACTTTTTTGTTAAGTATATAATTCCACATGTGGTAATTCATAGTTTTGATGCCTTCAGTGTGAATCTACAATTTTTATAGTCGTGAAAATACAGAAAACTCTTGGAATGAGAAGGTGTCCAAACTTTTGGTCTGTACTGTGTGTGTGTGTGTATATGTGTGTGTGTGTGTGTGTTATTATATATATATATATATATATATCAATAATTTTTTTTTTCTTTTTTTCTTATCAAGTACTCCAAGGTTTACAGACAGATGAACATTTTTATAGACACAAGCTCCCCTTTGTATAGACCAAACTTCCAAATTCAGTCATCATTATTCCCTCAAAACATAAGTAGAAGTGTTCATCCTGGGGATATGCCATAAATGTCTAAGATAGGAATACCCCTTAAGACAGACTCCAGAATTCTTAATGACTGAGTAATGCAGACATCCAAAGAGTATTTGTTTATTACATGTCCTAAGTATTGTACAGGTGGATCAAAAGAATTTTATTTATCTTTGCACACCACAGTAATAGTTCATAGGGATGCAATGACTTATAACTGTTTTGTGGATATTGTCAGTGTTTTTCCTTCGATATTCCCACCATAATATCTGTGGGACTATCTGTGTCTGCTACTTTTAAACTCCAAATTTAACCCTACATTCTACAAAACGCATAAATGTGTCATAAGGAAGGGGCAGTGTGATGATTCTGCTTAAGTGTGGCTATAACTCAGATGTATTTTGGTCTCTGGGTATAGGGTCTCCCTTCTTGCTTGCACTCATTCATAATGTGCACAGCCTAGGTATAGGCTAGGCAGTAGTGGCCGGGCTGGAACAATAGGGCTTTGTATCCATCACAGCAGGGACCCATTGTATTCCTACACAGCTCTGAGTGATCAAACAAACATGCATTGTCCAGCTGCACTGGTTGACCAGATATGGCTGAAAACATCGTATCGTCACTTGGTCTCATCTACATACAAAGGGTCTGGACTTGAGTGGATTATTCTATGAGACCTGCTGCCGCCGGTGACCTCATTCTGGGAGATGGCATAAAGGGTATAAAAGATGAGGTAAGAGTCAGTGGGAGGAGTTCATGCTATGGGGATTATGCTATGGAGATTATGCTATGGAGTTGAGACAGACCATCACAGACTACAAGAGATTGGTGTTGGGATTACAAGCGAACACCATGAGGAGATTTTTGTGATGAGACTATTGGACTAATGCTGAGAGACTGTGATGCCACATGCTAGGAGTTAATGCCACATGCCAAGAAGCCTCCATTGGTGATCTCACACATACCAGAGCATGTGTGAGTGTTGGACTACAGAACCACATCAAGGACATGTGTGGTAAAGTAATGATTTCACCTTTATCCCTTTTATTTTATTTGTACTGTATCTTGTAACTAGTAACTGTTAATGCTTGCATATATCTGCATATCTGTTCTGAACTGCATGTGTTAGATGTTAATACTGACCCATTTAGGGGTTAATAAATATATAAAATTTAGAAGGCTTGTCTTGTATTTATCTTGTGAACCCAACATTCACTGGCGGTGAGTGTGGTTTTTTTTATATGAAAGAAGACTCAGGTGGGGCCACAGCGGTGTTGGCGCACTGAGGATCTTTCACATTGGTGGCAGCGTGGTGGGATCTTAGGATAAACGGCGTGTGTTGGTGACCTTTATCACTCACATGCTGGGGATTATGGTAATCCTATGAGACAAGCTTGGTATTAAAGCAAGCATTAAGATACAATGAAAGTTTGATACAGTGCTGTTCCCTCCCTTACTCTTTGTATTCTATCCTATCTTTTATTTGGCAAATACCAGTGGATGGCTAGTGGGCTCAGAAGCAGATCTCCAGAACTGCTGAACCAGGCTTTTTGAGATCCTGAGCGTATGGCTGAAATGGAGGCAGCCACAGCTATGCAGAGTCCTGATTTTGGGGCTAGGCCAGGAAGTGCAGCAAGCAGCCCGGTCCCAAGGATTACTTCACCAGGAGAGGCCAATAGCCCCAGCCTTGTGGAAGGAATGGCTTCAGTCTGGCAAATGGTCCTGCAGCAAGCAGGCACCGGTGACCCTAACACATACCTGCAGGTGTTGGGCCGCTTTCAGGAAGCCGTAGAACGGCAGGCAGAGAGAGAGAGGAAGGCTGCTGAGCGACAGGCAGAGAGAGAGAGGAAGGCGGCTGAGCGACAGGCAGAGAGAGAGAGGAAGGCAGCAGAACGAGAACGGCAGGCAGCTGAGCGACAGGCAGAGAGAGAGAGGAAGGATGCTGAACGACAGGCTGCTGAGCAACAGGCCGAGAGGGAGTTTCAGCTTGAGCTCATAAGAATGGAGCTCTCCCAGCGGGCACAAACCGCCCATGTGCAAACTCCAACAACCCTGCACAGACCCTCAAGTTGAAAGGAGAGGCCAGGCTGGAGTTCACCACAGCCGTCTGTCAGGTCGGGTGAGACAAACTATGCCCCGGGTGGTCCCTCTCCTGTCCCAAGAACTCTGGGCACCCTAGTAACCTTCCCCAAACCCCAAGGGGAGGTGCGGCGGGGCCATGCCTGTAACCAGACAGGACATTTCAAGGAGGAGTGCCCCAACCGCCCTGTGAACTTCCCTGCTTCCCAAGCCACAGCAGGTGGCCCATCTGTGTATCTGGACGGGGGTGCAGGAAAAGGAATGCGGACTGTGGGATTATTGACCGATTTGCCTGCTAAGGTACTGTTGGGAACTGATTTAGGACCTATGATGTCCCAATATGGGGTGGGGAATCCCCCAATTTACTGTGATAAACTGTCTATGATTAATGCTGATAATGTGTCTGTCATATCTGCAGAGAGGGCCCGTAACCCCCTCTCTGAGATACTTCCCATGGCAGTCAATGTAAATGCTAATGAGTTGCCTTCAGCTGAGAGCAGGGAAGATGCCAATGAACTTCCTGCAACCCAGCTCCGCAAAAATGTTATTGATGCTTGGTTCACCCCCGTGCTAGGAGCCAATGAGACTTTGTCTGTAGACACACCCACATCTGCGGGGGCGTCTCCCTCCCAGCTTGTTAACATGTCTACTGTAGATCTCCTTGAGGCCCGGTGTGAATTAATAATTGCTAATGAAGGTACTGTCAATGTAATTGCCAATGCTTGTTGTGAAAGTGTATAGGGTAGCTCTTCTGAGTCACTGGAAGCGACTTCTACTATTTCGCCCAGTGCATCCGATGAGCACTCAACTGCTGACCATGTGCCAGGTGGTCAGGTAGACTATGGGGATCTTATGGCCGATCCAGGTGAGGGACGGACTGCTGGTAGTGCGGTGTTAGCCCACAGCCAGAGTGCTACAAGGGTGGAGGGAATTCCGACCCTTGAACCGTTGCCTACACCACCTGGAGTCGGTGCTGAGACCGCCATGACTAGCCTCACTCCCTTGAAGCCGGAGGAGTCCGGCCGGTATGAGACATACCCGTCTCTTCTGTCCAGTTCTATTCCAGGAGTGCCCATGGCCCAAGTGCAGATGGCATGGGGTACTGGAGGTGTGATCCAAGATGGGGGTATGTCCAATGTATTACCTGTCAATGTATTGTGTGTGGATGATTTGGGGAAGCATGATCTCAGTCATTTGCCCAAGGTATCACCATCACCCACCCAAGTACAGGAGGAACAGGATGTAGGTTTGGAAGCAAAGGGGGAGGTGCAGAACCCCCTAGAACTCTCCCAACTAGCGGCTAGTGTGGGGAAGACCCTGAGAAAGCAGGCCAAGGGTAGTCAGGAGAGCAGAGATTGCCGGGATGGGATCTCTGGAATGGTATCCCAAGGGCCTGAGGTCATGAGTGTAAAGCTACGGGATGCCCGCACTCTGAAAGCGGACCCAGAACAGGCAGGAGGTAGCCAAGTGTACGTGGCTCAGAGCCTTAGCCTTAGAAGTGTCCCTAGTCAGACTAGAGAGACAGAAGGGGCCGGCAGCTATGTAACATGCACATCTCTTTTGTCTCACTCCAGCCAAGAGTTCAGAGATGCTGTCCAAGCTGACCCTAATCTGGACATATTGAAGGCGCGTGCCGCTCAACCACCCTCGGAGTCTGTCAAGGCCCGAGTCTGCTGGGACCCCGGGGGGGAGGTGAGAAAGCCTTGGGGCCAGGGCCTGAGAAACTGGAGGCGGAGGTGCTTTCAGAAGAGGGACGTAGGCCCCTACTTCCTGCAAGCCCCATCTAAAGGGGGAGGTGTGATGATTCTGCTTAAGTGTGGCTATAACTCAGATGTATTTTGGTCTCTGGGTATAGGGTCTCCCTTCTTGCTTGCACTCATTCATAATGTGCACAGCCTACTCATAGGTATATTGGCAGTAGTAGCCGGGCTGGAACAATAGGGCTTTGTATCCATCACAGCAGGGACCCATTGTATTCCTACACAGCTCTGAGTGATCAAACAAACATGCATTGTCCAGCTGCACTGGTTGACCAGATATGGCTGAAAACATTGTATCATGTCACTTGGTCTCATCTACATACAAAGGGTGTGGACTTGAGTGGATTATTCTATGAGACCTGCTGCCGCCGGTGACCTCATTCTGGGAGGTGGCATAAAGGGTATAAAAGATGAGGTAAGAGTCAGTGGGAGGAGTTCATGCTATGGGGATTATGCTATGGAGATTATGCTATGGAGTTGAGACAGACCATCACAGACTACAAGAGATTGGTGTTGGGATTACAAGCGAACACCATGAGGAGATTTTTGTGATGAGACTATTGGACTAATGCTGAGAGACTGTGATGCCACATGCTAGGAGTTAATGCCACATGCCAAGAAGCCTCCACTGGTGATCTCACACATACCAGAGCATGTGTGAGTGTTGGACTACAGAACCACATCAAGGACATGTGTGGTAAAGTAATTATTTCACCTTTATCCCTTTTATTTTATTTGTACTGTATCTTGTAACTAGTAACTGTTAATGCTTGCATATATCTGCATATCTGTTCTGAACTGCATGTGTTAGATGTTAATACCGACCCATTTAGGGGTTAATAAATATATAAAATTTAGAAGGCTTGTCTTGTATTTATCTGTGGACCCGACACTCACTGGCGGTGAGTGTGGTTTTTATATGAAAGAGGACTCAGGGTGTGGCCAAAGCGGTTTGGCGCACTGAGGATCTTTCACAGGCAGTTAATGTTCTATTACTAGGGTCGAATGTAGCTTTTCTGCTGCCGAAGGAGAAAACTAAATTGGCACAACCCCCCATAAAAATTATAACTCTTAAAGGGGTTTTCCAGTCTAAAACTTAATTTATTAGGCCGGGGAAGGTGAAAAAAATAAGAAAACCATACTCTTCTCTCCCCAGTGCTCCGGCGCCTCCTATGGGGGTCCAGTCCTGCAGCTCCATTGTTGTCTTTTGGCGGAAGTACCCGCTGCAAATGACAGCTGAGGCCAATCAGCGGCCTCAAGAAGGGAACCGGGGACGTCGCTACCTGTGATCTGCCAGATTCCCTTCCTGAGGCCACTGATTGGCCTCAGCAATCACGTGAAGGGAGCTGGGACGTCACAGCCGTTGAGAAATTCAACAGCAAGGAGGCAGCTGACCTGCAGGACCGAACCGCTCTAGGACGACTCCCTAGTATCGGGGACAGGTGAGTATTTTCAACTTTAATATGCAGCAGTTTGTTCATGCTACATATAAAATAACATTCTCGGCTATGTATTTAACTAATGATATCTCAGATTGTTATAGCTAGAGAACTGAGAATTTCAGCTTTCTTATGATTCCAGAACCATTTTTCTTGGGGGTATAAAACTGATGATAAACCCATTTGAAGGGACCATCCCCCCCCCTTTGGTAAATGCTTCAGCTCTATCTTCTACATTGAGTACATGTGTATGGACAGAGTCTCTGGCTTTGCTTAGTTAGATCATTGCTAATAGGAACTTTGCAGCCTGTTTTCTATTAAAAGGAAGTTTGATAAATTAGTAAAGTATAAAAAAATATGTTCACCAAACTTCCAAAATACATATTTGCTTCAGTCATGCCCTTTCCCATCCTCTGAACTTGATGTACAAATGTCATTTCATTTTTTTTTTTTCTTTTATCAAATACGTTTTTATTAAAGTTTTACAAGAAAAAAAAATAAACATGCAAGAGAGTGTGATAGAACACACAGTAAACAGTAAATCGTATGATAGGATCAGTAGAACATAAAGTCCAGGCAAAGGCGTTTCGCAGAACGCCGCGATGACATGGATAGTATATTAACAAAATAGTAATAAAATAACAATATAGAAAGGGAAAAAGGGGGGGGGCAACCAACCAGAGCACAAGAGGTAAATGACAGAAATAATTTGAATGGCAGCAATAAGTATATTGGTGACGGCATGGCCTAAGACTGGGAGAGAGAGAGAGACATTTTTGTTAGACATAAGGGAGCGGATGGTGAGTCAGCCAGGAGGACCACTGCGAATAGAAGTCCTTGAGTTTCCCCTTCTGACAGGCAAGCATATGTTCCTGCATGCAATTAGAACTAATATCCAGAAGTTTAGCAAGGGACGCGATACAAGATGATTTCCAGTGGCGAGCAATTAATAGCCGGGCTGCATGGAGGAAGTGGCAAGTAAGAGACCGAAAATGAGGAGAGATGTTATGAATCCCAAGCAAAAGGAGAGCCAAAGGAGCAGATGGTGTAATCTTGCAGCGTATATAACTGCTAAGTACATTGAGAGTGGCGTGCCAGAATGAAGAAATGCATGGGCAGCTCCAAAAAAATATGGAAAAGGGGTGCCAACTTGACCACAACCTCTCCAACAATAGGGTGAAGATGTTGGGTAAATTTTTGAGTCTGTGGGGTATAATACCAGCGTAAGAGAAGTTTATGATATTGTTCCCAGTGAGAGGCACAAGAAGTCGATCTATGAACCCAAGTGAAGGCACCATTCCAATCCGTCACGCCAAAACTACTGCCGAAATCAGACTCCCACTTCAATAGGGGAGGAGATTTAGCTAGGTAAAGAGCATTTGCTACTAGGAGGTATAAAGGTTTTACCCCTTTAGATTTCGAGACCAGCAGGCTCTGTAGGAAATCACCCAGGACAGCAGGGATGGATGAAGTGATAGGAGGTGTAGATGATAACAGTCTCTAATTTGAAGGTATTTGTACAGCTCACGTGAAGGTAGTAAGAATTTTGCCTGAAATTGTGGGAATTTTAAAAAAATTGGTTATGGAACAGGTCTGAGATGTGGCGTATTCCGCATGCGATCCATGAAGGTAAAGACAGGTTGGGAATGTGGTGTGCCAAAGCCTTGATGGGGATCGATATGTTTACCCTGGGAATGGAGGAGTGATGTGAGGAGGAGCATCCCACCCTCCAGGCCTAAAGAGAGACCCGAACAGAAGGGGGGACCAGTGTTGAGGACAAAGTCGATACTGAATGATATAACGAGAGATGTGGGCTACATGAGCTTCTAGAGCCGGCCAAAGTTTATCATGAGAGTCATTCCACCGGTATTTTAAATGACTGAGAATAAAAGCTAAATGATAGTGATAAAGATTAGGAAGGTCCATGCCCCCATGGCCAGTAGGCTTAGTAATTGTGGAGAAGGAAATGCGTGGTTTCATCCTCCTGCCAAATGAATGCATTTATTTGCTTGTGTAGGGTTGAAAAGGTGTTTGCAGGAATGGGGATTGATAGTGTTCGTAGAAAGTATAATATTTGTGGGAGAATAAGCATTTTATAAAGGACTATTCTGCCCATCCAGGAGTGCTCAAACTTAGCCAATCTGTTCAATTCAGTTTGAATGGTAGAGATTAAAGGGGGAAAATTGGCTACAACTAGAGATTTTACCGAAGGTGTTAAGTGAATACCCAGGTAGGGGATGGAGGTGACATTCCATTGAAAGGGAAATTGACTACTCAAAGACTGTCGTGATTGAGGGGAGATGTGAATGCCTAATAATTGGGACTTAGATTGGTTTATCTTATAGTAGGAAATTCGACCAAAATTGGTCAGAATCTCTAACACTGCCGGTATAGATTCAATGGGATGGGTCAATGTTAGAATCACATCGTCTGCAAATAGATTCAATTTGTGAGAGTGTTGTCCAGCATAGATTCCGTGGATCCCCAGGTGTGCTCTAATGCTCTCAGCCAGAGGTTCCATGACTATGGAAAATATAAGGGGGGAAAAGGGGGCAACCCTGGTGAGTACCATTTTTTTAATTGAAACGGTTCAGAAAAAACACCATTAACTAAAACAGAAGCTGAGGGGACCATACATAGAGCAGAAATTGCTGAAAAAATGGGCCCAGAGAAGCCAAACCTCCGGAGGGCCTCAAAGGCATAACCCCAATGCACCCTATCAATTGCCTTCTCCGCATCTAAACATAAGAGCAGAGAAGGCATTCGCTGGGACTCAGCAAAAGCAATCAGATCAATCAACCTTCGTGTGCCATCAGGGGCCTGGCGACCCTTAGTGAAACCTACCTGGTCTCTACCAATAATACTAGGGAGAACTGAGAGAAGTCTATTAGCCAGCATTTTTGCGTAAAGTTTTATATCGGTATTAAGAAGGGAGATGGGGCGGAAGTTACCTTTGCAGGTGGGGTCTTTCCCTGGTTTAGGTAGTGTAATTATAGTTGCCTTGAGCATCTCGGAAGGGAATTGACCAGAGGACATAGCCAAATTGCACATGTTAAAAAGATGTGGGAGCAGTTGGGATTTAAATAAACGAAAATATTCATTTGAATAACCGTCAGGACCTGGGGATTTGCCTAATTTAAGAGAAGATTGTTTTCTCTATTTCTGGGACTGTGAATGGCTTGTTTAATACTAACTGATTGGGAAAGGGAAGGAAGTTGCAAAGAATGGAGGAAGGCTTTTATATCTTCAGTGGTGGATTGGGGAGTAGTGGGGTCCATTTTCAAGTTTATATAATTTCTGATAGCAATGGCTAAATTCATCAGCGATGGCTTGGGGAAATTGTATTTTAGTGCCAGACGGGTGGGATATGAGAAATGGAAGCCTCGACCTAGCTTGTAAAGTCTTAAATCTACTAGCCATGAGCTTACTGGCCTTATTATAAGATTTGTAGTAGGACAGGCGCATTCTTTTGGTCTGTCGTTCAAAGTCTTGTGTGAGGAGTCATCTAAGGTCATTTCTGGCATCGCGGAGCACAGTTTGAAGTGCCGGAGTGGAAGTTGCATATGTTGCTGTTCTAGTGACGCAATTTTTTCCATAGCTAGCTGCGTGGAGCAAAGTCTTTGTTTCTTGAATCTAGCTGCATGTTGTATGAGAAGGCTCCGCATATAAGCTTTATGAGAATTCCATAGGGAGAAAGCATCTCTCGCTGAGGGAGCATTAATAGAGAAGAATTCCATAAGACTAGAGGAAATACAGTCCCTGACAGAAGTTCTGTTGCTTATCCATGTTGTGGAATCAAAAGCTTATAACCTGACTTTAAATTCATCCATTGCTTTTAAGAAATGACTCATATGAAAGCTGAAACCCTCCCAAATGATTTTTTGGTTAAGAAAATAAATTGGCTTCACTGCTGAAATATTCATCATTTAATGAACACAGAAAGGTCAGATTTTGGCAAGACAAAAGTTTTGTCACCTTGTCATATAATGCACCCAATCCTGATTTAAAGCCTCACCTGTGCTCACTAATTGATCGGTTAATTAGTGGGTGTGTATAAAAAGAACTCCAGCACCCCAGACCTTCACTTGAACTGCAACTTCACCTCTGACAACATGCCAAAAATCAACCCTGCGACCAAAGCGTTGATTATCAAGAGGCTGAAGACCAGATCCACTGCAGAGGTGGCTGGCACCTTTAATGTGTCTCTGCGTCAAGTACAAAGAATTAAAAAAAGATTTGAACAGACTGGAGATGTTTTTGACAAGCCCAGGTCCGGCAGACCCCGCAAGACAACTGCTCAGGAGGAACGTTTGTTGGTTAGAAAATCAAAAGCCAGCCCCTCTTCCACGGCAGCAGAGCTCCAACGGGCCTGGTCACTTCAAGTCCCTGTGTCAACTAGAACAGTTTGTAGGATTCTGTCTCGAAATGGCCTCCATGGTCGAATCAGTACCCAGAAGCCACCACTAAACAAAAGGCAATTAAAAAAATGTGTGGCATTTGCCAAGGCCCACAGCCTGCTAAACGGATGGACGCTGGAAAAGAGGCAGAAGGTGGATTTCTTAGATGAATCTTCAGTTGAATTACACCACAGCTGCCGCAAATACTGCAGGAGACCTACTGGATCCCGTATGGATCCAAGATACACCCAGAAAACAGTTAAGTTTGGTGGTGGAAAGATCATGGTCTGGGGTTACATTCAGAATGGGGGTGTGTGAAACATTTGCAAGGTGGAAGGCAATATCAATAGCCTAAAATATCAAGTAGTATTAGCTTCCTCTTACATTCCCAATCATAAAAGGGGTCAAATTTTGCAGCAGGATGGTGTTCCAGCTCATACATCCATCTCTACATTAAAGTTCCTCAAGGCAAAGAAGATCAAGGTGCTCCAGGACTGGCCAGCCCAGTCACCAGACATGAACATCATTGAGCATGTTTTGGGTAGGACGAAAGAGGAAGCTTGGCAGACAAAACCAAAGAATCTTGATGAACACTGGGAGGCATAATAAGACTGCATTCTTTGCTATTCCTGATGACTTCTTCAATAAATTATATGAATCATTGTTGAAACGCATGGATGCAGTCCTTCAAGCTCATGGAAGTCACACAAAATATTAAATATGGCTCTGATAGCACCACAACTTCATTCACCAATGTTATGAAACATATCTTTGTTTTTGAACAGAATTATTGGTTTGATTTTCACATTACTTTGTGTGCGACACAACTTTTGTCTTGCCAAAATCTGACCTTTCTGTGTTCATTAAATGATGAATATTTCAGCAGTGAAGCCAATTTATTTTCTTAACCAAAAAATCATTTGGGAGGGTTTCAGCTTTCATATGAGTCAGTTCTAAAACCAATGGATGAATTTAAAGTCAGGTTATAAGCTTTTGATTCCACAACATGGATAAGCGACAGAACTTCTGTCAGGGACTGTAGATTCCTTAACTGAGCTCAAAGACATGACATACAGTCATGGCCAAAAGTTTTGAGAATGACACAAATATTATATTTTCACATGATCTGCTGCCCTCTGGTTTTTATGTGTGTTTGTTAGATGTTTTTATCACATACAGAAATATAATTGCATTCATATTATGAGTAACAGAAGCTTATATTGACAGTTAGAATGAGTTAATGCAGCAAGTCAATATTTGCAGTGTTGACCCTTCTTCTTCAGGACCTCTGCAATTCTCCCTGGCATGCTCTCAATCAACTTCTGGACCAAATCCTGACTGATAGCAGTCCATTCTTGCAGAATCAATGCTTTAATTTTGTCTGAATTTGTTGGTTTTTGTTTGTCCACCCGTCTCTTGATGATTGACCACAAGTTCTCAATGGGATTAAGATCTGGGGGAGTTTCCAGGCCATGGACCCAAAATCTCTATGTTTTGTTCCCTGAGCCATTTAGTTATCACCTTTGCTTTATGGCAAGGTGCTCCATCATGCTGGAAAAGGCATTGTTGAGCGCCAAACTGCTCTTGGACGGTTGGGAGAAGTTGCTCTTGGAGGACATTCTGGTACCATTCTTTATTCATGGCTGTGTTTTTAGGCAAGACTGTGAGAGAGCCGATTCCCTTGGCTGAGAAGCAACCCCACACATGAATGGTTTCAGGATGTTTTACAGTTGGCATGAGACAAGACTGGTGGTAGCGCTCACCTCTTCTTCTCCGAATAAGCTGTTTTCCAGATGTTCCAAACAATCGAAAAGGGGATTCATCAGAGAAAATGACTTTACCCCAGTCCTCAGCAGTCCACTCCCTGTACCTTTTGCAGAATATCAGTCTGTCGCTGATGTTTTTTTCTGGAGAGAAGTGGCTTCTTTGCTGCCCTCCTTGAGACCAGGCCTTGCTCCAAGAGTCTCCGCCTCACAGTGCGTGCAGATGCACTCACACCTGCCTGCTGCCATTCCTCAGCAAGCTCTGCACTGCTGGTAGCCCAATCCCGCAGCTGAAACACTTTTAAGAGACGGTCTTGCCGCTTGCTGGTCTTTCTTGGGCGCCCTGGAGCCTTTTTGGCACCAATGGAACCTTTCTCCTTGAAGTTCTTGATGATGCGATAGATTGTTGACTGAGGTGCAATCTTTCTAGTTGCCCAGTTAGGCCATTTTTGTGCAGTGCAATGATGATTGCACGTGTTTCTTTAGAGATAACCATGGTTAATAGAAGAGAAACAATGATGGCAAGCACCAGCCTCCTTTTAAAGTGTCCAGTGGTGTCATTCTTACTTAATCATGACAGATTGATCTCCAGCCCTGTCCTCATCAACACCCACACCTGTGTTAATGGAGCAATCACTGAAACGATGTTAGGTGGTCCTTTTAAGGCAGGGCTGCAATGATGTTGAAATGTGTTTTGGGGGATAAAGTTCATTTTCTAGGCAAATATTGACTTTGCAAGTAATTGCTGTTAAGCTGATCACTCTTTATAACATTCTGGAGTATATGCAAATTGCCATTAGAAAAACTGAAGCAGTAGACTTTGTAAAAATTAATATTTGTATCATTCTCAAAACTTTTGGCCATGACTGTAGACATTGTTACGCCAACATGTCGATCCTGGTGTATGTTTGGTGGCTGGCAGAATAGAATGTAAAATCTATTTCAGAGGCATGTAAGCAGCGCCAGACATGGTGAAGGTCTTCCTGGACGAGCCAGAAATCCAGTTGGGGAGGGGGTCTGTTACCTTTATAAGTGGTATCAACAGAGATGTCATGAGTTTATATTGAAATCTCCACACATTATACATTTACCTTGGATTTTGTTTGAGTTTTTTACGCAAGACGTTCAAAAAGGCTACCTGAGAAGAATTTGGGCAATAAACATTAACTATGGTTAAAAGTGCAGATTAAAGCTATAAATCTCCCTTTATGATCTATTATAGAGTCAACGAGGTGGAACGTGACAGTGTGTCTAATAGCAATAATGACACCTGCTTTCTTTTTGTCGGCATTAGAGAAATAGATGTGAGGGTAGGCTTTATGTGAGAATTTAGGAGGAGGAGATTTGTTTCTTAAAATGTGATTCTTGTATGCATAACACATCAGCGTTAGAATCAGTGATCTTTTATAGGGACTGTTAAGACCCTTGACATTCATGGATAGAAAGTTAATGGCCATGGAAAAGCCAAGAGAGATGCTTCTTAGATGTGACAGGCATACAAGAACTTAAAGCAATAATTACATACCAGGTGAAGTTGGTCCTGAAGAGGAACAAGGGTTGAGTAATCATTATAAAAATCTGCAAAAACAAAACAGAAGGTAAACAGAGTAACAATATACTGAGCAGTAAAGGATACCGCGCAAACTCGGGGTGCAGTTTGCAAAAGGAAGGACATGAAAACGTCCGCTATGTCATAGCTTTGTAATGTCCTCAGGTGACTTCAGAGACTTGGTTCCAGATAGGTTTCATCTTAGATGGAGAGTTGATTTTGGGGGTCTGAGCTTGAGGAGGGGTGGGGAGATTCCAAACCCCATAGCTGAAGAAGTCTCGCCCCTTGATCCAGGGAAGAGAAAATGAGATGTTCCATTCCAAAACACGATCACTTTCACTGGAAATCCCCACTTGTAAGGTATAGAATGATAACGGAGTGTTTGAGTGATGGGAGCCAACTTCTTCCTTGTTGCAATGGTCACTTGAGACAGGTCAGTAAATAGTTTGATATCCTGAAAAGGAGCAGGAAACATAGGCATTCTCCATTCGAAGTGAATTCGAGCTATAGCATCTCGCGGAACAGACTCAGGAAGATTTTTCGGTTTGGGAAGTCTATGGGCACGGTCTAGTATTAAATCTTGATCAGTACAATGAGGTAAGACAGTTTTGGTAAGTGTCTGGAGAAATTGAGGTAGGTCAGACGGTGAAACAGATTCAGGAATGCCTCGGAATTTCACATTGTTTCTATCTTCAATATCCGCTAGTTTTAGTTTCATAGCCTCTAGGTCATTATGAGCGTTGACCAAGGTATTGTGAGCGCCAGGAAATTCACCCATCTTTGATTCGACGTGATCTATGCGTTCTCCAAGAGAGTCAATTGTGGAAGACACATTAGAAATAGCTTTCGTAATATCTTTTTGAATGGTGCTGTGAAGAGCCAACATAATGTCCTTTAAAAAGGATTCTGATACCGCTTGATTTCTAGCAGGAAAGGTCTTAAGAGTGTCCGGGATGTCAGGGAAAGGCCCCTGAACCGGAGGCTGGGTTTTGGAGGAGAAATCAAATGTTGTATCCCATTTCATGCGTTGTTTAGCTAGCTGGGCTATGAGATGGAGAGTTTGATGTACTCCTGCCTCCGCTGACTGTGGTTGTGGATGATCCTCAGTTGGTGATGAAGAAGAGGTGGCGGAGAGGATGTTGCGGAGCTGGAGGAGGAGCCGTCCGAACCGGAAGGGTCAGACTGTGGTTGAGACTTGTCGTGCGCTTGTATAGTGGGTGGGGTAGTGAAAAAATTGGTAAATTTCATGGGTGGGCCTTTCTTCCCCCTGCGAGCCATAGTCCCAAAATTTATAAGAAATGAGAATCAGAAGGAACCGTATCTGAAGTTGAGGAATGCAGGGTGCCGCTGATAGCAGGACGTAGGTATAGTTAAATGGTGGACATCAGGATACTAAGCCAGGCGTTACCCGGCTCAGGGGAATATGTCGCACACTGAAGAGAGAGCCAAGCGAGCAATCTCACCCCGCCAGCGAGTACTTGGGAAGCTATCACCTCCAGGAGGACAACCAGGAAATTTCTTAGAAGTGCAGTATAGCAGACTTTTGGGAGTAAGCAGAAACTGGTTTGAAGAGGAGTTGCAGAGTAAATATTAGACAGGGAAGGATCCTGGTGTAACAGTGGTGTAACAGCAAGCCGAGACAAAGGATCTGTGAGTGAGGAGATGAACACCCTAGATGGTGGGTGCTGGCCCAGGGGCATAGAGGGCGTCTCCCCCTTTCCAGGGTAGATTTTATGTCTGCAAAGCTTAGTAAGCACCGCTATCTGCAACGCCAGGCCGGCAGCGAGTGTGGAGGAGTAGGGGACATAGTCATGCGCGGGGAGAAGACAAATTGTGAGGAGCCTTTGCAGGGCCTGTGCTATATATATAGGCCGGTCCAAAGGGCTCCCGGCGGCAGTGAGGGATGTCCGGGCCAGCCCCAGCGTACATCCTACCTCGGTCCCGGAGTCTGCGGTAAGCGGTAGTAGTAGTAGCAGGAGCAGCAGCAGCAGCAAGGATGTCCTGATGAGAGCTGCAGTGGCAGGGAAGGATGAAGGCCAAGGCCTGAGAAAAGTAAAGATGGTGGGCGGCCGATGAGTCATATGTAGGCCTATCCTGCCTCACACCACAGAACACTACAAAGACCCTCCTCGTTATGTTCTGAAGGACGAGAGCTAGCCCCAGGGTGAAAAAAGGGGACTTTCCTATCCGGATGAGTTAGATGAGCGATGGATGCCCGAAGTTGAAAAGAGGAGCCCTGAAAGGTGCGTCTACCCGGTTGGCTATCTAGCCACGCCCCTCCAAATGTCATATTTCAACTGTACTAACTATTCTCCTGAAACAATCCACACTAAAAAGTGAAAGTTCGTTAACCCACCCAGTGAACACCGCAAGAAAAATAAACTCAAAAATTGATTTCTTTGTTAATCTCTCCTCCCAAAAAATGTAATAAAAAGTGATTGATTAAAAAATTGAATGCACTCCAAAAGCATACATTTGAAAACTAGAGCTCATCCTGAAAAAAATATTTCATTACACAACTCCATCAATTGAAAACATTAAACGTCACGGCACTTAGAATATGGTGATGCAAAAACAGAATATTTAAGTGTTTTTATTGTGTAAAAGAAATAATGTAAATAATACTTTATAACTTGGGTATAAATTGTACTGACCCACAGAATAATTGTCACTTATATTATATGGTGAACGTAATAATATAATATTTTATAATATACACTCCACTTGCATTTGTCTCAGCAAAATAAAGTGATCATATGTCAATGGAAAAATAAAAAAGGTATGGCTCTCAGAAACTATGCCTCATGTTGAAGGCCAAAATAGGTTGTCATTAAGGGGGAAACCCCCTCCTGCACAATGACGTAATATTAAGTCATGGAAAAGTATACAGTACCTTCCCAGAAGCTGATCAGGTGATATCCTGAGCTGGTGTCAGGTGTAGCGGTTGAGTGTGAATGTCAGCAGCAGACGATCGCAGACTCAGGGCCAGCTGTCTTGAGCCTGTGGCAGAATCGATTGGTTAGGTCTGTCAGCCTAAGCATAGGCTGACAGCCGTTATACACTCCAAAACTACTGTAGTGGAGTTTATAGCACTGAACCAGTGACTACAAAATCAAAGCGAAAAGTTTAAAAAAAAGCATTTAAGGTAAAGGTAAAAAAAGTATTCAAATAATAAATAAGCCACAATAAAATGACCCTTTTCCCTTTTATGTATTAAAAAAAAATGGTACCAATAAAAAGCACAGCTTGTTCTGTAAAAAATAAGCCCTCAGCCAGCTCAATCGATAGAAAAATAAATAAAATTGTTATGCAAGAATTGATTTTATTTTTTTTTTTTTTTATCCCCTCCAAAAAAACTGATAAAGTTTTATCAATAAGTTAGACACCTCATAATGGTTTTATTACATAATGCATATCATCCTGCAAAAAAATCAGCTCTCGTATGGCTACAATACCAGAAAAATAAAAAAAATTATAGGTTGCACATTACAACATAAAAAGCAAAAATCACCAATTCTTTAGGCTAAAACTGGCTGCAGCAGGAAGGAAGTGTATAACCTGTGCCAGTTTTAGAGTTTATGAAGTAAAAGACACCAGAAGTAGCTTACATAATCACTTTTTACCATCTGCTCTGAATTCATGTCTAGGAAACTAATGTTCACTATGATAAAGTTCCTTGATAAATTCTTTGAGGGGTGCAGTTTCAAAATGGAATCACTCCCTAGGGGATTCCACTTTACTGGCACCTCAGGGGCTTTGTAAACATGACATGGCTTCCAAAAATAAAACAATATAAATCTGCACTTCAAAGCCACATAGCGCTCCTTCACAACTGAGCCCTGTTGTGTACCCAAACAGCAGTCTATACCCACATATGACATTAAGTACGTTAATGTGAAGGAGAGCTATGTAGCTTCTGCGATGCAGGTTTAGATTTGTTTGGTTTTTGGACACCATGTCATGTTTGCGGAGACCCTAAAGTGGACCCTACAAAATGGGGTCAATTCTTGGGGAATTCCAATTTACTGGCACCTCCGGGGCTCTATAAAACCAATATGGTATCCAAAAACCCACCCCTCTAAATCTATACTCTAAAAGCTAAAAAGCACAGTGCTTTCCTTCTGAGTCCTGCTGTATGCCCAAACAGCAGGTTATGTCTACATCTACAACTTTTTTTGTAACCGGGATAATGCAAAAGTTTTAGGAGTGCGCGTGTCTGTTGACGCAAAGTGGGCACAACATATTAGGCATTGATCTAGCATATTTCTTAAAAACAAAAAAAAAAATGAATTTCTCTCTCCTGTCCACAACGACACTGACAGGAGGAATTATATGCCACCAGGGACAGGAAACAACAGGAAGCCATTACTTTAAAAGGTCCCTGCTTCACTTGTACTCCAGTTGTTTTCTGTCCCTGGATGGTGGAAGTCATCCTGTTGATGCTGTAATGCGTGCAACCTGTCCTCCTCCCTAGCCCTGCTAGAGAGGCTGCATAGGGGGACCAGAGATGCGCAAATAAGACTGTGGCAGAAGAATCGTCCTCCCTTTTGGATTCCCTTAAGACACTAATCAGGGATGAAGTTAATGCTGCTGTGGACAAGCACCTGATGACTCCAGTGACCATTGGTCCTGTGTTCCCCTCTACCTTAGCTGCTCATCCTCCTACTCAGATCTCGGATAGTGATGAAGAGAAGGGTGAATTGGAAGACTCGGGCTCCTCTTAAGGTACATTGAGGCGACATTCCCTATTCACTCCACTGTGGGCCTCCAGGACCTTTGTCCAAAGAAACTTTGTCCATCTCTGACCAGATGTTTCAGGGCCTAGGAGAGAAAAAACTGAGTGTTTCCTGTCCATGAGAATGTGAAGTGGATTGTTGACAAAGCATGGCGGAATCCAGACAAAAGTGCCTCCTCTTCCAAGATTTTCAAGAGGTAGTATCCCTTTTTCGGAAAAAGATGCTGTGCTCTGGGATGGCTTTCCTAAAGTGGATGTCTCGGTGGGCAAGATTTCTAAAAATTCTACCCTACCCTTTGAGGGTATGGGTTTGTTATGTGATCCAATGGACAAGAAGGCAGAAGGGTTTTTTTTTTTTCAGAGAGCCTGGGACTCTAAAGCCTTCATGCTAAGACCAAGTGTCACTGCTACTTGTACTGCCCACTCCCTGAGCATATGGCTGGATCAGCTTCAGATGCCCTTGACTTTGGGAACCCCAGAGGAAGAGATTTTAACCCCCCTTCCAATTCTGCCACACGCGTCAAATTTTCTGGCTGATGCTTCAGCTGACCTTGTTAAATTAGCGGCTAGATCAGCGGCTCTGGCAAATGCTACAAGAACTACTGCGTGGCTGAGATCATGGCTAGTGAGGGAGCATCTCCAGAGAGGGGTTCTAGGATGACCCCATAATAGTCACCACAGGTGCCAGCCATCATGGCTAGGGCGCTTTCTCCTCAACATCATGGGTGCAAGGCCGCTGGGACCATCTCATGATGGAAGTTTCTTCCAACCTTAGCCTCCTGGATGGCTGACAGTTCTCTATTCTGACCTTAGCTTCCTTCTTGCTGGGATGCCATGTAAGGGTTCACTCAGACAACACCACGGCAGTGGCCTACTCGAACAGGCAGCTTCCAAATTACTTCTCTCTTTCCAGGAGGGACTCTTCAAGAGGAATGGGTACACTGGCTCAGCCATGGCCTCATCTCCTGTATACCTTCCCTCCATTTCCTCTAATTCCCAGGACATTGGCGAAGGTTGAGGAAGAAAAAACAAAAGTGATCCTAATTGCACACTTTTGACCCAGAAGATCCTGGTTTCCTCTCCTCCTACAACTCTCCAGAAGTCAGTACTGGACTCTTCCAGCGTTACCAGATCTTCTCTCCCAGGGGCCAGTCCTGCATGCAGAAGTTTGTTACCAACACCTTCCGGCATGGCTTCTGAACGGCTCTTGTTAAAAGGCAGGGGGTTCTCGGACAATGTCTTCTCCACTCTCCTCCTTTCTACAAAAGCCATTACCTCTAAGATTTATCTCAGGATCTGTAATGCCTTCCTGTCACTTTCTAAAGACAAGTGGAATCTTTCTTCACCTCCTCCTCCTTGTCATGATTCTGGACTTTCTTCATTCAGGGCTGAATAAGGGCCTTAAACTCAGTACCATCAAGGTTCAGGTTGCTGCTCTCAGTGCCCACTTGGATTCTTGACTGGCAGATCTTCCGTTGTTAAAGAGGATAGTCATGGGTGCCTCCAGAGACCTTTTATCTGGTGTCAGTTCTGTCTGGTCCTCCTTTTGAGCCACTGACATTGCTCTCCCGTTGTTGACCTTTAAGACCAACTTCATGTTGGATATAACAACGGCCAGACGTGTAGGAGAAATTCAGGCTTTCTCCTGTAAGGCCCATTTTTTTTTGACGATTTTGGATGACTGCATTATTCTTAAACATCATGATCCTCTCTTCCCTAAGTGGTCTCCAAATTTCATTGCCTTCAGGAAGTGGTTTTTCCATCATTTTGTGAACCTTCATCTAGCAAGGAACACAAGTTTCACAATATCGATGTCAGAACATGAGTTTTGAAGAATAAGGCACTCAGATCATCTTCTGGTGCAATACCAAGGGAAAAATAAAGGAGCAGCTGCTAGTAAAGGTTCTATTGCACGGTGTATTCTTTTTACGATTTCTTCCTGCTATGACTTCCCGTCCAGTCTAGACTCAAGGCTCATTCTACTCGTGCAGTAGCCTCCTCTTGGGCTGAGGGGGCAAATCCTTGCACGTTTTACAAATATTATAAATTGGATGTGATTTCTAATAGAGATTTAGCTTTTGGCTGCAAAGTGCTGTCTGCTTTGCCCCCCCCCCCCCAAATCCCTTGATGCTTATGTGTCATTCCTCCTGTCGGTGCTGTTGTGGAGTGGAGAGGGAGAAAAAGATAATTACTCTTACCGGTAATTGGATTTCCCTTTAACCCTTCCCCTGCCGCCCACTTATTTATATGTCCTACCAAGGTGGCACTTTTCTAGCCGGGGACGTATCTAATACGCTCTTGCTACTAATGCTGATATCTCAGGATCGGTTATGGCTATGAAGATGACCTTGAATTCATTTTAAAGATGAGCTCCAGATCTGTAAGGGCTATCATGATGTTCTTGGTATCAGTTTTCAAGATGGGATTGTCATCTTTAAAATGAATTCAAGGTCTTCTTATTAGCCCTAACGGATCCTGAGATATGGGGCTCTAAAATGTCCTCCCCCCTCCTGCCTCATGCAGCATCTTAAGAGCTGCCATAGGAGGAAGGAGGAGAGCTGCAGACTGTACAGATGATGATAAATCATCATCATCTGTGCATAACCTGTATGTGACCCCTGGGTGGGGGGGGTTAGCAGGGATTTCTGTCCATGTTATCCCCTCTCCTATCAGAGAGCATACTATACTTTTGTTCTCTAATTGTCACATAGAGGGATAATGTAATACCCCTTTGAGCCTAATCACAGGGGTATTCTTATGTAATACCCCTATGAACATAACCAGGAAGTTTATTGGCGCTGTGACACAGATGTTTACCATCGTCCAGGTCGCAGCACCAAAAGAGCTGCACCAAACACACGACACCTACACAAAGCCATCAATAAAGTTTACATTTTACCCTGTCCATACCTTATCTTTATAGAGTAAAATACGCCTCTCTAGTGATATGTTACATGCTAAAATAATAGCAATAATGATTATCAGTAGAGATGAATGCTAAAATTTGTATAGGGGATAGAAAATTATATTATGTAAGCCCCTATTTAATTTGCATGCATTAAATTGGCGCATTTCTGCGATTTTGGCATTTCTTTAACACCTGTACATATACATATTATATATGTGTGCTATGTATGAATTCCTCACATCTTGCAGTTTTATGGAAAGTACATTTTGTTTGCAGAAAAGGATTGCTTGAGCATGCAAATTTGAATTTTTGTGCAATTTTTGCTTATAAAGTTGCACGAAGGTGGATATATACAGTATGTATGTATGTGTGTGTGTGTGTGTGTGTTATATATATATATATATATATATATATATGTGTGTTGTAACTTTGTTCAATTTCAAAGTTAGATTTTGGTACTGCAGTTACAGTTTGCCATGTGCAGTATAGATTTTAACATATTAGTGAATAACAGCAAAATATTGCTCTCAACTTCTGTATCAGAGTTTTTGAGAGTACAAGCTCTTGTTCTATATGATGTTTGCGGTGTATATATAAATTGTGTACACCTTGATCTTTTATTTTAAGTTTTTGTGTGTGTGAATGTATTGATTGAATAGGAGTTTAGGTGCAAATACTGTATGTGTTTAGTGCATTTTTTTTTTTTAAAATGTGTTTGTGACAAATTTACATGAAGGTGGACATGGCTATTGATAACCCATTGAGACACATGTAATCTTCACGTTGTCTACTTTCAAGAAATATATAGGGTTAAGGGGTGCACTTGCTCTTCATGGTGTGTAATCCCTACATTTTATAGGATAATACTTTTTTTTTTTTTTTTTTTTTTTTTTTAATATTTCCAGCTTCAAAGCAGATTTTTGTTCCTTCCAGTTCTGGTGATTTTCTGAAGATATGTGATATTTGTTTGGTTTCCACTTTTAGCAACTAATATACATTTATTTGCATTTTTTTTTTTTTTTTAATAAAACATACATTTTAAATCAAAATTGCATGAAGGTCCCTGTTCGTTTACTGTACCAGTGGCAGTTAGACAATGCTGCAGATCTCTACTTTAAGAAAATATATAGGTATGGGGGGTTAGTATGATTGATTTTTTTTTTTTTTTTTTTTTTTTTTAATGTTGCAATTTAGGTTTTATTTGTCCATCTCAAATTGAAAATTTCCTTGGCAACCAGAGGAGAGAAAAATCTGAAAACCCCTGGCAGTGAAAGGGTTAACCTCCACACCATCACAGGGTTTTCCTACCCTTGATGGTGTTTTTTCACGGTTTGTATTCACGTGTGTTTATGAGTATATGGTTCCAAGTCCTCTAATATCTCTGGAGTACAAGTGAAGGAGGGACCTTTTAAAGTTTTGACTTCCTATTGTTTTCTGTCCCTGGGGTTGTGGTATTCCTCCTGTCAGTGCAGTTGTGGGGGTGTAGTTTTCAAAATGGGATCACATTTTTGGGGTTTACAAAAATGCGAATAAACCAAATTCCAAAAAATTGCGTTCTACTAAATGGATTATTAACACTATAATACAAAATCCAACATAAATAATCACAATATTAAATGTAGATAATAAATTAATACATAACTTTTAATAATGAAAGAATATAAAAATACCACAAATAGATCAGTGGATCAGAATACACATGTCGTTCAATCTACATAAAAAAGACCTATTGTCAATACTAGACATATACAGTCCCAAAAAGGCAACTAGCAGTCCAAGCACGGCGGCCTGGCCAGATGAAAAAATATATAAATAAACCAAGGCTTACCGTAACTCAGACGAACCACCGTTACCGACCACTAACGTTTAAATGGATAAGGAGATCAGGCCTGCCTGGAAACCATCGTCAAGGCAGCTGCAGGGGACCCAGATTACAGATATATATTCGGTCCCTCAATACCACCCTTCAAAAAGGATAACCTGGTATGCCCTAATAGCCTAAACACGAGGCCACCGCCCTATTAGCTTGTGCCCCCCACAGGAACCTGACCCTAAGGTAACTGTCCCTATATTCTCCCTCTCCAAAAACGTGCTAACAAACGAGAGGTGCATATAAAGTGCCTTAGTTAAAAGATAAATCAAACTCCAATTAATCCATACATGCAATCCCGACATGTATGTTTTCCTAAACTCATCAGGGGATTGAATTGGTGAAAAGAGCAGAAAGCCTTATACAACTATGCCAATAACGCGAGAATTAAAGCCACAGACAAAATGAGAAAACATATCTAGAAAATCACATTGTCTGATTTTTTTTTTTTTTTTTTTTTTTTTTTTTTTTTTTAAGGATTTATTTGCAAATTATGGTGGAAAATAAGTATTTGGTCACCTACAAACAAGCAAGATTTCTGGCTCTCACAGACCTGTAACTTCTTCTTTAAGAGGCTCCTCTGTCCTCCATTCATTACCTGTAGTAATGGCACCTGTTTGAAAATGTTATCAGTATAAAAGACACCTGTCCACAACCTCAAACAGTCACACTCCAAACTCCACTATGGTGAAGACCAAAGAGCTGTGGAAGGACACCAGAAACAAAATTGTAGACCTGCACCAGGCTGGGAAGACTGAATCTGCAATAGGCAAGCAGCTTGGTGTGAAGAAATCAACTGTGGGAGCAATAATTAGAAAATGGAAGACCGTGTGAAAATACCCTTATATGGCAAATATGAAATAAAAAATTTTTTAAAAAATTTTGGATTTTTTTTTTTTTTTTTTTTTTTAACCACTTCAGTACTGGCCCAATTTCTGGTCCAGGACCAGACACATTTTCTGGTTTTTTTGTATGTGCAGTTTTGAGGGCTGTAACATTTTTATTATATGCATCTTTTTTCGGTGACACATAAGGCTTTATTTTTATGTTTTTACTTTTGCATGTGTTTTAAATTTTTTTTTTTATAGCCGGGAAAATATAAACAGGGGAGGAGGGAAAACGTGTCTGTTTTTCACTTTTCATTTTATTATTTTTTTTATTTAATAACACACACTGCTACTAAAAAAACTTTATAGAATAGGTTTTCTGCTCCGTTACGGTAATTTTTATTTTGTATGGTGTTGTCGGGGGTGGGGCTATAACTTTTAATAACGCCGTTTTATTGGCTTATTTTATTTACATTTTTTAACCACTTCCATACCGCCCATAGACTATATACGTATAGTGGATGGCTGTCTAGTTCTGCAAGGACGTACCGGTACGTCCAAGCAGAACTCAGTAGCTGCATGAAATCGTGCAGCTGCTGAAGCTGGGAGCCGGCTGTAACTTCAGCCGCAGCTCCCAGAGAGAAGACAGGGAAGGTTTATTACCTTCCCTGCCTTCCTGATCGCTGTGTATACAGCGCTGTGGGTGCCGCCATCTTGCGGCCGCCGTCTAAACCGGTCATGTGATCCGCCGGGTGCAGCGTCTGCAAGAGCTGCTGGACCTACAGGACCCAGATCAGCTCTATAGTATTGTTGCAGTAACGTGCAGGAGGCTGCATTCCTCCTGCAACTGGGGCTAAACATACCAGCCCCAGTTACAGGGGAAATCAGCCTCCCCAAAAAAAAAAAAAAATTCAGATGTCCCCAAAGATCTATTATGACTTTATGGGGGGGACACAATTTTTTTTTTTTTTTTTTTTACATTAATAGAGAAGTAAAAAAAAAAATTTAAATAAAATTATTCAAAAAATAAATAACATAATAAGCTAATAAAATTCCCTTGTTACAGGTTATAGCCCCACCCCGATGACACCATAAAAAATAAAAATTAACGGAGAGGAAAAACTATTTTATAAAGTTTTTTTAGTAGCACTTTGTGTTATTAAATAAAAAAAAATAGATTAAAAAAAAAGTAAAAAACAGACGTTTTCCCTCCTCTTTTGCTTATATTTTCCCGTATATAAAAAAAAAATTAAAACACATGCAAAAATAAAAACATAAAAATAAAGCCATATATGTCACCGAAAAAAGACGCAGAAATTGAATAGCTATGCGTTAGCATATGATAAAAATGTTACAGCCCTCGAAACCGCACATAAAAAAAAAAAAAAAAAAAATGTGTCTGGTCCTGGTCCAGAAATTGGCCCAGTACTGAAGTGGTTAACTTTTCTATTTAATTTATTTTTTTTTTAATTATTATTTTTTTTTTTTTACATTGTGTCCTTATAAGGTCAAAATAGACCTTTGGGGACATCTGATCACTTTTTTTTTTTTTTTTTTTTTGTGGGGGAGGCTGATTTCCCCTGTAACTGGGGCTGGTACATTTAGCCCCAGTTGCAGGGAGGAGTACAGCCTCCTGCACGTTTACTATATAGCTTATAGAGCTGATCTGGGTCCTTTAGGACCCAGCAGCTCTTACAGATGCTGATCCCGGCAGATCACGTGACCGCAGGGGAAAATGGCGGCACCCATAGTGGTGTATACAGCGCTCATTGAGGTAATAAATCTTCCCTGCCTTCTCTCTGGGAGCTCCGGCTGAAGTTACATGTACAAGTTACGTGATGTAATCTTAAGTCAGACTTCTGTGTTTTTCTCCTACATAATACATAATTTACCGCAGGGCCTTTCTGGACTGTCAACCTTCATATTCTTCACTGACACAGATTCCTGGTAGTGATGTGGCACCTGCTGAGCAGTCTTTCTCCTCTTTTTGATGAGCTGGATGAGAACAGTCATCATTGTGTGCAAGCATAGAAGGAAGATATGATGAATGTTGGTAGTGATGGAGGTAGTAGTGGCAGAGGGTGTGGTACTACTGCTACTGGTAGCTGCTCTGTTAGGCGAGCTTGGGGTATATTTGGAGGTGAAAATTCTTAGGTTGTGCATGGCCATGTTGATGTGTTAGAAAAAAGCGGGGAAGATGATTCCCTTGTGTATAGGACCTGGCAAGTGGGTCGCGGTGACAGTAGATGAAGAGGGTGGTGGCATTGGCAATAGCAATTCCAGCCATTGCGCAGGCGTAACATCCAAAAAGCCTGCCTGGGGCAAACCTAGGGAGACCCCTCAGGTTGTGGATGGTGGCACTGGTGATGATAGTGGGAGACTTGTTTTTTTTAGCTGGCAGCAGCAACTACATGCTGTTATTGTTTTGTTTTTTTTTGTACATTGTTATGGATATACACTACCATTCAAAAGTTTGAGGTCACGCAGACAATTTTGTGTTTTCCATGAAAACTCACACTTTTATTTATCAAATGAGTTACAAAATGAATAGAAAATATAGTCAAGACATTGACAAGGTTAGAAATAATGATTTTTATTTGAAATAATAATTTTCTCCTTCAAACTTTGCTTTCGTCAAAGAATGCTCCATTTGCAGCAATTACAGTATTGCAGACCTTTGGCATTCTAGCTGTTAATTTGCTGAGGTAATCTGGAGAAATGTCACCCCATGCTTCCAGAAGCCCCTCCCACAAGTTGGATTGGCTTGGGCACTTTTTGCATACCATACGGTCAAGCTGCTCCCACAACAGCTCAATGGGGTTGAGATCTGGTCACTGCGCTGGCCACTCCATTACAGATAGAATACCAGCTGCCTGCTTCTTCCCTAAATAGTTCTTGCATAATTTGGAGGTGTGCTTTGGGTCATTGTCCTGTTGTAGGATGAAATTGGCTCCAATCAAGCGCTGTCCACAGGGTATGGCATGGCATTGCAAAATGGAGTGATAGCCTTCCTTATTCAAAATCCCTTTTACCTTGTATAAATCTCCCACTTTACCAGCACCAAAGCAACCCCAGACCATCACATTACCTCCACCATGCTTGACAGATGGCGTCAGGCACTCTTCCAGCATCTTTTCAGTTGTTCTGGGTCTCACAAATGTTCTTCTGTGTGATCCAGACACCTCAAACTTCGATTCTTCTGTCCATAACACTTTTTTCCAATCTTCCTCTGTCCAATGTCTGTGTTCTTTTGCCCATATTTATCTTTTCCTTTTATTAGCCAGTCTCAGATATGGATTTTTCTTGGCCACTCTGCCCTGAAGGCCAGCATCCCTGAGTCGCCTCTTCACTGTAGACGTTGACACTGGCGTTTTGCGTGTACTATTTAACCCCTTCAAGACCGAGCCCAAAAGTACATTAAGGACCAGGCCTCGTTTTTCAAAACTGACGTGTCACTTTATATGGCAATAACTTTGAGACGACATAACTTACACAAGTGATTTTGAGACTGTTTTTTTTTCGTGACACATTGTACTTCATGTTAGTGGTAAACACTAATGAATATTTTTGTATTTATTTATAAAAAAATAGGAAATTTGATGGAAATTTGGAAAAAAATCGCAATTTTCAAAATGTGAAATGCTCTGCTTTTCAGGCAGATAGTCATACCACCCAAATACATTAATACATATTATCTACCATATCTCTGCTATATATTGGCATCATCTTTTAATCGTCCTGTTATTTATTTTGGATTTTAGAAGGCTTACAAGTGTAACAGCGATTTTGCAGATTTACAAGAAAATTTCCCAAACTAATTTTTTAGGGACCACTTCAGTTCTGAAGAGGATTTAACACATTCACAAAGGGTTAAAGGAGAAAATACATCTCACAGTTTGTTATGCAATTTCTCCCGAGCACGGAAATACCCCACAAGTGGGTGTAAACTGATGTTTGGGCGAATGGCAGCGCACGGAAGGGAAGGAGCGACACTTGGCGTCTGAAAAGCATATTTTGCTGGAATAGTTTTCAAGTGCCATGTCTCATTTGCAAAGCCCCTAGAGTACCAATACAAAGGAAAACCCCAAAAAGTGACCCCATTTTAGAAACTACACCCCTCACAGAATTCATCAAGGGGTATAGTGAACATTTTGACCTTAC
Source organism: Leptodactylus fallax (assembly GCA_947044405.1). Classification (NCBI taxonomy): domain Eukaryota; kingdom Metazoa; phylum Chordata; class Amphibia; order Anura; family Leptodactylidae; genus Leptodactylus; species Leptodactylus fallax. The sequence goes on from CAMRHE010000233.1 coordinate 484,888, forward strand.
AGCCGTTTCACAGATTTTGCTAACACTGGGATGTATAAATGAAACATTACTAAAATGTCACTTTATCCCCAAAGTTTTCATTTTCACAAGGGGTTAAAGGAGAAAAAGCACCTCACAGTTTGCAAAACAATTGCTCCTGAACATAGCAATACCCCATATGTGGTCGTAATCTGCTGTATGGGTACATGGCGGGGCTCGGAATGGAAAGAGCGCTATTTGGCTTTTGGAAGGCAGATTTTGGTGGAATAGTTTTCAGGTGCCATGTCGCATTTGCAGAGCCCCCAAAGTACCAATACAGTGGAAGCCCCCTAAAAGTGACCCCATTTTGGAAACTACACCCCTCACAGAACATATCAAGGGGTATAGTGAGCATTTTGACCCTACAGCTGTTTCACAAATTTTATTAACATTGGGACATTAAAATGAAAAATTACTTTTTTTCCAATAAACCGTCAATTTAGCCCCAAATTTTTCATTTTCACAAGAGGACAACGGAGAAAAAGCTCCCCAAAGTTCGTTACACAATTTCTCCTGAACACAGAAATGCCCCATATGTGGTTGTAATCTGCTGCATAGGTACATGGCAGGGCTCAAAATGGAAAGAGCGCTATTTAGCTTTTGGAGGGCAGATTTTGCTGGAATAGTTTTCGGGTGCCATGTCGCATTTGCAGAGCCCCTAAAGTACCAATACAATACAAACCCCAAAAAAGTGACCCCATTTTGAAAACTACACCCCTCATAGAATTTATCTAGGGGTATAGTGAGCATTTTGACCTCACAGCTGTTTCACAGATTTTATTGACTTAGGGACGTAAAAACGTAAAATTACTTTTTTCCAATAAACCGTCCATTTAGCGACATATTTTTAATTTTTGCAAGGGGATAAAGAAGAAAAAACACCCCACAGTTTGTTACACAATTTCTTCTGAACACAGAAATGCCCCATATGTGGTTGTAATCTGCTGTATGGGTACATGGTGGGGCTCAGAATGGAAAGAGCGCTTTTTGGCTTTTGGAGGGCAGATGTGGCTGGAATAGTTTTCAGGTGCCATGTCGCATTTGCAGAGCCCCTAAAGTACCAGTGCAATGGAAACCCCCTAAAAGTGACCCCATTTTAGAAACTACACCCCTCAAGGAATGTATCAAGGGATATTATGATTTTGAGTCTAAAAATGCTTCCCAAAAATTAATGTACAAAGTGAAAATTAAAGTTTTTAAAGAAATATCCAATTTCAGTGCCTAATACGTTGCGGCCACTTTGTGGCATCAGAGACATGAACTCCTAAAACTATTAAGTGGGCTATCCCGGGGACAAAAAAATTTTATATGTGGGTATAAACTGCTGCTTGGGCACACAGCAGGGCTCAGAAGGGAAGGAGCACTGTGTTTTTTTAGCTTTTGGAGTACTTTCTCGTCGCCATGTTGTTTTTGCAGAGCCCTGGAGGTGCCAGTAAATTGGAATTCCCCAAGAAGTGACCCCCCATTTTGTAGGGGCAATTTTAGGGTCTCTGCAAATGTGACATGGCGTCCAAAAAAACAACAATCTAAATATGTGCTCCAAAAGCACATAGCGCTCCTTCACATTTGCGCCCTGCTGTGTGCCCAAATGACAGTTTATGCCCACATGTATGACACTGGTGTGCCCAGGATAACGTACTTAACAATGCCATATGTGGGTATAAACTGCTGTTTGGGCACAGCCGGGCACAGAAGGGAAGGAGCGCTATTTGGTTTTTGGAGCACAGTTTGCTTTTTGGACACCATGCCACTTTTGCAGAGCCCATGAATTGCCAGTAAAGTGGAATCCGCAGACATGTCACCCCATTTTGGAAACTATACCCTTCAAGGGATTTATCAAGTGGGGTAGCGAACATTATTAACCCTTAAGTGTTGCATTCTTTTAATTTCCAGAAATGAATGTGCAGCTGATAATGAAAAGTTAAAAATGAAATTTTTCTATAGATACGCCATTTCAGTGCCCAATATGTTGTGCCCAGTTTATGTCTGCACAGACACACACTCCAAAAACTGGTGAGCGGGGATCCCGGGCACAACAGCTTTTGGAGCTTTCATCTCTGATACAAGCCGGGCACAACATATTACGCACTGAAATGTCGTATTCCTAGGTAAATTGTCATTTTCACCTTTCACCATCAGCTGCGTATTCATTTATGGATAATAAATTATAGCAACACTTGGGGGTTAAAAATGCTCACTGTACCCCTGGATAAATTCCTTCAGGGGTGTAGTTTCCAAAATGGGGTGACATGTCAGGGGATTCCACTGTACTGGCATTTCAGCTCTGCAAAAGTGCAATGGCGTCCAAAAACCAAATAGCGCTCCTTCCCTTCTGTGCTCGGCTGTGCCCAAACAGCAGTTTATACCCACATATGACATTAAGTACGTTATTCTGGGTACAACAAGTGTAATACATGTGGGTATAATCTGCAGTTTGGGCACACAGTAGGGCACAGAAGGGAAGGAGTGCTATGTGGCTTTTGGAGCGCAGATTCAGATGTTTGGGATCTGGATGCCATGTTATGTTTGCAGAGCCTCTAAAGTACCAGTAAAGTGGAATCCCCTAGGGAATGACCCCATTTTGAAAACTGCACCCCTCAAAGAATTTATCAAGGGGTGTAACGAGAATTAGTATCCCAGACGTGACTGCACAGGGGATGGGGAAAAGTGAATATGTAAGCTGTGAGGAGTACATTGGGTACACTATTTCACCAGTAGTTCCTATTGTTGGGGAGGTCACTCTGGGGGTCACTTCTGGTTTATTATCCCTTGTAAGCTCTAAATCTGGGGTGTCCCCTGATATATCCTCGCACAGTTTATACATTCCCTTCCTGCCGCAGCCAGTTATGTTCTAATGATTTGGCGATTTTTTTGGGGGGGTTTTTGTCTTCACATTGTACGAGCTATATTTTCTTTATTTCTCTGGTGATGTAGCCATATGAGGGCTTGTTGTTTGCAGTATGAGATGTATTTTTTAATGAAATCATTTTTAGGTGCTTACAACTTATTAAATACATTTTATTAACTCTTTCTTGGTGGATTAAAAAACAACCCCATCAATTCTGGCACTGCGTTTTACCTTTTAAATTTTTCACATGGCAGCGTAGAGCGTAAGTAACATGTTTTTTTTATTCTGTGGGTCGGTACGATTACGGCGATACCTCATTTATACTGTTTTTTTATGCGATACCAATTTTGCAGAACAAAAACCCATTTGGGGACATCTAATTTTTTTTGCATCACCATCTTCTAAGATGCGTAGCATTTTTATTTTTCAGTTTAGAGAGTTGGTTTAGGGCTTATTTTTTGCAGGACAACCTGTGCTTTTTATTGGTACTGTTTTGGGGTACATATGACTTTTTGATCACTTTTTATGGCATATTTTGTAAGGTGAGATGGCGAAAAAGCATTACTTTTGGCGTTTTTTTTTTGCGTTTTTTTTCCCCGACGTTCACCGTGTACATTAAATATGGTTTCAGTTTTATTGTACAGGTTGTTACGGACACGGCAATACCAAATATGTATTGTTTTTATTAATTTTTAGGTTTATTTTTTATATAATTCATTTTATATAGGAAAAGGGAATTTTTGGGGCTTTATTCTTTTATTAATTTTTTTCACATACTTTATTTATTTATTTTTTCACTTTTTTTTACTTTTTCATGTGTCCCATTAGGACACCTGAGCCAGAGATACTTTGATCTCTGGCTCAGTACTATAGACTGCAAGACACGAGCATGCAAGTGTCCTGCAGTCTATACAGGAAGTCAGCGCTATGGAAACACAGCGCTGACTTCCGCAGGTCTCGGCAGGATCAACCAGGTAGTGGGGTCTCCAGGCAGCCTGGGGTCACTTGGCAGACCCCAGGCTGAAGATTATAGATATCGGCACCCCCCGATCTCGCCGCGGGGGGGTGCCCGGGGGCGGGGAGGCGGCAAGATGGCGGAACCCCTTGAATGCCGCGGTCATGTTTGACCGCGGCATCCAGGGGTTAAAACCTCCGATCGGAACTCAGTTCCGACCGGGGGTTATGGAGTAGGGTGTTAGCTGTCAGTTACAGCTAACACCCGGTTCCGATACCGCCCGCAAGATGGCGGAACCCCTTGAATGGCGCGGTCATGTTTGACCGCGGCATCCAAGGGGTTAAAAACCCCGATTGGCGTTGAGCGCCGATGGGAGGTTAAGGAGCAGGGTGTTAGCTGTCAGTTACAGCTGACACCCTCTCCCGATGCCGCCCGCGGCACTAAGTGCCGCTAGCAAACACTTAAAATGCCGTGGTCGCTATTGACCACGGCATCTTAAGGGTTAAACAGCGGGGATCGGTGTTATCACTGGTTCCCGCTGTTGCAGCGGGAGCCTGGCTGTCAGATACAGCTGGGCTCCCGCGGTGATCGCACGGGCTCTGCTTCTGAGCCCGCTCGATCACCATCACGTACCTGCACGTGGGGATGCGGTAACTAATCACATTCTCCCACGTGCATGTACGTGAGAATGCGTGAAGGGGTTAATGAAGCTGCCAGTTGAGGACCTGTGAGGCGTCGATTTCTCAAACTAGAGACTCTAATGTACTTGTCTTGTTGCTCAGTTGTGCAGCGGGGCCTCCCACTTCTTTTTCTACTCTGGTTAGAGCCTGTTTGTGCTGTCCTTTGAAGAGAGTAGTACACACAGTTGTAGGAAATCTTCAGTTTCTTGGCAATTTCTCGCATGGAATAGCCTTCATTTTGAAGAACAAGAATAGACTGTCAAGTTTCACATGAAAGTTCTCTTTTTCTGGCCATTTTGAGAGTTTAATCGAACCAAGAAATGTAATGCTCCAGATTCTCAACTAGGTCAAAGGAAGATCAGTTTTATAGCTTCTCTAACCAGCAAAGCTGTTTTCAGCTGTTCTAACATACCTACACAAGGGTTTTCTAAACATCCATTAGCCTTCTTACACAGTTAGCAAACACAATGTACCATTAGAACACTGGAGTGATGGTTGCTGGAAATAGGCCTCTATACACCTATGTAGATATTGCATTAAAAACCAGACGTTTGGAGCTAGAATAGTCATTTACCACATTAACAATGTATAGAGTGTATTTCTGATTCATTTCTTTTAATGTTATCTTCATTGAAAAAAACTGTGCTTTTCTGTCAAAAATAAGGAAATTTCTAAGTGACCCTAAACTTTTGAACGTAGTGTATCGTTTGGCAATGTACAAGCATAAACTTGACCTTGCAGGAACAAATGTAGGAACGACAGCTCTACATACTTGCGTGAAAAGGCATTACTCTCTTATTTGGAAAAATAGATTTGGCAGTGGCTCTGGCAAGGTTGCGTGAGCAAGGCTGTTCTCCTACTTCTCCCGTGATCTTCCTGGTAGGCAGGCCGCATCTACATGTAGCACTAACACATAGGCGTAGTTATCAACATTATCACCAATTGTTTCTTCTGTTCCACGCTGATGTCACTCATCCATAAGGGAATGTGTTGCCAGGAGACAGCAATCTGTGCCTAATCATTTGGCTGTTGTGCAACTGGCCAAGCTGCTGGAGGTACATTTGCTGCCATACCACTTAGTGGATTCCACTGCGTTTCGACAACCGATGGCATGTGCTCTCTCCTGAGGAAACTTTACACGCATACCTTCTTGTGTGTAATGGGGCTCAACTTTGCTTTTTTCATGGCTACAGGTAATAATCATTAATTTATTCACCAGTCTATATGATATTATTGCTATGTACTGCTAGGTGTATCTATATGTAGTTAAACATGGTATACATTAATATATAGGGGTATGTAGGTAGTGCCTTGCTATCTGGTCATTATGCATTTTGTCTAAAAACCTTGTTTATGAGGTATATGATACTGCTTATACCTTTGGATGACCCTATTTTTTGGTACGTTTACATGGACTGTTAATTAGGTCTTGGGCCAGGTTTACTAAAATTGGGTCAATATCCTATAGCCATATATATTGTCATCTTTATATTTGTATGCATATACTGTTGAGCCTCTTATTGTTACAGACGAAACAGAAAACAAGATATATGTGTATTTCGATACTATTTATATTGCTGGATTAACTTTCCATGTATTATTTATTATTTTTTTTAATCAATAAATATATATTTTTTATATACTGTATATTATTTGAGATGTATTTGTTCTTTTTGATCACCATTCTTTTGTTGCATAAAAAAATAATGGGCACATACAATTTTCTTTTATAAATGGGTCATTTTTGGAGCATTTTAAATGTTAAAATGTGTAAAAACGTGTCAGTGCAGTGTATGGTTAAACTGAGTTTGTATCATCTGCTTACCATTTGTTTTTCCATAGACCTACATGTCACATTCACTTTGACATAGCTTTGGCTGTGTTTGCCTTGCGCTAGGTTCACACCTGCAATCGGGTTTCCGTTTGTGAGGTTGGCTTGGGGACCCCACGAACAGAAACCTAGTCCGCTTAAAAAATCGGTTACCTGCGGAAACCCGTGGACCCTAAAGATGATAATGGGGTCCGCCAGGTTTCCACACAGAAAAGGCGGAAAAATGCGGAAAGAAAAGTCCTGCTTGCATTCATTCAATGAATATGGGCTGTGGAAGCACAGCCACAAACTGGACAGGAATAGGAAATGTCCTGAGTTTTGGAACCTGTACTGTCTGCCCCCACATGGAACTGTGTAATACACGGTCGTTTGCGTGGAACGACAGAAAGTATGCTAAGTACTGGAGCACCCCATCAGTGCTCCAGGAACTGCAGTTATTACTGCACATCTTATCATTCTATGGGGTTTATAGCAGCATAGATCCAGATATGTATTTGAATACCAGCTCCTAATGAACCTGAATATTGACAGGGGAAATGCATAGAGCAAGCAGGAATTTTTACTAGAGATGAAGACAGTAGTGACCCACTGCATCTATTGACTGCGTATTAGTATGCGTGACAAAGTGCAGACCGTAATTACTGGTATCAATGGTCTGGGCATTGCAGTTAAATACTCGTTGTGGGTCTGAAGGAAGCATGTACACCCCGAATGGTGTATATGGGGAATGGGCTTATGCTGCAACTTTTTGTGCATATAGGTGAAGGGAGTATAGTTGTATACACTCCCCTAACAGGAACATTGTTTTGATTTTTAACTATTGACATTTAGTGGTCTGACTGAAGACCTATTTCAGAAACATCACCAGCCCAGTAGACCAATGGGTGTGGCGCTTGATACAAATTAGCATGTGTGTAGGTCTACCCTGGATTGGTCTAAAATTTTGTTTGCGGGAATCAAGTCTAGAGGAGCCTACTAGTCGGTGGGCTCTGGGCTAACACTTTACCCTATACTAAGGGCAACGGGGATGTGTGTGACTATACACACAGCTGTACATTAATAACGACACAGTGATTTTAGGGTTGGTGGTGTTAGTCTAAAGCCGAGTATTGGCTAAAAAGGTGGGCCCTGTTACCATTATTCAATGTACCGGACCCACATAGGCAAATAGAGACTGTCACTGTATGTCTTCTTTGTTTTAGTGGACATCTTTTTGTGTATTGTCATGTTTTTACTTAGCATAAATAAATCTTAATGTTTTATAATTAGACCATTCAGAGTCTGTGAGATGCCTTAGTAATGCTGCTTCATTTGCCTTCTTTGCATTTAGGAAACCTCTTTAATTTACAGTACAGACCAAAAGTTTGGACACACCTTCTCATTCCAAGAGTTTTCTGTATTTTCATGACTATAAAAATTGTAGATTCACACTGAAGGCATCAAAACTATGAATTAACACATGTGGAATTATATACTTAACAAAAAAGTGTGAAATAACTGAAAATATGTCTTATATTCTAGGTTCTTCAAAGTAGCCACCTTTTGCTTTGATTACTGCTTTCCACACTCTTGGCATTCTCTTGATGAGCTTCAAGAGATAGTCACCTGAAATGGTCTTCCAACAGTCTTGAAGGAGTTCCCAGAGATGCTTAGCACTTGTTGGCCCTTTTGCCTTCACTCTGTGGTCCAGCTCACCCCAAACCATCTCGATTGGGTTCAGGTCTGGTGACTGTGGAGGCCAGGTCATCTGGCGTAGCACCCCATCACTCTCCTTCTTGGTCAAATAGCCCTTACACAGTCTGGAGGTGTGTTTGGGGTCATTGTCCTGTTGAAAAATAAATGATGGTCCAACTAAACGCAAACCGGATGGAATAGCATGCCGCTGCAAGATGCTGTGGTAACCATGCTGGTTCAGTATTCCTTCAATTTTGAATAAATCCCCAACAGTGTCACCAGCAAAGCACCCCCACACCATCACATCTCCTCCTCCATGCTTCACGGTGGGAACCAGGCATGTAGAGTCCATTTGTTCACCTTTTCTGCGTCGCACAAAGACACGGTGGTTGGAACCAAAGATCTCAAATTTGGACTCATCAGACCAAAGCACAGATTTCCACAGGTCTAATGTCCATTCCTTGTGTTCTTTAGCCCAAACAAGTCCCTTCTGCTTGTTGCCTGTCCTTAGCAGTGGTTTCCTAGCAGCTATTTTACCTTGAAGGCCTGCTGCACACAGTCTCCTCTTAACAGTTGTTGTAGAGATGTGTCTGTTGCTAGAACTCTGTGTGGCATTGACCTGGTCTCTAATCTGAGCTGCTGTTAACCTGCGATTTCTGAGGCTGGTGACTCAGATGAACTTATCCTCCGCAGCAGAGGTGACTCTTGGTCTTCCTTTCCTGGGGCGGTCCCCATGTGAGCCAGTTTCTTTGTAGCGCTTGATCGTTTTGGTCACTGCACTTGGGGACACTTTTTCAAAGTTTTCCCAATTTTTGGACTGACTGACCTTCATTTCTTAAAGTAATGATGGCCACTCGTTTTTCTTTACTTAGCTGCTTTTTTCTTGCCATAATACAAATTCTAACACTCCATTCAGTAGGACTATCAGCTGTGTATCCACCTGACTTCTGAACAACACAACTGATGGTCCCAACCCCATTTATAAGGCAAGAAATCCCACTTATTAAACCTGACAGGGCACACCTGTGAAGTGAAAACCATTTCAGGTGACTAGCTCTTGAAGCTCATCAAGAGAATGCCAAGAGTGTGCAAAGCAGTAATCAAAGCAAAAGGTGGCTACTTTGAAGAACCTAGAATATAAGACATATTTTCAGTTGTTTCACACTTTTTTGTTAAGTATATAATTCCACATGTGTTAATTCATAGTTTTGATGCCTTCAGTGTGAATCTACAATTTTTATAGTCATGAAAATACAGAAAACTCTTGGAATGAGAAGGTGTGTCCAAACTTTTGGTCTGTACTGTACATAAGTTAGCAGTATAGGTAGGATCATTGAGATGGGAATACTCCTTTAATCCCTGGTTTTCTGAGAAATCTAGTGACGTTGATTATGATTAATCTATGGCACTTGGCAAGGTGGCACTTCAGCAAGTTATTTGTATCTATGGTAGAATAGGATAATTGGCAAGTCTTAACTGCACCTGGCCTTTGTCACTGGGCTCTCTTCTGATCTGTTTTGATCTGTGGTGTAGTAAATACAAATCTTGGTGTTGCGCCTTACATCAGATTTCTGACTGGCACAAGTAACTAACAGTGCTGTAATACACCCTTCCAACTGTTGGGCCTGGTCTTCTGTCTGCTGCTCACCAGAGATTAAAGAAACAGTCTATCGAAAACTCTTTTTCTCGCTTATACCATTGGAGGACACCACACCATGGATATAGACCTGGCCACTAGGAGACTGACTCTAGGAATAACAAGATGTCGGCTCTACTTTTTGGTTTATACCCTATCCACAGACACTCACCTAGCCAGTTTTAGCCTAGTGTCCATAGGAGGCAGACACAACCTGATTGCAGGTCTTCTGCTTTGCAGATTTTTATTTTTCCTACAGGTGCAGCGGGGGTCTTCAGCATATATGCCACACTAGTCGCACCTCCTTGTGGGTGCTGCGCTTTGGCAAGCGATTCACCGGTCTCCCAGTCCCTACTGCTGCTTCTGCTGCAGGAATGCTGGTGACCTCACTACCACGTGTGAGATCACAGAAGTGGTGACCCTGCATGTGCCTGAAGACTGTAAATCAGGTAAGTATTTCCGGCCTGCCTCTGCCCTCCCCTGCCCCCGTTCTGGTGCCTTGTGGACCCTTTCCACTGGTGCAAGCCAGGCCTTCAGCCCACTGACCACCAATGATGATAGTCTCATCCTGGGGATCCTTCTCCCCTGTCCCTTCATGCCTACCTGGGGGCCACCATTTTTAGTGGATGACCCCCCCCACCACCCAGATCCCTGGTGCCGTGGCCCTTCCTCTCCTCCTGGCTTTGTCTACCTGAGTCCCCCTTCTTCAGGGACCCACATCCAGTTTTCCGGCACTCTTTTCAGGCCTCCGGGGAGGCTCTCTGGAGTCCCCGGCCCACTTCTTTGCCAGCAGCCATGGCTAGCTACTAGCGACCTCATCACCTCCTGCTTAAACCACGAGTTCCCTCACTGTGGCCAGGTCCCAGAATCCTTGAGCCATTGCTGCCAATGCCCTTGCGATCCCCTGGTCGGACGTCCACCTTCCTTACCTTTTTCTTCCTCTTCCTCTTCTTCCCTGGATTCTCAAGAAACTAAAGACCAAGGGGGTTTCAGCTATCTTGGAGGCTCCAGATTGTGCCCACAGGGCCTGGTACACAGATGTCAAGCGCTCCTTGGCCTTTTCCTCTGCAAGTTGTCCTCCTGTCTCAAGGTCCGCTGTTTTGCCCCATCTTACCTCAACAGCATTTAACAGGGTGGCTGTTGAAGCAGAGGTTGAGGCTTCATGGTTTTTCGGGGTCTGTTTTCCAGACCATGCTCAAGGCCTGAAATCCCCAGTCTGCGAAGGCCTGTGTGCGGTGGTATGAAAGTATTGACTACCATCCACTTTCTTTTTCCCTTCCCAGGAACCTGACTTTCCTCCAATCTGGTCTAGACGAGGAACTCAGTCTTCCTTCTCTTAAGGGCAGGTTTTCTGCACTTTCTTTTCTTTTTCAGAAGACCTGCAGGGAGTGGCGTGCTGTGTTCCTCCCTACCGTCCTCTGGTTTAACCATGGGACCTAAATCTTGTCTTTGAAGTGCTCCAGGCTCCCCCCTTTGCGTGAAATCTCTTCTCGCCTTCTGTCCTGGAAAGTTGCCTTCATGCTGGCTTCCATCCATAGGATCTCTGAGTTGGCTGCCCTATATGGAAGCCTACCTTTTTGTTTCTCCACAAGGACAAGGTAGTCCGCAACTGTCTTTTCTGCCTAAGGTGGTTTTTTCTTTCCTCATCAATGAGAACATTATTTTATCATCTTTTTTGCCTGGATCCCAGGCATCTGCGTGAATGCTCCCTTCAGTGCCTGGATGTCATCCGGGTGATCCAGGTCTGTATGTCTCTCACAGATTGCTTTCTTCATTCCAACACCTTTTTTGCTCTCCTTAAAGGCCATTGCAAGGGCCTGGCTGTTTCCAAGGTTTCCATCTCCTGGTGGATTCCATCTGCTATCTGGGAGGCTTATAGGCTCAGGGTAGCCTGAGCTACTCTGACAACTATTCTGTCAAAGCCTCCTTGGCTGTTCAACATCATGTTTCTGCCACCCATGTCTGCAAGGCTGCCACTTGGTTCTCTGTCCACACTTTCTGTCTAAATTCTACCAGATCCATTCTGTGGCTTCTGCCGATGCCAGTTTGGATCGTACGGGTCTGCAAGCAGCTGTGCGCATGACTGTATTTCCCACCATCTGGGACTGCTTTAGGACATCCTCTCATTGGGCTTTGGCCCCAATGATATAAGCGAGGAAAAGCATTTTTGTACATTTTCCTGTTGTATTCTTTGGGCGACACAGATCCCACCCTATAATATATTGTTCCTCCTCCGGGATGTTTTGGTTCATTTTAGAGTGGTGTGGTGGTGGTGGTTGGTTCTGCCTTCATTTGTGTTCTCTCTCCTACTGCTGCAGTACAAACTGGCTAGCATAGCGCCTGCGGAGAGGGAATAACCCAGAGGCGGAGCCAGACATTTTTGTTATTCCTAGTGTCAGCCTCCTAGTGACTATGGGGGAAAATTACTAGTTTGTTTTTATTAAACAGAAACCATTTGCTGTATTGCTTAAGCATATAGTTAAGTGAACTGTGAATTCCTTCTCCATAGCTGTGTCAAAGGAACTCTTTGCTTATGTTTGTGGAGAGCTTGTGTGGTACAGTCCATCATACAGGAGTTCGCTTCTAACTTCTTCATTCCATATAAATTTCTATTCTGTGAGAAGTATTCAGATTGAAATAACTACAATGTCTTTAGACCTTTACTTTTTTCACATTTTTTTATGTTGCAGCCTTATGCTAAAATTAATTTTTTCCCTCTTTTTGTACTTGATACCCCATACTGACAAAGTGGGAATAGAATGTTAGAAATCTTTAATTTATTGAAAAGGAAAAACTGAAATATTGCATTGAGTGACTTTTTTCTTTCTGACCACAAAGCCCAGATGGGTGGAGTGCTGCAGTGTTGGTTGACCTTCTGGAAGTTTCTTCCATCTGCACCCTGGCTGAGATCCAGCAATTCTGAGTGTCCATTGGGTTCTTGGTCACCTCTCTTACCAAGGCCTTCCTTTCTCGATTAGTTTGGTGTAGTGGCCAACTCTAGAAAGATTCTTGGTTGTTCCACACTTATTCCATTTAAGGATTATGGAGGCCATTGTGCTGTTTGGAACTTTCAGTGCAGCTGAAGTTTTGTACCTTTCTCCATATCTTTGCCTCCACATGGCTTGGTTTTTGCTCTGATATGCAATGTCAGCTGAAGACCTAATGTAGATAGTGGTGTGTTTTTCCAAATCATGTCCAGTTATTTGAATTTACTACAATCAAGATTGTAGTAACTTTTCAAAGATGATCAAGTGTCTTAGCAAACTGTCTATGTAAAATGTCCCTATTTGAAATACAGTACATTTTCAAAAATTTCTAAAATTCTGTTTTGACATTCTCTGTTATGGGTTTTAGAATACATATTAATTCAAGCGGAAAACTTAACAAATTGTGTGTTAATTTGCTGCCGAAGCAGGAAGCTGGCTGTTAAGAGCAAGTAACGGCCAGTAGTTGCATTCCAAGTGTGTATAGGACAAGCAACATGGATGTTTGTTTAGGGCTGGAGCCCCTTCATATGGGATGTGTTTTGTGAAGGTGGTGTTTTTTTTTTTTTTGTTTTTTTTGTGCAGATATTTTCTTTTAATTTATTTTTTTTTTTTTAGGTTAATGGGAAGACGACTGAAGAAAATCTGAACAAATCTGAGATCAGCCAAGTGTTTGAGATTGCACTTAAAAGGAACCTTCCTGTGAATTTTGAGGTGAGAAGAATTGTAGGTTTATGTGATGGAGAGCTGCTGCAATGAATGTGTGTCTTCTGCAGCCAGTGATGTGTTCATCCCCAGGACTGAGCAGTGAGTTGTAGTACAACCCAACACTTCACCAGCTGAGACCTTACTTTGTGGCTGCAGAGGACAGGGTGTTGACATGACACATTATTTGTGAATGGCTCCATCAATGCTATGATAGTATTTTCCAGCAACTTTCATTTATATGTGATTGTGTTGTCAGGTTTCTCCATGCCATTAGTCACCACCTCATTTATATTTGTGGATATCACTAACTCTTTTATAGTTAACCAAGGAGTCTGGCCCTCCACATATGAAGATCTTTATTACTAAAGTGTCAGTTGGGGAGTTTGTTGGGGAAGGAGAAGGGAAGAGTAAGAAAGTGTCTAAAAAAAATGCTGCCACTGCTGTTCTGGAGGAGCTGAAGAAGCTGCCACCTCTACCGAGCATGGAGAAGATGAAACCTCGTATCAAAAAGAAAACAAAGTCCATTGTAAAGGTGAGCTGTGGGTCCTTCTTGCCTGATGTCCACCTGAATTGGCACTATGGTCTTGTACCAGGGGTTGCCACATTTACCACTGTGGAACAAATGGAATGGGGCACCGTAGCAATTCTTCCACCATTTAAGTTTAATTTGTCCTTTTTTGTCGTCACAGATCCCCACCGGCCCTGAGTATGGTCAGGGCATGAACCCTATCAGCAGACTAGCTCAAATACAACAAGCCAAAAAGGACAAAGAACCGGAATACATCCTGGTAACAGAGCGAGGACTTCCCCGGCGCCGGGAATTTGTTATGCAGGTGCAGTGTCTGCTCTGGGCAGGTCACCTGTTTCTTTTTCGCCTCTGACTAAAACTTCAGATCCTCTTTACATTCTTTGCAGGTGAAGGTTGGGAACCTAACTGCCGATGGACTGGGGGCCAATAAGAAAGTGGCTAAACGAAACGCTGCTGAAAATATGTTAGAACTTCTTGGTTTCAAAATCCCTCCTGCTCCCCCTAAGCCAGCTCTGAAAACTGAGGAGAAAGTAGGTGTCCCCAGAGTTTCCTGTATCTATGTGATGATGCAACCCAGTCACACTGTATGGGTAAAATCAGCAGCTGCAAGTGGATGAATTGTTTGCCACTCCATTACACTTCTGCTCACACTCAGTTTCCTTTTGCTTTTCAGATAACAGTGAAGAAGTCAGGAGATGGGAGGAAGGTGACGTTTTATGAGCCTGGCTCAGTGGAAGACCCTACTAACAGTACGTTTTGTACTTGCAATGTGTAGTGATCTGCAGAGTATAACCACTTCCTGCTCCATGACATACTATTACGTCAGGGTTAGGTGCCTGCTAATGCATAACTACTATTATGGCATCATGTTAAGGCCCAAAAACACAGGATATGAATAGTGATTGCTGACTCTCATTGCTCAATAGTGAGGGACCCACTGCAGCGTTCCCATACTGTAGATCAGAGCAACAGGTCAGATATTAGACCTGACTTGTAGTTATTCTTGAGGAGGCGATCATGTTGCTATTCCTGTAAGCAAACACATACAGCACTGCTGAACAGTGGGTGACCCACTGCCGTGGTCCCTTACTGCTATTCATGATGACAGATCAGTCAGTAGTATGTAGTAAGTTTGTTATAGCGATTGGGCCTTGGGGGCAGTGATAAGTGATTGGTCCCTTGACTATAACAGCAGCCAATCAGATCATGAGAGACCAGTCATAGCTATTCATGTAGCCATTTTACAATATGAACATGCTGTACTCCCTCACTTCGGTTACTAAGAGGGAGCATAGCGGTTGTGCACTGCAGAGCTGAGAGAGTAACCGGTTGACGACCGCCAACAGTAAATTTATGGCCAGCGGTCCTGGTCTCTGAAGTCCGCCTAATTTGTAAATTTACGCCCGACACTTCAGAGACACTGTGAAAGGGATCTGGAGCTGGTGTTAGCTGTAACTGACAGCTAACACCCTGCTCCATAACCCCCGGTCGGAACTGAGTTCCGATCAGGGGTTTTGACCCCTTGGATGCCGTGGTCAAACATGATCACGGCATCCAAGGGATTCTGCCATATTGCCGGCCCCCTTGGCACCCCCCACGGTGATATCGGGGGGTGCTGATATCTATAATCTGCCGACCGGGGTCTGGCTAGTGACCTGAAGCCCCCACTACTTGGTTGATTCTGCTGGGATGTCAGGAAGTCAGCCAATGCATCTATATCAGCTGATTTCCTGTATAGACTGCAATACACATGTATACTCGTGTATTGCAGTATATAATACTGAGCCAGCGATCAGAGCATCGCTGGCTCAGGTGTCCTTACAGGACAAGTAAAAAATGTAAAAAAAATTTAAAAAAAAGTTATAAAGCCCCAAAAAATCCCTTTTCCTATATAAAATGAATTATATAAAAAAAGAAACGTAAAAATGAATAAAAACAATTCATATTTGGTATCGCCGCATCCATAACAACCTGTACAATAAAACTGAAACAATATTACGTACACGGTGAACGTCAAAAAAAAAAAAAAACGGAAAAAAAACGACGAAAGTAATGATTTTTGGTAATGATCTCGTTTACAAAAATGCTATAAAAAGTGATCAAAAACTCATATGTACCGCAAAACAATACCAATAAAAAGCACATGTTCTCCTGCAAAAAATAAGCCCTAAACCAACTCTGTCAACTGAAAAATAAAAATGTTACGCCTCTCAGGAGATGGTGATGCAAAAACAATTGATTTATGTCCACAAATGGGTTTTTGTTCTGCAGAATTAGTAACACATAAAAAAACAATATAAATGAGGTATCGCCGTAATCGTACCGACCCGCAGAATAAAGGTAACATGTTACTTATGCTGTACGCTGCACAGCAAAAAAATTAAAAGATAAAAACCAATGCCAGAATTGATGTTGTTGTGTGTTGTTTTTTTTTTGTTTTGTTTTTTTTTTTAAATCCACCCAGAAAGAGTTAATATAATTTATTCAATAAGTTATAGGCACCCAAAAAAATAGGTGTCATTAAAAAATGCATCTCATACCGCAAAAAAAATCAGCCCTCATATGGCCACATCACCAGGAAAATAAAGAAGATATAGCTTGTACAATGTGAAGACAATGCCAGTAAAGTGGAATCCCCTTACATGTCACCCCATTTTGGAAACTGCACCCCTGAAGGAATTTATCCAGGGGTACAGTGATCTTTTTTAACCTGCAAGTGTTGCTATAATTTATTCTCCAGAAATGAATACGCAGCTGATTGTGAAAGGTGAAAATGGCAATTTTTCCAGGAATATGGAATTTCAATGCATAATACGTTGAGCCCGGCTTGTATCAGATATGAAAGCTCCAAAAGCTGTTGTGCCTGGGATAACCACTTAACAGTTTTTAGAGTGTTTTTGTCTGCTGACATAAGCTGGGCGCAAAATATCAGGCAATGAAATTGCAATTTTCCCTTTTCATTATCAGCTGTGCATTCATTTATTGTAAATAAATGAATGCAACACTTAAGGGTTAATAATGCTTGCTACCCAACTTGATAAATCCCTTCAGGGGTGTAGTTTCCAAAATGGGGTCACAAGTCTGCGGATTCCACTTTACTGGCAATTCAGGGGCTCTGCAAAAGTGGCATGGTGTCCAAAAAACAAACTGTGCTTCAAAAACCAAAATAGCGCTCCTTCCCTTCTATGCCCAAACATCAGTTTATACCCGTATATGAAATTAAGTACGTTATCCTGGGTACACCAGTGTCACACATGTGGGCATAAACTGCAGTTTGGGCACACAGGAGGGTGTAGATGTGAGGGAGCGCTATGTGGCTTTTGGAGCGTAGATTTAGATTGTTGGATTTTGGACACCATGTCATATTGGCAGAGACCCAAAAATTGCCCCTACAAGATGGGGTCACTTCTTGGGGAATTCCAATTTACTGGCACCTCTGGGGCTCTGCAAAAACATGTTGTCCAGAAAGTCCCTTTAAATCTGTACTTCAAAAGCTAGAAAGTGCACTGCTCCTTCCCTTCTGAGCCCTGCTGTGTGCCCAAGAAGCAGTTTACACCCACATATATAATTTTTTTTTTTTGTACCCGGGATAGCCCACTTAATAGTTTTAGGAGTACATGTCTCTGGTGACTCAAAGTGGGTACAACGTATTGGGCACCAAAATGGCATATTTAAAAATTTCAATTTTCACTTTGTACATTAATTTTTGGAAAGCATTTTTAGGCTCAAAATGATAATACCCCTTGATACATTCCTTGAGGGGTGTAGTTTCTAAAATGGGGTCACTCTTGAGGGGTTTATATTGTATTGATAATCTAGGAGCTTTGCAAATGCAATATGGTACCTGAAAACTATTCCAGCAAAAACTGCCCTCCAAAAGCCAAATAGCATTCTTTCCATTCTGAGCCGCACCAGGTACCCCTACAGCAGTTTACGACCACATATGGGGCATTTCTGTGTTCAGGAGAAATTGTGTAACAAACTGTGGGGTGTTTTTTCGTCTTTATCTCCTTGTAAAAATTAAAAAATATGTCGCTAATATAATTTTTACATCCCAAGGTTAATAGAATCTGTGAAACAGCTGTAGGGTCAAAATGCTCACCATACCCTTTGAGAAATTCCTTGAGGGGTGTAGTTTCCAAAATGTGGTCACTTTTTGGGGGTTTCCGTTGTACTGCTACTTTAGGGGCTCTGCAAATGCGACGTGGCACCCGAAAACTATTCCAGCAAAATCTTCTCTCCAACAGCCAAATAGCACTCTTTCCATTCTGAGCCCTGCCATGTACCCATACAGCAGATTACAACCACATGGGGAGTATTCCTGTATTCAGGATAAATTGTGTAACAAACTTCTTCTTAGATACACTTCTGCCTTTACAGCTAACTCCTTCAGGCTGTCTCTTGTACACTTGATAAAGAGGACCATTGAAACGCGTTGTGTTTTAGAGTTTATTAAAGCAACCTTGGTGAAGCGCTGTCCCCATACCTCTCTTTTTTGGAGTTACTCCTACCTTTCCTACATTTGCAATACCATTTGGATCTAGGAGATCCTGACGCCTAGAGGTCCCGCTGCTCCCCCATCTTGTGACATAATTTGGACTGTTCTACTACAATATACGATATCATACCATATCTAATCATTTAAGGTGAGAGCACATCCACACTGTGGCCAATCCACAGTCAGTGGGCTGACCAACTGAAGGGGCATTGGCATACGCCAGACCCATTTGGTTGTATGCCCATACACTGTGGACCCACTCTACTACTTTATCCACCCACTCTCAACCTTCAATAGTGGACACGTCCTAGTCACTTTACTCATCCTATCACCTACGTTTTCTGAACACAATTCACATTGTGTCATTTAACTTTTTGAAAAAAACAATCTTACCCTATGTGCCGCTCGGCGTTGTTGTTTTTGTTTTTTTTATTCAAGCTCCTTGATAAATTCTGTCAGGGGTGTAGTTTCCAAAATGGGGTCACTTTTGGAGGTTTCCAATGTACTGGTACTCTAGGGGCTCTGCAAATGAGACATGGTACCTGAAAACTATTCCAAAAAATCTGCTTTTCAAATGCCTAGTGTCGCTCCTTTTTTTCCATGCGCTGCTGTGTACCCAAAAATCAGTTTACACCCACATGTGGGGTATTTCTGTGCTAGGGAGAAGTTGGACAACAAACTGTGAGATGTATTTACTCCTTCAACCCTTTGTGAATGTGTTAATTTTAGGGATAAATGAATATATTATTGGATAAAAATGAAATGTCTAAATTTCACCTCCATATTGTTTTAATTCTTGTGAAATGTTTAAAGGGTTAACAAACTTCCCAAATGCTGTTTTTAATTATTTGAGGGGTGCAGATAATATATTTATTCATGTAATTTGGTGGTATGACTATCTGTCTGAAAAGCAGAGCATTTCAGATTTTGAAAATTGCAATTTTTTTCCAAATTTCCCTCAAATTTCCTAATTTTTTTTATAAATAAATACAAAAATATTGATCAATATTTACCACTAACATGAAGTACAATGTGTCATGAAAAAACAGTCTCAAAATCAATTGTGTAAGTTATAGCATCGCAAAGTTATTGCCATATAAAGTGACACATCAGTTTTGAAAAATGAGGCCTGGTCCATAAGGCACTTTTAGGCCCGGTCGCTAACCGGTTAAGAACAGATTGCGATGCAAAAATTATATTCTCTGTACTTGTGGATTATCATCCTCCCCATCCTTGTGATTTTATAAGTTGCTGGTCAGTTAGCAAAGCTTAATCATGTGAATCTGTGGTGATGTGTGTTTGTTTGTTTTTTTTGTTGTCTTCATGTTCTGTGTTTGAAGGTCTGTGCTTCTTCGGCTGATCTTTTTGGAGCATTTGTGTTTTGGTTTTTTTTTTGGTTTTTTTTATTATTATACAAAACAAAATGAAAAAAATAAAATACATAGAGGTATATAATAAATATATATTAGGGCTGGGCGATTAAAATTAAAATCGCGATTAATTGGGCATTTTACATTGATTATGATTATTTAGGTCACACCGCTTTGAAAACCATGCCCCTTTTACAGTGTGACTAAGTGTTGGACTAACCTCGTAAGATTCTTCTCGCGAGGTTTGCCCGGTGGTTTCATTTGAACCAAACATGACTGAACCAAAACTCTTCAGACCTCACAGTTATAATGATTGAAGGCCCAGGGAAGGGGATCATTGAAAGAAAAAAAAAAAATGTTACTCGCTTCTCCTGGGCCCTGGCACGACTCCCTTCTGTGTTCGGCGAGACTGCCCAGGTGTGTGATTGGGTCTCAGCCTTATGTGGCGTCATGACGCATAGACGTAAGCATTGCAACACCAATCACAGGCCTCAGTGGCCCCTGATAACAGGCAGCAGCCCCAAAGATGTGAGGAACACTGATTTTTTATGTTTGATCACCTCCCCTGGGCCCCCGCTTATTTATAATAGCAGTTTCGGTTATTTGTGTTTGGTCCGAACAAAACTACAAATATTGTAATAACCAAACCGAAATTACCGACAATAACAAAATCACATTGGTTATCCTCGTTGATGTTCGGTTTCGTTTTTTTCAATTAATGTATCAATTTGATACGTCTTTTGTACAGACATATATTCCAGTATTGCGCCCCTTTGCCATCACCTTCACTGATAAGCTAATACAAGCTTTGCTCTAGGTTTGGAGCAATTGCATTTAAATTTTGTTTGGTGGTTAAAAAAAAAAAAAGAAAAAAAAAGTCACAAATAGATATTAGTTTAGTTTAGGTATGTTTGGCTAATGATGTATATTCCAGTTTTGCGTCCCTCTGGCTGTTCAGTTACATCGCAGTCACTGCCTAATATAAGCCATGTTTTGGAGTACTTGGTTGCTTGCTTTTTTTGTTATAAAAAACCTAGCAGCTGAAATTCGTTAATCTAAAAGAACAACCTTGTTCCAAGTTTTTTGGAGACAAATATTCTGTTTTACATACTAAATGTGTTATAGCACAACTCTCATTCACATAAACTCCCCATTTAATAAAGTGAGTAATGGAGTGTAGGGTATTTACACTTAAGGAGGTATATGCCTTTTTTTGCTCTAGACAGTTAGTCTGGAAATGATGAAGAAACCCACTTCTACCTCTCTTGTTCCTCAAGTGATTATAAGGAACCACAAGACTATTTCACTAATCTTATTGACTTCATGGTGGTCCAAAGTAATGGATATGCACAATAGTTCATTGCCCAGAACAGCTCATCTATTTATGCCCAACCCTATAGGTAGACGCAGTAGAAATTAGGAATTTCTCGGGTATTGAGCTCAATATGGCTTTTTGTGAAAAAGACCACCATAAGAACATATATGTGGAGCATATATATATTACACACATCCCCATGTACCACGTAGCAATGACCAGAACTAGTTTTTGAGGCTTTCGAGATTTATTCATTACAGTAATAATCACTGCCCAGCCCAAGATTGATTTACCCAGATTTGACCACCTGATTTACTCTAAGCACTTATTTAAAATCAGACCCCCATTTCAGTTCCAAGTGTGCCCAGGAAATGCATTGCTATTGGTGGATCCCAGGTCCATTTTAAAGGGAGGCTTCATTTCTGCTATTATCTGCCGAATAAGAGGGCAAGGTATGAAGTGAAAATATATCAGCTGTGAGAGAGTGCATCAGGATAAACCTATAGAATTAGGATATATGCAGGGAAGGGTGCCACTATTCAGCCTTCATAATGCCTTTCACTTCCTGGGAGGTAATGCCAAGATAGTGTGGGATTTTGTGCACCCATTGCTGGTTATAGGCTATAACCTCTACATTTAAAAATAACTATACCAGTGTACTATTTTTAAATTGCCCTGCTTCCAAAATTACAATGGCATGGCCAGTTTGCAAGAGCCAGAGAAGCCTTCCTAAGCTTGTTTGGGTAGACGGGTAGACAGTAGGGCACAGTGCAGTTACAATGTAGTGTGTTAGAAGGATGTCTTCATACTGACAACAATACATGACCATAACAGCATGAGGTAGTAGCACAGAGACCCCAAACTCAACTGCATTATTGACTCCAACAATTGCATGAAGGGTTGATTTCTTAGATCAAGTATTGCAGCCATACAATGCCATGTAGAAATTAAGGGTGTGGTACAAGAAGTTAGATGTGCACATCATATAGATGGCACTGTACAATGAATATGTGATATTCAGATGTACAGGCCAGCGAAGAACCTTCCTGGAGTTTCAAAAGGGTGATTATAAAATCAGTTATATTTGGTGTCCAGGGCAACATTTTCCCAGTGAAGTTCCCCAAACTGACAAGAAGGTAAGAGCCAAGTAAGGTGCAAATTATGCTTTAAAATGGCTTAAGAAAATACCTTCTATCAGTGTGATACATGCCCTGAGAAGCCAGAATTGTGTGTGAATGTTCTAAGTGTTTTAAAATGTATCATGCATCGCTGGAACTTTAGTTATATTGTAGGATTTCCTTTTATTTACCCTAATGGGCAAACCCCAGAAGATTCCTTTTGTCCTGTGTTCGGATAGAACTTGAAGGGAAATTATTATACTGTGAGGACTTTTCAGACCCCAGAGTAGAATAGCTGAAGGCCCAGGGAAGGTGACAAAATAAACATCTATACTAACCTTCTGTTACCTCTTTGAGGTATTTGGCGCTCTGTGTCTTCTTCCTGGAGGCATTCGACACTATGTGACATAATGTGCCCATGCTGATGTCTGAGATTGGGCCTCAGCGGTGACCCCAGGTGCATGAAATCACAGAAGAGCACCAGATTCTGTCTCTGGTGCTCTTCTGTGACGTCATCTGCCCAGAGGAGGAAGAATTGTATTGCTGGACACCGCAAAGAGGCCCAAAAGAGGTAACGCAAGTTATAAATGAAAGTGTAAATTTTCTTTTATTTTTATTTTTTTCACCTTCCCTGGGTCTTCAGCTATTATACCCTGGAGTATAATAATTTACTGGCACTGGCCAATTTAGTTTGAAACTAATTCCAAATTTTTCGGTTTCATTAAAACCCAAACAATTTGGCATTTTCGAGTCGGACCTACCTCGACCTGAGTTGATTCATCCATCTCTAACCCTGATGTACTCACAGCTACAATAAAATTTTATCCAAATTCTGTGAAAACTTCATCAAATTTTCCATCTTGGCTCTTATGTGCCCAGTCTGTAATAGACCACCATAACAAAGGTACACTTATTTGCCTTGCATTCCTGAGGCTGTTCAGTGACTTTCTTCATCAAATGTAATAGTACTACTTGTAGTTTTTAAACAAAAAAAACAAAAAGAAAAAAAAAAACTAAAATTTGTTTAGCTGGTTACAGATACTACACATCCAGAATCACAACTCTCAATAACTCAAAAGAATCCATGTTGGGCACGTTGATCCAGGGTTTTATACAGATTGCCACATTGGAGTCGGGAAGGAATTTTATTCCCATGAAATGGGGCTATTGGCATAAGCCTCATGGTTTTTTTTGCCTTCCTCTGGATCAACACTGTAGGGGACTGTAGGGTTATAGGTTGGACTTGATGGACTGATGTCTTCATCCAACCTCATTTACTATGTAACTATGTCAGAGGCGTAGCTAGGGGTTCAGCACGGGGGGGGGGGGGCGGACATGTCTAAGTGGGCTCCCCACTCCCCGTGGCACCTGTGTAAGCGCCATGACCCCTTCTCTGTTTACACAGTGTCATTCATTTCATAGTGGCAATGTAATGTAACTACAGCCTCTTCCTATACCTGTCTGTGTGACAAGACTGGAATGACATGACACAGTTACTATAAACAGCGTGTGATATAAACAGGTGCCATGGCCCCTTCATACAGATGATCAGTGGGGAATCATTGATCTCTTATTGATGATCTATTCTGAGGATAGATCATCTATAAAAATGAGCTGGAAACTCCTTAAGGCTAAGGCCCCACGTGGCATCCCACAGCAAAAAAGCGCTGCAGGAAAAACCACAGCGGAGACACATCATGTCTCTTCCCACAGTGCTTTGCACAGAAAGTTTGCAGAGGTTTCCTGGAGATCTTCACTGTCACCCTGTGCTTGTCACTGGCATAGGAACGGCATTATATATCTCAAGAGGCCTATGAACATCTTCCCTGGCCAGGTACTGTCATCTCATGCTTTCCGGAGTTCCGAGGTACATAAACTAAACGGCAGGGTCTTATCAGCTCCTTCAATGGACTAATTATAGCACCTGCTGCCAGATACCTTGCGGTCTTATTTACATCTAACATACGGTAAGTTGTGGAGCGAGCGGTACACCTGTTACCTCTGAGTTATACTGGTCTTTGATTCCCTAGAGTGGTACCAGCTCTGTTCTCCACCATTATCTTCCTCAGTAGTTCCTCCTGGCAATACTAGCATTTGTGCCCCTGTCGAGGAGCACCCGATGCAACTGTTTCCTACAGAACCTGCAGTCCAGCCAGGACAATCCTTTATAGTACCTCTGAGCAATCTGTACCCTGCCTGCAATATCGGCAGACCTAATTTCTGTTTAGTAGTTGCCTTATCCTATCTAACTCCTCCTGCAGAGTATAACTTTGATATTGCATAAGCCCAGGACACAATTTTACCACAGTGAGTGCAGAGACTTTACGCATTCAACAGGTAGACTCCTCACTTGTGTATCTTCTGGGCATCTAGGCTCCCGTACGTGTCCCACATAGCCCAGAATATTAAGATCCTTCCTACCTCTCTTGGTACTTCATGGTGATTGACTTTTACTCGAACTTGAGAGTTCCCTGAGTATCTGCAACAGCAACTACTTCCTGGCGGACTCCTTTCTACTACTCCTAATCTATTTGAAAAATCCCCTGAACTGGTTATGGCCTGACTTTGAATCCTGATGACTGTTGCTTAACCTCACGTCACTCCTACTATAAGCGGCACCCTGCAATCGTCAGCCTCATTTCCGGTTCTATTCATTACCTTTTTCACTTTATTTTTGTAGTCATGGGTCACAGAGGGAAGAAAGGCCGACCCAAGAAGTTTACTGATTTCTTTTCTTCTAAACGTCCGATCAAAGATGGGACCGAGGCATGCCCTCCAATGGCCGTGCTTCACATGTCGAACTCCTCTGGCAATGTTTCCACATCTACTAAGCCTTCCTCTTCAGTTAAGACTCTACCTGAACATGCCAGTCCCAATGTTGAATGCTCCTCTTCCAGCTCTGCCTCATCTACACAGAAGTACTTCCCAGACATCGGACAGCCTACTTCCTCGACCCCAGGTTGTAGAGGCAACCTGTGGAAATTAAAATGGGCAAATTTGCTGGTGCACACAACTCCTTGGTTGATGCCCATAACGACTTGGAGAAAGATGTGGAGGCTATTAAACTTAAACTGGCAGATATAGAAGATAGAAACCGCAGAAATAATGTAAAATTACATGGTATTCCTGAGTCTGTCCAGCATCCGAACTGCCTCACTTTCTTCAATCATCAAAGCGCACACTGTTCAGACCAGGATCTTATTTTAGGTCGCTTACTAAGCCAAATAACTTACCGGATTCTGTGTCCTGTAATGCCATAGCTGAATCCACTTTTACCATGTGAAAGATCAACTTATGATGGCTTCTAGGAAATTGACTACCTTTCCTGCACCTTACCAGAACATCAAACTGTTCACTAATCTATCTCAAGTGACCATTGCAGCACGGAAGAAGCTAGCCCTGATAACGCAAGCATTGATACACCATGCTATTCCTTACAAATGGGGCTTTCCGGTGAAGGTACTTATTCACCACCTTGGCCCTAGGAGCGAAACTTCTCCAGCAATGGGGACTGGACTCTCTGCCCCTCCACAGGCACCGGCTCGTAACCCAACTCTCCTTCTAAACTGACATCCATCTGGGACTCTGTTTCTGAGGTTACTTGAGGACTCCCTACAGATACATTATAGCACACCTTCTAATGTTTTCTTCTTTGCAAACTGCACCCTGAGTTTGCGCAGTATTCTTCACGGCACAGTATGTTTTTTCTCTGTTTATTTCTTGTTGAACTGTTTTTGTGTTTGCCATTCTACGGCTTGGTAATACTGCTTTCAACCATTTATTGGACCAATCCTAAATGGTATGTACAGTTTGCCTGAATATGTGTACGATCTTATTCTTGTGTGCCTATTACATAACAGAAGCTTCTTTGCCTGCCCGTTCATGGCTATTAAGCTTCTATCTATGAATGTTAAAGGACCCAATAGTCCTTATAAAAGGTCACTAATATGGAAAGAGGCGTCTAATTCTAATGCTGATGTATTTATGAATAGAAGAATCCCATCTTAAGAAACCGTCTCCACCCAAATTCACCAACAGATCCTTCACTCAGATCTTTTTTTCGAATGCTGATGGAAAAAAGCTAGGGTTATCATTGCGATCAGAAACACTGTTACGTTTCAACTAATAGATTCTATTATAGTTCACAAAGGAAGATTTATCGCTTTGATGTGTTCCCTTAATAATGCCACTTTTACAATTGTTAATATGTATTGCCTGAATTCCTCTCAGGTTGCTTTTTTGAAGTAGAAAACTTAAGGGTAGAATCCAAGGTAAATGTATAATCTGTGGATACTTTAATATTACTCATGACATGTCCATTAACACCACTTATAAGGGTAATAACCCCCCCCCAACTAGACTCCTGTCTTGTTCATGAAGATCTACATGATGTGTGAAGATGCTTACACGCGGCAGAAAAGGATTTAACTTTTTGCTCATCTAGTCACCACACTTACACAAGGATTGACATGTTTTTAACCGACAAATGGTTCCTTCCTGACATATCGCAATGCACCATAGGTAATATAACATAATCTGATCATGCCCTTATTACGATGACCATCCAAACTGCTTCCTACCCCAAAACGCCTACTGTTGGCAACATTTATGTTATGTCTCAGAGAAATGTTGAGGAATCTACAGTGCCTTGCGAAAGTATTCGGCCCCCTTGAACTTTTCAACCTTTTTCCACATTTCAGTCTTCAGACATAAGGATATAAAATTTTTATTTTTTGGTGAAGAATCAACAACAAGTGGGACACAATTGTGAAGTGGAACGTAATTTATTGGTTATTTTAAACTTTTGTAAAAAATAAAAAACTGAAAAGTGGGGAGTGCAATATTATTCGCTCCCTTTACTTTCAGTGCAGCAAACTCACTCCAGAAGTTCAGTGAGGATCTCTGAATGATCCAATGTTGTCCTAAATGACTGATTATAAATATAATCCACCTGTGTGTAATCAAGTCTCTGTATAAATGCACCTGCTCTGTGATAGTGTCAGGGCTCTGTTTAAAGCGCAGAGAGCATCAGGAAGACCAAGAAACACACCAGGCAGGTCCGTGATACTGTTGTGGAGAAGTTTAAAGCCGGATTTGGATACAAAAAGATTTTCCAAACTTTAAACATCCCAAGGAGCACTGTGCAAGCGATCATATTGAAATGGAAGGAGTATCAGACCACTGCAAATCTACCAAGACCTGGCCGTCCCTCTAAACTTTCATCTCAAACAAGGAGAAGACTGATCAGAGATGCAGCAAAGAGGCCCATGATCACTCTGGATGAACTGCAGAGGACAACAATCAGTCGTACACTGCACAAATCTGGCCTTTATGGAAGAGTGGCAAGAAGAAAGCTATTTCTCAAAGATATTCATAAAAAGTCTCGTTAAAAGTTTGCCACAAGCCTCCTGGGAGACACACCAAACATGTGGAAGAAGGTGCTCTGGTCAGATGAAACCAAAATCTAACTTTTTGGCCACAATGCAAAACGATATGTTTGGCGTAAAAGCAACACCGCTTATCACCCTGAACACACCATCCCCACTGTCAAACATGGTGGTGGCAGCATCATGGTTTGGGCCTGCTTTTCTTCAGCAGGGACAGGGAAGATGATTAAAATTGATGGGAAGATGGATGGAGCCAAATACAGGACCATTCTGGAAGAAAACCTGTTGGAGTCTGCAAAAGACCTGAGACTGGGACGGAGATTTATCTTCCAACAAGACAATGATCCCAAACATAAAGAAAAATCTACAATGGAATGGTTCACAAATAAACGTATCCAGGTGTTAGAATGGCCAAGTCAAAGTCCAGACCTGAATCCTATCGAGAATCTGTGGAAAGAGCTGAAAACTGCTGTTCACAAACGCTCTCCATCCAACCTCACTGAGCTCGAGCTGTTTTCCAAGGAAGAATGGGCAAAAATTTCAGTCTCTCTATGTGCAAAACTGATAGAGACATACCCCAAGCGACTTGCAGCTGTAATCGCAGCAAAAGGTGGCGCTACAAAGTATTAACTTAAGGGAGCCGAATAATTTGGCACGCCCCACTTTTCAGTTTTTATTTTTTACAAAAGTTTAAAATATCCAATTTCGTTCCACTTCACGATTGTGTCCCACTTGTTGATTCTTCACCCAAAAATTTAAATTTTATATCCTTATGTTTGAAGCCTGAAATGTGGCAAAAGGTTGAAAAGTTCAAGGTGGCCAAATACTTTCGCAAGGCACTGTATCTCTTCCAGCCTTATGGAATCTCATAAGGTGTACATAACAAGGCCTTCTTATACAACACTCGGCTAGATTTAAGAAACAAAAGCTTCATCTATGCAATGGGCTATGGATAAGATAGCTTCTTTGGAAAAACAGCATAAAAGCAACTCCACCTTAGTCCTCCAGAATGCTCTCTGAGATGCCAGAAATTACCTTAGACAGCTCTTAACTCTAGACTTCAAACATCAAACTAAATGGATGCGTTTGTCCTTCTATAAATCATACAACAAAGCTAGTAAACTCATGGTCAGTGGAGAAATCTTGCAGGCTAAATCTAGGCTTGCATTCCTAATAACTCATCCTTCTGGTACTAAGATCAGATCTCCTCAGGCCCTTTCCAATGAGTTTAGCCATTACCATCTGAAACTCTATAACTTAAATACTGACCCTAATACTCTCCAACCTTCTGCTGATTTTATTAAAGAGAATCTATCATTAGTGATATTGATTTTTCATTAAACACACGTAGGAATAGCCTTTAGAAAGGCTATTCTAGCCCTACCTCTGTTTTTGTCCTGCATACCGCCTCGGGCCATTGCATCACGCCCACTTCATGCCGAAGAGCTGTCCAGGTCACTATCTTCGCTGCATAAGCAGCCAACCCTTTCTTCTGTGGGATCCAAATCACTTGCAAGCGCTACAGCGCATGCTCCGCTGGCCATCTTTATTCTGTTCGTACACGAGCATACTGCATAGGCACGGTACGCTCGTGTAGTTCTAAGGAGTACTGAGCATGCTCAGTACTCCTTAGAATGAAGATGGCAGGCGGAGCATGCGTTGTGGGCTCGGCCCGAACCCGAAGTGGATCCCACTGAAGACTGCGTCGGCTGCTTACGCAGTGAAGATAGTGACCTGGACAGCTCATCTGCATGAAGGGGGTGTGATGCAACGCCCCCTGTGCTCTCTGAGCTTCATTAACATATATGAAAAAAAAAAATATTTATTTCAAAAATAGCGGCAAGCAGGACAAAAACAGGTAGGGCTGGAATAGCCTTTCTAAAGGCTAATTCTACATGTGTTTAATAAAAGATCAATATCACCAATGATAGACTCCCTTTAAACAGTTCCTGCATTCTTTGCATCTCCTGACCCTTTCCCCTTGACCAATTAGAAGTTTTAAACAAACCATTCACAGCTTCAGAAATTGAGAAAACCATCTTCTCTCTTAAACTAAGTAAATCTCCAGGTCCAGATGGATTTTCAAATGAATACTTATAATTTTTTAAACCCCAACTACTCCCCCAGCTTGTCAATATGTGTAATTTAGCTATGTCAACAGGTCAAATTCCTCCCGAAATGCTTTGGGCAACCATAATTGCGCTACCAAAACCAGGAAAGGAGCCTACTACTCTGAGTAACTTTTGCCCCATTTCCATTCCTAACTCAGACATAAAACTCAAAACATTGGCTAATAGGCTTCTTTCAATCCTCCCTGGTATCCTTGGCAGAGACCAAGTGGGCTTTACCAGGGGTCGCCAGGCACCTGATGGCACAAGACGGTTGATTGATTTGATTTCGTTTGTGGAGTCCCAGCGAACGCCTTCTCTGCTCTTATCACTGGACACAGAAATGGTGTTCAACCGGGTTCACTGGGAATATGCTTTTAAGGCTCTCCGGAACTTCAAATTAAACAATTTGAGCTCCTTCAGCCAGATTTATTATTGTATCAACGAATCTAAGTCTCAGTTATCTCTTCACAAACAAATGAATGTGTTCAACTGGCAACAGGCAAAACCATGCGTTTCATTTTCCACAATGGCAATGCTCCCCTTTCATGGTGGTATAGGCCTCCCTAATCTTTACCATTATCATTTAGCTTTTATATTTCACCATTTGAAATTTTGGTGGGATGACTCCAAAGATAAACTTTGGCCGGCATTGGAAGCTCATATGTCTCGCATCTCTAGCTGTCTTGCTCTACCCCCCAATATCGGTTCTGTCTTTTACGATAGTTCCTCCATCAGTTCAGATTTCCCTTGAGGTTTGGCGTGTGGGATGTTTATCTCATCATTCCACTCTCCCTAGAGTAAATCTGGCCATTCAGATTCAGGCTTTGATGCACCACATCCCTAATCTATCACTTTCAACATGGATCACATGAGGCATGCGTCCCATATCTGACCTGTTCCAAAATAATACCATTCTATCCTTTGCCCAACTACAACAGAAATTCCTCATCGACATGACTCTTTGGCACTTTTTGTTCCTGTTCTTTTTTTTTTTTTTTTTTTTTTTAGATAAAAATTTATTTGAAAAACAAAAATAAAAAAAGCAAAGACTAATGCCTGTACCCTCAGGACATTTAAAGGGATTCTATCATTGGGAAACCAATTTTTCACTAACACCACGTCGGAATAGCCTTTATTTTTCTGCTCCTTGCAGCCGTTTCTGAGAATTTTCGTTTTTCTTTATGCAAATGAGTCTTCAGAAAGCACAGGGGGCGTCCCGTGTGCTCAAAGAAGACACTTCCGAAGATTCAGTGCCGCCTCTCTCTTCTGCTAACACCTCTCCCCAATGTCATGAGCCGCCGCGTCTCTGTTCGGGATTCAAATCCACATTAAAATGGCCGGCTGGACATGCACAGTCGGCTCTGTCCAATGGCAGAGCCGACTGAGTATGATGATGCGACAGAGAGGCGTCAGCAGAAGAAGAGAGAGGTGGCACTGGATCTTCAGAAGAGCGTCTTCTTTGAGTACAGGGGACGCCCCCTGTGCTTCCTGAGCAGACGGGGAACGCCCACTGTACTTTCTGAAGAGTCATTTGCATAAAGTAGAAAATCGAAAATTCTCAAACGGCTGCAAGGAGCACAAAAATAAAGATAGGAGATGATTAGTCTTTCTAAAGGCTATTTTGACGTGGTGTTAGTGAAAAATGGGTTTCCCAATGATAGAATCCCTTTAAGACTCAGGAGACCTATACCTTTCTTGATTCAACGGCCCCTTCTTAGCCCTGCCATCCACCCAGGCTGTATTCCAAACTTATAAAAATTTTATCCAAAATGTATCAAAATTTTATTTCTCAGTCCTGCCGTGTGTCCAGGTTTGTACTCCAAACACAGCTTCACATATTTCAGTCCTGCATCCCTGTTGCTGATCAGTAACATCAACCAAATTTTATCAAAACTTAATTCAAATTTTATCCAAGCTATCCACATTTTCCCCTTTTATTCAGTTTTTCTACAAACTTCTACAAATTTTTCAATATAAATTTGATACAATTGATATACTATATACAGAAAATTAACCCCTAAAAACTAATTTCCAAAAAAATACATGTGGTTTTAAAATGATCACTATACCCTCTTCTTATTTATGATTACTTGTATAGCGCCATCATATTCCGCAGCGCTTTACAGACATTGACAGTCACTGTCCCATATAGGGCTCACAATCTACATTCCCTATCAGTATGTCTTTGGAGCGTGGGAGGAAACCCACGCAAACATGGGGAGAACATATAAACTCCTTGCAGATGTTCTCCTTGGCAGGATTCGAACCCAGGACTCCAGCGCTGCAGTGCTAACCACTGAGCCACCGTGCTGCCCCTTCTTGAGTGTTTCTACTATACTGGCTCAGCAAACACAGTATGGCACATGAGGTCTAAATGACAGTCCCTCTATTCTGAGCTCTGCTGTATGGCCACATGTGGGGCATTTCCATATTCGAGAGAACCTGCATTATAATCTATGGGGTGTTTGTCTCCAATGGCATCAGACGGGCACAATTTAAATAATATGTATGTGCAAAAATTGCAACTTTCCCTCTGCACCGCCTACTGCGCATTAATTTTGTGTCAACACTTGTGGGGTCAAAATGCTCACTACTACTTTTGAGGGTTGTAGTTTCCAAAATGGGATCACTTCTCAGGGGTTTCTACTGTACTGGTATTTCTGCAACATGGTACCTGAAAACCATTCCAGCAAAATCTCAGAAAAATCACGAAAGACATATGCCTTCTGACTCTTTCTATGTGCCCAAGTAGCAGTTTTTGTTCCCCATAGGGTTTTGCCATTCTTAGGTGAAATTGTGTAATAAAATGGGTATTTTACTCCTTGGAAACAGGAAAAATCAGTTCATATGAATGGTAAAATTGCCTTGTTTCATGGCCTAGTTAAAATAATTTCAGCGAAAAATCTGTGGGTTTCAAATGATGAAAACGTCCATAAATGAATTCCTTAACGGGTCTAGTAGTCTGGTATATACGGAGGACGGCAAATGTAACATGATACTTGAAACCATTCCAGAAATCTGAGCTCCAAAAGACAAATCATGCTCCTTGCTTTCTGAGCCCTTCCCTCAGCAGTTTTTGACCATAATTGAGGTATTGCCTTTCTCTGTAACAAAATGGGGTATTTTATTCCCTGGAAGAAGGGGAAAAAAAAGTACGTATGATTGAAAAAAATTTTATTTATTTTTTTTTTCAATTTCACGGCCCAGTTTTAAAATAAGATCAGTGAAAAAACTTGAGGGTTCAAAATGTTCAAAACATCCATAAATGAATTTATTAAGGGGTCACTTTTGGGGGAGTTTCCACTCTTCTGGGATCTCTGGGCTCTACAAAGTGAGATGGTGTCTGATAAATATCCTAATGCAAGAGCTGCCCCTAAATCCATATGTTTTCTTTTGTTTCTGAGCACTGTGCAAAATTGGGCAACATATGGTGACCTGCGCTCTTTTGGTTCATGTGGTCTGGTGTCTATCTCTATTCACCTATTGTATAGAAGGTTGTACCACTCGCCATTTTCAGTGAAGATGACTGGGCTAAGACCTGCACTTGCAGGTATCTCTGGCTGGCAACAATACGCTAGTCCAACTATATATCAGTTCTACATTACTCCAGTGAGGTTGCACCAGATAGGGCGCTTGGATGCAGATAGCTTAGATGTGCTGGGGATCATGCTGACTTCATACATCTGATGTGGTCGTGTTTGGCTGTGTGCTCCTTCTGGGCTGAGGTGTTAGATCTTTTTTGGGGTGTACTTGACAGGCTTCTTTTGGGCCTAGTCCCAGAGGAGGACTGATCGTTACATGAATGCGTCTTCCTGCAGGAGTCCCTCTTTTTGACACTTAAGGCTGTGACTTTTGGCTAGAACTGTGGAAGGGCCTAATCATTATCCCAATGGCATAAATTAGTGACTAATAACCTACCGTATGAAAATTTGTACCGCATCTGTGACTGCCCTGAGAAGTGTCACCTTGTCTGGGTGTGTCTCTGTTTACCCATTATAGTACCAGGGATGCTCAGGGATTCTTTGCACATGTTTTTTATTTACCTCTTATTTGCTTATGTTCTGTGTTTTATTTTTCTGTTTTAAGTGCTGGTTCTTCTAATGTCTTGATGCCCTGACTTACATTCTCAATAAAGTGAGTTTAAAATGGAGAAAGAAAAAAAAAATTAAATTCTCATTTTTTTTTGCACAGTTTCAATGTAATTCCTGTGGAACACCTAAAGGGTTGCCAAGTTCCTAAATGCAGTTTTAAAAACTTTGGTGCAGATTGTAAAATGGGGAATTTTATTGGGGTTTCAATTGAATAGGCCCCCCTAAAATCACTTCATATATGAAGTTGTTTCTATAAATAAGCATTTTGATTTCTTGAAGATTTAAAATTTAGCTACTAAACTTATAAGCATTATAAAGTAGGCAAATGTTAAATATTAAAAATTTTTAGAATTGGTAACTTTTCTAAATTTTCCATAAATTTAAGATTTTGTAATAAATGTAAAATGTATCAACTAAAATTTACCACTAACAAAGTGTAATCTTTCACAAAATAAACCCTATTTCAGAATCACTTAGATAAGTTAAAGTATCCCAAAGTTATTACCACTTAAAGTGGTACACGTCAGATTTGGAAAATAGGGCTGTGTCCTGAAGATACAAACTAATCTGTATCATAAAATTTAAATTTCTTTTGCTCCCATTTATATTTAAGCCATGTGTGGCCCTATAGATGTACTTAGAATAAGAACATATACATGACTGCACAAGTTATTGACTTGTGTGCATTGTCTGTGTGTACGTATCTGCCTTCTTGCACACGTGATGAGCAGCTGTTTTCTTGCAGATAATAAAGATGATGAGTTCCGGATGCAGTATCACAGTCATCAGCAGCTGCCAGCTGGAATTCTGCCCATGGTACCTGAAGTAGCTCAAGCTGTGGGTGTCAATCATGCACTTCACACCAAAGAGGGTACCAGGGTGACTCCTAACCCAGCTAATGCCACTGTGACAGCCATGATTGCAAGAGAACTACTGTATGCTGGCAACTCCCCGACTGCAGATACTATCATGAAGAGTAACAGCAACACATCTGCACATTTACTGCATGGCCCACTGACCCGCTCCTCAGAACAGCTGCAGTTCCTGTCCATTGTACAAGGGATCCAGGTAATACTTCCCCAGTGACAACACCTGTCCGATTAGTCAGATTAGTTGCTTAAAGCAAGAAATGTTGCATTCTCCACTTATCAGGCTGAATTATTTTTAACATAGAAGTCTAGGGAGGGAAAGGGTGCTGGGAAAGACACAAATAACTGCAGATGCCAGGCTCTCCTACACTGGGAGTGAGAGTTCTTTTGATACTGCTCTTTTTTCAAGATAAGACTTTACCACTACACAGAATGTGGCAGTAAATAAAGAGGTTTTATAGGATTTATATATTGATGGCCTCTCCTTTAGGATATATCATAAATATATGATCGGTGGGGGTCTTGCACCCTCAACCCAACAGGACATTTGGTTGCAGACACTGCAATATATGGGTGAGCGCTGCAGTTTCTTCACTGAATTTAAAGTTTAAGTCTGTACATTGCATGGTGCATGGTTTTGCAGCTCAGCACTTTTCACTTAAATATGACTGAGCTACTGCTGTACCATGTGACCACACAGCACAGAGAAGAGTCTGCATTTCTCTTCAAACAGCTGATTGGTGGTGAGTCTAAAACCTGGGAACTTTGCCTATCACTTATGACTAAAGATAAGTCATCAATATGCAAATCCCACACAACCCCATTTAACTATCTGGCAGCAGCCTTCTTCTCACCTTTGCCCACTCCATATACCTGTGTACATGAGGCTGAATATGGAGACTGATTCTATAGAGAGAAACAGTCTGAGTGAAGCTTAGAAGGAGAGCAGCCTAAGAAGTGGAAAAGGAAATTTTATTTTTTAAAAAAGATTATATTGCAAAGTTTCTTATATTCACATCTACTATTCATTTATGAAAAGTTGTTTAAATATTGGAGGTACACTTGAAAGCTCACCTGTTATTTTTTTGACTGTTCGGGATAAGCTGCCATATGAGGAGGAGTAACACTATCTGGCTATTATGACTTTAGATTTTACACTTATCAGTTTCCCCTCTGTAGGATCTACAGTATCTGTAGTTTGTAGTTCTCCCTGAGCTGGTGCATGGAGACTAGAAGCCTTACACTGTACACAGTAAGTACAGGAGAATCTGCTCCAGAACACACACTCTGTCAGGGATCATGCAGGACATATATAGAGAATTACTGATATGACTAAAGTACTTTGGTTGTGATGGCCCTTATGTAGCTGCAGAATCAGATTAGGTCTGCCTATCTCTACCTCCCACGTCTCTTGCTCACTCCTTTCTTTTCCGCTCTCTATAGACTTCTAGAGATGTGTAATCTAAATCATGTGAAGTAAGGTCCATCTCAAGACTGATATACAGTGGGTACGGAAATTATTCAGACCCTTTTACATTTTTCACTCTTTGTTTCATTGCAGCCATTTGCTAAAAGCAAAAAAAGTTCATTTTATTTCTCATTAATGTACACTCCGCACCCCATCTTGACAGAAAAAAAAAGCAGAAATGTAGATATTTTTGCAAATTTATTAAAAAAAGAAAAACTGAAATATTACATGGTCATAAGTATTTGGACCCTTTGATGTGACACTCATATTTAACTCACATGCTGTCCATTTCCTTCTGATCCTCCTTGAGATGGTTCTACTCCTTCATTGGAGTCCAGCTGTGTTTAAACTGATTGGACTTGATAAGGAAAAGCACACACCTGTCTATATAAGACCTCACAGCTCACAGTGCATGTCAGAGCAAATAATCATGAGGTCAAAGGAACTGCCCAAGCAGCTCAGAGACAGAATTGTGGCAAGGCACAGATTTGGCCATGGTTACAAAAGAATTTCTGCAGCACTCAAAGTTCCTAAGAGCACAGGGGCCTCCATAATCCTTAAATGGAAGAAGTTTGGGACGACCAGAACTCTTCCTAGACCTGGTCGTCCAGCCAACCTGAGCAATCGTGTTAGAAGAGCCTTGGTGAGAGAGGTAAAGAAGAACCCAAAGATCACTGTGGCTGAGATGCAGTAGGGAGATGGGAGAAAGTTCCACAAAGTCAACTATCACTGCAGCCATCCACCAGTCAGGGCTTTATGGCAGAGTGGCCCGAAGAAAGCCTCTCCTCAGTGCAAGACATTTGAAAGCCCACATAGAGTTTGCCAAAAAACACATGAAGGACTCCCAGACTATGAGAAATAAGATTCTCTGGTCTGATGAGACGAAGACTGAACTTTTTGGCGTTAATTCTAAGCGGTGTGTGCGGAGAAAACCAGGCACTGCTCATCACCTGCCCAATACAATCCCAACAGTAAAACATGGTGGTGGCAGCATCATGCTATGGGGGTGTTTTTCAGCTGCAGGGACAAGACGACTGGTTGCAATTGAAGGAAAGATGAATGCGTCCAAGTACAGCGATATCCTGGAAGAAAACCTCTTCCAGAGTGCTCTGGACCTCAGACTGGGCCGAAGGTTCACCTTCCAACAAGACAATGACCCTAAGCACACAGCTAAAATAACAAAGGAGTGGCTTCAGAACAACTCTGTGGCCATTCTTGACTGGCCCAGCCAGAGCCCTGACCTCAACCCAATTGAGCATCTCTGGAGAGACCTGAAAATGGCTGTCCACCAACGTTCACCATTCTACCTGACGGAACTTGAGAGGATCTGCAAGGAAGAATGGCAGAGGATCCCCAAATCCAGATGTGAAAAATTTGTTGCATCATTCCCAAGAAGACTCATGGCTGTACTAGCGCACAAGGTGCTTCTACTCAATACTGAGCAAAGGGTCTGAATACTTATGACCATGTGATATTTCAGGTTTTCTTTTTTAATAAATTTGCAAAAATATCTACATTTCTTTTTTTTTTTCTGTCAAGATGGGGTGCTGAGTGTACATTAATGAGAAATAAAATGAACTTTTTTTGCTTTTAGCAAATGGCTGCAATGAAACAGAGTGAACAATTTAAAGGGGTCTGAATACTTTCCGTACCCACTGTAGCATAGTGAAGTCAATTTAGCCAAAAAGAGGGGAGCAGGGAGGCAGCCTGTTAAGAACAAAAGTAGCATTTTTGTCTGATAAGATATATTACAAGGTTTCTAACATTTGCCTGTAAAGTTTGTTGAAACAGCAGTGCCTATTTCATGCCTATAGACTATTAATATTTACTCTCAGAAAATCTGTTGATTTTATTAAAGGAGATTTCCCACTATAGCTGGGATGTACTGTCACTTGGTAATCAGTGCAGATCTGACTCATGGGACCCCACTATTTGTTCCCATAGTGGTGTGGCTGCTTTATAGTGTTGCCTGCTCAGCAAAACTCCCAGAATGTGTTGACATGCTTGAGGTTCTGCTGTAGTTCTGTGTACACTGGTTGGCCAAGAATTTTGCTGGGCAAAGAAAATGAGGTACCCCACTCTTCATAGTGTTATAGCCTAGTGATAATATGGTTATCCATCCACTTTGAATCCACTAACCAATCCTCCTTATGACTGGCTTCAGTCTGTGCTCTGTGCATTATTGGGGATTTGTGAGAGTGTTCTTTTATTCTTCTGACCATTCCTTATTTCCAGGTTGAATATAAAGATTTCCCGAAGAATAATAAAAACGAATTTGTCTCTCTTATAAACTGCTCCTTCCAACCACCACTAATCAGTCATGGTGTGGGAAAAGATGTGGAGTCTTGTCATGACATGGTAAGATGAAGGTCAGGTTGGTCACATACAAACAAAAGTGAATGGATTTTGACGTGAAGAGGGTTTACCTTCGCTGAACCTTTTCCAAGACTAACAACCCCTCTTTTCTTTTACCTCACTAGGTTCAACCGCTTACAATTCCTCTCTTGGCTCTCTAGACTTATCTGCCACCTCCTGCATTAGCACTGTAGGGGTTCTTACTCCCTGTCCTGTGGCCCAGATGCATAACTACACCCACCCCCCTTTCCCTTTCACTTCTACCTCCCCTTTCACTCCCACCTCCTTTCTCGTCCCACCAGGGTAACTGCCCCCTTCTCTTTCAGGCTGCTTTGAATATTTTGAAGTTGTTGTCTGAAATGGACCAGCAGAGTGCCGAGGCGCTGCAGCCAGTGAATGGAGCGATATCAGTGTGAGTCTCTCTTCTCACCATTGCTATGGGGGTTCATGAATTGGAGGACCATGTTGGGTTTTATTAAAGAGGTTGTCCAGGATGCGAAGGTAATTGATCCACAAGGTAGGTCATCAGATGACCCTACACTGCAGTGGTGGTGCCAAAAACTACAGCCCCCCCCTCCCATTCACTTGAATAGAAGTAGTGCTGCTTCAGGTGGTATACCTAGTATATTGCTTCCAGCGGCCAAAACAGATGATCTGGACGAGGTCCACTGATCTGACATTGCTGTCCTACCTTGTAAATGGGTAATAAGTAACAATTGCCTTCAAATCCTGGACAACCCCTTTAATCTAACCTGAGGAACCCAGTAACACTCGGTGAGTGTCCTGAGGCCTGGGTTCTTGTGTGCACTTGATCAGTCATAGGTTTATATTCCTTTGCAGGTGTGGGAAACCAGAGATGGAAAGTGATCCTCTCCTGAAAGCGACAATCTCAAGTGCACAGGGACAAGTGGTGAACAGTACAGCCTGATGAGAATCACATGAACCACTTTTATAAATGCTGCCGCCTTTTTGTTTTGTTCGTCCTCTCAGAGTTTTTCAAATTATAGTAAAAAAAAATTTTTTTTTTCCTTTAAGAATTTCATGAACAGGTCACATACCTGTGGTGGAGATGATAGTGTTTTGTTTTTTTTTAATGACTTGTGGTTATATATTATATATATGTATTTAAAAAAAATATATATATATCTATATCTATATATATATATATATATATATATATTTGTGTGTGTTATATATACACACACACACACATTTTTTGCTTTTTGTTTGTTTGTTTTTTTTTAACCCTAAAATGAAGAAGCAATGTGATAAACTGTAGAAGGGGCATCCCCTGTAGTTATGTGACTTGTAGTTTGATTTGCACCCTGGGCAGTGTTTATGTGGATGTGGTTCAGGATGTGACCTCATTACTGAATTAATTAACCTTCTGTGTGCTTTATACCATGACATCTCCATGTAGTGCTGAAGAAATGCTTCTTTGTCTCTTCAAGCAATGTTGTTACATGTGTGAATTATGTGCTGCCATTGCCGCACTTGCAGTACATTTTGTCTATTTAAAGCTCAGCACGTCCAGTATCGCTTGAGGTCTTTGTTTACGCTGGAATTTTTTTTCCCAATGGAATGTAAGTTAGTAGTGTTTGTCACAGAAATTAAAAAAAAAAAAAAAAAAAAAAAACCTAAAGCTTAATGTTTGGAGGATAGTAATTTATTGTGATTCTGGTTTCAGAGCTATGGATCTCCATCTTATGTACTATTCATGTGAGTGAGTGAAGGACAAGGTTCACAGCATCTCTTTACCCAGTCACCATTCATCTACTCCTCCATTACACAGTGAACATGTAATGATATGCCGTGACAATTTTTCTGTGACTCTAAGGGCCCTTGCACACGACAGAGTCCCGTTGTGTGTGGGCTGTGTGCAAAGAAGTCACTGCATAATAGTCAGTTATGATAGTGATTTTCCAAACAGCCCGATCGCTACAGTAATGATATATGCAGACCCGGCGTTAGGGAGGGAGAGGGGGGGCAAACTGGGCAGCTGCCCAGGGTCCCGAAACCCAAAGGGCCCTCCAGTGGATCCGGGACACCTGACGTTTCACTTGGTGCCTCCGATCCTGAGAGCACCACTTTCAACAAAAGTGGAGTCCTCTCAGGACTCTGATCCAGTTGAAACCTGTCACCTACCACAGAGCATGGAGATCTATTCTCCATGCTCTGTCACAGGGCCGCTTTAACCATAGAGCCAACGGTGCACTTATGGTACTGGGGCCCGCCCCCGTTGGGCATACCTCCCAACCATCCGGGATTCCGGGTCCTGCCCTGCTGTCCCAGTCGGCGGGAGGTATGTCCCAGTATCAACTCCTCTCCGGACGCAGATGAGTTAAATACAATGATGAAGCATAATCCATCCGCGGACAGCCCCTGCTTCACCGCTCTTTTTTAAGCTGCGATCCCTGGGAACTGTAGGCGCGATGTGATGACATCACTCACATCGCGCCTGTAGCTCCCTAAATAGTCCGGGAGAAGAGACAGCAGGGGAGCGAGGAGAGGTGAGTATCAGTGTTTTATTATGTTAAACTGGTGGCAAATGAAGGGGGGGCATTAAACTGGGGGTAGATGCAGGAGGGTAGTAAACTGGGGGCAGATGGAGGGTGACATTAAACTGGGGGCAGATGGAGATGGGCATCAAACTGGGTGCAGATGAATGGGGAAAACTGGTGTGAGAAGAAGAGGGACATTAAACTGGGGGGGCAGCTGGAGAAGGACATTAAACTGTGGGGGTAGCTGGAGTGGGACATGTCTGCCTCTAGTTGCCCCCAGTTTAATGTCCCCCTCTAGTTTACCCCAGCTGAAACTGGGGCACCAGGAAAGGGGACTTCATACTGTGGGGCAATTGGAGGGGAACATTATAATATGGGGGCATATAATGTTAGGGTGACTGTATAAGAAAAATTGATGAGAATGGGTGGAGTCAACATAAAAGTGGGTGGAGCTAAATTTGCTGTGGCACGCATAGCCTAATCACAGGGGTATTTTATGTAATACCCCTCTGAACATAATGTAATCAGGAAGTTATTGGCGCTGTGACCCAAACATTTACCATTGTCCAGCTCGCAGCGCCAAAATAGTTGCACCAAACATTTACACATAGTCATCAACAAAGTTTACATTTTTTCGCTGTCCCTGTCCTGTTGAGACCTGATCTTTATAGCGTAAAATACGCCACCCGCCTCTATAGTGATATCCGTTACATGCTAAAATAATAGCAATAACGATTATT
This sequence comes from Leptodactylus fallax, assembly GCA_947044405.1. Classification (NCBI taxonomy): domain Eukaryota; kingdom Metazoa; phylum Chordata; class Amphibia; order Anura; family Leptodactylidae; genus Leptodactylus; species Leptodactylus fallax. The sequence goes on from CAMRHE010000233.1 coordinate 526,574, forward strand.
ACTAGAGATGAATGTATAAAACATTTCTGCTTTATACAAAAGCTTCCAAAAATTCCATCAGTCAGATAACACATTTTCACCCACTTAATGTCACCATATAAAATCCAAGTTTTTGGCAGCTTTCAGATGGGTATAATAGCAGGTGGTGATGGAGGGGGGCCACTTATGAAACCTTTGCACTGGGCCCACCAATGTGTTAAAATGGCCCTGCTCTGCCATACTGTAAGTCACAGTATAGTGCGCACCTAACGTCTTGACTCAGTCCGCGTGATGACGTCACGGCATTGCGCTGCCTGTGCCAGACCTCTTCTGGAGCAGGGGAGACTTCATCAACTTCAGTTGTTACGGGATCAGGTTAGGTGAGTATAAGATTTTTATTATTTTTCTGAGGACAGGGGGAATTAAAGCTGAAAAGGGGCGCTGTAACTAATAAGAGGCACTATAATAAGGAAAAAAGAGGAGACTAGAATTAATAAGGTGGCACTATAATAAGGGGAATTAATAAGAAGGCACTATAATAAGGGGAAATAATAATGGGCACTATAATAAGGGGGAACTAATAAGAAGGCACTATAGCAAGGGGGAACTAATAAGAAGGTACTATAATATGGGGAACTAATATGGGGTTATATAAAAAGGGGAAACTAACAAAGGACACCATAATAAGGGGGCACTATAATAAGGGGGGACTAATAAGGTACTATAGCCGATAAGCTGTACTCTGAGGAGACACTAGGTGGCACAAAGTGTACCATTATTATTCTGTGGAGGAACAAAGAGGGTTGTACTGTTTACAAAAAGGGAGTGTTATTAGCAATAATAATACTCCCTTTCTGCCCCAAAGCAGTATTAATCTGTTTTTTTGCCCCCACAAAAAATGCCCACCTTTTAATAATAATAATAATAATACATTTTATTTATATAGCGCCAACATATTCCGCAGCACTGTACAACTTTTAGGGTTCAAGTACTGACAAAAAAGATACATTACAAAGAAATAGTCAATTCACACACTGGGACTGAGGGCCCCTTTATTATTTTGTAATGGACACTCCGTTGTAAAAGGACATTCTCCATTCGGGTTTCCATCCCTGAATCCGCTTAAAAATTGCTAAGTCCTGCAAGCAGGGATTTTTTTTCTCCGCATTTTTCAGGTGGAAACCCAGCCTTGTATTATTGGTAACATTAGTGCATGGTGTGCTTTGTTCCATAACAATATGGACATAATATTTACATTTGGTTTTTGTATAGCATTATTATTCAATAAAGATCTGTCTTATTAGAGCCTAGAAAATACCCTAATACTATAAATCAATTCAGCAGCACTCTGCACAGTGTGTACCAATTGAATGCGTTGGTTTTATTGGATTAATATGTGAGAATTTGGGGGCTCACTTTTAATTTTGCCCAGGGCCACACTTTGTCTAAAACCGGCCCTGGATTTATGATATATAATGACATACCACTATCAGTTCAGTTTTTCAGCGGTCAGGCTGTTTGGCAGCTCACTGCATCATAACTGACTGACTGCAGTAACTTCTATGCATGTGGTAAAGTTCAATCCGGGTACTACGGCCCACACAAAGATGGGACTCGGTTGTGTGAAAGGGGGCCTGAGTGTTATCCAGTTACTGGACTTCCCCAAAGAAGCTGCAAGAATAGTAGCACTGCCACCATAATATGCAGAACTCAGTGCTCTGGTTCGCTTCTGCTGTCATATTTTATACATGGCATCCATGGTCTTGGCTGGGGAGTAGCCTAGTGAAAGTTTGGGCACTCTTTGGATACACTACTCCTCTGTGACAGCTGAAAGAAATGGCCCGATACAACACGTCTCCAGTGAAGTGTATATATAAAATGTGTGTGTGTGTGTGTGTGTGTGTGTGTGTGTGTGTGTGTGTAGTAATTTTTTTTTTTTGTACAGGTGTTTGGGTTTTTTTTTTTGGGTTTTTTTTATTTGTCCTGCAATTCCTATGTGCAATAGGGAAAGACAGCCAGGAGGCCAGTCAACAGCCGTAGCAACCCCTTGGACACCATGATCTCATAGAAGGGCTGAATGTGGAGGATATCTTGTCCCCTAACCATTCTGTTGCCATGACCTCTATAGATCATGGCATCTGAGAGGATAAGCCACCGGAGTCTAAGTATTTTCCATTACTAATAAAGCCGAGATTCAGGAGTTATATTGTAGACACAGCTCCTGTGCCTATGGATTGACAGCATACTAATAGTAGTCTGGTGCTGAATGTTAACAATATACTCAGCGTGATGTAATAGCATGGTGCTGAGTAGGAATGAGTTAAGAAATAAAGTTGCAGAACTTTTCATTGATGTTTCCCTACTCACTCTGAGGCACAGGGAATTAGTTGACACTAACCTTAGTTTAAAGCGTAACTAAACGTTCAGAAAACTTGATTTTCTGGCAGCATTTATGTCATTAATAAATTTTGTAATATACTTTATTAACAAATTTTGGCTCCTTTCTGTGAAATCCTGAATTCTTTATTCTTCCCCTTGCTTCTGTATTGAGAGCAGTTCCTGCCTGTCATTGAATGTTACTGGAAATGGAGTATGGGCTTGGAGTACGTGGCTGTGTAATTGAAGAGAAAATGACGGTAGGGAAGGGTCACTTCAAACAGTTATATCTCAGACATTATAAAACGTAACATATTTATATGCACCTGCATGATATGATATAAATATCCCAATCCCAACTGTGTTTTCAACCAGTGATATATATATACACTGTGTGCAGAATTAATAGGCAAATGAGTATTTTGATCACATCATCCTTTTTATACATGTTGTCCTACTCCAAGCTGTATAGGCTTGAAAGCCAACTACCAATTAAGTAAATCTGGTGATGTGCATCTCTGTAATGAGGAGGGGTGTGGTCTAATGACATCAACACCCTATATAAGGTGTGCTTAATTATTAGGCAACTTCCTTTCCTTTGGCAAAATGGGTCAGAAGAGAGATTTGATGCAGCAGTCTTGAAATTGCCAAACTTTTGAAGCGTGATCACCGAACAATCAAGCGTTTCATGGCAAATAGCCAACAGTGTCGCAAGAAGCGTGTTGAAAAAAAAAAGGCGCAAAATAACTGCCCATGAATTGAGGAAAATCAAGCATGAAGCTGCCAAGATGCCATTAGCCACCAGTTTAGCCATAATTCAGAGCTGCAACGTTACTGGAGTATCAAAAAGCACAAGGTGTGCGATACTCAGGGACATGGCCAAGGTAAGGAAGTCTGAAAAACGACCACCTTTGAACAAGAAACATAAGATAAAACGTCAAGACTGGGGCAAGAAATATCTTAGGACTGATTTTTGAAAGGTTTTATGGACTGATGAAATGAGAGTGACTCTTGATGGGCCAGATGGATGGGCCCGAGGCTGGATCAGTAAAGGGCGGAGGGCTCCACTCCGACTCAGACGCCAGCAAGGTGGAGGTGGGGTACTGGTATGGGCTGGTATCATCAAAGATGAACTTGTGGGACCTTTTCAGATGGAGTGAAGCTAAACTCCCAGACCTACTGCCAGTTTCTGGAAGACACCTTCTTCAAGCAGTGGTACAGGAAGAAGTCGGTATTGTTCAAGAAAAACATGGATTTTCATGCAGGACAATGCTCCATCACATGCATCCAAATACTCCACAGCGTGGCTGGCCAGTAAAGGTCTAAAAGAAGAAAAAATAATGACATGGCCCCCTTGTTCACCTGATCTGAACCCCATAGAGAACCTGTGGTCCCTCATAAAATGTGAGATCTACAGGGAGGGAAAACAGTACACCTCTCTGAACAGTGTCTGGGAAGCTGTAGTGGATGCTGCACCAATGTTGATCGTAAACAGATCAAGCAACTGACAAAATCTATGGATGGAAGGCTTTTGAGTGTCATCGTAAAGAAAGGTGGCTATATTGGTCACTGATTTTGTTTTTGGTTTTGAATGTCAGAAATGTTTATTTCTAAATTTTCTGTTGTTATATTGGTTTACCTGGTGAAAATAAACAAGTGAGATGGGTATATATTTGGTTTTTTATTGTTGCCTAATAATTCTGCACAGTAATAGTTACCTGCATAAACCGATATCCTCCTAAGATTCATTTGGGTTGATTGAGAACATAGTTGTTGTTCAATAATAAAAATAATCATCTCAAATACAACTTGCCTAATAATTCTGCACACAGTGTGTGTGTGTGTGTGTGTGTGTGTATATATGTATATATATATATCTCAAAAGCAAGTTTGTACAGTCATGGCCAAAAGTTTTGAGAATGATACAAATATTAATTTTTACAAAGTCTACTGCTTCAGTTTTTCTAATGGCAATTTGCATATACTCCAGAATGTTATAAAGAGTGATCAGCTTAACAGCAATTACTTGCAAAGTCAATATTTGCCTAGAAAATGAACTTTATCCCCCAAAACACATTTCAACATCATTGCAGCCCTGCCTTAAAAGGACCACCTAACATCGTTTCAGTGATTGCTCCATTAACGCAGGTGTGGGTGTTGATGAGGACAGGGCTGGAGATCAATCTGTCATGATTAAGTAAGAATGACACCACTGGACACTTTAAAAGGAGGCTGGTGCTTGCCATCATTGTTTCTCTTCTGTTAACCATGGTTATCTCTAAAGAAACACGTGCAGTCATCATTGCACTGCACAAAAATGGCCTAACTGGGAAGAGTATTGCAGCTAGAAAGATTGCACCTCAGTCAACAATCTATCGCATCATCAAGAACTTCAAGGAGAGAGGTTCCATTGGTGCCAAAAAGGCTCCAGGGCGCCCAAGAAAGACCAGCAAGCGGCAGGACCGTCTCTTAAAAGTGTTTCAGCTGCGGGATGGGGCTACCAGCAGTGCAGAGCTTGCTGAGGAATGGCAGCAGGCAGGTGTGAGCACATCTGCACGCACTGTGAGGCGGAGACTCTTGGAGCTAGGCCTGGTCTCAAGGAGGGCAGCAAAGAAGCCACTTCTCTCCAGAAAAAACATCAGGGACAGACTGATATTCTGCAAAAGGTACAGGGAGTGGTCTGCTGAGGACTGGGGGAAAGTCATTTTCTCTGATGAATCCCCTTTTCCATTGTTTGGAACATCTGGAAAACAGCTTATTCGGAGAAGAAGAGGTGAGCGCTACCACCAGTCTTGTCTCATGCCAACTGTAAAGCATCCTGAAACCATTCATGTGTGGGGTTGCTTCTCAGCCAAGGGAATCGGCTCTCTCACAGTCTTGCCTAAAAACACAGCCATGAATAAAGAATGGTACCAGAATGTCCTCCAAGAGCAACTTCTCCCAACCGTCCAAGAGCAGTTTGGCGCTCAACAATGCCTTTTCCAGCATGATGGAGCACCTTGCCATAAAGCAAAGGTGATAACTAAATGGCTCAGGGAACAAAACATAGAGCTTTTGGGTCCATGGCCTGGAAACTCCCCAGATCTTAATCCCATTGAGAACTTGTGGTCAATCATCAAGAGACGGGTGGACAAACAAAAACCAACAAATTCAGACAAAATGAAAGCATTGATTCTGCAAGAATGGACTGCTATCAGTCAGGATTTGGTCCAGAAGTTGATTGAGAGCATGCCAGGGAGAATTGCAGAGGTCCTGAAGAAGAAGGGTCAACACTGCAAATATTGACTTGCTGCATTAACTCATTCTAACTGTCAGTATAAGCTTCTGTTACTCATAATATGAATGCAATTCTATTTCTGTATGTGATAAAAACATCTGACAAACACACATAAAAACCAGAGGGCAGCAGATCATGTGAAAATAGAATATTTGTGTCATTCTCAAAACTTTTGGCCATGACTGTACATTATTTAACCGCCAAGATATAACTATATAACTGCCCTACCCTAATTTTTTCTTCATTTTACACTGCCTGATACTCCAAGCCCATACTCCATTCACAGTAACATTCATTGAGAGACAGGAACAGCTCTCAATACAGAAGCAAGGGGAAGAATAAAGAGAAGCAGGATTTCACATAAAGGAGCCTAAATTTGTTAATAAAGTATATTAAAGGAATACATTTTATAATATAATGACACAAATGCTGCCAGAAAATCAAGAGTTGTTAACTACTATCAAACTGCTCAAAATGGCTACAAGCCCTGGCCCAGATGTGGTGTGTTTTTTTTTTTTTTTTTTTCCAATTTGTACTATAAAGTTTACACATCTTATTGCCCCAATCTTTGGTAACTTAATTCTTTACCTGCCTACTCATGCCCAGACACCATGTGGACTTTTATTTCTGTTATTCTAAAGTCAGAGACCATTTGCAATGCAAAAATATTGCGTACATTGTACTTACAACTGTGTGTATGAAAATGCTTGCCAAGATAATGGCAAATAGGATTAACTATTTCCTTTAAGGCTATATTTCTCCTGATCAGGTAGAGTTTGTGCCAAACTCGCAAAATTATTGACTTTATCTCAGTTGTTTTGTGGGAACGATTCTTTACTAATAGCATACAATGAAACCTCTCCTTGAGAAGATCCCCCTCTACCTCTTAAAGACTGATTTGATTTTTTTTTTTCCTGTTCTACATTGTAGGAGGATTTCCATGGCCCCAGGGACAGGAAACAACTGGAAGTCTTTAAAAGGTCCCTCCTCCATCACCTCTCCAGTCGTTTCCTGTCCCTTCAGGAATAGAAGTCCACAGTTTGCAGCTGCCCCAGGCTTTTCTTCTCTTTGGGGAGATCCTGAGCTTTTTATGTAAGACTTTGGAGGGGTTCCCTGGGAGGGGGACCCCTTCTCCTCCTCTCCTGGAACGTGGGTCAGCATCTGAATGATGCGGCTGGGCGTGAATTTTTGCGCCAAATTCAAATTTGATAAAATAAGATTTTGTGTGGTTTTTTTTATGCTCTGCTGCTACTTAGTGTATGGAAGCATTGTAGCTGTTATCTCTGTGCTTTTTTTTTACCCCTGTGAGTAAGATGCAAGCCCATTGATGTTTCCCCTATCCTGGTAGGTCCCTCTGGAACTCCCTTTCCATTTTCAATTTTTTTTAAGGGGACCCTTCTTGTTAATGTGTCTTTTTCTCTTTAAAGGCAAAAGTTACCACCAAGGCAACCGATTGGGATGTGCCTTATGTAAAAAGGGCCTGTTGTCCTCCAGCCAAAAACAAATTTGTTAGAAATGTGCTGACAAAGTGGTAGCAGAGGAATCTTCATCCCTACTTGAGACCCTGAAGTTGGTCATTAGAAAATAAGTGAACGCAGTGGTGGGCAAGCGTCTAGCTTATCCTGTTGCCTCCAGTGCGGCCATTCCCTCTATATCTTCCCATCAATATCAACTAGGAGATGGCAGGTCGTCCAATGTTCCTGGCAGAAGACACTGATTCACTTTTCAAAGTTGTGTGTTCTACCATGGGGTTGGAAGAACAAAGGGAGCTGCTCTCCATCCCTGATAAGATGTTTCAGGGTTTGGGGGAGAAGAAACTTAGGGTCTTCCTTGTCCACGAGAACATCCGCTGTATGATTGACAAGAGTGGAAAGATTAGGACAAGAAGGCTACTACCTCTAGGATGTGTAGAAGGAAATATCCATTTGCTGAAGAGGATGCGGACCTATGAGATAGCACACCAAAGGTCAATTCCCCAGTAGAAAAGATCTCCAAGAAGTCCTCCCTTCACTTCTAGGATATGGGATTACTCCTTGATCCCATAGATAAAGCAGAGAGACTCCTCAAGACTGCCTAGGATTCTATGGCAACTATGTTAAGACCCAGTATTGTTACTATCTGTACTGCAAGATCCTTGGGAATCAGGCTGGATCTGCTTCAGTCCCATCTGGTGTCAGGCACCCCTAGAGAAGACACCATTGCTTCCCTCCTGGTGCTTCAACAGGCCACCAACTTTTTGTCTGATACCTCTGTGGATCTAGTAAGACTGGCTGCCAGGTCTTTGGCTTTAGCCAATGCTACTAGGCGAATCGTCTGGTTGAGGTCCTTATGGAAGGAAATTATGCCAGATCCCATGTATAGGGGATCGGCTCTTCAGGTCTGGGTTAGATGACATCTTAGAGAAAGCTTCTGACAGAAAAAAGGGGTTTCCCTCAGATTCAAGATTTTATCACCAGAGGTGTTCCTTTCAGAACCAAGAGAGAGGTAGTCAGGACCAGAGAAACAGGCTTTAACAGGTCTCGTCAGCAGCAGAAGGGTAAAGGGCAGAAGATCTCGTCCCCATGGATCATCAATGTGGTCCAGTGGGGTTACAGGTTGGAATTTTTAAAACCACCCCCAAAGAAATTTAGCATCATAAAGACTGCCTCCCCTTCTATGCAGGCTGCCCTGGAGTTAGAAATAGACCTGCTCCTTCACAAGAATGTCCTGGTTCCTGTACAGCCTTCTCAGTGTGAAGAAGGCCTTTACTCCCCAATGTTCCTGGTCCAGAAACCTAACTAACTGTTCCGGACCATCATCAAGTTAAAATCTCTGAACTGTTACATATGCTACAAGAGGTTCAAGATGGAGACCATTCGTTCCACAGTGAAATCTTTTATCCAAAGACTGTTGGATGGTCATTCTCGACCTAATGGACGCCTCCTATCACGTCCCAATTCACCCAGACTTTCAGATTTTCCTGAGGATAACTCTCCTGAAAGAAGGCAGACTATTGCATCTGCAGTTCCAGGTGCTCCCTTTCGGAGTATTCCCAGCTTGTTTGCTGGGAATACTCCGAAAGGGAGCACCTGGAAGTGCAGATGCAATAGTCTGCCTTCTTTCAGGAGAGTTATCCTCAGGAAAATCTGAAAGTCTGGGTGAATTGGGACGTGATAGGAGTCGTCCATAAGTCCTTCTTTCCTTCCAGTGGAAAAGTAGTACACCATAATTTCAAAGGTTTCCTTTCGCTATGCAGCATAAAATTTCAACAGAGAAATGTTGAGACTTTTGGGCTCTTTAACATCCATCATCCCCTCGGTTCTCTGGACTCATGCTCAGACCAGGGGTCTGCAAGCCTTTCCGCCATCAGTCTGGGACAGATGGCAGTTGTCATTAGACAAGAAGGAAAAGGTTCCCCAGGCTACGAAGGACACTCTTCTCTTCTGGCTGGACAGGAGGAACCTTCAGAGAGGTGTTCTTTGGCATCCTTGCCACATCACGATACTCACCACGAACGTCAGCCTGCATGGTTGGGGAGCCCTCACGTCCTCAGTCTGGGTACAAGGCATATAGAACCAGTCTATGGTGACAGCTCCTGCAGATTTGAGGAAGCGATCTGTCCTTGGGGTCTGCTCTAAAGGGTTGTCATCTGAAGATTTTCTCTGACAACACCACCACAGTTGCTTATCTAAGCAGGCAGGGGGCACAAGAAGCCGTGTCCTGCGGGATCTTCGATTGGGCGAATGGAATCTGGCCTCTCTCGCTGCAGTCCATCTAAAAGGAAGCGACAATGTGATGACCGACTTTCTTCAGGTGGACCCTGAAGGATGGAAAATGGAGACTATATTCCGTGCGGAGTATTCCCAGCCTCAGATCACCTGTTGCTGCAATACCAGGGAAAGAACAAGGGAGCAGGTGCCAGCAAGAAACTATTTGCCGATGGATAAAGCAGGCTATATCCTTCTGCTACAGAGTTTAAAGTATTGTCGGCAGTGCTTCCCCCCCCCCCTTAAAATTTATTACTCTAACTCCTACAGGTGCCATTGTGGAATTGTGGGGGAAAGATAATTACTCTTACCAGTAATTGGATTTCCCTTTTAACCTTTACAATAACACAGGAATTTTCTCACCCTTGCTACTGTTCTACCTTGTTTTTCACGTTTGCTTGTGTATTTCACAGTTTTTGATTATGTATTTAAAGAGGACCTTTCATGTCCTCATGCACATGCAGTTTTATATACCGCTAGAAAGGCGACGGCTTTCCTGTTATGTGCCCCTCACAGCTCAGCATCATCGCTGGGTGGTAAGGAACGCCCCCCTTTGACAGTATAGGGCTATGGACGAGTACAGTCGGGGGGGTGTCGTTCCTCACAGCCCAGCTAGATTGTCAGGAACGCCCTTCTGACAGTTGGGAGAGATCGGTGCCAAAACTAACTGCACCGATATCTCCAGCCCCGGGTTATGTGTGTGGATTGGAGTGACTTGCGTATAGTAAGATGGCTGTTTTATTAGTCCCAGTCTTAGTCTCGTTATGTGTTACATGCTAAGGTGATGGTTCTGTATAATGTGCTGAAGCATAAAATACATAATTGGTTCTCTTCTCATTATATGGTGGTTTGGGGGGACTGTACATGCTTTTTGACTCCATTAGACAATTTAACCTGCATTCTGTATACATTTTTCTTTGAGAGGATCACCCCAGTAAAAGACCATTTTTCTGTAAAAATTTGGGTGGTTGATTCAGAGTTGGTTGGCTCTCACGTTTCTCTTCACTCAATATTTCAGCAACTTAAAACATGGCAACACTCCTCAACTGAACTCTGAATTTGTTTGAGAAGAGGATAAAATATAGGGTATTTAGTAATCTATTTGATCTCCTCTATTGCAACAAAGTTCAAACCTCTCAGTTGCAAATTGAAAGAGGACTTGTCATCTACTATATCATTGCTAGACCGTGTAGCTAGTCTGAAGATGATGCTGCTGCTGAGACTCTTCTATTATATGTATAGATGCACGCTTTTCTTGCCTTAATTTAAGGAGGACATTTAAGCCATTGCATAGAAGCAAAATAAAAGATTACAATGTCACATAAGGTTCTTTATAGCCCAAAGCTGAATGAGGGTTTAGATTTTTCCAAACCTCTCTAAATAACTATTATTTGGCTTGATTCATTGACCATGATAAACAATTGTAAAGTGTTTTTCTCACCAAGGGACTCATAGGTAAATTGAATTCCTGTGCTATTAGTATATTTTTGGGTGGCATGGAAATACAAACACTGGTAGAACATACAAACTCCATGCAGATCCCTGCACTACAAGGCAACAGTGCCTAGTCTTTATAGTAAAGACAGCATGTCCAAATGTCTCCACAGATTTACTGTTGATCATCCCACCATCACATGCCCTCTCCTCTTCCCTAGCCCTATGTGATGAACTAAAGAATGGTTTTCAACTCCTCATACCTAATGATGTTTCTTTAATACCCATATTTTTTGCCAGTGATGCAGGGACAGGCCTTTAGATTGTGGACTGTTTGTTTTTGGTTGTCGTTTTTTTAAAATACAGATTGGGGTCTACATCCAAAATACATTTTCACAAATATTCCTAAAATACCCATAAGTGAGCTATTTTTTTAAAGCCAGATCCAACACTTTCTATTTGTATCTGGAGATTTAGCCTTGAAGTTAAAAATCTACATGACTTTTGAAGGCCACAGCCAGCACCTTAAACATGATCATTTTCCCTGGCCAAAGTAGGTTATATGAACTCATAGGAAATTATCTAATTCATCCTTACCTAGGGAATTGCGAGATGTGGCTGAAAGGACTGCTAAAATCTTTATCAATATGTGCTTTGTGGAGACTAACTGCAAGGGGAATACAGTGGGGAAATAAAGTATTTAGTCAGCCACCAATTGTGCAAGTTCTCCCACTTAAAAAGATGAGAGAGGTCTGTAATTGACATCATAGGTAGACCTCAACTATTAGACACAAAATGAGAAAATAAATCCAGAAAATCACATTGTCTGATTTTTAAAGAATTTATTTGGAAATTATGGTGGAAAATAAGTATTTGGTCACCTACAAACAAGCAAGATTTCTGGCTCACAGACCTCCTTTTGAGTGCAAACCTCCTTCCATCAGCAATGGCATTGAAGATGAAATGTGGCTGGGTCTTTCAGCATGACAATGATCCCAAGCACACCGCCAGGGCAACGAAGGAGTGGCTTCGTAAGAAGCATTTCAAGGTCCAGGAATAGCCTAGCCAGTCTCCAGATCTCAACCCCATAGAAAACCTTTGGAGGGAGTTGAAAGTCCGTGTTGCCCAGAGACAGCCCCAAAACATCAATGCTGTAGAGGAGATCTGCATGGAGGAATGGGCCAACATACCAGCAACAGTGTGTGCCAAGCTTGTGAAGACTTACAGAGAACGTTTGACCTCTGTCGTTGCTAACAAAGGATATATAACAAAGTATTGAGATGAACTTTTGTTATTGACCAAATACTTATTTTCCACCATAATTTGCAAAAAAATTCTTTAAAAATCAGACAATGTAGTTTTCTGGATTTGTTTTCTCATTTTGTCTCTCATAGTTGAGGTCTACTTATGATGTCAATTACAGGCCGGCCTCATCTTTTTAAGTGGGAGAACTTGCACAATTGGTGGCTGACTAAATACTTTTTTTCCCCACTGTATTTAGTCCCAGTTAGACTGACCATGATGTTCCCAGTCTTTTCCTTTGAGCTTCTGTAACTGTGTTGACACAAGGCCACTTGTACATATATGGTGTTACTGCCCAAAAACAATGTTTTTGTAGACTGATTTACAATTGCTTCCTTACTGTCCCTTCTCAGGCTTTGTTAAATGAAGAAAAAAAAAAAACATACGTTTAAGAACAGAAACCACAGCTTCTCTGTTTAATTCCTGGTTGCCAAAATTGCTATAGCATCATTGTGAGTAAAATGTGGTTCAGGGATGCATGCACTTCTCATGAGACAGGAAGCACCTAATGTGAGCTCTATGCTAGACACTGATTAATTGGCTTTCTTTAGCACTGAAGTTTTTCCACCAGTTTTATAAATGAGGCCTCTTAACTTCGCTTCCTGTACGGGTTCTCTTCTACTACCACCTTGCATTTCTGGTTATTGCCAGCCTGGGCACCATGTGGACCTCCTCAGGACGAACAGTTTGTCTACTATTCTGGTTAAGGTACTGGGAAAAGACAATCCTTGTAGGGGTGTGGGATCATACTTCTAGATGTTCACTACTTCTGTGTTTGAACCTGTTGCCAATTCCCCTTTAACTGCTTGAGCAGGGAGGTTATGGGGCTGCTTTTGTCTTGATCTCTTGTCTGTTGTTGTCCCTACACCATGATGCAGGGATGGAATGCCCCCTTGTACCGTCCGTGCCCCACCCCCAATTATAAGCATTTATATAGAACTCTCATGTTTGCCACACCCTTGTAAGATGGTTGCAGTCTTAGATTTTTGCTGATGTGCCAACTTTTGCTTCTCTCCGCATTTTTCAGGTGGAAACCTGGCGGACCCCATTATAGTCTAAGCGGGTAACCACTTTTTTAAGCGAACACAGGTATGAACTTAGCCATAGTCATTCTTTTAGTTCAGGCACACTACTCTACTGTGATTCCCCCTGTACAGTGTTTGTTCTACTCTGTCATCTTGCAATGTTAAAGGGAGTCTATAATTCGCAAAACCACTTTTAAGCTAATGGCACGTTGGAATGGCATTTAAAAAGGCCATTCTTCTCCTACATTTCCTTGTTTTTTTTTTCTCCCAGCCGATTCCAAGATAATTTGTTACTTCATGTATGTAAATGAGCACCATGGAGCACCCGGGGCGTTCCTCCTCTTCTGCGAACATCCACCTCGTCATCGCTTATCACCGCTCTTCGTTGCGGTGACTCCCCTCTTGGTCTTCTCTGTATCTTCTTTCTTCTAAGTCCTCGTACGCAGCACTGCGCGCATGCGCAATCGGCTCTGCCACAGTACACTCTTGTGACAGACCACCGGATAATGGCGGCTCGTCATGTGCAAGAATTTGCTGCTGTACAGCGCTGCCAGCGAGAACTGAGAAGAAAGAAGACAGAGGGTAGTCACCGCAACAGACGAAGGGGCGGTGAGAAGCGATGACGAGATGGGTGCTTGCAGAAGAGGAGGAATGCCCCGGGTGCTCCATGGTGCTCATTTACATACATGAAGAAACAAATTATCTTGGAATCTGCTGGGAGAAGAAAACAAGGAAATGTAGGAGAAGAATGGCCTTTTTAAAGGTCATTCCATTGTGCCATTAACTTAAAAGTGGTTTTGCGAATGATAGACTCCCTTTAAACACTCTCTTGCATCTTAACGCAACATTTGGCAAACTATAGCTTATCTCCCATACATGAATCTCCACCCTGACATAACTTCAAGAGACCCATTTTACTCAGAACAACTTTTTCCTGTTTTATACGGTCACATTTCTTGACAGTATTAGGCATCATATACTTCCAAATGTAGAGGTGTATTGATCTCTTGCATAATGCTTTACCACTTACAGTCCATACAGAAATAGTTAACTCTCAGGGCTGTTTCTTTAATTCTGGACAGCATGCTATATAATAAGAGGGGGTGTCTGATTAATTCATATATTCCAATAGCCAAAGCCATGCAGTTGTTCTTTAGTATATGACAATCACTGCGGTGCAACCAACTCATCTGGTGCAGGGACTTCAATTTTGTATATAATAGTACATAGGACAGATCCAGTAATGCCCCACTGAGATGCTCAGGTGACCAACAACACCAGCTCTCTTCAAAAAATTATGCTGACGGTTCAAACATAACTTCACTATGTCAGGCTTCCCATACTTTTCCCCTTCTCACCACCACTGCACTAATATTGATTGGATCCTGACTATTGCACCCACTCTTCTAGCTCTCTTGTTTTCCAGGCATGTTATCTGTGCTTGATCGGATCGTGACTTAGTTCTGGCCAGATTCAACCCTGTAGAGAAAACCGCTACCCCATTCAGGTGGAAACTATATGAATCCATCCTCACTAACAGCCAGTATAGGCAATTACTAACTGAGGACCTCCTACTTTAGAATGAATGACTCCTCTCACCCTCCAGTCTCAGCCTGGCTGGGTTCGGATGGCACAAAATACTTACATTGTGGGTGGCTGATTTCCCTAGCATCTCATAAAAAAAAAAAAAAGTTGCGGGCACAAGTTGACATGCCAAGTCCTGGCCCATCAGAGGTCTCCATCCCTATATGCATATAAAGTGGTAACATGCACAAAACTGCAATTTAGATGTCACTTGTTTTAATGCCATGGAAGAGGCCTTGCGATGGACCAGGACAACATATTCTAAAGTGGGCCAACAAGCCCAATAGACTACTGGCCCATTTGTTGCAAGAACATCAGGACATCAACCAAGTCCACAATATATTCCGCAATCTGGGCCACACCACTTCCCACCCATTACAAATTTATGAAGCTGCTCCTGCCCTGCCCATTCTGTCCAGGACTACTTGCACCAAATTTCCCTCCCCTCTATCTCATCAACAGCAACTCTCTAAATGTTTCTATCACAAAGAAGGCTGGGAGACTTTAAACATTTAAAGCTTGTCAAGGCACTGTAGTGCCCTTGATCTACACGCACAGGCATACTATCCCTTTTAGAACATGCAACCGCCAGCACACCTTTGCTTCACACTATGCTGTTCCTGCCCCTCCATGTTGCCTTGTCTGTCTTCTTTTTGTTGTTGCACCTGGTCCTGCCCTGTCATCCGCTGCCTATTACAAAAACTTTCCTCTGTATTATTCACAAATATACAGTAGTAACCTTTTATAACCATATACTTGAGGGTGGATCTATGCTTCCAGAATTTCTGGATGCTATGATCATAGTCATACCAAAACCAAAAAATAACCCGACACTCCCATCCAATTATCTTCTAGCTTACATATTTATATAAATAAATTATATTTAATTAATTTAGACACCAAAGTATTCAACCCCAATCCAAGAGGCTCACTATAGTACATCCAGGTTTAATACATAGAGATCAGGAGGGATGTGTCTCTGGTAGACAGGCCATTGACAATAGGATTAAAATTTGCAGTGCACAGATGAAATGTTATAAATAGACAAATAGTTTGTGAGCTAAACATTTTAATCCTAAATCCTATAACTAGGCATGTCCCAGAAATTATTAAAACTTGTGGCACACAATACTAAAATGTCCTTAAAGGGGTTGTCCAGGCTAAGGGGAGGTGAAAATAATAATAAAAAAACAACATACTCTCCTGTCCCCGGAGCCTCCCAGCGCAGTCTGGTCCTGCAGTTTCATTGGAAGTCCAATCATCGGCCTAAAGAAGGGACCTGGGAATGTCACAGCCAGTGAGGCGTTCCACTCCAAGGAGACAGCCAAATAGAAGGACTGGACTGTGCTGGGAGGACACTGGAGAATTTTTTTTTATTTTTTTCACTACCCAGCCTAGTTTAAAAAAAAAATAGAATATTTTAGCCTGGACAACTTCTTTAAGGGCGGGGGGTAGTTTGAGCCTTAATGATCAGACCCAATTTTTAGAATAGTTTCATAATGCGTTTACCTATCAAGGGCGATTCCATTGATTTGTTTGTTTTTTCATAACACATTGTACTTTATGTTGGTACTAAATTTTGGTCAGTATGCTTTGCATTTGTTTGTTTAAAAAAAGTGACAATTTAGTGAAATTTTCATTTTAGAAACTGTACCCCTCAAATGATTCAAAACAGTGTATAGGAACTTTAACCTTTTGTGTTCCACAGAAATTAATGCAAAATGGAGGTGAAATTTTCAAATGTTCCAATTTTTATTTCTTTCTTTCTTCATATTTTCCATTTCAAACCAGTTTTTCCTGTAGCAAAGACAAAGTTAACAGCAAAACAAACCACAATATTTAACCCTTTCCCGACATCAGCCGTAATAGTACGACGGATGCCGGGTGTTTAAAGATACATTGCAATGCATTAGCATTGTAATGCATTGCATTAGTGATCAGACCCCCTGGGGTTCAAGACCCCTAGGGGGGTCTAATAAATGCAAAATAAAAAATAAAAAAAAAGTTAAAAAAAATATTAAAAATATTAAAAGTTCAAATCACCCCCCTTTCCCTAGAACACATATAAAAGTAGTTAGAGACTGTGAAACACATACACATTAGGTATCCCTGTGTCCGAAAATGCCTGGTCTACAAATCTATAGAAATATTTTTCCCATACGGTAAACGCCGTTGCGGGAAAAAAAAATCAAATGTGCCAAACTGCCGTTTTTTCACAGTTTTGCCTTTATAGCATTTCCCCAAAATGGTATAACTAAAAAGTACACCTGCCCGTGCAAAAAAAGACGCTTTATGCATCCCCATACATGGAAGATGGGTGTCAAAACAAAAAAAATATATATATTTTTAAACAGTTTGGGATTTTTGTTAAGGGGTTAAAATGTCAATAAAACCATATAAATTTGGTATCCCCAGAAGTGTACCAAAACATAAAATACATGTGACATGTCATTTTGGCTGTAGAGCGAACACCGTAAAAATGAAGCCTGTAAGAAAGTCGCACAAATGCACTTTTTCTTCAAATCCACCACATTCTGAATTTTTTTTCCAGCTTCCCAGTACATTGTACAGAATAATAAATGGTAGCATCATGAAAAAAAATGTGTCCCAAAAAAGACCTCATATGGCTCTGAGAACGGAAAAATAAAAAAAATTATTGAGTTTGGAAGGGGGGGGGGAGTCAAAAACGAAAATCGAAAAATGTCACCGGCGGGAAGGGGTTAATACTCTGATTCTGTAGTTAGTAGAAATGTACCATATGTGGCCCTACTGCAAAACTTGACTAAAACATGTTTCTTGGAAATGAAAGAACACCTTATGGATTACAGTTATTTTATTACGATCGTTTTTAGACACCATGTTGCATTTGCAAAGCCCCAGAGATACCACAACAGTGGAAACCCACCAAAAGTGACCCTATTTTGGAAACTAGACTCCTTAAGGAAAATTCATCTGTGGATGATTTGACCATCAGTTTGAAAAGATGACAATTTTTCAAGTTATATATACTTTTTGATCAATTTTTCTTTTTTTCCACGGAGTAAAGGACCCCATCTTGTTACATAATTTCTCCAGAGTACGGCAATGTCCCATTATGGTCAGAAAATGCTGTTTTGGTGCAGAGGAGGACTCAAAATGGAAGGAGCATTAATTGTCCTTTAGAGCACTGATTTTATTGAAATGGTTTTCAAGTACCTTGTCACATTTACAGATATCCAAAGTTACCACAATGGTTGAAACTCTCTAAACTTGACCCCATTTTGGAAACTTCACCCCTTAAGGCATTCATCTACGGTTATAGTGAGCATTTTGACCCCACAGGTGTTTCCAAAATGGTACTGCACAGCAGATGGTGTAGTGTGAGGATTGCAATTTTCTAATAATATATTCTATTTCAGTGCCCAATATATTGTGCCCAGCCTATGCCACCAAAGACATAAACCCCATAAATTTTAATGTAGGTTCTTCTGGGCACGGCAATGCCCTACATGCGGTAGTTTTTCAGGACACATGTTGCATTGATATAGTAGGCTTCCTTATCCTGTTACTATGCTTGTGGCTTCACTTCAAGAATTATTGGGTGCCCCCACTTTCTGGTTTCTAAAACAGTAGGTTCTTGATAACCACTTACTGAAACTCCAGGCAAGTTCTCCTCTGGCACATCAATGTAACATGTACGCATTGTATAGTGCTGTACCAGTTTCTTAAATCACACCTTTGATTTGTGAATGGTGCTTTAGGACAAGTCCAACCCTTCCCCCATGTACCTTTTGTAGTCCAGGACGCAGTCTGGTTTGCTGGTGTATGTACTGGTACCCCATACTGATACATGGGTGCTGTTGTGGCCATATATTGTTGTCAATACAAGGACATATCTCGTTCTTGTACTTGACAGTCAATGCGTTGCTGGTACAATGTGCCCTGCTCTCGCTGAGTGTTTACCCAAGCAGTGTCTTAAGGAGGCCTCTCCTTCAGACACTACGGAGCTGCAAGCTGCAGTACTTCTGGAAGTGATACTGTTGAATAGGGCCGTGCTGACATAAAAATTATGCAGGTAGAGGTGGTAACCCTGGTAATACATCTTCACACTATACCTTGCCCTGTTGCTTTTGTAGGTATTGATGGAATAGACGTCTCCATTTAAAATGTACCAGCTATTCATCAATAGAAATACACTTCTCGAGGGTGTATGTTTGAGCAAACCAGGCACTAAAAATGGTCTCTTAGTTTATATAAACGGCCAAAACTGAGGTCATCTCGGGGTGGGTAATCTGAATAATGTAGGTACTGAAGTATGGCCTCAAAACGCATCCTGGACTTTGTGGTACTGTATAATGGGGTATAGTATAGTGTGTGTGTTAGTTCCAGTAGTCTCTAATAGACGGCTTCTTTGGAAGCCCCATGTTCAACTGGAGTCCCCAGAATTCTGCAGAGGTTACAAGGGTCCATCTGTGGGTTTTGGAAATGCTGTGGGGCTCTTAGTGATGTATTGCTGGGCATATAAAATGGTTTGCGTCACCGCAGTGGCGTAACTAGGAATGGCTGGGCCCCAAGGCGAACATTTGACATGGCCCCCCCCCTTCCCACACAAACCGCTTTCCTGCGCACACTATTATGCCCCATAGTGGCCCCTGTACACAGTATTATGGTCTATAGTGGCCCCTGCACACAGTATTATACCCCATTGTGGACCTCCCATGAACGATTATTATATTCTGGGGTCTTTTCGGACCCCAGAGTATAATGATCGAAGACCCAGGGTAGGATACAAACATAAAAAACAATGCTACTTACCTCTCTCTGGTGCCGGTGCACTCCCGTGCGCTACTTCGGCCATCTTCAATGTTGGACTGGATCTCGCATGAGTCAGGCTGGCGTCGCGGGGCATAATGACGTCGGCTGACGTCTGGGACGTCACCAAACAGGCCCGAAGCCTGCGGAGTGTAGGTGAGGTGAGTTGCAGTGTTTTTTATGTTCCCTCACTTCCCCTGGACCCCCGATTGTTATACTCCGGGATCTGAAAAGACCCCGGAGTATAACGATAGCAGTGTCTGTGCAGTTCGCGGTAGTGGTTGCCACAGGGCTCCGGGTCCTGGGCCCCATAATGTTCCGGGCCCTGTGGCAGCCGCTACCGCTACTACCCCAGTATTTACGCCCCTGCATCACCGTAAGGTTTATGAGATCATCATGTACTCAGGGATCTGAGGTGTTTAATTGTCTGAGACTGGAGTCCAAATGTGGCCACTTCTTTCTAGCCTTTTTACTGTGGCTGCTTCACTCCTTTTAATAAGTTTAAAATGGTGTGGGTCTAGGGCATCTTCCTAGGGGGTCCCTCCTCCTCCTCATTGGACAAGGAGGATGACAAAAAGCGTGGCACCATTTAAGAAGTCATCAAATGTGAGGAATTCATACGACTTCATCAATAAAGGAGCACTGTGTCATTTTTATTGAAAGTGTATATGTGTTATGCTTACACACACACAAACGTTTTCTGTAAGTCTTCACAAGGTTGATACACACTGTTGCTGGTATGTTGGCCCATTCCTCCATGCAGATCTTCTCTAGAGCAGTGATGTTTTGGGGCTTTCGCTGGGCAACACGGACTTTCAACTCCCTCCAAAGGTTTTCTATGAGGTTGAGATCTGGAGACTGGCTAGGCCACTCCAGGACCTTGAAATGCTTCTTACGAAGCCACTCCTTCGTTGCCCTGGCGGTGTGCTTGGGATCATTGTCATGCTGAAAGACCCAGCCACATTTCATCTGCAATGCCCTTGCTGATGGAAGGAGGTTTGCACTCAAAATCTCACGATACATGGCCCCATTCATTCTTTCATGTACATGGATCAGTCGTCCTGGTCCCTTTGCAGAGAAACAGCCCCAAAGCATAATGTTGCCACCCCCATGCTTCACAGTAGGTATGGTGTTCTTTTGATACAACTCATTCACTCTCCTCCAAACACGACGAGTTGTGCTTCTACCAAACAGTTCTACTTTGGTTTCATCTGACCATATGACATTCTCCCAATACTCTTCTGGAACATCCAAATGCTCTCTAGAAAACTTCAGAAGGGCCCGGATATTTACTGGCTTAAGCAGGGTACACATCTGGCACTGCAGGATCTTGAGTCCCTGGTGGCGTAGTGTGTTGATGATGGTAGCCTTTGTTACGTTAGTCCCAGCTTTCTGCAGGTCATTCACTAAGTCCCCCAGTGTGGCTCTGGGATTTTTGCTCACCGTTCTTGTGATCATTTTGACACCATTGGGTGAGATCTTGCGTGGAGCCCTGATCAAGGGAGATTATCAGTGGTCTTGTATGTCTTTCATTTTCTAATTATTGCTCCCACAGTTGATTTCTTCACACCAAGCTGCTTGCCTATTGCAGATTCAGTCTTCCCAGCCTGGTGCAGGTGTACAATTTTGTTTCTGGTGTCCTTCCACAGCTCTTTGGTCTTCACCATAGCGGAGTTTGGAGTGTGACTGTTTGAGGTTGTGGACAGGTGTCTTTTATACTGATAACAATTTCAAATAGGTGCCATTACTACAGGTAATGAGTGGAGGACAGAGGAGCTTCTTAAAGAAGAAGTTACGGGTCTGTGAGAGCCAGAAATCTTGCTTGTTTGTAGGCGACCAAATACTTATTTTCCACTATAATTTGCAAATAAATTCTTAAAAAATCAGAGAAGGTGATTTTATGGATATGTTTTCTCATTTTGTCTCTCATAGTTGAGGTCTACCTATGATGCCAATTACAGGCCTCTCTCATCTTTTTAAGTGGGAGAACTTGCACAATTGGTGGCTGACTAAATACTTTTTCCGTACTGTATATTATATTTAGCTAAACTAAATAGCTACATTTTATATACTAAATAGCTTCTTTTTTTTTTTTCTTTTTTGAACTGGACTTCCCTACACTAAACTTAACTATGGCAAGGATCTCCTAACACTAAGCCTAGCTCATTTTATCTTAACTTCCCTGACACTAAACCTAACGAATCTAACTAATTTAATGCAAAGTTCCATGATGCTAACACTATCTAATTGGATGTGAACTTCCCCGACACTAAGACTAAGTACAGTCCCAATTCCCTGACACTAACTCTAACTACGGTGACATTCCCTAAAGCTAAACCTAACTGAGGTGATGGGTTCCTGACACTAAACTACCCAAGCACTACAAAAAAAACGCCAAGCAGATTGGAGAGGAAATGGGGCACAGAACAAATGACACAAATGCAGAAGGAGGAGGTGGTAGTGCAGAGAAAACACAGATGGGGAATGGGAGGTACAATGAAGAGGTGGTGGTGGTGGTGCTGCAGAGGAGGCACAAATGAGGTGGTGGTCACAGACATGTGATACAAGAAGTGCACGCAATACAGAAATGAATGGAGGGCACAAAAAGGCAAATGGCACAGAATAAATCACAGCTTGACACTTAACACCCATTCTCAATGACTCACAAAACCCAACAGAGCTGTTGAGGGCAGGTGCAAGGGGGTGAAAAGCCAGCATCTGATGTCACCAATCACTGCTATTGGTCAGTAGTCGCTGTCTAGCCAATAGCAGCAATCAGAGGGGGCAAGACTCCCACTATTATGGAATATGCATTCTGGAACTCTGATAGGCTGCTGTCCGGGAAAGCAGCACCATAGCAAATCGCTGATGTGGGGTTGCAGCTATTTTTCTCATACTGGTCACTGACTAACGGTGGTGATCACCAATATGGGACTGCTGGTATTTGTCACTGACCAGTCTACTGTCCGAGACCGCAGCCATCACAGCTTGTACAGGTGAATAAATGCACATCAGCAATCACTGCCATTATTCCAGTGACTAATGGCAGCGAACACTGGTGTGGTACCACTGCCATTTGTCACTGGCCAGCTAACTGTGATGGTCACAGCTTAAACAGGTGATCAAAGGCAAATGGTGGCACAGTCATCACAGCTATACTACTGTCAGGGCACAGAGAAGGGTGCTTGTGAAGCCGTGCCATAATTGTACAGTGCTGAGCGCTAATTAGCTACTTGCAGTGACATACTAGAATGCCACGGAGTGGGAAGTGGTTAAAACTTGGGGTGCACAAATTACTGTGCTTTTCAGACAATAAGACTCACCTCAGGTTTAGGCAAGAAAAATCAGGAAAAATTATTTCACATTATTTTAGTGTTCCCGGGTGGACAAATGGGATGGAATGGTCAACGTCACTAACTGGTGTGTTAGGGAAAATAAAGGGGATTATCAGCTTACAGTTAAGGCGTGCACCCACACAGAACTAACAGGTCACTTCTAGAAGTCGGCAGAAATACTTTCCTTCCGAGGGGTGTCCTGCTGCCTGCTCAGGAGTAAGACAGATTGGTATGGGGCAGGGAGGGAGAAAGCTTCTGATGAATAATCAAACAGACTTTGGACTATAAGACACAGGGGACTATAACACACTAAAATATTGGCCCGAAAAATACAGTAAATGGTGTAATTAGGCATGAAATATTTAGGATTAAAACTTATGGTGCACAGTCTAAATGCTATATTTAGGTGTATATCACAGAATTACAATTTGTGGCGCACAAATTAAATGCTATAACTAGGTATTTAAAAATAATAATATATTTTTAAAATAGGCTGGGGATGCTGCTCAGTCGTCTTGTCAAAGTGAAACTGCTTGCTAGCCGTAATGTCCTAGATCATTTCCGCTGGAGCTGCTGATTGGCCTCAGCGGTCAAGTGACTCAGGAAGAGACCCCGGGACGTCACAGGTAGTGACCTTCCCATGCCCTTCACTGAGGCGGCTGATTGGCCTCAGCGATCACGTGCGGCATGGAACTTCCGCCTGGAAGACAACAAAGGACCGGACTGTGCTGGGAGGCACTGGGGAAAGGGGAGTGTGATTATTTTTTTTTTTTTTTTTTCCACCGCCCCCAGCCGATTTAAAAAATTTCTTTTTGTCCAATTTTGCCTGGACAACGCCTTTAAAGGGGTTGTACGGCATAAACTAAAACTTTAAGACGAAGCTAAACCCCCTCACCTGCCTAACTTCTAATTTACTCCCCAGGCACATTTTCTGATTTCCTGGTGACATTCTGTTTCACTGTTTCCAGAGACGGGAGGCCACCAGTACTCCTCTCCCCCCCCCCACCACCACCCGTCCTCATCATACTCACCAATCCTCACGTCATCTTCTTCTGCTGGGCGTCTCTTCCTGCGGAGCCTGCGCAATAGAACGCCAGCAGAAGCAAAGAGCAGCAGCATTCTATTGCGCATGTGTGGTAAACCCGCGGTTTTTCTTCACTTCTGCCAGTGTTCTATTACGCAGGTGCTGGCAGACAGCGGCACTGTCATCGAAAGTCATCTCCAGGACGAGAAGACAGGTAAGTATAATGGAGGGGGTTGGGGGACTGAGTTATTTAGCTAGGTACGTAGGATTAGTAGTCCGCGGGCTAGCTAGGGAAACGGGGGTGATGGGGGGGAGAAAGGAGGATCTGAGTGAACTGCAATTCATCATGGTAGTTGTAGGCTAAGACAGCAGGAAGCTACCCATGTAAAAAAAATGCAGAGGATACCATAGAAAGCCAGAAATCACTCAAAACACTGCTAAAGGTATTTCGGTGCACTTATTAACCCATTGATAGCACTAATAGACCTATTTTAATTTTTTTTTTTTTTTTTTTTGCTCAGAAAACCCCTTTAAGTTAAGCTATGGACTGAAAGCCAGATCGGTTGCCTGCTTTGACAGTTCTTTTTCTGTCTGATTTAGTTATTTTGCCCCCCCCCCCCCCCCACACATTCTTTTTCTCCTTCTCCCCTCATACTTCTTTCTTTCAACTCTGTGTCCTTGTCTCTCCAGTCCCACTTGGTGTAAAGTTATTTCCCATCCCTTTCATCCACCAATGCACTAGGTAAGCTAGAAATCTACCAAATTACACATACGCTGTAGCTCCAATGCTCCATATCTCTTCCCTTAATGTGAAGGGCCTTAATGCCAAACATCAATCTACACTGCAGGAGTTGTGGGCCCATAGAGCTGATGTAGCCTTCCTGCAAGAGACCCGTTATGATAACACAGGCAATTTCTGCTTACCACTTAGGCACTACCCCATGGCATATATGTCCTCTGGCCACAAGAGGGGTTGGCAATAATATCTCTAATATTTCTGTTGAATAAGTATGCCCCTAATTCTGCTCAGGTAACCCTTTTTGCCCAGGTGTTTTAACCTTGTTCCAGTAGCTATTATCATCGATGGAGATTTTAATGCTCCCTTTTCTGATACTGTGGATTGACACTCATTAAAAGGATCTGCTGAACCATCCTCCCTAGCTTGACTCACTTCTGCTTTTCCTCATCTGATGCTTCTCACTGCATGACTTATGGAGGGTATCCGATATCCCTGTGAGTGAACCTTTAAGTTTTTCTCTCACCAACTACACCATGCTATTTTTTCTTTGGGAACATCCTGCCCCTTTGGCTCCTTTGTGATGGAGATATAGGTACCATTTGCTGGTCTGACCACTCGTCGGTTCTCCTCACCCTTTCCTTGGCGCCCACTCTGATGCACTCCTATCACTGGCAGCTTAATGAGTTTTTGCTCAGGCACCCACCAGCTAGAGAATCCCTGAGGGAGCAGCTTTGGTCTTACTTCTAACTGAATGAAGAGTCTGGAGCCTCACACCCACTGTATAGTCACTGGTTCCCGCCTTAAGAGAGATACTGTGCAACAGCAATAAAATCTGGCTAGCCAGATAGGTTGCCTTGAGGCATTAATCCTCTGGCGTTCTCTGTCCTAATTCCAAGGTGCTTGGTGGGGATTTGTGAGAAACTATAGGATTTGGCAGGTATTGCAGAGAATGGAGAAATTCCAACTTTATACCAAACATCATTATTATGAACATGGTAATAAAGCCTGTTCCCCTTTTGCCAGCTCAAAATCTGTCATCTGGGAATTCCTCACAGGCTCTGAGGGACAGAGATGGCACTCTAATCTACCATCCATCAGACTTGGCATGATTGTTTCAAGACTACTATTCTAAACTACAATATAATCTACCACACTCTCTCCCCACTGCCCTGGAGAGTAGAGCCCATCTGAGTCACACTTATTAATCCACTTTCTGCCACCAAAGGTGATAAAAGGTTTGAACTGCCCTTTTACTCATGAGGAACTCCAGTTAACCTCCCAGATGATAAATCTTCAGGCCCCAACAGGTTCACATACATAAAATAAACTTATGCAGAAGACCTTCTCCCCTGTATACTGCCCCCAAACAATGCTTTGTTGTCAGGGACACCTACCCCCATGTCATTCTCATATAACATGTTGATACCTAAGCTACGCAGGGACCCTTTGAATTGCTCCAATTACAGACGACTAACCTTCCTGAACTCAGACCTTGAGATTTTCACTAAAATACTGTTAATGAGGTTAAATAAGAGGCTACCCACCTTAATCAATAAAGATCAAGTGGGCTTTGTCCTTTTTGCCAAGGTGGAGACAACACCACAAGAGCAGCAGATCTTGAGCGTAGGGAGAAGGGTTCAGTGTTTCTGGTTAGACACTGAAAAGGTATTTGCTAGCTTACCCTGGCCTTTTATATTTTGGACCCTCGAGAATTATGGAACCCAAGGTTTGCCTCTTTGTTGACACTAACCCTCACACTTCCTTCCCCAACTTGATAAAAACCCTCCAGGAATATGGGTGATTGTCAGGGTATAAAACTATTGAGATACAAAAACTGAAACCCAACCCGTCAATATTGCCTAGGACCTCCTGGACATATTGAAACAACTACTCATTTCAGTGGCAAGACATTAGACTTAAATACTGTGGGCTTATTGTAGCTCAAGAGATCACCCCCTCTTTGTCAAGATGTTTGGCACATAAGCAATTTCCAATAACTTCAAAGGATTCGGTTCAAAACTGACGTTGGCCAGCTTTATTCTTGTGTTTACACATCAAGCAACATACAGTGGGTACAGAAAGTATTCAGACCCCTTTAAATTTTTCACTCTTTGTTTCATTGCAGCCATTTGCTAAAAGCAAAAAAGTTCATTTTATTTCTCATTAATGTACACTCAGCATTCCATCTTGACAGAAAAAAAAACAGAAATGTAGATATTTTTGCAAATTTATTAAAAAAGAAAAACTGAAATATCACATGGTCATAAGTATTCAGACCCTTTGCTCAGTATTGAGTATAAGCACCCTTTTGAGCTAGTACAGCCATGAGTTCTTGGGAATGATGCAACAAGTTTTTCACATCTGAATTTGGGGATCCTCTGCCATTCTTCCTTGCAGATCCTGTCCAGTTCTGTCAGGTTAGATGGTGAATGTTGGTGGACAGCCATTTTCAGGTCACTCCAGAGATGCTCAATTGGGTTGAGGTCAGGGCTCTGGCTGGGCCAGTCAAGAATGGCCACAGAGTAGTTCCGAAGCCACTCCTTTGTTATTTTAGCTGTGTGCTTAGGGTCATTGTCTTGTTGGAAGGTGAACCTTCGACCCAGTCTGAGGTCCAGAGCACTCTGGAAGAGGTTTTCTTCCAGGATATTTCTGTACTTGGCCGCATTCATCTTTCCTTCAATTGCAACCAGTCGTCTTGTCCCTGCAGCTGAAAAACACCATGTTTTACTGTTGGGATTGTATTGGGCAGGTGATGAGCAGTGCCTGGTTTTCTCCACACAAACCGCTTAGAATTAATGCCAAAAAGTTCAATCTTCGTCTCATCAGACCAGAGAATCTTATTTCTCATAGTCTGTGAGTCCTTCATGTGTTTTTTGGCAAACTCTATGCGGGCTTTCATATATCTTGCACTGAGGAGAGGCTTCCTTCGGGCCACTCTGCCATAAA
Organism: Leptodactylus fallax; assembly: GCA_947044405.1. NCBI lineage: Eukaryota > Metazoa > Chordata > Amphibia > Anura > Leptodactylidae > Leptodactylus > Leptodactylus fallax. The sequence continues at coordinate 554,132 of CAMRHE010000233.1, forward strand.
GTGGTGGAGGGCTGCTGTGATAGTTGACTTTGTGGAACTTTCTCCCATCTCCCTACTGCATCTCTGGAGCTCAGCCACAGTGGTCTTTGGGTTCTTCTTTACCTCTCTCACCAAGGCTCTTCTCCCACGATTTCTCAGTTTGGCTGGACGGCCATGTCTAGGAAGAGTTCTGGTCGTCCCAAACTTCTTCCATTTAAGGATTATGGAGGCCACTGTGCTCTTAGGAACCTTGAGTGCTATAGAAATTCTTTTGTAACCCTGGCCAGATCTGTTCCTTGCCACAATTCTGTCTCTGAGCTCCTTGGGCAGTTCCTTTGACATCATGATTCTCATTTGCTCTGACATGCCCTGTGAGCTGTGAGATCTTATATAGACAGGTGTGTGCCTTTCTTATTCAAGTCCAATCAGTTTAATTAAACACAGCTGGACTCCAATGAAGGAGTAGAACCATCTCAAGGAGGATCAGAAGGAAATGGACAGCATGTGAGTTAAATATGAGTGTCACATCAAAGGGTCCGAATACTTATGACCATGTGATATTTCAGTTTTTCTTTTTTAATAAATTTGCAAAAAATATCTACATTTCTGTTTTTTTTTCTGTCAAGATGGGGTGCTGAGTGTACATTAATGAGAAATAAAATGAATTTTTTTGCTTTTAGCAAATGGCTGCAATGAAACAAAGAGTGAAAAATTTAAAGAGGTCTGAATACTTTCCATACCCACTGTATACATCACACTACAAAACAAAATTTTTAGCTGTCTGAATGTGTAGTCAGTATCCAGTGTCCCTCACTATAAGACTCTGGCCTACTATGCAGTATCTCCACAAACTTAACACCCATTCATGTGGTTTTGGCTCCCATGGGCTCTAGCACATAGCCTGTCTTCCCCCAGACAGGGAGCATTATGGGGAGAATTACCATCTTACTTGTAGAGCCCTTCCACCTAGCTGTTAACAGATCCTCATTAACAACTCACTTACCTGCAAGTACAATGAAACACCCAACTTTCCAGAGACTTGTCTCTTGGACGCTGCTTTCCCAGGGTGAAATACACACTTTTGTTTAGTGCCATAAATATACCACTTTACCAGTCACACTACTACAATGCCTAAAAATTTATATGTCTCCTATCTATTGCTCCCTAGATATCCAGAATTTCCTTCCATTTTTCAAACGCTGAGAGACCTTTTGAATAAGTGGCAACATCTCAACCTATCATTGTTCAGATAGTGGTGTCGAAAATTACCTTATTGCCAAAACTTTTGTCAATTTGAAACCTTTCCTCTGACAATTCCTACTCACGGGTGGTAATCTCTTAAAACAGATATACTGCGTTCATTTTGGGTGGCAGATGTTTGTGTGGCCAAACACGTTACTGGCTTGGTCCTGTATACAGGCCTTAAGTAATTGGACCGAAATAGAAAAATTAAAAATGTTATTTGGATTTTAAATATATGGGACAAATAGCTGGATGCATCAATACAAAACACATCCTAATATATATTTTGTTTATTCAGCATCATTTATCTCATTCATTTTCAGGTCATTGACCAGTGCTGTGATGTTTCGTTTACAATCTCACTACCCCGCCCTGTGAGCAGTTCAGCCAGCAAACAAAATGTTACAGCAGCACATTACCTCCTTGCTGCTTAAAGCCACTCATAATGACCTCAGATGTGGGAGTGATTATTACCTGTTCAGATATGTAGTGCTACACAGACTGAAGAATAAATCTGACACAACACTGACCCCAGGACGGAGTTTGCATACATGCAGTGTGTTTGTGTGTGTCCTGTGATTTCATTCCAGGGGACAGTGGAGAAGGGAGGGGTACACAGAGAGTGAGAGCACGATGATGAATCCTGGGAAATGTAGCTTTTCCACAGATTCACTGCATGTAAATAATAGTGATAAAAGGATCAGCAAGTAAAATAAAGCCAAGCAAAGGGTGCATAAGGGAACACATCATTATTGGAGGCTGGATAACCTCTTTAGGCTTTGATCTCATCAACTCCAATTCCTTACTTTGGATCGTAATGGGACCATCCCCACTTTCCCCCTTTTGAGCTCTATGCAATGCACTAGGGATAATTGATTTGCTGAAAACCTTTAATTTAGCTTCCCCTTTATACCAGATAGCCTAATTGCAGCAATGATGTGCCCATGATCATCAGTGGGATTATTCAAACTAGCAGATATTGCAGGCTATACTTTGAGACTCCACCCATTTGACTATTTGCAGCAACAATTCACCTCAAAACTATACATATCTGTCTTTATCTGACCACAGTCTGACCTTCACACAGGCCCAGGTGAGGAAGGAGATGAAAAAGATCAAGGCGAGGAAAGCCGCAGGGCCAGATGACACCAGTGCAAGGCTAATTAAGACTTGTGGGGACCAGCTGTGTGGTATAATTACATATATGTATAATATGAGCCTGAGGCAGGAAATAGTCCCTGAATTATGGAAATCTTGTGTGGTACCAGTTCCAAAGAAACCTCACCCTACGGACCTCAACGACTACAGACCTGTAGCACTGACATCCCACTTGATGAAGATCTTAGAGAGATTGGTTCTCACACATCTTCGCCCTCTAGTGAGCCCCGCTATGGACCCTCTCCAGTTTGCTTATCGACCGGGCATTGGGGTAGATGATGCCATCATCCACCTTCTGCACAGGGCTCTGTCTCACCTGGAAAAACCAGGGAACACGGTGAGAATAATGTTCTTTGATTTCTCCAGTGCTTTTAACACCATACAGCCCAGGTTACTGAGAGACAAGCTGGGCCTTGCTGGAGTGGACCACCACCTCTCCAACTGGATCCTAGACTACCTCACAAATCGACCTCAATACGTGAGAGCCCAAGACTGTGTGTCAGGTACCGTGATCTGTAATACGGGGGCACCTCAGGGTACGGTTCTCGCCCCTTTCCTCTTCACACTGTACACTGCTGATTTTAGGTGCAACTCATCCAGCTGCTACCTACAGAAGTATTCTGACGACTCTGCAATAGTAGGCCTCATCACAGACGATGATGACAGGGAGTACAGAGAACTGAACCGGTTTTTTGTGGACTGGTACCACCAGAACCACCTGAAGATTAACGCGGGGAAGACCAAGGAGATGGTGGTGGACTTCCGTAAAGGCAGATGCCCTCCAAAACCAGTGGACATCCTGGGGACGGGCATCGAGATTGTGAACACCTATAAGTACCTGGGTCTGCTCCTTAATAATAAGCTGGACTGGGCAGATCATATGGAGGCCCTGTACAGGAAGGGCCACAGCAGGCTCTACCTGCTTAGGAAGCTGAGAGCCTTTGGAATCCGGGGGGCACTTCTTAGGACTTTCTTCAACTCGGTAGTGGCATCAGCCATCTTCTTTGGAGTGGCCTGCTGGGGGAGCAGTATATCAACCAGGGACAGAAATAAACTTGACAAGCTGATTAGAAGGGCCAGCTCTGTCCTGGGGAGCCCACTGGACCCAGTGCAGGTGGTGGGTGACAGAAGGATACTGTCCGTGGTGAGCTCCATGCAGAAGAAGAAGTCCCATCCCATGCATGAGACTGTGATTGCGCTGGGCAGTACTGTCAGTGACCGATTGCTCCACCCTAGGTGTGAGAAGGAGCGCTATCGGAAGTCTTTCCTCCCCACCGCGGTTAGGCTGTACAACCAACACCGACCTAAGCGGAGATCATTACATACAGAGAACTGAAATATCTCTCTGCCTGTTAAATCCCCCCCCCTCTGCTACGTCCTAACTGTCTGTCTGCTATTAATGTAATGCCTCTCACCTTGGAACATTCCTGTACATGTTGTATTTGTATCTGCTTATCTTATCTTATCTTTGCTGCTGTAACACACTGAATTTTCCCACTGTGGGACTATTAAAGGACTATTATTATTATTATTATTATTATAAAATTTTTACATATTGTCACTAATGCATCCAATCCATCCCATCCCTATTTATACCTCGATTAAGCGATAAGGCTGTATGTGGTGTTCAGAGCAGGATGTCTTTTTCACTCCCGATATCGCTGGTTTAATAAAGTTGATATGACATTGTTAACCAACTGACTCCCAAGTCATGGGAATGTATTACACACGTGGACAAAATTGTTGGTAACTCTCGTTTAATGAAAGAAAAACCCACAATGGTCACAGAAATAACTTGAATCTGACAAAAGTAATAATATATAAAAATTCTATGAAAATGAACAAATGAAAGTCAGACATTACTTTTCAACCATGCTTCAACAGAATTTTTTAAAAAGAAAACTCATGAAACAGGCCTGGACAGAAATGATGGTATCCTTAACTTAATATCTTGTTGCACAACCTTTTGAGGCAATCACTACAATAAAACGATTCCTGTAACTGTCAATGAGACTTTAATGAGACCTCTCAACAGGTATTTTGGCCCACTCTTCATGAGCAAACTGCTCTACTGTAGTTGTCTCGGGTTTGAAGGGTGCCTTTTCCAGACGGCATGTTTCAGCTCTTTCCAAAGATGCTCAATAGGATTTAGGTCAGGGCTCATAGAAGGCTACTTCAGAATAGTCCAATGTTTTCCTCTTAGCCATTCTTGGGTGTTTTTAGCTGTGTGTTTTGAGTCATTATCCTGTTGCAAGACCCATGACCTGTGACTAAGACCACGCTTTCTGACACTGGGCAGCACATTTCTCTCTAGAATCCCTTGATAGTCTTGAGATTTCATTGTACCCTGCACAGACTCAAGACACCCTGTGCTAGATGCAGCAAAGCATCCCCAGAACATAACACAGCCTCCTCCATGTTTCACAGTAGGGACAGTGTTCTTTTCAAGATATTCTTAATTTTTCCGTCTGTGAACATAGATCTGATGTGCCTTGCCAAAAATTTAGATTTTTGTCTCATCTGTCCATAGGACATTCTACCAGAAGCATTTGTTCATTTTCATAGAATTTTTATATATTATTACTTTTGTCAGATTCAAGTTATTTCTGTGACCATTGTGGGTTTTTCTTTCATTAAGCGAGGAGTACCAACAATTTTGTCCACGTGTGTATATGCCTAGGCAGAGTCATTTGAGGCCAGGGACATGTCTGAACATATCAGCAAAAGTTTATACTTTACTATATATTCAATACGGCCATTGTGCCTACATGACTAGCACAAAATTGAAAAATGTAAAAAAAAAACCCTTTATTCAACAAACACTAGCTTACAACTACCACAAAACATAAACACAATACAAAGTTTTTATGTACAGGATAAAATAGAACGCAACGCAATTTGCCAGAGGACTGGTGTCACCTATACTCTAGTCCACCTGCAGATCCGTCTCCAGGTTTGTGTCCTTGATAGACATGCCACAAAGGGGCACATTGACCTAAGTCATGCGCGGCAGCATGTTCAAAAGTACTGCATCTAAAAACTCTAAAATTGGGTGTTTTTTTTTTCTAAGGGGAACCTGCTGGAATGGATTGTTATACAGTGAATGAAAAGTAGATAGAACAGAATATATGTGTTAATACAGAGTCCACATATAAGTTTTAGGCCTTGTTTGGATGTTGGAAAATGAAGAGGAATGGGCCTAATAAGTGGGAGTCTCATGCTGTGGAAACCACTACAAGATCAAACTAGATGCTTATTTTTTCAGTGTCCTGCTCCAATCTCTGCCTCCCATTGAAAACAATGGAAGACAGAAAAAATAAGGGATGAGCCTGCCACTGATTTAGGGGCAAAATCCACTACAAAATAAGCACTAGATTCCACTGTGAGAGCGGGGCCTGATAGTGTTAACAGTGCAATGAATGCTTTCATCTGCATTGACAGAAATGCTCATTGCAGAAACAGAGTGGGCACGGCACTGCAGTGTGTGTATGTGTGTGTGTGTGTATGTATATATACGTATATATATATATATATATATATTCTAATCCCGGCTACTCTGAGAGTGTGTATTGGTCGTTTGAAAGAGTTGGACTGGCTGCATTATATGAGAATATTCTTGTGGGAATCTATGATCCTTGTTAGGAAGACCAGGGGCGCACCTTTAACGAGGCGAAGTGAGGCGGCCGCCTCAGGCGGCACTATCCGTCACTGTCTGGGGGGCGGAATTTTTACTATTTATTTTAAACCAGCCCAGGACAGGCCGCTTTAAAAAAAAAACAAAGCTGAGCGGGGCCTGTCCTGGGATGGCTTATGAGACGTCCGCATCTCAGCGCAGGCGGCGATACAATGACGTCATTGTGCCTCCTACACTGAGACGCGGGTCAAGAAGAGTAGGTAGCGGCTCCATCAAGGGATCGCATGTAGGTGAGGATAACTTTTTTATTTTATTTATATAAATTACCCGTTACCTGCTGGAGTATCCCCAGCAGGTAACAGCCTATTTATTTACCTACCCTCGTGGCCGCCTCCGCTTCCCCTTCTGCTATGGGACACAGAAGAGGAAGGGGGAAGCGGGGATCGATAAGTGAGGTCGCGGGCCTCAAATACTACTATTATTATACTCTGGAGACCCAGGGGAGGTAAGGGAACATAAAAACCAATGCTACTTGCCTCTCCTGCGATCCGATGTTACTCCGAGCAGGATTGGGCCCTCTAGTGACGTCATCAGGTCGCGTCGCCGGCCTGATCACGTGACGTCTGTGCGCAATTAAACAAGGCCGAAAGCTGCAGGGAGTTCACCGGTGTCCAGGAAAGGTAAGTAATACTGGTTTTATGTTTGTCACCTCCCATGGGTCTCCGATCATTCTACTCTGGGGTCTGAAAAGACCCCAGAGTATAATAATAGTTCATGGATGGGCGACTATGGGGTATAATACCGTGTGCAGGGGCCACTGTGCAGCATAATACCAGTGCAGGGGCCACTATGGAGCATAATACCGTGTGCAGCGGCCACTAGGGAGCATAATACTGTGTGCAGGGGCCACTAGGCAGCATAATACCGTGTGCAGGGGCCACTAAGGAGCATAATACCGTGTGCAGGGGTTGCTGTGGAACATAATACTGTGTGCAGGGGCCACTGCGGGGCATAATACCGTGTGAGGGGCCACTATGGACCATAATACCATGTGCAGTGGCCACTATGGAGCATAATACCAGTGCAGGACCCACTATGGGACATTCAAACAGCTGATCAGTGGGGGTCCTGGGTTATTGAGCCCCACTGATTAGTTTATTAATGACCTGGAAAACCTTTTAATTAGTTAACACTTGGGGCATTATTAATAAGGGGCACTATTTATACAGGGTACACACAGACATTATATTATATTTAATATAAAGATGCACTTGGGAATATTATTCATTATGGAGGGGTTATATCATATATTTTATAATTGGGGGTAGCAGCAGGATGGGTGTGCAGGTGAGGACAATGTGGGTTGGATGCCTGGAAAAGTGAGGAGCCAAAGATATCTGTGTTGCAAACTTTACAGAGACAAGTCACAGCTGGAAGAAGTGGTCATGGCGGTCCAAAGGGAAGAGAATGGAAATGTGAAGGATTAGTCAGAGACGTCACCTGTAAATCACAAAATGTTACTGCCCTGTATTCACCTAAATGATAGAGGGTAAATACCTGATTGATGGGTGTGATGATTCCACTTAAATATGGCTATAACTCAAAGATGTATTTTGATTTCTGGGTATCGTATCTCCCTCTTACTTCCATTTACTCATAATGTGCGCACCTCTAATCCTAGATGTATGTTGTCAGTAGTGGCAACCATGGAACAATAGGGCTTTGTATCCATCCCAGAATGGCTCCATTGAATTCCTACATAGCCCTGGGTGATCAAATACACATGCATTGTTCAGCCTGGGCTGTTGATCAGACATGGTTGATAACATATAGAAGGCATTGTATCATTCCACTTAATCCTATCTCCTTACAAAGAATCTGGACTTGAGTGCGTTAGTCAATCAGACTTGCCGTCGCCGGTGACCTCATTCTGGGTGGTGTAATCAAGGATATAAAAGATGAGGTAAGAGGTCAGTGAGGGAGAATACTGAAAAGACTGTGCTGAGACTACAAAGAAGAGACTACTGAGGATATACTGTGATGAGCAGGCAGGCTGGAATGCTGCTGCTAGGAGCCCCCACTGGTTATCTCCACATGCTATGTGTGAGTGTTGGACTATAGAGCCACATCAAGGATATGTGTGGTAAAGTAATTATTTAACTTGTATTCCCTTTTTATTTTATGTGCTGTATATTGTAACTAGTAACTGTTAATGCTTGTATATATCTGCATATCTGTTCTGAACTGCATGTGTTAGATGTTAATACCGACCCATTTAGGGGTTAATAAATATATAAAATTTAGAAAGCTTGTCTTGTATTTATCTTGTGAACCCAGCACTCACTGGCGGTGAGTGTGGTTTTTAGGAAAGAAGTTGGTGGAAGCAGTGGGATCCTTAAGATAAACAGCGTGTGTTGGTGACCTTTATCACTCAGACGCTGGGGATTGTGGTAATCCTATGAGACAAGCTCGGTATTAAAGCAAGCATTAAGATACAGTGAAAGTTTGATACAGTGCTGTTCCCCTCCCTTACTCTTTGTATTCTATCCTATCTTTTATTTGGCAAATACCAGTGGATGGCTAGTGGGCTCAGAAGCAGAGCCCCAGAACTGCAGAACCAGACTTTTGGAGATCCTGAGCGTATGGCTGAAAAGGAGGCAGCTACAGCCATGCAGAGAATCGAGCAGAGTCCTGATTTTGGGGCAAGGCCAGGAAGTGCGGCAAGCAGCCCGGTCCCAAGGATTACTTCACCAGGAGGGACCAGTAGCCCCAGCCTTGTGGGGGGAATGGCTTCATACTGGCAAACGGCCCTGCAGCAAGTAGGCACCAGTGACCCTAACATATACCTGCAGGTGATGTGCCATTTTCAGGAAGCTGCAGAACGAGAACAGCAGGCTGAGCGGCAGTATCAGCTTGAGCTCAAAAGAATGGAGCTCTCCCAGCAGGCACCGTCTGTCACTGCACGCACTCCAGAAGCTCAAGTACCAAGGCTCCGATCCGAGGACTTTCCAATCCTTGAAACAAACGGGAATTTGGACTCGTTCTTGCGGGCCTTTGAGAAAGTGTGTAAGCAGTATCAGCTACCACAGACGGATTGGGTCCGTTACCTGGCTCCCCGGTTGAGGGTAAAAGCCCTGGACACATGCCAATTTGCCAGTTGACCAGTACTATGAGTCCGTTAAAGCAGCGCTGATCCGGAGATACCAATTCACGCCGGAGCTGTACCGTCGAAGGTTCCGAGGCCTGCAGAAAAAGCCTTCAGAGAGCCATGAGGATACAGAGGCCCAACTGCGCGTGTGGTTCCGGGAGTGGACGAAAGGCAAGTCCGTCACCTCACAAGAAAGCCTTGCAGACCTCATGCTTCAAGAGCAGTTCTTGACCATTTGTACCGAGGAAGTGCAAAAATACCTCCTGGACCGAGAGCCCAAGGACCTTGAAACAGCCGCAGCAATGGCGGATCGTTATGTCGCCAACCAGTTGCCATGGACACCTGCCAGCGACGGCTGGAGGAGGGGTAAGACATACTCTGTCCCGGGTGGTTCCTATACGTCCCCTGCCCCTCGAGCTCTGAGCTCCCCGGCGACCTCTCTCATACCCCAGGGAGAGATCAGGCGGTGCCACGCCTGTAATCAAACGGACATTTACAACGAGACTGCCCCAACTGCCCTAGGAACTACCCTGCTCCAAAACCTACAGTGGCCGGCCCATCTGTGTATCTGGTTGCGAGGGAGGGGCCCCAGCCTAATGCTAACCATCAACAGGTCACTGTGGGGGACAAAGTGGTGATGGGATTCCGGGACACTGGGGCAGATGTTACGCTGATACAACCGGATTTGATCCCCCCAGACAGTATTATTCCCGGAAAAACTCTGACCCTACGGGGTATTGGATTGGAACGTTTTACTGTACCCATGGCTTGTGTTCATTTAGACTGGGGTGCAGGGAAAGGAATGCGGAATGTGGGAGTGATGTCTGAGTTGCCTGCCAATGTACTGTTGGGGACAGATTTGGGGCCTATGATGTGCCAATATGGGGTGGGGGCCACCCCAGCTCCCTGTGATCAGCTGTCTGTCCAGGCTGATATGTCTGACATTGTACCTGTGGGACTACCTGCAGAGGGGGCTGGTAACCCTCCCTCTGAAATGTCTCCTCATACAGTTTGTGAAAATGCTAATTTAATTGTACCTGTGGGAATACCTGCAGAGGGGGCTGGTAACCCTCCCTCTGAAATGTCTCCTCATACATTCTGTGAAAATGCTAATTTAATTGTACCTGTGGGACTACCTGCAGAGGGGGCTGATAACCCTCCCTCTGAAATGTCTCCTCATACATTCTGTGAAAATGCTACTTTAACTGTACCTGTGAATGTTGTAGATGAACTTGCCATGTCCAAAGGGAAGGCTAAACCCAGGGTCGGACTGGCCCACCGGGGAACCGGTGAATCCACCGGTGGACCCCGAGCCCCGACTATTAGTCCTAATGTCATGGGGGCCCGATCGGGATCCTGACCATCCCGATCGGGCCCCTGACCAGTGGCGTTATGATCGCAGTCGCAGGGGGCGCGACCGCAACTGGACCCGGCAGGGTACGGGGCCCGTGGCCAGCTGGAGATGGCCGGGGCCCCGGACCACTATGATAGCGGTCGGGGAAAGCCTGGTTCCCCGACCGCTATACATACTGTTATTGGAAAGGGACCCTGGCATATTGCAGGCCCCTTTCCAATAGATGGCAGCCCAGGGAAAACAATAAATACATATTCTCACCTCTCCGGGGCGCAGCGTCTTCTCCGGCGCTCCTCTGTCATGTGACTGAGGCCTGTGATTAGGCCCCAGCGGTCACATGGGACGGGACCGCGTAATGACGTCAGTGCGCCCCCACGTGACCGGTGAGGCCCAATCACAGGCCTCAGCAGCATCGTCGGAAAAGGGCCTGAAGACGGCAGGATGGAGCGAGGATGCCAAGGAAAGGTAAGGCAAGGTGAGTATGAGAGTTTGTTATTTTTAATCACTTCCCCTGGGCCTCCGATTATTATACTCTGGGGTCTGAGGAGACCCCAAAGTATAATAATAGCACTGAAGTGAAGCGGAGGGGGCTATTGGGCGCATATAATACTGTGTGGGGGCCACTGTGGAGCTTATAATACTAGGAGGGGGCCACTGTGGAGCTTATAATACTGGGTGGGGGCCACTGTGGAGCTTATAATACTGGGTGGGGGCCACTGTGGAGCTTATAATACTGGGTGGGGGCTACTATGGAGCTTATAATACAGGGTGGGGGCCACTGTGGAGCTTATAATACAGGGTGGGGGCCACTGTGGATCTTATAATACTGGGTGGGGGCCACTGTGGAGCTTATAATACAGGGTGAGGGCCACTGTGGAACTTATAATACAGGGTGGGGGCCACTGTGGAGCTTATAATACTGGGTGGGGGCCACTGTGGAGCTTATAATACTGGGTGGGGGCCACTGTGGAGCTTATAATACTGGGTGGGGGCCACTGTGGAGCTTATAATACTGGGTGGGGGCCACTGTGGAGCTTATAATACTGGGTGGGGGCCACTGTAGAGCATATAATACTGGGTGGGGACCACTATGGAGCTTATAATACAGGGTGGGGGCCACTGTGGAGCTTATACTCCATACAGTGGCTCCTTCATTTTTTTTTTAATTACGCCGGGGCAGGTGAAAAAAACAAAACAAAAAAAACCCCCACAAGCTTTCTTTCCTGTCCCCAGTGTCTCCCAGCGCGGTTCGGTCCTGCAGTTCTGTTGTTTTCTTCCAGCTGAAGTTCCCTCTGCACATGACTACCTGTGACGTTACGTGACCCCTGAGGCCAATCAGTGGCCTAAGGGAAGGGACCTGGGACGTCACAGCCAGTGAGGAATTCCGTCAAAAAGAAGACAGCGGAGCTGCGGGACCGGACCGTGCTGGGAGGACACCGGAGCACTGGAGACAGGTGAGTATGTTTAGTATGTTTTTTTTTTTTTTTTTTGGGGGGGGGGTAGGGGGGATTCACCGCCCCCAGACTAATTATAAAAAAAAAAAAAATATACTAGACAACCTCTTTAAAGTGTGGTGCATTAGGGGTGTATATTAAAGGGGTTGTCAAGGCATAATTTGTTATGGTTTATCCTCAGGATAGGCCATAGATACCTGATCTGTAGGGGGCTGACCTCGGACCGATCAGCTGTACGGAGCCACTTCTGATGCCCGTACTGTACACAATACAGGGCCAGAAGCAGAAAGCTCTGTCCACTGTATAGGGGCTGGGCACCTTCACTGTATCTCAGCACTTATTGAAGTCAGTAGGAGCTGAGCTGCAGTGAAGGCACCGGGCTGCTATACAGCGGATGGAGCTTTCTGCTTCCGGCCCTGTGTTGTGTACAGAACAGGTGCCGGAAGTGGCTCCGAACAGCTGATGGGGCCGTGTGTCAGCCCCCTACCGATCAGGTATTTATGGCCTATCCTGAGCATAGGCCATAAAAAAGATTAACCCTGGACAACCCCTTTTAATGTGCCCCACACAGTTTAACGTCCCCCCCACAGGATGTCAGCCCCCATCACTGCTCCCACACAATATAATGACCCCATCACTGTTCCCCATACAGTATGGGGGACCAGTGAAGAGGCCACTATGTGGGGGGACCAGTGAAGTGACCATAGAAAAATTTGGCCCAGACAACCCCTTAAAAGAGGTTGTCCATAGACTGGATCGACCACTGTGTCGGTCGCCAGGGAAGTGTAAAAATAAGAGAATTTTTAAAAAAGCATACTCACCTGTCCCCAGCACCCCGTTGTCCCCTGCCTGTGTCTGTTCGGTCTCATGGCGGCGCCTCATTTCTGGAAATCCTGTACCTAATTGGTCCTAGCGATCACATGAGGTGTAGGACTCCCAGCAAGGAGTCGCCGGCATGAGACTGAATGGACACTGGCAGCGGACAACGGAGCGCCGGGGACAGGTGAGTATGCTTTTTAATTTACTTATTTTTTACTTTACACCTCCCGCCAGCTACATGGGTTGCTCCAATTCCTTCGACAACCTCTTTAAAGGATTTGTCCATCTTCCTAATATTGATGGCCTGTCCTTAGGATAGGCCATCAATATTACATCTACGATGATACAACTATACGATGATACCCACTATACCATGTGCAGTGGTGCACATGGTATAGTGGGTGAGCAGAATGGCTCCCGGCTTGTTATTACCTTTAGCCGCCCTGTCTCGGTACCGCTGATCTGCAGGGGTTCTGATGGTGGGCCCCTAGAAACAATTCCACTGGTGGGCCCTACACATCCCAGTCCGACACTGGCTAAACCCCTTACTGAGTTCTTTCCTACAGGCTGTGAAAATGCTAATGCTACTGTCTCTGGGATTAATGTAGGTGTAAAGGAGCCGAGTGAGGACTGGGCTGTAGACCCGCCCACATCTGCGGGGGCCTCACCCCCCCAGTCTGTGTCTCTATGTCTCCCAGTCCTCCCTCCAGCTCAGTGTGATAGAACCAATGCTGTTAATGATATTGCAAATGTCTGCCATGAAACTGTGGATGTTGTACCAGGTGGTTCAGTGTCTCTCTGGGCTCTCCATGATGGTCCGGATGTAGGACGGACTGCTGGTATTGCGGTGGTTACCCGCAGTCAAAGTGCCAAAGGGGTGGAAAGCCTTCCAGCCTCTGCACCGGTCCCTCCGTCACTCGGACGCATTACTGAGACCGCCTTGAGAAATTCCCCCACCCTAGAGCAGGAAGGGTCCGGCAGCTATGTAACATGCACCTCTCTTTTGTCTCACTCCAGCCAAGAGTTCAGAGATGCTGTCCAAGCTGACCCTAGTCTGGACATATTGCCGTTCAACCACACTCGGAGTCTGACAAGGCCCGAGTATGCTGGGACCCCGGGGGGAGGGTGAGGGAGCCTTGGGGCCAGAGCCTGAGGAGCTGGAGGTGTAGGTGCTCTCAGAAGAGGGGCACAGGCCCCTACTTCCTACAAGCCCCATCTAAAAGGGGGAGGTGTGGTGATTCCACTTAAATATGGCTATAACTCAAAGATGTATTTTGATCTCTGGGTATCGTATCTCCCTCTTACTTCCATTTACTCATAATGTGCGCAGCTCTAATCCTAGATGTATGTTGTCAGTAGTGGCAACCATGGAACAATAGGGCTTTGTATCCATCCCAGAATGGCTCCAATGAATTCCTACATAGCCCTGGGTGATCAAATACACATGCATTGTTCAGCCTGGGCTGTTGATCAGACATGGTTGATAACATATAGAAGGCATTGTATCATTCCACTTAATCCTATCTCCTTACAAAGAATCTGGACTTGAGTGCGTTAGTCAATCAGACTTGCCGTCGTCGGTGACCTCATTCTGGGTGGTGTAATCAAGGGTATAAAAGATGAGGTAAGAGGTCAGTGAGAGAGACTACAAGGAGACTGTGCTGAGACTACTGAGGATATACTGTGATGAGCAGGCAGGCTGGAATGCTGCTGCTAGGAGCCACCACTGGTTATCTCCACATGTTATGTGTGAGTGTTGAACTATAGAGCCACATCAAGGATATGTGTGGTAAAGTAATTATTTCACCTTTATTCCCTTTTTATTTTATGCGCTGTATATTGTAACTAGTAAGTGTTAATGCTTGCATATATTTGCATATCTGTTCTGAACTGCATGTGTTAGATGTTAATACCGACCCATTTAGGGGTTAATAAATATATAAAATTTAGAAAGCTTGTCTTGTATTTATCTTGTGGACCCAGCACTCACTGGCGGTGAGTGTGGTTTTTTAGTAAAGAAGTCTCAGGTGTGGGCCAACGCGGTGTTGGCGCACTGAGGATCTTTCACAATGGGGTCTGTCTGCTGAGACCCCCACTGAGCCTGAAAATTGGGTTTTTTCCCCCCCACTGGGTGGGAATTCATCCTGGCTGCGGCTGAATATAGGCGTGTTGCTTGGTGGATGGACGAACCTGCGTTGCTCTTACCCACTTCAATGGGAGTGCCAAAGATACCCGAAATCCAGTACTCAGCTACAGTGCTGGCCAAAAGTATTGGCACCCCTGCAATTCTGTCAGATAATACTCAATTTCTTCCAGAAAATGATTGCAATCACAAATGCTTTGGTAATAATATCTTCCTTTAATTTGTCTTCAATGGAAAACCACAAAAAGAATTGTCAAAAAGCCAAATTGGATATAATTCCACACCAAACATAAAAAAGGGGGTGGACAAAAGTATTGGCACCCTTTGAAAAATCAGGTGATGCTTCTCTAATTTGTGTAATTAACAGCACCTGTTACTTACCTGTGGCACATAACAGGTGGTGGCAATAACTAAATCACACTTGCAGCCAGTTGAAATGGATTAAAGTTGACTCAACCTCTGTCCTGTGTCCTTGTGTGTACCACGTTGAGCATGGAGAAAAGAAAGAAGACCAAAGAACTGTCTGAGGACTTGAGAAGCAAAATTGTGAGGAAGCATGAGCAATCTCAAGGCTACAAGTCCATCTCCAAAGACCTGAACGTTCCTGTGTCTACCGTGCGCAGTGTCATCAAGAAGTTTAAAGCCCATGGCACTGTGGCTAACCTCCCTAGATGTGGACGGAAAAGAAAAATTGACGAGAGATTTCAATGAAAGATTGTACGGATTGTGGCTAAAGAACCTCGACTAACATCCAAGGAAGTTCTAGCTGCCCTGCAGTCCGAGGGTACAACAGTGTCAACCCGTACTATCCGTCGGCGTCTGAATGAAAAGGGACTCTATGGTAGGATACCCAGGAAGACCCCACTTCTGACCCAGGGACATAACAAAGCCAGGCTGGAGTTTGCCAAAACGTACCTGAGAAAACCAAAAACTTTTTGGAAGAATGTTCTCTGGTCAGATGAGACAAAAGTAGAGCTTTTTGGGAAAAGGCATCAACAGAGTTTACAGGGAAAAAAAAGAGGCCTTCAAAGAAAAGAACACTGTCCCTACAGTCAAACATGGCGGAGGTTCCCTGATGTTTTGGGGTTGCTTTGCTACCTCTGGCACTGGACTGCTTGACCGTGTGAATGGCATTATGAAGTCTGAAGACTACCAACAAATTTTGCAGCATAATGTAGGGCCCAGTGTGAGAAAGCTGGGTCTCCCTCAGAGGTCATGGGTCTTCCAGCAGGACAATGACCCAAAACACACTTCAAAAAGCACTAGAAAATGGTTTGAGAGAAAGCACTGGAGACTTCTAAAGTGGCCAGCAATGAGTCCAGACCTGAATCCCATAGAACACCTGTGGAGAGATCTCAAAATGACAGTTTGGAGAATGCACCCTTCAAATCTCAGGGACCTGGAGAAATTTGCCAAAGAAGAATAGTCTAAAATTCCAGCAGAGCATTGTAAGAAACTCATTGATGGTTACCGGAAGCGGTTGTTCGCAGTTATTTTGTCTAAAGGTTGTGCTACCAAGTATTAGGCTGAGGGTGCCAATACTTTTGTCCGGCCCATTTTTGGAGTTTTGTGTAAAATGATCAATGATTTGACTTTTTTTTTTTCATTCTCTTTTGTGTTTTTTCATTGCAAGCAAAATAAATGAAGATATTATTACCAAAGCATTTGTGATTGCAATCATTTTCTGGAAGAAATTGAGTATTATCTGACAGAATTGCAGGGGTGCCAATACTTTTGGCCAGCACTGTATCTGCGGCGCTCCTATTATAGAGAATGGGGGCCACGTGAGCTCGTCCATCCACCAAGCAGAAGATGTGTGAAGTTACTTTCATTGTTACTACCGTGTTGTTGATCTGATACTGAAGTAATGCAGTAAGAAGAATTCTTAAAAACTGTTTTATAACTTTGTGTAATGTGTATATTGTGCGAAGATAACAGCGTGTGAAGCTAGTAGCATGGAAATGTAATTTTTTTGTTGGGGGGTGGGGGGGCTTCTTTCTATAGTCCACCTCAGGCAGCAAAGAGGCTAGGTTCACCACTGAGGAAGACTACACTGTGTTCAGAATTATTAGGCAAATGAGTATTTTGATCACATCATCCTTTTTATACATGTTTTCCTACTCCAAGCTGTATAGGCTTGAAAACCAACTACCAATTAAGTAAATCTGGTGATGTGCATATTTGTAATGAGGAGGGGTGTGGTCTAATGACATCAACACCCTATATAAGGTGTGCTTAATTATTAGGCAACTTTCTTTCCTTTGGCAAAATGGGTCAGAAGAGAGATTTGACGGACTCTGAAAAGTCAAAAATTGTGAGATGTCTTGCAGAGGGATGCAGCAGTGTTGAAATTGCCAAACTTTTGAAGTGTGATCACCAAACAATCAAGCGTTTCATGGCAAATAGCCAACAGGGTCGCAAGAAGCGTGTTGAAAAAAAAAGGCGCAAAATAACTGCTAATGAATTGAGGAAAATCAAGCGTGAAGCTGCTAAGATGCCATTAGCCACCAGTTTAGCCATATTTCAGAGCTGCAACGGTACTGGAGCATCAAAAAGCACAAGGTGTGCGATACTCAAGAAACAAGAAACATAAGATAAAACGTCAAGACTGGGGCAAGAAATATCTTAAGACTGATTTTTGAAAGGTTTTATGGACTGATGAAATGAGAGTGACTCTTGATGGGCCAGATGGATGGGCCCGAGGCTGGATCAGTAAAGGGCAGAGAGCTCCACTCCGACTCAGACGCCAGCAAGGTGGAGGTGGGGTACTGGTATGGGCTGGTATCATCAAAGATGAACTTGTGGGACCTTTTCGGGTGGAGGATGGAGTGAAGCTAAACTCCCAGACCTACTGCCAGTTTCTGGAAGACACCTTCTTCAAGCAGTGGTACAGGAAGAAGTCGGTATCGTTCAAGAAAAACATGATTTTCATACAGGACAATGCTCCATCACATGCATCCAAATACTCCACAGTGTGGCTGGCTAGTAAAGGTCTAAAAGAAGAAAAAATAATGACATGGCCCCCTTGTTCACCTGATCTGAACCCCATAGAGAACCTGTGGTCCCTCATAAAATGTGAGATCTACAGGGAGGGAAAACAGTATACATCTCTGAACAGTGTCCGGGAGGCTGTGGTGGTCGCTGCACGCAATGTGGATCGTAAACAGATCAAGCAACTGACAGAATCTATGGATGGAAGGCTTTTGAGTGTCATCGTAAAGAAAGGTGGCTATATTGGTTACTGATTTGTTTTTGGTTTTGTTTTTGAATGTCAGAAATGTTTATTTCTAAATTTTCTGTTGTTATATTGGTTTACCTGGTGAAAATAAAGAAGTGAGATGGGTATATATTTGGTTTTTATTAAGTTGCCTAATAATTCTTCACAGTAATAGTTACCTGCACAAACAGATATCCTCCTAAGATAGCCAAATCTAAAAAAAAAAAACCCACTCCAACTTCCAAAAATATTAAGCTTTGATATTTATGAGTCTTTTGGGTTGATTGAGAACATAGCTGTTGTTCAATAATAAAAAATCATCTCAAATACAACTTGCCTAATAATTCTGCAAACAGTGTATAGTGCTCGGGTGGAATGGTGAAGAACTGACTGTGGGACAATGGAAGAAATTAGTTAATGCCATCCAATACAGGAAGTTGTTGTACATAGCCATGAAATTGTGTTATCAGATTTATGCAGCATCCTGTTTAGTAAAAATTCAGCAATCTTTTTAAAATGTAGATTGACAACGTTTACAATTTAATAGATTGCTTCAACTTCAGGTATTGTATTTGACAATTGTTGCTGATCAGGAACAGGAGGTGTAACAAGGTTTAAATTTGGTAGCTCTTTTGTATCTTGTTTATAGTACATTGCTGCATCCTTTAATTAATTTTGACATTGTCTGGTAAGTCTCTATGCCAGTGATGGCGAACCTTTTGCGAGCAGGGCCCTCAGTCTCATTGTGTGAATTGATTATTTCTTTCTTTTACAGTGGGCCCCCACACAGTATTATATGCTCTACAGTGGGCCCAACACATTATTATATACTCCATAGTGGGCCCCCACACAGTATTATATGCTCCACAATGGGCCCCCACACAGTAGTATATGCTAAATAGCGGGCCTCCCACACAGCATAATATGGTACTTACCTTACCTCCTACGAAGAGCAGCTGGCCAACCTCCTTCTTCTACCATGGTGCAGGCGCAGATGAATTATGTCATCGTGCCTGCGTCAGGGCAGAGGTCACACTCTGCTGTCAGTGTAAACTGCGGTCCTGGGGACCCACGGCCTACACTGAAAGTTTCCGCTGTATGTGCATTTGCACATACAGCTGAAAGAAGCGCTCGCTCACTAACGTGGAATCCTGTACCTGATTCCCTGTTACTGAGCGATCAGGGAGCCTGGATGGGGCGACTGTGCGCCTGCCAACAGCGAGGGCTCTGAGTGCCCCCTCTGGCCAACATGGCTTTATGCTGTAAAACTTCATCAAGAGCTTGAATAACACATTGACATATGGTGGGTGTAGATGTAATGGCCTGCTTTAATATATTAAGTTCGCTTGTGGCAACCAGGTACATTTTTTCCACATGCTCCATTATTTGCTGGTAATAAGACTTGTTATTAATTAAATTGCAACACTAAATAGCGACCCTATAAACCTTCCAAACTGACTAACACCGCAATTTTTATGCTTAAAGCTTATCCTCTAACTTCCTTATAGCTGTGTGCCACTGCTGTAGTGTATTCGTCTGTTGTTCTTTTGGAGAAATTGTCCTTTAAGATATTTAACCCGTTCCCGACATCCACCGTAATAGTATGGCGGATGTCGGGTATTTTGCCGCAACCCAGACGGAGGAGACCAGAGGATGGGAGTAGTAGTGGCGGATGCTGTGCCACCTAGCAGGCCAAGCACGCTCCCAAACCGCTCCAGTCCCACTCCTAGGCCGGACAAAGTCGAGGGGGGTCCTGCAGCACTACCAGATGGTGGTGGTAGTAGTTCTTTCCCCCGGGGCACTTCCAGTTGAAGAGGGGGACCTCTCCTACCTGAGCCGGTGTGGTGTTGTTCGGAAGAACCCTGATGGTAATGCAGGCACAACTCAGGATTCAGCGATGCAGGTAAACCAAACAGCCTTTATTTGGCAACAGGAATCACAAGGAAATAGCAGCTTCTTGATGGGGGTAGTAATACAGTGCCCAAACCCCAGCCTTGGTTCTAGGAGGCCTGACAAGGAACTGGTTACCTGAAGACTAGGCCCGAAGTAATCCTCCTGAAGGCTGTGTTGGCTAACCGTTGGCCTCAGTGCAGCTTGTGGGGGCAGGAAACCTCTGCACACCCTTACTCTTCCACTGCTCACACTACACTGACTGCACTCAGACCAAGGGTTACCGTGGAGACAGAGTCTCCCACAACCCCGCCCAGTGGCCTGTGATAGGCCAGGGCTAACCAAGGCTAGACTTGAACACTGCAGGGGAGAAATAACAAGGAAAGCTGCAAACAGTGACACTTAACACCGAAGACAGAACATAACCAACAAAGCCCAGAGGCACAGGGACAAACACATAAAAGCAGTAGCACTCTGGGATGCTGCACCCCCCCCCCCCCCTGTTTTAACCTGAGCCGCCCTTGGCGAATCTTTGCCCAGGCTAGGAAAGGCAATACAGCGGACAAGACAAGACAGACGAGGCAAAAACAAAAGAAACATGCAAAATATAATACAACATAAATGAATGGGAGATGGGCGAAGACCTGGTACCTGAGGCACAAGTTCGTCAGTGTCCAATCTCAGGCACCAGCAAAACATGGGGAGAAGGGGCACCGGCATCTCCACAGAAGTCCCTGAGGCACAGGTGCGTTAGTGTCTATTCTCAGGGCCTCAACAGGACAAAGAGGGACTCCAGGGCACAGCTGCGTTAGTGTCCATCCTGGAGCAAGGGGACAGGTGAAAACAAGGAGAACTGGGGCAGTGTCCACAAGTTCGCACTGGGAAAATAAACGATTCTGACCTCACTCCAGGAACTGTGTGGGGCGTTTCCCTCTGGTGGTTCTCTGGGACCTTCTCAGGGCGACTCCTCCTGGAGCGCCAAGGGCAACAGCTGGGCTAGCTGGAACAGGGCTGGCAGGACAGCTTCATCCAGGTCCATCTGTTCTTCTGCCTCAGCAGGCACAGCAGACAACTCTGACCCAGGAGGTGACTTGGGGACTCCTCCTTTGGCAGGCAGCTGGAAGGTCAGGCAAGTGAGGAAGAATTCTGGAGGCATTCCATGGCAAAGGCTCTCTGACACTGCTGAGGCTGGGACAGTCTCTGGAACGAGGTTCCCCTCATTAGAACTACCCTCAGTGGAAGGGGACAGCACTGAGGGTATATGGCCCACCTGCAAACACACCTTCAAGCTATTCCGGTGGACCACCTGTGGTTTTCTCCCTTCTTTCTCCACCACGAAGACATCAGGATAGGGCTGTGCAGAGATGGTGTAGGGTTCAGTCTCCCACCTGGAGTCCAACTTGCGGGTCCGGTGGTTGTTCTTCAGCCACACCCTCTCCCCGACCTGTAGGAGGGTAGCCTGAGCATGTAAGTTGTGATCCGCTTCCTGTCTGGCCCGAACCTCCTTCATACAGGCTTCCACTACTTCATGAGCTTCAGCCAGGTGCCTCTGATGGTCACTCAACCAGTCGGTCTTTGGCAGTGGATTGATGTCATCAGAAACAGCCACTCCCAAGGCAACATCAACAGCCAGCTTCCCATGTCTCCCAAACATCAAGGTACTATGGTGTATACCTGGTAGACAGCTGCTTCTGGTTGTTATACTGGTAGACCAGCTCAGGTAACCGTAGCGGCCAATCTGCTCGGCTGGAGGGTGACAAAGTCCTGAGGAGTCCAAGAAGAGTCTGGTTCATCTTCTCACATAGACCATTGCCCTGAGGATGGTAAGATTTTGTACACAGCTTCTTGCAGTCGTACAGGGCACAGAGCTCCAGGAACAGCTGAGACTCAAATGCAGAACCCCGGTCTGTGAGGATCTTCTCAGGACATCCATAGGGAAGAAGGAAAGACTTCCAGAAGGTCTTAGCAGTAGTCTTAGCCGATAGATCACGTACGGGTACAGCCACTGTGAACTTGGTGTAGTGGTCAATCATAGTCAGCACGTAGGTGTATCCAGAGCGGTTGGGTTCTACCTTCAGGTGGTCTACAGCCACAATCTCCAGAGGGCGATGGCTCTCAATAGGATGGAGTGGAGCCTTCTGATCAGCTTTCTCCCCTCTGGCAAGGGTGCAGGCAGTGCACTCTCGGCACCACTTCTCGACATCGTCTCTCAGACCAACCCAGTAGAACAGACTTCAGTCTTCTGAACCCCAAAATGTCCAGACTTGTCATGATAAGCTTCCAGGACAGTGCCCACATCGCATCGAGGGACGACAATTTGATGGAGTCGGGTCCCAGAAACAGGATCAGTGGAACGTCTAAACACAAGTCCTCCTCTCAGGAACAGCTTCCTCCACTGTCTCCACAGCTTGCACAGCTCCGGATTAGCACAAACTCCACAGAGTCCAGTTGGCAGCATACTTTGGCTCAGAAAGTCTCGTATCTCATGCAGAACTTTACTTTCAGACTGCTACTGGGCCCATAATTCTGTCTCAGGAGTTGCCTTCACCGGCGACCGTGTAGGAGCAGCGGGGGCAGCTGGAACTTGTGTGAACCGCTTGCTTGGCAAACCGGGCATAGAAAGCTGGCATTTCCATTTCTTCCCACTCATCCGCATCCTCACCAGGACTGGTCTCTGTTGATAGCCGGGATAAGGCGCCCGCCCCGACGTTGGCTTTGTCGGACTTGTACTTGACCACGAAGTTGTAATTGGCCAGACATGACGCCCATCTTTGCTCTAGAGCTCCCAGTCGTGTGGTAGCCAGGTGTGCTAGTGAGTTATTGTCTGTATAGACTTCAAAGGGAGTAGCAGCCAGATGACAGCCCACACCAGGGCCAAGAACTCCAGCTTGAAGGAACTGTAATTCTCGTCATTCCTTTCAGCTCCCTTCAGAGACCGGCTGGCAAAGGCAATTACTCTCTCCTTCCCGTCTTGAATCTGACAGAGGATGGCACATAAGACCTTGGTACTGGCATTGGTTTGCAGCCAAAAAGGTAAGCTGTAATCCGGGTAGCCCAGGACAGGTGGCTCAGTCAGCAAGCGTTTCAGTCTCTGAAATGCGGTTTCTTGTTGATCTCCCCACTTGATAGGAATCTTCTTTCTCAGCTCCTCTTTAGGATGCCCTCTCAACAGTTCTTGCAGAGGCTCAGAGATCTGGGCAAACTTAGGGATGAACCTCCTGTAGTATCCGGCAAACCCCAGGAAGCTCCTGATCTCCTTCACTGTAGTAGGTGTGGGCCAATCTTCCACAGCAGCAATCTTATCAGGATCAGGCCTCACCCCTTCAGCGCTGACCACATGCCCCAGGTAGCGGACTTGAGTCTGCAGCAGTTGACACTTGGATGGTTTCACCTTCAGCCCGTGCTGTGCCAGGATCTGGAACACTTCTGTAAGATGTTGTAGGTGCTCCTCACACGTCTTAGAGAAGATGATGACGTCATCAAGGTACAGCAGAACAGTCTCAAAGTTCTTGTGCCCCAGACAGCGCTCCATGAGGCTTTGAAATGTTCCAGGGGCATTACAGAGTCCGAAAGGCATGCTGTTGAACTCAAAGAGGCCCATGGGTGTTGTGAAGGCCGTCTTTTCTCAGTCAGCAGCAGCTACGGGTACTTGCCAGTACCCACTGGTCAAGTCCAGGGTGGAGAAGTAGGCTGCAGCTCCCAGTGCTGTAAGGGACTCCTCTATATGAGGTAAAGGGCAGGTGTCCTTTTGGGTGACAGCATTCAGCTTCCTGTAATCCACACAAAACCGGACACCGCCGTCTTTCTTCTTTACCAGCACCAGTGGGGCAGCCCAGGGGCTGTGGCTCTCACGGATTACATTAGCGTCCTTCATTTCAGCCATCACCTTCTTGACAGTCTGATAATTAGCCGGTGGGATAGGCCTGTATCTCTCCTTGATAGGAGGATGTGAGCCAGTAGGGATGGTATGCTCAATGAACTTGGTATGCCTGAAGTCCAGTGGATGTTAACTGAAAGCTGACTGACACTCCTTTAGCACCGAGAGAACACCTTCAATCTGTTCAGCCGGGGTGTCTGGGGCTCCAATATGTAACTCTTCCCACCAGGCTTTGTCAGTATCCTTCTCTCCCTTGGAGGCAGCTTTCTGTGAGGACTGGCATACAGAGGAAGCAGCAACCTCGATAACATCCTCTGGAGCCACATAGGACACCATAGCCACTGGGCAATGTTTCTTTAATTCCACTGGCAGATTACTTAAGTTCATGATGCGAAATGGCACCTCCCCTTGAGTGATTTTGGACAGACAGCGGGCGAACAACAGCATGGGGTAGGCCTCTAGGGGCATAGGTTCCACTAGAGCCAAATAGTTCTGTCCTTGTACAGTGCTGGCCAAAAGTATTGGCACCCCTGCAATTCTGTCAGATAATACTCAATTTCTTCCAGAAAATGATTGCAATCACAAATGCTTTGGTAATAATATCTTCATTTAATTTGTCTTCAATGGAAAACCACAAAAAGAATTGTCAAAAAGCCAAATTGGATATAATTCCACACCAAACATAAAAAAGGGGGTGGACAAAAGTATTGGCACCCTTTGAAAAATCAGGTGATGCTTCTCTAATTTGTGTAATTAACAGCACCTGTTACTTACCTGTGGCACATAACAGGTGGTGGCAATAACTAAATCACACTTGCAGCCAGTTGAAATGGATTAAAGTTGACTCAACCTCTGTCCTGTGTCCTTGTGTGTACCACATTGAGCATGGAGAAAAGAAAGAAGACCAAAGAACTGTCTGAGGACTTGAGAAGCAAAATTGTGAGGAAGCATGAGCAATCTCAAGGCTACAAGTCCATCTCCAAAGACCTGAATGTTCCTGTGTCTACCGTGCGCAGTGTCATCAAGAAGTTTAAAGCCCATGGCACTGTGGCTAACCTCCCTAGATGTGGACGGAAAAGAAAAATTGACGAGAGATTTCATCGAAAGATTGTGCGGATGGTGGCTAAAGAACCTCGACTAACATCCAAACAAGTTCTAGCTGCCCTGCAGTCCGAGGGTACAACAGTGTCAACCCGTACTATCCGTCGGCGTCTGATTGAAAATGGACTCTATGGTAGGATACCCAGAAAGACCCCACTTCTGACCCAGAGACATAAAAAAGCCAGGCTGGAGTTTGCCAAAACTTACCTGAGAAAACCAAAAACTTTTTGGAAGAATGTTCTCTGGTCAGATGAGACAAAAGTAGAGCTTTTTGGGAAAAGGCATCAACATAGAGTTTACAGGAAAAAAAAAAGAGGCCTTCAAAGAAAAGAACACTGTCCCTACAGTCAAACATGGCGGAGGTTCCCTGATGTTTTGGGGTTGCTTTGCTGCCTCTGGCACTGGACTGCTTGACCGTGTGCATGGCATTATGAAGTCTGAAGACTACCAACAAATTTTGCAGCATAATGTAGGGCCCAGTGTGAGAAAGCTGGGTCTCCCTCAGAGGTCATGGGTCTTCCAGCAGGACAATGACCCGACCCAAAACACACTTCAAAAAGCACTAGAAAATGGTTTGAGACAAAGCACTGGAGACTTCTAAAGTGGCCAGCAATGAATCCAGACCTGAATCCCATAGAACACCTGTGGAGAGATCTCAAAATGGCAGTTTGGAGAAGGCACCCTTCAAATCTCAGGGACCTGGAGAAATTTGCCAAAGAAGAATGGTCTACAATTCCAGCAGAGCATTGTAAGAAACTCATTGATGGTTACCGGAAGCGGTTGTTCGCAGTTATTTTGTCTAAAGGTTGTGCTACCAAGTATTAGGCTGAGGGTGCCAATACTTTTGTCCGGCCCATTTTTGGAGTTTTGTGTAAAATGATCAATGATTTGACTTTTTTTTTTCATTCTCTGTTGTGTTTTTTCATTGCAAGCAAAATAAATGAAGATATTATTACCAAAGCATTTGTGATTGCAATCATTTTCTGGAAGAAATTGAGTATTATCTGACAGAATTGCAGGGGTGCCAATACTTTTGGCCAGCACTGTACATACAGTCATATGAAAAAGTTTGGGCACCCCTATTAATCTTAATCATTTTTAGTTCTAAATATTTGGGTGTTTGCAACAGCCATTTCAATTTGATATATCTAATAACTGATGGACACAGTAATATTTCAGGATTGAAATGAGGTTTATTGTACTAACAGAAAATGTGCAATATGCATTAAACCAAAATTTGACCGGTGCAAAAGTATGGGCACCTCAACAGAAAAGTGACATTAATATTTAGTAGATCCTCCTTTTGCAAAAATAACAGCCTCTAGTCGCTTCCTGTAGCTTTTAATCAGTTCCTGGATCCTGGATGAAGGTATTTTTGACCATTCCTCTTTACAAAACAATTCCAGTTCAGTTAAGTTTGATGGTCGCCGAGCATGGACAGCCCGCTTCAAATTATCCCACAGATGTTCAATGATATTCAGGTCTGGGGACTGGGATGGCCATTCCAGAACATTGTAATTGTTCCTCTGCATGAATGCCTGAGTAGATTTGGAGCTGTGTTTTGGATCATTGTCTTGCTGAAATATCCATCCCCGGCGTAACTTCAAATTCGTCACTGATTCTTGTACATTATTCTCAAGAATCTGCTGATACTGAGTTGAATCCATGCGACCCTCAACTTTAACAAGATTCCCGGTGCCAGCATTGGCCACACAGCCCCAAAGCATGATGGAACCTCCACCAAATTTTACAGTGGGTAGCAAGTGTTTTTCTTGGAATGCTGTGTTTTTTTGACGCCATGCATAACGCCTTTTTGTATGACCAAACAACTCAATCTTTGTTTCATCAGTCCACAGGACCTTCTTCCAAAATGAAGCTGGCTTGTCCAAATGTGCTTTTGCATACCTCAGGCGACTCTGTTTGTGGCATGCTTTCAGAAACGGCTTCTTTCGCATCACTCTCCCATACAGCTTCTCCTTGTGCAAAGTGTGCTGTATTGTTGACCGATGCACAGTGACACCATCTGCAGCAAGATGATGCTGCAGCTCTTTGGAGGTGGTCTGTGGATTGTCCTTGACTATTCTCACCATTCTTCTTCTCTGCCTTTCTGATATTTTTCTTGGCCTGCCACTTCTGGGCTTAACATTAACATTTCCTTACTATGTTCCTCACAGTGGAAACTGACAGGTTAAATCTCTGAGACAACTTTTTGTATCCTTCCCCTGAACAACTATGTTGAACAATCTTTGTTAATATCATCATTCAGATCATTTGAGAGTTGTTTTGAGGAGCCCATGATGCCACTCTTCAGAGGAGATTCAAATAGGAGAACAACTTGCAATTGGCCACCTTAAATACCTTTTCTCATGATTGGATACACCTGGCTATGAAGTTCAAAGCTCAGTGAGGTTACAAAACCAATTTTGTGCTTCAGTAAGTCAGTAAAAAGTAGTTAGGAGTATTCAAATCAATAAAATGATAAGGGTACCCAAATTTTTGCACCGGTCAAATTTTGGTTTAATGCATATTGCACATTTTCTGTTAGTACAATAAACCTCATTTCAATCCTGAAATATTACTGTGTCCATCAGTTATTAGATATATCAAATTGAAATGGCTGTTGCAAACACCCAAATATTTAGAACTAAAAATGATTAAGATTAATAGGGGTGCCCAAACTTTTTCATATGACTATACATGCGTGCTTGACACCACACCACAGTCTCTGTGCCAGGTTGAAGTGTCACTGACCTGCTGTCTTGAAAACGGGCCCTGTAAACTTCTCCTCTGTTGTTGGCAAACTTCTGCTGAGCAGCCAGGAGACGGATGGTTTTCTGTATCACACTCCTCTTGGTAGGCGAGGCAGTAGGTAGTGAATTCTGCAGGGCCTCCAACATTTCTCCATAGCAGCTCTTCAGAAAATTCATGCCGAACACCACAGGGGGGACTTCATCGTCACAAATGTCAGTGACCAGGACACCCTGTCCATACAGCTTGACACGTCCAACTTGCATATCAGGGGTCCAGTACCCAGTGATAGGTACCGGCAGTCCATTGCTTGTAAGCACCATGGGTGAACTCTCAAGGGGGTGCACCAGCCGATCATCTCCCCAAAATTCATTAAAGGTGGCTCTCTGGATGGTGGTAACCTGAGAGCTAGTGTCCAGCAGGGCAGTCAGTGGAACCCCGTCAATATAGATGGTAACTTCTGGACGGGGGCCCACATACTTAGGAGAAGGCTTTGACTTGGATGGACTTATTGTTCTTCCTCCTGAGGGGTGGTTCTCGGCCTCAGGGGGAAAACCGTTTAACTGCCAGCATTGAGACACAATGTGTCCATATTTGTGGCAGTGCAGAGGGCAGTCTTCTCTGGGCAGTTCTCCTTGGAAGCTCTGGCGGAGACTTGGAAGGAGAGGGTGGTGCACTCCTAGATTGAGGACCGGCCTGCAGGTGTTCTAGCTTCTTGGTCAGGACATCCACACTTCTGACCAGCAGGGAGACCTGTTCTCTCAGATCCGCCACGTCGCTCGGCCCTGGTGTTGACACGGCCTGCGGTGCTGACAAGTCGGCGTTTAGGAGAGTAAGGCTCCAGGTTGATGGAGCAGCCCCAGGTGAGGAAGGCTGAGCTGGGGGCCCTGGTAGGTGTTCAGGGCCCAGTATTGGCATGACTAGTTCTTTAAAATCCAGGGTGTTGGGCAGAGAGAATTCTTAACTGTCTCTTTAAGGCATCATCCTCCGCACCCTCAATAAACTGTTCTCTCAAGACAGCGTCGGGGTTCTCTGCAGCCCGAGGATCCACTTGGGTTACACCTTGGAAAGCCTCTTGCAAGGACAGGGCAAATTCTCTGTGGGACTCACCGGCTTGTTGTTTTCTGCTATAAAACTGCATCCTCAACTCAGACGCAATTTGGACTTCAAAAATGTTACGAAGCCACTGCAGCACTTGCTCTAGTGATGTCTTGTAGGAAGAGGGCCAGGATTTGACTTCCCTCTAAGCAGCAGCCCTCCAGCTGCCTCACCAGAATTTCCACTTTCTGCTCCTCAAATAGGGGGTACAGCTTGAACATGGCCTGCATGCGGTCCTTAAAGTCTCTTAGGGTGTGCGCTTCCCCTTTGTATCGGGGTAGCCAAGGCGCACCCAGGTATTATAGCATGGTGAGCGGCATAATGGTGGCTGCAAAGGTAGGAGTAGAAGCCACAGGTGATGTGGCAGCCACTGGAGACCCCGCAGGGCTGACGGACTCATGATCGCTATGATCCGACATGGTGACAGCAGACAAGTCTCTAGGTAAAGACAGCGCTATAACAGTTAACCTATGGGAATGGTCTCACCCAAAATGGTAGCGCCCAGGAGGCTCTGATGATGCTGTCCTGTAGGAGGAGTTGTCCCGCTGACGTCAGCGACTGCGGATTAGTCCTTTCTCGAATAGGAGGGAGGAGTTTGGCTGATGCACCTCTGACGTCAGTCTTTCCCTCCTAAGCGTTGGTTTTGGCGGGCTGACAGTTAACCTCTACGGAGCTGTGGAATTCTGAATGATGCATCTCCGCACACACACCGAGTCCTCAGTATAAATCCACAAGGCAGAGTCTCTCAATACAGCCAAAAAGGTTTTGCAGCTCACCCGTTGTAGAGATGATGATCTGGATCTTGACACCGTAGTCTGTGATGTTATAAGGACACGGATCCTGCTGACTACGGCAAAAATGCCTTGCCGCAACCCAGACGGAGGAGACCAGAGGATGGGAGTAGTAGTGGCGGATGCTGTTCCACCTAGCAGGCCAAGCACGCTCCCAAACCGCTCCAGTCCCACTCTTAGGCCGGACAAAGTCGAGGGGGGTCCTGCAGACTACCAGATGGTGGTGGTACAAAACAAACTTCATAGCACATAACATGAAGATAAAAACTTTGAGAAAGTTTTATAATTAACAACAAGTGTTGTCTCCAAATCTATCATAATGAAACCCTCTACAAATCATGCTCTTACTACCAACAAATAGCAATAATCCAAGAAAGAAAAGTAAGAAAGCACTCAAAATAATAAAAAATAAAAAAGGAATTTTATTGAAATACAAAAACAATATAAAAATACAAGACAGAAACAACAGTACAAATACCTATGTCAGCAGATGTAAAACGAGAGAGGCAGAGGCTAAGTAGTATAAATAAATATAAGGGAGATAGCATACAACCATGCATAAAGTATATAGCAGTATATAAATACAAGGGGTACTAATGGTTAATAAAGAGCAAGTGCATATATAAAACCCCTATATAAATGCCCAATGTATCACACTATACATGTATTTTGCAAAGTAAATTACATGGTAACATGGTATAAGATCTAAGCATACCCATGACATAAATGCCACTGCCTGCTGACAAAACCCAACGCACGTTTCAGCACACAAAGCCGTCGTCTAATCACCCCCCTTTCCCTAGAGTACATATAAAGGTACTTAAATACTGTGAAACGCATACACATTACGTATCCCTGTGTCCGAAAACGCCCGGTCTACAAATCTATAAAAATATTTCTCCCATATGGTAAATGCCGTAGTGGGAAATAAAATCAAAAGTGCCAAACCGCTGTTTTTTCACTGTTTTGACTCCGATAAAAATTTTAACAAAAAGTGATCAAAGAAATAGCAATTCCCAAAAATGGTATAACTAAAAAGTACACCTGGCCCCACAAAAAAAAATCACCCTATGCATCCTTGTACATGTAGGTATAAAAAAGTTACGGGTGTCAGAATATGGCAACTTTTTTACACAGTTTTAGATTTTTGTTAAGGGGTTAAAATGCAATGCACCATATAAATTTGGTATCCCTGGAATTGTACTGAAACATATAATACAGATGACATGTCATTTTGGCTGCAGAGTGAACGCTGTAAAAACGAAGCCTCTTAGAAAGTCGCAAAAATGCACTTTTTCTTCAGATCCACCCCATTCTGAATTTTTTTCCAGCTTCCCAGTACATTGTACACAATAATACATGGTAGCATCATGAAGAATAATTCGTCCTGCAAACATTAAGACCTCATATGGCTCTTAGAACGGAAAAATAAAAAAGTTATGGGGTTTGGAAGGGGGGAAATCAAAAATGAAAAGCAAAGATCTAAAAATTCCTCTGGCCGGAAGGGGTTAAATGATTTCCCCCTGTAATCAATATTAAATGTTTACTTGCACTGTGTAAAATAATTTTTCACCTAAGTTTTTAAGAGATATTAGTTGCATCATATTCTCTCAGGCATCTTGCTAACACGATGTGCAGGACATAGAATGTAAAGTTAATTTATTAGAGTTAATTTTCTTTTATATATATGCAGCTGGTAAATCAGCTGAAAACACACCTGTTCTTAAACGTAGCTTCTCTGGAAGCACCTCTTATATCTACTGTACTAACAAATACCCATAAGTAGAAGCGTGTTTTTCTCAGGTACATTTGTCTGGCTAGCATGACAACTTGTAATTTATCACACGGATTATTAAAAAGAACCATGTACTTGGTGTTTAAAGTTATCATTCTGCTTTTCTTTCCCTGACAAAATATGTTTTGTACTAAATAGAAAATGCTTAGATTTCTGTTATGTGAAATGCTTTCTCTATTTTGCAATTTTCACTAAGGCTCTCCATTAGATCATCACTAGTCTAATTTACTTTGTCGGGCAGGAATAGTTCATCTACAAATTTCCTTTAATAAGCTTGATGAGGCAGTTGATCATATAATTTTTGGCAAGTAAATCTTATCAGGTTTTGTGTGATAATTGAGCATCATCATTATGAATAACTTTTTCCAGAATTATACGGGCCTGCTAATATACAGGAGAGAAGATGCTGTAACCAGGTGTACATTAATGCTAATAACCAAAAGGAAATATTGTAAATACACTTTTCTGTTTTGCGCAGAGGTCTTGTATGAATGACCAGGTTAAGAGAGTTAGGCATCGCCATTTTGGGGTGGATCACCGGCCCAAAAGTGAGATTTGGGGCCTGCAGTCCATTACTATGACAAGCTCCCAGGCTAGTTATTACATTGTTTACATTGCTGTCCATCTTCTGTTACAGGCTGCGCTAGGCATCCCCCTTTCACTAGAACTCACATAAAAGTACATAAATAAAGTTAAACACATACACATTAGATATCCCTGTGTCTGAAAATGCTCAGTCTACAAATTTATAAAAAAACATTTTTCCCATATGGTTAATGCTGTAGCGGGGAAAAAAAAAAAAAAAAAAGCCGTTTTTTCGCTGTTTCATCTGCATAAAAATTTGGATAAAAAGCGATCAAAACTTGAAACGTTCCCCAAAATGGTGTAAATAAAATGTATATCTGGCTCCGCAAAAAAAAAAAAAAAAGAATCCTTGGCGACTCCAAGAAATGTTTTTTATTATGCAAAGTTTTGGATTTTTTCAAGGGGTTTAAAATGTCAAAAAACTATATAAATTTGGTGTCTGTATACTTTAGAGATGGAACACCTGGCAGTGGCACGGTGGGCATGCCCTAATGTACACGGCCTTCAGATGGGAAGCAGACAGGTCAAGATGGCATTTCACACTGATGAACAGCTCCACTATGCTACCCAACCTCGTGTTTCCTTCCCGTCGATCTTGAATGAGTTCCGACACTTCAGTTACATGAGCAATTTTAAGCTCAACACTGATTGATGTCTCTTTAACTTCACTAAAAGTGAAGCTTCCATATGTCACCTTGCAGAATCGGGAGCGCAGGCGGGCGTGAGCGGGACCCCGGGGAATGGTAAGTATATAGGGCCCGTTACCTGCTGGGGTTACTCCAGCAGGTAACGGACTATTAAAAAAAAAAAAAAAAAGCATCGGGGGCCCGCGGCCCTGTGGCAGCTGCTACCACTGCTACCCCAGTAGTTACGCCCCTGGCCACAATGCAAAACGATATGTTTGGCGTAAAAGCAACACAGCTCATCACCCTGAACACACCATCCCCACTGTCAAACATGGTGGTGGCAACATCATGGTTTGGGCCTGCTTTTCTTCAGCACGGACAGGGAAGATGGTTAAAATTGATGGGAAGATGGATGGAGCCAAATACAGGACCATTCTGGAAGAAAACCTGTTGGAGTCAGCAAAAGACCTGAGACTGGGATGGAGATTTATCTTCCAGCAAGACAATGATCCCAAACATAAAGCAAAATCTACAATGGAATGGTTCACAAATAAACGTATCCAGGTGTTAGAATGGCCAAGTCAAAGTCCAGACCTGAATCCAATCGAGAATCTGTGGAAAGAGCTGTTCACAAACGCTCTCCATCCAACCTCACTGAGCTCGAGCTGTTTTCCAAGGAAGAATGGGCAAGAATTTCAGTCTCTTGATGTGCAAAACTGATAGAGACATACCCCAAGCGACTTGCAGCTGTAATCGCAGCAAAAAGTGGCGCTACAAAGTATTAACTTAAGGGGGCCAAATAATTTGGCACGCCCCACTTTTCAGTTTTTTATTTTTTACAAAAGTTTAAAATATCCAATAAATTTCGTACCACTTCACGAATGTGTCCCACTTGTTGATTCTTCACCAAAAAATTTAAATTTTATATCTTTATGTTTGAAGCCTGAAATGTTGCAAAAGGTTGAAAAGTTCAAGGGGGCCGAATACTTTCGCAAGGCACTGTAGGTAATGTGCATATTCATGGCTTGCGGATCGTTAAGAAGTTTGTTTCTCTCCTTCTTCCCTGCTGTCCCTACTCCGTCCCCCCTCTTCTCCCTCCACTGTTAAGTCTTCTTTCGTCAACAGCGTCTCATCGTAACCGGTTGTGTTTTTTTATGTGTGACAATCGCTGTCGGCTGCCCAGTGCGTATCCTCGCTGTCGGCTTCGTGGCGCAGAGGGTGTAAGCGCGCACACCTGCCCGTTTGCTTTCAAAACCCATTCAAGTTGAATGGGTTTTGAAAGCAAACCATCTTCAACCTTTCCCTATACTGTCCCCATTGCGTTTTTTTTTTTTTTTTTTGGCGACATTACGTTCGCTGTAAGCCTACAGCGGCGTTGCTATTGTTTCGGCAAAATATGTCATTATCTGCACTTTAACGAGTGCCTAGTAGGTAATGTGCACATTAGCTAGGTAATGTGCAGATTACCTAGGTAATATCAGAAATGAAAGCAGTTTTCCACACTTTAACGGATCGCCCTAGTGAATTTGCACATTACCTAGGTAATCTGCAGATTAACTCACTTCTGCATTTTAACGGTAACAGAACAACTGTTTGTCTGCAGCTTGTCCTTCAGTTTTGAGGCTTAGATTCACACTGCTTACAAATGATTTTCTTTTTAGGATTTATATGTACTGTTAAAGGATAAAATGCTTGCTTAGAGAAGACCTAAGGGGGTGTATCAAGAAACTTTTCCCGCCAAGGATCAATCACAATTACCGGTTTCTGCGCATGCTTTGTTATAATTGACACGACCATTTATTTTCCTGTATAAAGAACTTATATTATGATTAACTAAAGAAGACTTGCTTCGATAACACCCACTGCTGTGTGTGTGTCAGGCCAGTTCTTTTTCCATGAGCTCATGATATTTATATATATATATATATATATATATATATATATATATATATATATATAGAGTACAGACCAAAAGTTTGGACACACCTTCTCATTCCAAGAGCTTTCTGTATTTTCATGACTATAAAAATTGTAGATTCACACTGAAGGCATCAAAACTATGAATTAACACATGTGGAATTATATACTTAACAAAAAAGTGTGAAACAACGGAAAATATGTCTTATATTCTAGGTTCTTCAAAGTAGCCACCTTTTGCTTTGATTAATGCTTTGCACACTCTTGGCATTCTCTTGATGAGCTTCAAGAGGTAGTCACCTGAAATGGTCTTCCAACAGTCTTAAAGGAGTTCCCAGAGATGCTTAGCACTTGTTGGCCCTTCACTCTGCGGTCCAGCTCAACCCAAACCATCTCGATTGGGTTCAGGTCTGGTGACTGTGGAGGCCAGGTCATCTGGCGTAGCACCCTATCACTCTCCTTCTTGGTCAAATAGCCCTTACACAGTCTGGAGGTGTGTTTGAGGTCATTGTCCTGTTGAAAAATAAATGATGGTCCAACTAAACGCAAACCGGATGGAATAGCATGCCGCTGCAAGATGCTGTGGTAACCATGCTGGTCCAGAATTCCTTCAATTTTGAATAAATCCTCAACAGTGTCACCAGCAAAGCACCCCCACACCATCACACCTCCTCCTCCATGCTTCACGGTGGGAAACAGGCATGTAGAGTCCATTCGTTCACCTTTTCTGCGTAGCACAGACACGGTGGTTGGAACCAAAGATCTCAAATTTGGACTCATCAGACCAAAGCACAGATTTCCACAGGTCTAATGTCTATTCCTTGTGTTCCTTAGCCCTAACAAGTCTCTTCTGCTTGTTGCCTGTCCTTAGCAGTGGTTTCCTAGCAGCTATTTTACCATGAAGGCCTGCTGCACACAGTCTCCTCTTAACAGTTGTTGTAGAGATGTGTCTGCTGCTAGAACTCTGTGTGGCATTGACCTGGTCTCTAATCTGAGCTGCTGTTAACCTGCGATTTCTGAGGCTGAACTTATCCTCCGCAGCAGAGGTGACTCTTGGTCTTCCTTTCCTGGGGTGGTCCTCATGTGAGCCACTTTCTTTGTAGCGCTTGATGGTTTTGGCCACTGCACTTGGGGACACTTTCAAAGTTTTCCCAATTTTTCGGACTGACTGACCTTCATTTCTTAAAGTAATGATGGCCACTCGTTTTTCTTTACTTAGCTGCTTTTTTCTTGCCATAATACAAATTCTAACACTCCTTTCAGTAGGACTTTCAGCTGTGTATCCACCTGACTTCTGAACAACACAACTGATGGTCCCAACCCCATTTATAAGGCAAGAAATCCCACTTATTAAACCTGACAGGGCACACCTGTAAAGTGAAAACCATTTCAGGTGACTACCTCTTGAAGCTCATCAAGAGAATGCCAAGAGTGTGCAAAGCAGTAATCAAAGCAAAAGGTGGCTACTTTGAAGAACCTAGAATATAAGACATATTTTCAGTTGTTTCACACTTTTTTGTTAAGTATATAATTCCACATGTGTTAATTCATAGTTTTGATGCCTTCAGTGTAAATCTACAATTTTTATAGTCATGAAAATACAGAAAACTCTTGGAATGAGAAGGTGTGTTCAAACTTTTGGTCTGTACTGTATATATATGGATTACAAATAATTTGGCACCACTTGACAATCAGAGTATTGAACTCGGTTTGGGTTTTGATAACAATCATAACTATCTCCCCTTATTAAAGAAGACAGTGGTGTAGGTTTGTCATGGTTTGGCCGTATCAATCGTCGAGAAAATGGATGATGTTCCCCACCTCCTCCATATATTTCAGGTCCTCCCCATTCCTATCTTTTTTTTCTCTTGCTTACAGTCGGCTTTTGGTCAGTTTGTATGAGGTTCGGCCCGTAGCAAATTCAAGTTCTGAACACTTACACGTCATAAATGCGAGGGGGAGGGGGTGCTCCTGGACCCTTACCTGTATTATAAATCTGCGGTTTTACTGCGTTGATTTGACTGGCACTGTAGGGGCTTAGACAAACAATGGGTGTCCATCGAAGCAGACTTGCTTTCTGTCCACCTCCCCTCCTTGTTATGTATCCCGACCCACTTTCCTACTAAATGTGTTCAGCACACGTTCCTCTCTACACACTTCTTGACTGTCTGGGACTCTATGTGCCAGGGCAATTCAGTTGCCAGGGTTCCAGGAATTTTAAGCACTCTTTCATAATCATGTTTCCGAAGGGATGCTCAGTCCGTCGATTTCTCTGTTGGGTTGACCATGACGATGTTAGATTGGGTTGAGTTGCTGGGACCATGCCCTTTCCCTAAATGGCCTATTGTTCTCTTTGTTATATTTGAAAAATCTTGTAATAAACATTGATTAAACATTAATTTAGTATTGTGATAATTGTACCAACTCAAAGAATACAGGTGACATGTAATTTTGGCTACACAGTGAACACTTGTAAGGGAATTGCCAGTTGAGCAATTCCCCAGTGCTGTTGCAGAACACGGGGGGAGGGGCACAACAAGACAGTGAGCCCTAACGCTGAACCCCCCCGCTGTCCCTGGCTAACTTGCCCGATCTGTCCTAGGCGACAGCCAGCAATCGGTCGATCAGAACGCTGACAGGACAAACAACAAAAAGGGAGGTCAGCTAGCCAAGGGTTCGGTAACAGACGAGCAATACAGTACAGAATCAAAATCCAAGAGAATAGTCAAATGTCAAGGCCAGAGGTCAGGAATAGGAATACAGTAACAAAATAGGAGCTAGCAGGGACAAGTAACAAGACAGAATCAATAGCCAGCGACCATGTGAGGGCTGACAACCTGTATATAGAAAGTCAGGACCTGCCCCAGACATGATAGGAGGATAGGCTGTCAATCACACAGGCAAGGCTGAGATTTTGGAAGGCAGAGTCAAAAATGAAAATCAAAAAATGCCTGTGGTGGGAAGGGGTTAAAGAACTTTCTCAAAGCCTTCTTGAAGAAAGTTCAAGATGTTCTGAACTGAAGGATAAGTAGTACTAATTCTATTAATTGGTATTATTATGAATTACTCGTGCTCATGGCTTTTGGAAGGCAAAGAGTCAAAAATGAAAATCAAAAAATGCCTGTGGTGGGAAGGGGTTAAAGAACTTTCTCAAAGCCTTCTTGAAGAAAGTTCAAGATGTTCTGAACTGAAGGATAAGTAATAGTAATTCTTATCACTAATTCTTCTCTTGCAAAGGATCATTTGACTTTTGGATATGTTTTATTTTGCACTACAGCTTCAGATAGACCTGCTTCAACAGGTCTAGGTGGGAACAGCATTGGCCATCCTGAGTGACCAAGTGAGGAATTCAAGGCATCTTCTACAGATTCCCTCTGCTTATGATCATTAGAGGTGAGAACCATGCCCTCTTTGGCAATATAGACATATAAGAATTGCTGAGACCTGATCTTATTTGATCTTTGGTAAGTCCTTGGGTACCATAGGTATGGGTTGAAATATGTAAATCTGGTGAAATTTCCATGGAACTGACAAGTCTTCTACAGGCCATGCATTGTCTTGAATTTTTGTGTGTAGCCATGAGATATATCTAAGGTCGAAACCCAGTGTTCTGTGATTTGGTTGAAGAAGTCTTGATCTAAGGACCACTCCCATGGAAGGGATAGATCTCTGCTGAGTTTTTCAATAGGACATTCTGACTTCTCTGGATATGCAGGGCTGAAAGCTGCATCAAATGGACCTCTGCCTAGGACAAGATCTGCTCCATTTGTACAAGAAGAACTGTGGATCTGGTTTCCCCTAGGCGATTTATGTATGCCACTAGAGATGAGCATATTGAAGCTGACGAAGTGGAAAACGATACGAATTTCAGGGAATCTTTGATTCGCCTTGATTCCGGATTTCCTCACGCTTCGATGTATCGAATCGCATTTTTTCATAAAATGGCTTCTGCACATGTTAGGACAAGGAGCAAGGAACTCTGGGAACGCGGGATCACCCACAATGCCATGCATGCAGCTAATCAGCAGCCAGCCAGCCCTGTGATATGACAGCCCTTTAAATACCCTCTGCCATTTTAGGTTCAGTCATTTCACATCATACTTAGTGCAGGGAGAGTCTTCAGCAGGCGCTAGGGAAAGTGATAGCAAACACTTCCAAACTTATATTTTCCACAATCGCAGTTCAGGGAAAGAGCATTAGAAGTTTAGGGAAAGGATAGAAAGCAATTTATACAACAGCATTGAAGCAGAACAGGGTTCATTTGGGGTGTTTGCAGCCTGGGGAACAATTACACTACACCTTGCTGCACTGACTGCCATTATCCTGCTGCTCATTGCAGGATTGCAATAGATCATACCTGTGTGAGCAAGGGAGAAAATGACATTCCTTTTGCCCTGAATTAATGGCAAAAAAAAACGATTGTTATCCATTAATCTCCGCAGTTATCTGTAATAATGCCTTTTCTGGGGGTTTATTAGTGGGGAAAAAATAAGGGGCTTATTTGCTGTTGTCTTGAAGCTAGAAAATTACAGGCTTTATTGCCGTGAACTAGTGGCAAAAAAAAAAAAAGAATTCTTATCCATTAATCTCCGCTGTAATCTGTTATATCCCCTATTCAAGGCATTTATTACTGGGAAAAATAATAAGGGGCTTATTCGCCGTTGTCTTGAAAGTAGAAAATTAAAGGCCTTTTTGCCCTGTATTATTTTCCTTTTTATTTACTTATTTGATGTAACAGTATGTCAGACAAAGAAGCGACAGGCCCTGTACAGGGGAGGGGCACAGGCCTAAATGTTTCTGGCACAGGCATAGGTCGCAACAGAGTAAGGGAGCATGGCAGCAGGAGTCAATTACAGAGGCCTGAGCTCCTAGTTCACAGAGGCAGTGGCGATAGCAGTCAGTAAGTGCAGAGTGTTGGGGGTAAAATCACCTACTCAGCGGTGTGGTAGTTTTTTGTTAAGCTGCCGGGGGAGTTGAACATGGCCATATGTCGAATCTGTGGGCAGAACGTGAAGCGTGGCCAGGGTGCCAATGTTGGCATCACAGCCCTGCGTCAACATGTGCAGGGTCACCATAAAGTGGCGTGGGAGAATCATGGCTCCAATGTGGTGGTCCCGCCTGCTGCAGCAACTGCTGCATCACCCAGTGGCATGCACCCCATTTCAGGCAGTCAAGGCTCCACCACCTCAGCCGAAGGAAGCTGTGTGTCCTTCCCATCATCTGCTGGTCCTGATGCTCCTGCTCCTCCTCCTCCTAGTCAGTTATTGCATCAGCAATCCATCACCGAAGCGATTTCAAAGAGACAACAGTATGTGTGCACTCATCCAACGGTGCAGAAGCTGAATGTGTTACTGTCCAAGTTGCTGGTGCTGCAATCCCTCCCTTTCCAAGTGGTGGACTCTGCACCTTTAAGAGAACTGATGGCTTGTGCCGAGCCGAGGTGGAAAGTCCCAAGCCGTCATTTCTTTGCCAAAAAGGCAGTACCAGCCCTGCACAAACATGTAGAACAGAAGGTAGGCCAGTCCTTGAGCCTGTCGGAGTCTGCCAAAGTGCACGGCAGTGTTGGCATGTGGAGCTGTAACTACAGTCAAGGACAATATATGTCCTTTACGGCCCACTGAGTGAATGTAGTTCCTGCCCAGACACACCAGCAACTTGGCCAGGTGACGCCGCTTCCGCCTCCACGTTCTCACGCCGTTGGTCCTGCAACAATGTACACCTCCTCCTCCACTGTGTCCTCAGCCTCCACTGCTGGGACAATTCAGAGTGCTCCTCCAGCATACCACATGTGCAGGGCACGGTGGTGTCACGCTGTTCTACACCTTGGTTGCCTGGGCGAACGGAGTCACACAGGGGAGGAACTGCTCCATGTCCTCAATCAAGAAATCGAATCCTGGCTTTCTTCAAGAGAACTTAAAATCGGAACAATGGTGACCGACAACAGGAAGAACATGGTGTCGGTGCTGCGTCAAGGAGGGCTGAGCCATGCGCCCTGCATGGCGCACGTGTTCAATCAGATAGTCAAGCGTTTCCTTAAGTGTTTCACCTGCAAGACATCCTAAAAATGGCTAGGAAACTTTGCATGCACTTCAGCCACTCGTACACCGCCAAGCACACCCTCCTTGCGCTGCAGCGGCAGAATGGCATCTCCCAACATAGGTTGATATGCAATGTTTCCACCTGTTGGAATTCCACCCTCCATATGTTGGACTAACTGTACGAACAGAGAAAGGCCATAAACGATTTCTTGATGATCCATGCGAACAGAGGTACTCCCCTGTGTAACTTCGATGTTAGCCAGTGGCAGCTCATGTGTGACACCTGCCGTTTGCTCATGCCATTTGAGGAGGCAATTTTATTAATCAGTCACTAGGACTACGGAATGAACAACATCATTCCACTGATTCATATCCTGGAAAAGATGCTGTTAAATCTGGCTGGTCAGGGGACTGGAGATGTGGCGCCTACATCTCATGGCGACAAGAGCCCTGTGGGGGATGAACTGGATGAGGAGGTGGACATTGGAGCACGAGCAATGCATAGCGAAATGGGTGGTTTTTCTACACAGGTGACAGGAGAGGAGAAGCAGGAGCAGCCAGAAGAGCAAGAGGCAGATGAGGAAGACGAGGCAGATGATGCAGGGAGTCCCTCAGAGTCACTTGCACAAATGGCCCGATGCATGCTCACTTGCTTGCATAGTGACAGCCGACTTGTCACCATTCGGCAGAGGGATGACTACTGGCTCTCCACCATGTTAGACCCTTGCTACTGGTCAAAAATGGGGGCCTTTTTTAAACCCGCTGAGAGGGAGGACAAACTGAACTGGCATACTTGGAGTGCACTCTGCCACCTGTCATCGAAGATCCGCTGGACTACTGGTCAGCCAAACTGTATTTGTGGCTGCAACTGGCCGAGTTTGCCCTGGAAAAGCTGTCCTGCCCGGCCAGTTGTGTGGCATCAGAGCGGGTGTTTAGTGCGGCGGGGGCCATACTTACTCCAATGAGAACTCGCCTGTCCACTCAAAATGTGGAGAGACTGACCTTTTGTGAAGATGAATCAGGCGCGGATCAGCCAGGATTTCCACCCACCAATGCCTGATGCATAAGATTAAATCATCCATGCTGCCTCACCCAAACCTTGACAAAAGAGACCGGTTTCTTCTGGCTACTATTCTGATGCTGCCACCCGCCTGATGTCACACATCTGATGCCAAGTGCTCCTTCTTACAGCCACCGTCAGTGGGTACTGTTTGTGCCACCCACCTCCACACTCTGTCACCGGGTCACTCTATGGCCTCCTCATGCTGCTGCCACTGGGTCACTGTATGTCCTCCTCATGCTGCTGCCACCAGGTCACTGTATGGCCTCCTCATGTTGCTGCCACTAGGTTATTGTATGTCCTCCTCATGCTGCTGCCACTGGATCACTATGTCCTCCTCATGCTGCTGACACTGGATCACTGTATGGCCTTCTCATGCTGCTGCCACCGGGTCACTGTATGTCCTCCTCATGCTGCTGCCACTTGGTCACTGTATGGCCTCCTCATGTTGCTGCCACCGGGTCACTGTATGGCCTTCTCATGCTGCTGCCACTGGGTCACTGTATGGCCTCCTCATGTTGCTGCCAACTCCACATTATGTCGCCTTGCCACTCTGTGTCGTCCTCATGCTGCTGGCACTGGGTTACTGTATGGCTTCCTCATGCTGCTGCCACTGGGTCACTGTATGGCCACCTCCACATTATGTCACCTTGCCACTCTGTGGCCTCCTCATGCTGCTGCCATCTCCACATTATGTCGCCTTGCCACTCTGTGGCCTACTCATGCTGCTGCTACCTCCACATTATGTCGCCTTGCCACTCTTTGGTCTCCTCATGCTGCTGCCAACTCCACATTATGTTGCCTTGCCACTCTGTGACCTAGTCATGCTGCTACCACCTCCACATTATGTCGCCTTGCCACTCTGTGGCCTCCTCATGCTGCTA
The DNA here is from genome assembly GCA_947044405.1 of Leptodactylus fallax. NCBI lineage: Eukaryota > Metazoa > Chordata > Amphibia > Anura > Leptodactylidae > Leptodactylus > Leptodactylus fallax. Next base: position 596,690 of record CAMRHE010000233.1, read on the forward strand.
CAACCTCCACATTATGTCGCTTTGCCGTTCTGTGGCCTCCTCATGCTGCGGCCAACTCCACATTATGTCGCCTTGCCACTCTGTACACACATATGTGGAATCAGCAGACGACGGTGTAAAAGGAGTGCACTCTTTCACGCTACAGTAGGATCTTGGGCCTCTGCACAATTCATTATACTTGGCACTAAGATCGACCTGTAAGGCTGAGTTCACACTTGAGTTGGTTGGTCAGTTTTGGCCCCATAACTGGCCAAATTAGTGAAGTGTGCAGTGGTTTTAAGAGTGACGCCTGTCATGTGCATGTTAAACTGACTCACAGTATTGTTTCACTATCACAGCAGGCTCCCTATGCGTGTTACTGCAAGGTACAGTTTTCTCCATCACTATACAGGCTCTCTGAAGCCAGGAAATAGCAGTTTATTTGCTGCAAAATAATTCGGATCGAAGCAAATCTTTTTGGAAACTTCGAAGAAAATTCACTCATCTCTATATGCCACAATGGTTTAATTGTCTGATGTTTTCATTACAGGCTTCCCCTGGATCTCCAGTTGAATTTTTAAAGAGTCTGACGAAATAAAACCCAACTGAACTGAAAGTTGTGTTGTTATATGGACCCAATGTTTGGGGGCAAAGGATGTGCCATTTTTCAATGAGAATGACCATCTGAGAAAGATCAGGTCTCTGTCACATTTCAGAATTTCTTGCTGCAAAGGGGGCATGTGTCATCTTGTCCATTGTATGGCATCGCTGTCATGAGTCCCAGTATATTTATCATCATATGACGTAGTGAGATCAATCTGGAAAAGCTCTTATAACTTGCTGCTTTTGATGGATCCTATAATCTCTTCATCAGAAGAATTAATGTTAAGGTTCTGGTGTCTATTCTGAAGCTCCGGAACTGGACAAACCAATTGTTGAACAAATATGCACAATCTGTGTAGATGAATCTTGAGCTGCTCTGTAGAGCTTACTTTTATTAGCCAGTTGTCTACATAGGGTACTATTGTTATACCCCTTGGTGAAGCTATGAGAAGCTGAAGAAATCCCAAAGAGAGAAGCCAAAAACTGAAAATAGTGAAGCTCTAAATTGATCCAGACAGTGATATGGAGGAATCTTCTGTGTTCTGTGTGGATAGGAATGTGTAGGTATGCGTCTTTTAGGTCTAATATAGCAAGAAATTCCCTTTCTTCTTGCAGAGGGAAGAGAGTCAGCATGTTTTCAATTCTGAACTTTTTCTTTTTGATAAATTTGTTTTGATATGTTAGGTCTATAATGGCTTTCCATTTGCCCTGAGGCTAGCGGACCAAAAATATTCTGGATTCATTCTCCACAGCAGTCTCTAGGACCTTCATCTTAACAAACTCTAGGATAGATCTCTCCAGCAGTTGTAGTTTCTGGTGCAGTTAACAAAGGGATTATAATAAACCTGTCTGTGGGAAGGGGATCTCTAAGTGTTCTATACGATAGCCCTGTTCTAAAACATCTAGAACACAGAGATCTTTTATGTTTTCTTGCCATGCCCGGAAAAAGTAAGTCTTCCTCGAAACTGCAGAGACCTGGCGTCAGAACTCAAATTTCCTGCTAACCCTCCTCTGATGCTGATTAGAGGGTCTCTGAGGAGCTTTGTACCTCCATGATGTTGAGTAGTGTAACTACTCCCATAGGAGAAAAAGGACCTCCATTTACATTTTCCTGTTTGTGGTAGAGATTTACCTTTTATTGTTAGAGAATTCTTCCATGATAGAATCCAGCTCTTCTCCAAAAAGTCTAGTTGTATGATATTCCATAGAGCAAAATGTATTCTTGGAATATAAATCTACATTCCACGGTTTAATCCACAGCAGTCTTCTCTCTGAAACCGATAATGCCATAGAACCACAGAACTATAAAAGAAACCAACTGATCTATCAAAATAATTAATATTCCCCAGAGTTTTGCCACCAGCTCACTGTCAACAACCTAGAACTGCCACTACTAAGATTTGTTTTCCAAGATCTCACACTCTTGCAGGAATCCTTCAGTTACTCCCTCTTATCTCCACATGATCCCAAATTATGTTATGTAACTACTACTATGTTTCCCTACACTCTTATCTGAACAGGTAGCATTATGTGCAGCAAGCTGTAGATTTGTTCAAGAACACAAGACAGAAATTTAATATGACAAAAATTGTCAATTTCTATCCCGCAATTTATAAAACTCTCTCTTTGCTACACATCCTAGTCACAGCTTCCACAATAAACTTTGTTCATTCTGTGAGCTGTGACTTTAGCCATGGAATTCGCAGACCAGTGACAAGACTAGGAATCCTTTGAATTGACTAGAAAGGCCCAGACTACTAACATTAATATTCCCCTTGGATATGCCATAATCACCACATGGATGTTTAAAGACATCAAAGAAATATACAATACAGCGGGAGAACAATCACAGTTGGAATTGATGGTCAAAGAAAAAAATTATACAAGTGTAGTTAAAGGATGATGTGTGTTCACCTAGCACTGCAAAAAAATATTAACCAAGAACACTAAAATATAACTTTTAATAGAATCTTGATAAAACTGACACTAATATGCCTGATATAATAAGAAGACGGGTGAAAAAATTAACAGGGTCGTAAATTAGACACAACATCAACCAATAGAAATCTGATCCATTGTATCAAAAATGATACTATATGTACCAAGGCTCAAAAGGTCAATACATGCGGAGCAGACTATCAGCCCAATGTATATAAGGCTGTTTAACCTAAGTTGCTATAATACATCCCACTACTCAAGTCTCAACTCAGTATCACAAGCTCCAGGGCTTATCTTCAGCCAGAGCAGGATGCAAGAAATAGGTAAGGAAACCAGGCTAATAGCCTGAAATGCTAAACCTAGGTCCCACTGCTAGAGCCCCCTTTGTCAAAGCATAAGTACTAGGTTAATCAACTAGCAAGGACTAGGAACAAGAATCTATTCCAAGACCTGACGCATTCTACTTTCAATTCAAGTTCCATCAGAGGTATTGTAATGATTAAGAGATGTGTACAATAGTGTTTCTCTCCCCCTGCACTGATACGCGGCCATTGGGCACTGGGTGTATAAACCTTAAACTCCAGACTTCTAGATGTGTTACACAAAAAGAAAATATTTTTAAGATGTTGATGCATTGGTATCATACCCCAGCTACACTTCACTCTTTTGACAAGAATGTCCCAGACTGCTGCTGGCGGTGTGGCACCCGCCCCGCACATATTTTCCATCTCTTTTGGAACTGCCCCCTGCTACAGCCTTATTGGCGCCAGGTCCGGGGTCTCCTGGAAGGG